>JASDDO010000019.1:243260737-244001099 GCA_030015575.1 Agapanthus africanus
CATCCATAGTCTAGAGCCCCGATACTAACACATGAAATGGGCCCGTATTTCCTTGCTCCTGAGATCCCACTCTTGAGCTCGTGAATACTTCTATGTCTGCGTTGACGTCACACTTGGAACTTAACGTTAACATAGTGACCATCTAGAGACCTATAGTATATAGTTACTTATGATCATATACTCTTACTCGTCATATATGCATTCTACACTTAACCATTTTCTTTACTCTTACCTATCTTTGAGACTTACCGAGCGCTAGTTCGCTGACGGGCATTCCACCAACTTTTCTTCTCTTGGAATGTTCGTCAGATACGGTCGAGACGGAGGAGGTTGAAGCCACAGAGGAGGACTACATCTAGATCACTACTCAGTGCTAGCTCAGCTTCAATTTTTCTCCAGTTTATGTATGCCGCTTGTTTAAGCATTTTCCTTATTGTATTTATTTTCCAGCATAAACTCTTGTATTTGTAAATATTGGAAGTTGAATGTAAATAAAGATATTTTTTGAAAAAATCTATAGTTTCAATTTATTCTTGCATTGTGTATTATTGTTTCAATACGCTTATTATATTTATGATATTCTCTGGATAAATATACCGCGGGCTTGTCATATCACCGTTTCCGTCTATTGAGAAGCGGGGCGTGACACAATCGGTGGCGAACAACCCCCTACGGCGGGCCGGCGACCGACGGCAAACTACTAACCGCCGGTGTAAGGCCTACCGGAGGCGCTTAGGGGCGAACAGCGGCCTAGGGGCGATCGGATGACCGGTGGCCGATTGACAGCGGGCCAGCGGCGAATTGCTGACCGGCGGCGGACGAACGACCGCCCTTCTTCTAATATGAAAGAAGCAATGGATGGGATGAGCGCTGTTACGCCCCGCTTCCTAGTAGATGGAAGTGGTGACGTGGCAAACCCGCGACATATTTATTCAGAGAAAGTCGTTTCCTAAATAAATATACTAAGCGTATTGAAATAATAATACACAATGAAGAATAAATATAGACTGTAAAATTTTTCAACAAATATCTTTATTTACATTCAAACTTGATATATTTATAGATACAAGAGTTCAACTGAAAAGTAAATATAATAACAGAAATGACTAAGCAGGTGGCATACATAAACTGAAAGAAAAGGATAACTGGTCTAAGACCGAGCCGCAATCTGGTCGTACTCCTCCTCTGTTACGTCTACCTCCTCCGTCTCCATAGTATCCGACTAACATTCCAAGAAAACAAAGCTAGGTAGAATGCCCGTTAGCGAACTAGCGCTCGGTAAGTCCAAAGGTAGAGTAAAAATGAAAAGTGATAAGTATAGAATAATCATGAAATAATGTATATGTCGAGTAAAAGTACATGTATATGAACATGGGTATATATACTATAGGTCTCTATATGGTCACTAGGTTAACGTTAAGTTCCAAGTGTGATGTCAATGCAACTGTAAAAGTATTCACGAGCTTAAGAGTGCCCCAGGAGCAAGGAAACATAGGCCTATTTCATGTGTTAGTATCGGGACTCCAAACTGTGGAGGAATCGACCCGACTGAGATTCGGTAAATAGAATTCGAGTAGGTTAATACGAGACTTCTGAAGTTTTGTTAGATTCACACCTGAAACTATCCCATACACCCCGAGTAATATATATTATAACTATTAGATATTCTTAGTTGATTTGCTTGGTCGATTATAACATGTCCCGATCTAACCATAGATTGTAAAAGTGAATAATGTAGTCGAGTGAGTCAAGTAAAATGCAAGCCATGTCAATTGCAATCTAGGATCGAGTCAAGTTAGTTCGAGTAGAATGAGTTTGAGTTAACGTTTAAGTTTAGGTTCAAGTTTGGATTAGGGTTAGAGTTTAAGTTAAAGTTTGGATGCGAGTTTGTATTTGAGTTATAGACATATTACTGGATTTAACTTTGAAGATCTTAAGTTCAGAAATAATCGGACAACCTCTGCACATGGACGGCAGAATTTGTGTCATTTTTCAAGACAATTATCATTGATAACTCTGTTAATTTGTAGTGTTATCTAACCTGGATAGGCAAGCATTCACTTTTTCCGGCTCCCTAAGGCTCAAGAGAAATGATACCGCTTAAACCTATATTAATTTAGGGTCCTTAAAGATTTATTCAAGTGGTTTAATATGTATTTGTATTTCTCGAGGGGTTTTATGTAAAATATTTTAATATTGTTTAAAAATAAAGCTCGAGGGTGATTTAGAATATTAAGAGTTTTTATAAAAATATATTTTAGTTTTAATGGTATTTTAATGAAAGCTACTGCTTTTGGAAATTTGATGGTATTTTATTAAAATTTTAATCTTTCATTTAAAAATATATTTTTACAATTTGTTTTCATTGAAAATACGGACTCATAATTTTATATAAATTTCCAAAGTTTAATTTGTTTTAAAAAATTGTATTTTTTTATAAATCGTATTTTATTTCCTTTCAAGACCGAATTCTCCGTGAGAAGTTCTGTATCTCACTCTACTATCCTAAGGACGTGCGATAACCCACACCATCTGTAAACGGGTTCCCCTAAAAGAGTTCTATAGGCGCAATTGCAAAGGATTAAAATATCATTAAAAATACTTTTTATAAAAATAATGATATTTTAATGTAATTGTTTCGTTTTGGATAGACTTGTAATCTAGCATATCGTGCTATGAAGCTATAGTGTATGTGATGGGGTGGGTCATTAGATCTTAAGGTTAAAAAGGTATTAACAAAGTTCATGGTATTTATATGAAAAAGTTCGTTTTATATTTATTTCGTATGAAATTTTAATTATATCAAAAGGTTAAAATGTGAATAATATTTTGAAGTGATATTATGATATTTGTGTGACATATTGACCTATCAAAGATGATAAAAACATTTAAAAGAAATGAATTTTAAGGTTAACTTCAGTTTGTCGATATGATTTTTAGAAGGAAGTTTGAGTCGAAATGAAAGAGAGAAATAGGGAGTTATTAGTTTTGGAGCGTTGACAAGAGACAAAGAAAGAGAGGGGGGTTTCATGGATCGTGGTAGCGTCAAGGATAGCTTCTGTTTTCGATAGAACGAACTTGGACCGCTAACTCCACTTGACTAGTCTTAACCTTTTTTGAACTTAGAAATTTTTTAGAGAATTTTGATAATGATTTTCAAAATAGGGGAGAACTGGGGGATGGGTTGGTATTTATAGAGTAAAATGAGAGAGAGTATGAAATAAAAATGAATTAAAAATAGCTTTAATGGTGTTAATGGAGGAATTGAAGAGTCTCTGGTTGAATTCAGATAAAACAAACAATAAAATGGAGTAAAGAGAAGTCAAAGGGACACATGGGCAAAGAATGGAGGAATTTGGGGCTGATCGAACCGCCGGTAGCGGTTTTGGCGGTCGAATCTCGGCCACGTGTCTCGAGACTCGTATCATGTGTTTAACTCGTAATTAACACCTCATTTATCCTGTTTAGATTTCTCTGAAACTTTTCGATTATCCGTGTATTGCAAGTGCAACTCTTGGGCTTCCGAAAAGTTAAAAAGAAAAAATATAAAAAATAATTAGGATTGACGGGATTCGAACACGCAGTCTATGACACAGCAGTAGAGAAGCTTAACCAGTGAGCTACAAGTTATTTCTTATTTTTATTGAACAAAATTAACTTATAATTCCTAATCAGGCTAAAATATCCTTTCTATACATTGAGTAAGTTATATTTGTATAGGGATTTCAGAGTCGTTACATTCCACCCTCCTTATAAAAATTTCGTCCTCGAAATCTACATAAAGATTGATTTTCAAATAGGTGAGGGTATCGTATACGCATACCGTCTTTTCGCTTCCATGTTGATTCTCCTGGCGAATCTTTTCTCCACATCACCCGGACCAAGTTCACTTCCTTGTTCCGTAATGTTTTCACCTTTCGATCTAAGATCTCAACTGGTTGCTGTTCACAAGTTAGATCGGTCTATACAGTGAGCTCTGAGTGATTAAGTATGTGGCTAGGATCGTTCACATATCGTCGTAGCTAGGATATGTGGAATACATTGTGCACTCCTTCCAACGAGGGTGGTAGTGCCAAGCGGAATGCCAGTTCTCCAACTCGTTCGAGTATGTCAAACGGTCCGATGTACCTTGGACTGAGTTTACCCCTCTTGCTAAAATGTATCACTCCTCTGTTCAGAGAGATCTTCAGAAACACATGCTCTCCGGCCTGGAACTCCAGGCGTCAACGCTTTGCATCTGCCAAATGTTTCTGTTGGTCCTGGGCTATGCGTATCTTCTCTTTGATCGTGCGAACTATATCTACAGTTTCCACGATCATCTCTAGCCCAAGGAGTTCACGATCTCCAACGTCGTCCCAACTCAGCGGGGAATGACACTGTAACAACCTTAAAATTCCTGTACAACTTTCTGTACAAATTTTTCAAAAAATACAGAAAGGGGTACTTTTGCCTGAGCACAAGTTATAAGTTTGTTTTGCTTTTTAATAGCAAGAAAGAGCTTGTACTTCATTGGTAATACCTTGCACTGCTGAACCAAAGCACCAGAGTTCAAATCCCATCCCCCGTATTATTTTTAATATCGATTTCTTTTAAAAAATTTAGAATCCCAAGAGTCTACACATGCTAAACCCGTAAAACCAAAGGTCACGCTAAAAACAAACTATTCCACTGTGCTAACCAGATGACGACGGATCTTTGACGGTGTGACTCGGCCGACTCGGCTGGCGAGGCCGGGTGAACTCGGCCAAAATCCGAGTTGGCCTTCATGACTCTTGTGCCTCTTGGTCTTCTTAAAACCCCTAACCTATTTTAATTTCTCTGCACAATAACAGAGACATTAAAAACCCCCATTAACCTATTTTTTAATACATTTTTTAACACATTTTCTTATCACCCTTTCACCTACCCTAACCCTAATTTTACCATATAAATACCACCCCTAAACACACCCTCATCACTCACAAATTCTGTCCAAACTCTCAAGAAAACTCTCTATACTTTTTGTGTACAAGTGGAGTTAGCAAAGGGCGAAATTCTGATGACGACCCTACGAGCTCCCGGCGACGAAACGATGCACCGGCACCTCCTACGTCTTCCTTTCCCTCTTCTCTTGAATCTAAACCCGTAAGTCCCATATCTCTCTTCTCGAATCTATTCATAAAACTTCTTTTACTAAAACCCGACGGAAGCGGAGTTAAATATGACTTCCGATTCGGTTTCTTTGTAAAGTTCAATTTTCCTTAACACAACCATACTAAACTCCTACATCTTAATTATTAATCATTAACAAAATATGTTGAACAAGTTTCATAGCAAAATAATTCCTATTGAAATTTTTATCGTATTTTTTCAGTAAAATACCACATGGTTTAATTTTGACATTAAACATCATATTTCTTGCTATACCTTTAGATAGATCACGAGATGGTGATCCACCTCTTCACAACACTCATATGCAATATAGGACGATACATTTTGGGAAATATAGATTCGGAAAATACCGTTTACACGAAACTACCTTTAACTTATAAAAAATAAGATTACGTATTTTTTACAAATCTTTGCAAAGCGCCGCTACAACCCATTTGGGGAACCCGTTCGGGATGATGCGGATTATCGCACATTCTCGGGCTTAGTAGTACGAGATGCAGACCTCCGCAAGGAGTATTCGGTCTCGAGAGATTTAAAATACAAATATCTTAAGAAAATAAGATTTCTAGAAAATAATAAATTAAAATTAATTTATATAAATAAATATATATATATATATATATATATATATATGTATCATCAAAATATCTATTTTTGATATAATATAAATATTCCAACTTTTCTATATCAAAAGAATCACTTTACATGAAAATACCATGAAATTCCATACATGTTCAATATTACAATTAAATACCCTATATTATGAAAAATAGGTTATTTTCACTAGAAATGTCATATATATAAAATCCACATCTATGACAACTCCAAAGACGATAATAAAATACTTGAGGTGTATTTTTGAAAATTACACAAAATTATTTTTACATAAAACCCCCTCAAGTTTTATAAATTACAATAAGAACTCTAGTAAATATAGATTTAAGCGGGACCAATTTCTTGAGCCTCAGGGAGCCGGAGAAGTGGGTGCTTGCCTATTTAAGATAGACAACTTAACAAACGGTGTTATCAATACGGTAATCGTCTTTGAAAAAGACACAAATCATACCGCCCATGTGCAGCGGTTACCGATAACATCAAAACCTAATCTAGAACTTCAATTTCTCTTTCTAATTGTTCTGACTCAGACTGAGTCTCATTATAATAATCTGAGTTGAATATGATTCAAGTACAATCTACAATATTACAATTCAATATGAATCCATGAATCCATATATTCAATCTGTTCAAACTATTCAATCTGTATTGACTGAACCGAACCATAGATATACTTCCATTTATATAATTCTCCAGTTACATTCATTTACTGATATCATGGTTTTGGAAAGTCATCCAATTATACAATATATATTAGAAGACACTACAAGTTGCAATACAATATAAACAATACAATCAAGACTTCGCGGGGTTTTAAGGGGTAGATTGGTACGGAATGTGTTAGAAGTGGTACGAGACCGTAAGATTTAAGACATCTAACCTGTATTTCCGTTGCTGTTGTACCGTGGCATAAACGGTTCCTTGTACTACACTTGGCTCTAGTCTCTGGCATATAGAGACTCCTCTCGTATACACTGGTATTCTTCTGTACCATGCTACGAACAACAGCGTTAACACTAAATACAACAGCATACAATATAATACAACTTTAAAATCTACCCTCTCTCTCTCTCTCTTTATTCTATTTCTCCCTTATCTTTGGGACTTACCGAGCGATTGTTCGTTGACGACATTCTTTCTCTTTCTTCTTTGGAATGTTGTCAGGTGTTCTGGACACTTAGGATATCGAGCCTACCAACGAGAACTTGGATCAGCTTGCCTACGACCCAGAGCTCTAGCTTCATTGTACACATTTTATTTCAGTACTTTTCATTTCTGTTATGTCACTGTTTAGGCATTGCTTTCATTCAGATGTATTTACTTTTCTATACATTGTACAAAAGAATATTAATAAATAAAGTTGTCGTTTTATTACATTTGTCTCTTGTGTATATTTCTTTTATATTGCTTAGATACGCTTAGCGTATTTAGTTTCGAGTAAATACGTAGCGGCCTCGTCGCGTCCTTTGCCCGTACACCGGGAAGCGGGGCATGACAGACACTTACGTCCGTAGAGTGCTGCGAAATGCGCATCTTCTCCCTAGCAGCCGTTATTATATGAAAACTCCACAAGGTGTAGGTGATCTTTCCACGAACCTCCGAAATTTAGTATACAGGCTCTCAGCATATCTTCAAGAATCTGAATTGTTCTCTCGGGCTGTCCATCTGTTTGGGGATAATACGCCGTGCTGAAATTCAGACTTATTCCCAGGCTAGCTTGAAGACTCTGTCAAAACTGGGATCGGAATCTAGTATCTCGGTTGGAGACGATGCAGATAGGTACCCCATGCAATCTCACGATCTCCTGCAGTTTATGGGTATCAAGACAAGTATATTACATCATGAAGGTTTAAATCTTATTTTAGATTTTTACTCACCTCCATATATTTTCTTGCCAACGTCTCAGTTTATTGACCAATTCTGAATTGAATAAAGTGAGCCAACTTGGTGAGTTGATCCACAATAATCCAAACTGCGTCGTTACCCTTCGTACTGTGAGGGAGAGCAGTCACGAAGTTCATGATAATGTGCTGCCATTTTCATTCTGGGATTGATAACGGATGAAGCAGATCAGCAATTCTGTGATGCTCAGCCTTCACTTCTGTTCAGCCTTCAAGATCTCCCTTTCACAATGAACGCCTTCGAAATTTCTTGTCGAAAGTTCTGGCCATCTTGTTTTTCTAAATATCGATCCTTTGCTGCCCTGCGGCTTGTCGACTGCTTGCTTACAGCCGAAAGCGGCCGGCCGACCTGCGGCGAGGCCGACTGGCGTGCGAGCGACAGACAATCATGGAATATCTCATGTCAGGCGGGAATATTTCGTTGTAATCTACGATAGACACCTGTTTTGGGAAATAAGAATCTCATAAATTGGGATTGTTTCCAGCAATATTTTTTACACTCCAACACACAGGATAATATTTCATGAGTCTGGAATGGCAACATAGATTACCTCTTATCCAGCGGACCTACGAAGTTAAAGATAAAATCAAAATTTATCCCACTACAAACTTTGCCCAAAAAAAAATCTCACCGAGTCACTGACTCACTGCAGATTTTTTTTTACAAAAAAAAACCCTAAATGCCTCAACTCGATCTCTCCCCCGCCGTCGACTCCACCTCTCTCCGACGCCGTCGACTCGACCTCTCTCCGACGCCGTCGACTCGACCTCTCCGCCATGCCGTCGACTCGACCTCTCCCCTTCCCTCGACTCTATCTCTCTCGTAGTCTCTTGCCCTCGACTCGACCTCGCCCCAGCCGCCGGCTTGATCTCTCCCGTGCTCTCGACTTGATCTGCTCTGCGTGCTCTCCCTTTGCATGATCCCATGATCCCGACGCCGGAGATCTTGATCTCTTTTGGGTTTTCGCAATCTATCTCCCACGACCTGCAAATCGAAAATTTTCCATAATTTCAGGTACACAATTATAACTCAGTTTTTTTTTATCACAAATAAATCGTCTATTTCCCTCAAACTCGTTGATTTTCTAAAGGATTGTTGTTAGCTTTTGTTGTGTGATTTTAGTCTTATGCTTTTTATTCTTAAACAGAATAAATCATGTCCGATCCTTGGGTCTAACAATCTAGTAATGTTGCTACTAGCCTACTACTAACGAATAAATTACAAGCAACATAAGTGAAACCGTAACCAAGTTGGATTGTGATAAAGTTACGGAAAAGATAAAACAAGAAGTAGATGGAAAAGAGATTGAAATTGAAGTTGAAAAAGCTAAGTGTAAGCATTGTGTTTTGTTAAGTGATGGAAAGAGTACCAAAGAAACCACACATTTAAAGAATCATATAATAAGGTGTCCTAAAAGATAAAAGAAAGAGGGCAGATATTCGCCAACAATTGATACAAGCTACTGTTCAAAAAGAAGATAGAACTTTGACACTTGGAAACTACCAATTTGACAACGAGAGAAGCCAACTTTTGCTTGCAAAAGCCATCATTGTTCATGAATATTCTTTCAATAGTGCGACCCCAAATGTTTACTAGAGTATTTGCATTCTCGTCGTCCACAACACAAGGTTCCGATTTACAAACATATAACAAAGTTGTGTATGACAATTTATGATGACTATAAAATGAAGTTGAGTGACTTCTTTGTAACTTATTTTATTAAGTTGAGTCTCACCATGGATAAATGGACGGCCTCTTTGCAAAATAAGTCACTTATGCTTCGCCGCTCATTTCGTTAATGAATCATCGATTTTACAAAAAAAGAAATATTGGATTTATCAATGTGCATGGATCAACCGGAGTTGATATATGTAATATTTTCATGTCTCGGTTGCTTGGTTAGAAAGTTGAAGATAAATTACTTTCCGTGACGGTTGATAATGATAAAGCCAATGATGTTACCGAAAGATAATGGAGAACTCTAATGAAACTAGATGGATCCTTCATATTTTCTTGAGTTCTGCACTATGTATATGATCTTTTCTTATTCATGATTTCAAAAACATCTAGAAACAAATGGACGAAGAAGGTGCGGTTGAAAATAAGCGAGAACTTTAATGAAACCAGACGAGTCCTCAAACTTACCTAAGTGAATAGTTGCTTCTTAAAACCCCGTGTCTCTACGTCAAGAATAAGGCAATCAATTTTAAGAAAGCATAGTGATTGGTTTTGTTAACATAATAGATGCTTCGAAATTTTCTACACCAGTTTTGGTTTTATTCGTACCGTCTATAAATTTTTTGTTCTTTATATCAAGGATAGAGAAATTCGAGTTCAAAATTTTAATATTATAGATCAATCGAGCCTCATTGGTGATGGATCTAAGTTTTCTACTCTTGTTTTAGTTTTATTCTTGGCATTGAAAGTATTTTCTTGTTTAAATCATTGTGTTCTCGTTCAAATCACAATTTCTATGTAAATGTATATTTTGATTTATTGGATCAATAGAGCTTTAGTTTTGGATCTTTAGATTTAATAGTTCAACGATGTGGGTTCAACAACAAAAACAATACTCATGGTATTTTAATCTTTGAAATTTTATCTTACCATATGATGTTGTTCTTTATATATTTATCACATGATTTGTATGATCATGATTTTGCAATTCATGAAGTCGAGCCACTATTTTTTTACTAAAGATTAAATTTGACTTTTTGCTATAATCTTCACTAATTTATTTTGAGAGCAAGTAAAGAGAATAATTTATTAAAAGTATGAAAACATTCATTTTATTTGATGTTCAAAAATTGAATCAAAGGACATTTTCCAATGAGCTGGCAATTTGTTAGTGAATCAAAGTAATTAAAAAGGGCTTGCTGTCTTTTTTTTTATACGAAAATGTAAATATATCCACAAAAACTAGATTAGCTGCAAATAGGTCCATACTACAAATTAAAAACAAGAACTATTGATCAACATAAAGATTAGACGGTCAACATCGTTTCCCATGTTCTCCACATCATAAAAAATCTTCATATATTGAAAACCAATCAATTTGAAGACTTCTAATCTAAAATTCCATCGGTCTTTTATATCTATCCTCTTTGATGTATGCATCACTTAATCAAAAGTATCTATATCCTTTTTGTAGACAGTGGCTTGAAGTTAGAGAGATCAAAAGCGGTATAGATTAGTCAAAGTACGTTCGTCAAATGATTCCAATTTTTCTAGATCACCTTATAAAATTGACCTTTACTACCAAGTTGACTTTCTTAGCAAACGCTAGAGCACTAGATGATGGTTGTTACATTTGAAGAGATGCCTCTTCACTTCAGGGTTTTTTTTATTGCAATTCGTATATATTGACTGGGAAGGTTCCTTCTTTGCACATCCTTAAGAAGTGCTTTGCACTCCAACAAAAATTTAAGATGGAATTATAAATATGAAAGATTTGAGAAGGGATATATAGAAAAGCCAATAAATTAACTCTAGTGAACATTGAAATAAGCATAGAAAGTGCCGAAATAGAACTAGGGTCCAAAATATTACTCCTTCAACATTAGGAAATTTTCCAAATTGTTAAAAATTATGAAATAGGTCTCGAGTGTTTGGGTCTCGATTGCTTTGTGAAGATTGATCTACTCTCCAATTTGGGTTTGAGGAACCCAATTTGATTCTCTAATCGATTTATCTTTCACGTAATTTCGCCTAAAATTAGTTAAATTTGCCGACCTTCGACATTTTTTCTTTGAAGATCTATTTAAATTTCTTTGGACTAAATCTTTTATTTTCTTATCTTTTTTTGGGTTTGTTTTCATTTTTCACACATGATCTAACTACAAACTATGATCCTGAGTGCCGATTACTCCGAGATTAAGGTAATCAATCATTCGAAATTCACATTGCATGTTGATTTATTGGTTGGAGAATTACAATTGTTAGGGGAAAAGAAGCAATTTTTAAGCATTTTACTCATGTCTCTAGCTTCATCTCATGTATCACTTGAATGTTTTATCTTGTCTCAATTCAAGTACACATCTTTCTCTACCTAGCTAAAATGTTGATACTAGATATATAGAATATGATCAGGTTGTTCGAAAACATTTTAGATCATGTTTAGGTATGAGGTTAGGATGGCCGAAGTTTATTTTTAAGTGGAGGTGTAGATATGAATCTATAGTTTACAAGTCCCAAATTTCATTTAAAACTTTAACTTTGATGGGGTGTTTGTTTGGCTTTGTAGTAATATAAACTCCAAAATCTTGTTTTGGGGTATCTAAACTCCAAAATGGGCGTCCTCTTTATAAACTTTGGAGTTTAGAAAACTTTGGTTGGACTGGAGTTTAGTAAACTACGGTTATCTTAATTTTGGGGTTTAGATAACTATAGTTTTTAAAACTCAAAAAACCATTCCCCACGTGGCATAGTTAAGATTTTGGAGTTGCCTTTAGATAACTTTATGAAATTCCGATTATCTAGACTCAACCCCATTCCCAAACAGGGCCTAAGTATCCCAACAGCTTTGACGCGTCTTGTAGTTTAGTAGAATTTAAGTGGAACTTGTCATATAGGATTATTATTTTTCTTTGTCCAGGAATTCAATACTATTTAAGAGAGGACTGATGTTAAGGAAACAACATGCTGTAAAACCAAGTTAAATCTTTTATATAGTCTTGCTCTCTAGCCAACCACATTTTGATAAAGTCTTAAATTATGACGATGTTGGTTAAATAAGGAATTTAAGTATATCTTGTTCCCGCATAAAATTTCTGCGCAAAAGAGCCCAAAGCTTCAAATGGCAGCAATACGCTTAAGAAAATGCAGGCCGGTATTTTTTGGGCTGTATTTTGCCAAACTCCTGACTGAGAATCAGACAAATTCCGATGGCATCGAAAGTGTCTCGAAACGACCTTCGATTTGATATATTACGGGCCTCATAACTCTTTCGGAATCAAAAGTTATGAGCAAACGTGCTATGCACGTATGGTTTAAGTAATGCTCTACCGCATGGGGGATACATCTTTAGTCCTATATCGGGAAAAAGAGAGATCTCTTCTCGACCACTCCTCTATAAATAAGATGGGAGACCTCTCAAAAAGGGGAGGATTCGTCGTCAGATGAATTTGCTTTCCTAGGCATACGTGCATCCTTTAGTGCGCATATGCGCAAGCGTAGGTGCCATGCGCACCACGTGCGGCGCATGTGCGCCGGTGCCATGCGCACACGTGCGGCGCAATAATGCACAATACATGCGACGGACGTGCGCTGGCATCAAGCGCAACACGTGTGACACACGTGCACTAAGCTCAAACAAGCCTTTCCGGCATTTCAGAAGATACTGCTCCAACATGTTCTCTACCCTGATGAACGGGACTGGATTAAGGGTACATCCTCCACACCTTTAATGTACGACGCTGTAATTCATCGGCGTCTTTGGAGAGATGGTGGGTCCCAACGACCAACAATCTCTCCTTCATCTCCCTTTTGAAGCCTAGGCTTCGCCAAATAGAAGCATACGCTTCACTTGAAAGCTTAAGCCTTCTTAATGGGCGCACCCTATGCAATTGCACAAGGGCACAAACACCAGTGGGGCTCTCCAAATGCGCATGCGCGATGCACGTGCATCCAAAAAGAACAAAAGACATGAGTTTGAAGCTATTGCTTCATTGAATCTTTAGGATTAATCTCTCACAAAAGTTTAAGATTTTGTAAAAAGAGGATCAACCCCAAGATCTTTTGATCATTTGTCTGATGAATCGATAGATTCATAAAAATGAAGCAAAGGTTTCTGTATAAAGCAAAAGCTTTTTTTCATTTTTATCTAAAAACCATATAGTTTTTTTGAGATAGGAGAAGTCTTTTTCCTTTTTATTACCTTGTTTAAGAAAGAAAACGAGATCTCTTTTTTCTTGAGCTTATGAGGGTTTGCGGTATGAGATTTGTGGGAGTGAGCCTCTTATTTATAGGAGAGAAAATTAGGGTTTGTTGGATTTGTTTTGATCTCAATATGATATTAGATTGATTTAATTGATTTTTATCAATTAAAGATGATACGCGCATCGTTGAATTAAGATCCATGGATCTGTTTGTTAAGGTATTTTAACCAACAGAAGATTTTTCTGCTAAATAGATATTTAAATTCTTATTAACAAGATTTATTTCTCCTTTTTAAAAGCGTCTGTTTTATGGGATGCGCATGCACACTATTGGTTTTATT
Organism: Agapanthus africanus; assembly: GCA_030015575.1. Taxonomy (NCBI): domain Eukaryota; kingdom Viridiplantae; phylum Streptophyta; class Magnoliopsida; order Asparagales; family Amaryllidaceae; genus Agapanthus; species Agapanthus africanus. The sequence continues at coordinate 243,274,623 of JASDDO010000019.1, forward strand.
TGTGATGCATGCGCACTGTTGGATCTTTGATCCCAAATTTATTTGATTTGATTTTATAATCATCATTATTATTATGGGATCAACTGTGTTCAGGGTGCGCATGCGCACGTGCGTTACACGTGTCTCATGTCTCGAAGATAGGACTTTACCACTTGCGAAAATGCCACATGCGCATCTAGCATATGCGCATGGTAGCCAGGGATTTTACCAAGTGCGCATCTATATAGGTGCGCACTTTTTAGACGGGAACAAATGCCATCCACTGATCGTGCGCATGTGTCTCGAACGTGGGTGCGATCAGTGTAAAGCTGCGATCCGTTGGATTTGCCCCCGAGATCCGTGGGGATGCGAACCGAATTTTAAACCCTCTAAATAGGTGTCATCTCCTTCATTTCATTTGTGCCTCCTCTTTCTCTCTCTTGAATTTTTTTAGAACTGCGCTCTTTCTAAAGCCCTTCTTGTCAGAAGCCCTTGCTTCTTTATTAACTTGGTACGTGCGCATGCGCACCTCTGCCTTTTGTGCAAATCCTTTGCTTCCATGTGCTTAGTGCGATTCATATGAGTTGCGCATCCAATGGAGGTTTTTTGGAATTTAATTCCATTGTTTGATGCATAACCCATAAGCTTCCCAAGTGGGAATTCTAATCCCATTATCATTTTCTTGTTTACAGAGCTTAGCTCTGATTTGATTTTTAAATCAGTTTTCTCTTTCAGGAGTTTTGGGAATTTTATTCCATTTTAATTTTCTTTTTAAAAGGCTTAGCCCTAATGTTCTTGAATATTCTTCCCTTTTGGGGTTTTAATTCCTATTTCATATTTTAAAGAGAGTTGAACTCTTTGTTATTAAAGGACACACTTTTTGGGGCCTTGGAAGTTTAACTCCAGCTGCTCATTCTTTAATGAGAATCTTTTTTGATTTTCTCAATGGGTACATGCTTCATTATTAATGAGCCGCCATTTTGATTTTGTGGGATCCACTAATTTTGAAGTTAGTGATTCCATAGTCTGAACTTGTATCCCTTTGCTGACGCTTCTTTTGTCTTCTTTCAGATACAATGGCCAGTCGACTGTATTCTATCAAGGAGATCGTTTTCCATGCTGACATCTACTTTTATGAATCGGCTTTTACCGACGCTTAATATGAGGCCATACTCCGTAGCCTCGAGGATCATTGCGGGCGGTTGCTCTCTCGCCGGTCTTCCCTTTTACAGATAATTTTCATCGCGATTTGAAGCCCTACTTCCGGGCTTGTCGGGGCGATACCGTTTCATCCACCAGACCGGGCCGAAGATAAAGCGCATTCGGTTTATCTAATGTGCTTGATTTCCAAGAATCGAAAGGACCGTTCAATAGATATTCTGCACTGGTTCTATCAGCAAAAAGCAATTTTATCCTCATATCAGTGGCAACCCTGTACTTGTATCCGTGAGTGGAAGCACAAGCAGATGGAAGATGCTGTATGGGATGCCTTGCAATACCTTTTTGAAATTTATAATCCATACACTAATGCTAGTCTTTTGCCCCTTCCCTGGACTTTGGGCGGTGTTGGTTTTTCGTTTTGCTGTAGTCGTGTTGTTTTAGTAGTCTTTTTTAACTTTCGGATGTATAAATGAAGAAATATATTTTGGACTTTTCCCATCGAATTTCTTGTGATTGCTTTTCCTTTCTTTCTGTTTGCGTTGAAATGACTTCGCTTAGTTTATTTACTCGTCACGGAGTTTTCAGTTTACCCTTCCCTTAGTCTCATATATATCCCTTTTATCATACGAGTCCGTTAGTATGTGCGCTCCGTTAGCATATGCGCATTTTAAAGATTTAGCATATGCGCACGTGTTTTGCACATGCTCGTCGCACTTAATGATTTTTTGCCAAGTGCGCATGACAAGGATGCACACGTGTTGCTGTCTATGTCACGCATTAGCCTTCATATGCGCACGTATATAAGTGCATGTCATCAAAGTCGTTTTTTCATCAAGTGCGCACTGGATATTGATGCACACTTAAATAGGTGCGAACAAATGCCTCCCATTGATTGCACGCACGTGACCTGCACGTGAGTGCGATCGGAGTCAAGCTGCAAACCACCGGATTTGTCTCGAGATTCGTGGGATGAGAACCGACATTTGACCCCTATAAATAGGACCTCACTCCTTTCATCGGAGTGCGCCTTTTTTATTTCCTCCTGTGCACTTTAAGAACTTTGTTAAGCACTTGTCCCCTCAGTACTTACGTGCTTGTTGAAGCTTTCGCTTCGTACAGAAGCTTTCGCTTCGTACAGAAGCTTTCGCTTCGTACAGAAGCTTTCGCTTCGTACAGAAGCTTTCGCTTCGTTAATCGTCAATTGGTAAGTGCGATGTGCACCTATGCCCTTGATGTGTTTGCTTCCATTTGCTTAGTGCGTATCTTATGGGTTGCACATTTATTTTGATGCACGTCTATGGGTAACCGAGCTTAGGGTCTAGCTTAAGTGCTTAGAAAAAACTTAAAAACACTTTTGCCAAGAAAAATTCTTTCGTGGAGTTTCTTAACTTCATAGTTAAGAATGCCACTCTTCATCACTCATATTGATCTTCTATGCTTGCAATTTAACGCCCTTCTCTTTTTTTTTTCCGGGCATTATGGCATATCCGTCGAATTTTTGATATGTAACGTCGGCCAACTTGCTTCCAGAAGAGCCAACATACCAGGAAATCTTTCGGATGATCCGGGATCACGACGTTTCGCAAGAGCATCTTCACTTATGGGCTGGATGGTACAACCAGATAGTCAAAGGTCGAGTTAACTTCCAGTGTGGGGCACCATCTGATGCTCTATGGCTTATTTAGTATACAGAGCCTCCGCCAACTGCCTTCACGGTGGAGATGGAGGATTAGACAACACATAATCAGTTGCAGTTTTCTGCAAAAGGAGTTACAACGCCGACGCCCATAGATCTTCTAGGACGCCGAATGAGCAAGATGAGGCCAAACCATGGGGAATACCGTACCATGTGAGTATGATCCCGCAATATTTGGCAGGCTACGTCGGCTGGGCCAAATACATTCTATCGATGGAGAAGATCTTGTTGGAACACACCGAGCTTTATGGAGCAGTCTATGCGTCATTATTTGAGTACCCAAGACCGGGCCCTGGTGGGTGAAATTCTTCTCCGAGCAATGGAATGTTCAGACAAGTACTTTCATGATATCTGACAGAGAAACGTCTATTTCCTTACTGGAGTTTCAGCATATTACTGGATTGCCTATTACGATGGAACATTACGAGGAGATAGTACCCCGTGATGAGTTTGTATTTGCCGTGGGCCCGGCTGCAGCGAATTTGACGGGCGACAATGCTATAACATTCCAGTGATTTGGTCTTCAGAAGGCACTAGGTGTCTTTGAAGAGATGGATACGACTTCTGGACGACAAGGGGTCACTTTTGAAGCTTTGATCGTTAGGTTCGTACACCTAAACGTTCTTAAGGCTGATATTGATAGGCATGCGGATATGATGAATCCTTTCAGTCTATGCATGCAAGGTAAAGATTCTGCGTTAGTGGAGGAATTCTTCTGACCGACCGAATACATCTCCTTATGATCTTAAGGATATTGCCGCTCCGGGAATCGACCGCAACTCTTTCTTCATAGCCTTCATAGGCTTGTAGTTGAGCTGGTTCGCGATTGCCGTTCATCCTAGGCTGATGCAGGTCTCCGCTTTCTACTCTATCGACCGCATAGCTTCTGGCATCAGGTTGGCCATTGGTATTGCCGGATTGTCATTTTTATACCAGGGTCTCACCGAGCTGTCCACCTCAGACGACCCAGGAAAGGAGCATGTATACATGCCACCGCATTATTTTCGTGCTTGGATTCATCTGCACGTACGTGGGTGAGCGCGTACGGCCGATATTCTTCGACACGGGTTGCTTCCCCATAGTAACGAGACTCGTAGGGGCTGCGGCGATTAAACCCAACAGAGACATCTGTCGGCTATGCCGCAATCCATTCAATCTCAGATAGCAGAAGCAGATCTATTTTGATGATTGGGCGCCTGTAAGGCCTTCCCACACCAGTTAACCCATAAGTCAGAACGAGGGTAATCATTGCAACAATTTATCTTATATATGTATTAATCTCTCATTGCAATGATTTTCACAACAGATGTGGCTTTGCTTCAATCCATTCAATCTCAGAGCAGAAGCAAATCTATTTTGATGATTTGGTGCTTGTAAGGCCTCTCCCACCAATCAACCCCCAATGATTTCATATGAATGCAGATCTATTTTGATGATTTGGCGCTTGTAAGGCCTCTCCCACCAATCAACCCCCCAATGATTTCATATGAATGCCGGAAGGTCGTATCCTCCTTAAAGCCGTATCTGTTGTGGAAATCATTGCAATGAGAGATTAATACATATATAAGATAAATTGTTGCAATGATTACCCTGATTCTGACTTATGGGTTAACTAGTGTGGGAGGCCTTACAAGCGCCCACTCATCAAAATAGATCCGCTCTCTGAGATTGAATGGATTGAGACATAACCGGCGGATGTCTCTGTTGGGTTTAATCGCCGCAGTCCCTACGATTCTCGTTACCATCGGGAAGCGACCCATGTCGAAGAATATCGGCCGTACGCGCTCACTGTATGTCCACGTACGTGCAGATGAATCCAAGCGCCAAAATAATGCAGTGGCATGTATACATGCTCTTTCCCTGGGTCGTCTGAGGTGGACAGCTCGGTGAGACCCTGGTACAAAAATGACAATCCGGCAATGCCATTGGCTAACCTGGCGCCGAAAGCTATGTGGTCGGCAGGGTAGAAAGCGGAAGTTCGCATCAGCTTAGGATGATCGGGAATCGTCAACCACAAGACTATGAAGAAAAAGTCCCGGTCAATTCCTGGAGCGGCAATATCCTTAAGATCATAAGGAGATGTACTCGATCGGAAGAATTCCTCCACCGACGCAGAATCTTTACCTTGTATGCGTAGACTGAAGAGATTTCTTATATCCGCATGCCTATCAATATCGACCTTGAGAACGTTCGCGTGCACGAACCTAGCGATCAAATCTTCAAAAGTGATTCCTTGTCGTCCGGAAGTTATCGTATGCATCGCTTCAAAGATACATAGTACCTTCTGAAGACCGGGTTGCTGGAACGTTATAGCATTATCGCACGTCAAATTCGCTGCAGCCAAGCCCGCGGCAAATACAAACTCATCGCAGGATACTATCTTCTCGTAATGTTCCCATGTAATAGGAAATCAATAAATATGCTGGAACTCCAGTAAGGAAATAGACGCTTCTCTGTCAGACATCATGAAAGTACTTGTCTGAACATTCCATTGCTCCGAGAAGGGTTTCACCCACCAGGGCCCGGTCTTTGGGTACTTAAATAATGATGCGTAGACTGTCCATAAAGCCCGGTGTCTTCCAACAAGATCTCCGTCGATAAAATATATCTGGTCCAGTCGACGTAGCCTGTCAAATATCACGGGATCATACACACATGGTAGGGTATTTCCTATGGTCTGGCCTCATCCGGCGTCCTAAAAGATCTACGGGCGTCGGCGTTGTAACTCTTTCCGCAGAGGACTGCAATCGATTATGAGCTGTCCAATACTCCATCTTCACCGTGAAAGCAGTCGGCGGAGGCTATGTATACTGAATAGGTCACAGAGGATCAAATGGTGCCTCACACTGGAAGCTAACTCGGCATTGGACTATTTGGTTGTACAATCCAGCCCATAAGTGAAGATGTTGCAGAGCATCGTGATCCCGGATTATCCGGAAGATTTCCTGGTCTGTTGGCTCTTCTGGGCGCAAGTTTTGGCGTTCATACCCAAAATCCGACGGATATGCCATAATGCCTGGAAAAGGCGTTAAATTGCAAGCATGGAAGATCCTATGAGTGATGAGGAGTGTGATTCTTAATTATGAAGTTAAGAAACTCCACGAAAGAATTTTTTGGCAAAAGTGAGTTTTTTTAAGGACTTGAGCTAAACCCTAAATCCGGTTACCCATAGGTGTGCATCAAAATAAGTGTGCAACCTATAAGAAAATGGCAAGTGCGCAACCGATAAGATGCGCACTAAGCAAAGGCTTCGTATCAAGGGAGATGCGCATCGCACTTACCAATTGACGATTAAAGAAGCAAAAGCTTGTGCAGGAAGCGAAAGCTTCAACAAGCACACACTGAGGGAACAAGCGTGCAACAAAGATCTTAAAGTGCAAAGGAGGAAATAAAAATGGCGCACTTCGATGAAGGGAGTGGGGCCCTATTTATAGAGGTCAAATGTCGATTCACATTCCATGAATCTCGAGACAAATCTGGTTGATCACAGTTTGACACCGATCGCAGCCACGTGAGCACAATCGATGGGGGGCATTTGTTCGCACCTATTTAAGTGCACATCAATATCAAGTGTGCACTTGATGGAAAAACGACTCTGATGACATGCGCACTTATATACATGCGCATATAAAGGCTAATACATGACATAAGCAGCGACACATGCGCACTTGGAAAAAATCACTGAGTGCCATGCGCATGTGCAAAACACGTGTGCATATGCTAAATCTTTAAGATGTGCATATGCTAACGTAGCGCACATGCTAACGGACTCCTATGATAAAAGAGGTTGTGTATGAGCCTAAGAGAAGGGTAAACTGAAAACTCCGTGACGAGTAAATTGACTAAGTTAAGTCATTTCAACGCAAACAGAAAGAAAACCAATTCACAAGAAATTCGATCGGAGAAGTCCAAAATATATTTCTTCATTTATACATAGAAAAACTACCAAAACAACACGACTACAGCAAAACGAAAAACCAACACCTCCCAAAAGTTTAGAGGGGCAAAAGACTAGCATTAGTGCATGGATTCCGAAATTCAAAAAGGTCTTGCAGGGCATCCCAGGCAGTATCCTCCATCTGCTTGTGCTTCCGCTCACGAATACAAGTATCAGGGTCGCCACTGATATCTTCTGCCCTCGCATATGAGAATATAATTGCCTTTTGCTGATAGATCCGACGCAAAACATCTATTGAACAGTCTTTTCGGTTCTTGGAAATCAAGCACATTAGATAGACCAGGTGCACTTTATTTTCGGCCCGATCTAGTGCATGAAGCGGCATCGCCCCGATAAGTCCGTGTGTAGCGCTCCAGATCGTGTTGAAAATCATCTGTAAAAGGGAAGACCGACGAGAGAGCAACCGCCTACAATGATCCTCGAGGCTACGGAGTATGACCTTACATTGAGCATCGGTAAAACCGGTTCATAAAAGTGGATGTTAGCGTGGGAAACAATCTTCCTGATAGAATATAGTCGGCTAGCCATTGTACTTGAAAGAAAATAAAAGAAGTGTCAGCAAAGCAAAGGGATACAAGTTCAAACTGTAGAATCACCAACTCCAAAATTAGTGGATTCTATAAAATCAAAATGACGGCTCATTAATAATGAAGTATGTGCCTATTGAGAGTATAAAAAATGATTCTCATTAAAGAATGAGCAGCTGGAGGTAAACTTCCAAGGTCCCAAAAGTGGGTCCTTTAATAACAAAGATTTCAACTCTGTTTAAAATGTGAAATAGGGATTAAAACCCTAAAAGGGAAGAATATTCAAGAATAGCATTAGGGCTAAGCCTTTTAAAAAGAAAATTAAAATGCAATAAAATTCTCAAAACTCTAAAAGGGAAAACTGTTGCGAAAATCAATTCAGAGCCAAGCTCTGTAAACAAAAAAAATGATAATGGATTAAATTCCAGAATTCCCACTTGGGAAGCTTATGGGTTAAGCATCAAACAATGGAATTAAATTCCAAGAAACCTCATTGGATGCGCAACTCATATGAATCGCACTAAGCACAAGGAAGCAAAGGATTCACGCAAGCACAAGGAAGCAAAGGATTCACACAAAGGATAGAGGTGCAGATGCACTAAGTTAATAAAGAAGTAAGGGTTTCTAACATGAAGCAAGGGCTTCAGGAAGAGCGTGGCTCTAAAAAAATTAAAAAGAGAAAGAGAATGCACAAATGAAATGAAGGAGAGGGCCCTTATTTATAGGGTTTAATAGTCGGTTCGTGTCCCCACGGATCTTAGAGCAAATCCAACGGTCGCAGCTTGACACCGATTGTATCCACGTGCGAGACACATGCGCACGGTCAGTGGAGGGCATTTGTTCCCGTCCAAAAAGTGCGCACCTATACAAATGCGCACTTGGTAAAATCACTGACGCCTATACTTTGCATATACGCATATGCTTTGCACATATGCATATGCTAGATATACACGTGTCATCTTCACAAGTGGAATGTTCTATCTTCGAGACATGCGACACGTGCAACGTACGTGCGCATGCGCACCCTGATCATAACCGATCCCATAATAATAATGATAAAATCAAATAAATTTGGGATCAAACATCCAAAGGTGCGCATGCATCACAAATAAAACCAATAGTGCGCATGCGCACCATGATATATACGCTTTTAAAAAAAAGAGAAATAAATCTTGTTAATAAGGATTTAAATCTTTATTTAATAGAAAAATCTTCTGTTGGTTAAAATACCTTAACAAACAGATCCATGGATCTTAATCCAACGGTGCACATGTCACCTTTAATTGATAAGTATCATTTAAATCAATCCGATATCAAAACAAATCTAACAAATCCTAATTTTCCTTTTTCTTTAAATAGGAGCCTCACTCATAGAAATCCCATACCGCAGACCCCCATAAGCTCAAGAAAAAAGAGATCTCGTCTTCTTCCTTAAACAAGGTAAAAAAAAGAGGAAGAAGACTTCTCCCATCTAAAAAAAAGCCATGGCTTTTAGATAAAAATAAAAAAGCTTATGTTTTATACAGAAGCCTTTGCTTCTTTTTTATGAATCCATCGATTCATCATACAAGAGATCTTAGGATTGATCCCTCTTTTTACGAAAGCTTCAACTTTTATAAGAGATTAATTCTGAGCTTTAAGAAAATCCCATCAAAGATGTCTATGCATCATAAAAATTGAAGCTTTGCTTCTGGAAAAAAAGGGAAAACAAAAAGAAAAACCAAATAACAGAATCCATTGCTTTTTCTTGAAAGTCTTTGCTTTCTGTTTAAGATATACGCACCACAAAACCAAGTGTGCACTTGATAAAAATCATACAGACTTACGCATCACGTGATACACACGTGCGCGCATGGGAAAATAATGACCCTGGAGATGTACACATCACGTGATATGCATGTGTGCGCACCTGATGAATACCGCCTATAAGGCATGCGCGTCACATTATATCCATGTGAGCGCAGATGGTAATGCTACTTAATGAATGCATGTGCGTCACGTGACAAGCACGTGTGCGCAAGTCAAAAATGTGACTCGGTCAGATGCGTAAATATATACATGCACACATAGATGTCTGACGTGATAACAAGTGCGCAGACACATGATATGCTCGTGTGCACCTTTATCAAAAAGAATAAATCTACATGCGCATCCCTTATGTACTTGCGCACCTGGAACAACAAGCCTTTGCTTGATCACTTAGTCCAAAATAAACTAAGTATAGAAGATTTTGCTTTTCATGCATGATCCATTGATCAAAATATCAATAAATTGGTTGATCTTAGTCTCAAAGACGACTAAAGATCCTTAATCTATAATTGTTAAGTTGATTTTAATCTAAAACAATATTAACGATCCTTAACCATACTCCTAAGTTGATCTTAGTCAAATACGACTAACGGTCCTTAGATATATACCCTGAACCGACGGAAAATATGATCCAAGTTTAAACCCAAATTTGATATATACGGATTTAGACTAATCCGCGTCCTACGGGCACATATTAGTCTCCGTATACAATCTAAGGACAACCCCAAAATAAACAATATATAACACAATACGAAGTGATATCTATGGAGAACGAGAAAGTTATTACGCAGTGATAACGTAATTAACTGCAGGGGCTTGCACCTGTAGGAAAAAGCGTCACCACAATAAAAAAACTCGCATTTAAAGGGGAATCTAATAAGTCTGCTGCAACGGTCGCATCCATCCAAACCTCCGATATACGGTGCCATAAATCAACTTGGTATTTTCGGAGAGGTGGACGGATATGTTCCATATAGCGCATGCCCCCAGATTCAGGCGAGACGTCCTATCCCAGTTTGTCTCGGTTTTCTGCGGTAAACAGATTCTGGCACGCCTGATGGGACCTTTTTCTCTTTCCACTCCACATTTTGTATGGTGTTTTTCGCGAACGATATCGCGCTATATATGTTTATAGTTGCCCTTGGGTGGTAGGATACTGAAGCTGGCGTCTTGTCTTTATACAAAGATCAATGGCTTCCAACTTCAACTCATGCTCTGCCTCATCCGGTAGAGTCAAGTACTTGCAGCCTCAATCCTTTGCATTTCGGCTCTTCAAGAAATGAATAGGCTTTTTTTGGGTCGATACTCTTACCTCCTACCCTCGGTGCTTCAACGCTGAAGAGGAAGCCCAGAAGAAGTCTGTCCTTTACAGGCTGGCTCCTTAAGCTTGAGTTCTGCCGAAAGCATCAGTCTTCAAAAGACTGGCTCCCGCCGAAGGCCAAGACCGACACAGAGGGCAAGCCCAGCAAGTTCCTAAGATCGAAAATCTGGTTGCAAAACATGATCGACGTCGATATTGGCGTTAAATAAGACAAGCTGGGAGCAGTTCTCCGTCCGGGCTGACTCCCTGATTTGTATGTCAAAGATATATGTTAACCGCAATCAGAAACGGCGTCGCTTTGCAGCTAGCCGGTGAATACGGGTCGATCCACAGAGATGTGTAATTTTCTTAATGTGCTTTTACGAGTTGATTCCAAATGTTGTTTGGATTGATTTATTAAATCTAAAAAAACCTTAGATCTATCGATAAACTAAATTAATCTAAATTAAAGTCTTGTTAGGGTTAGGCTTAGGGGAAGTTGGGAGATTAAAGGCTTCCTCACCGCTTTTAATTCCTTATTTTAGATCTATTAGATGTTATGGTAATTATCAATAAAGTGGATTAGAATCTTTTGGGAAGATGTTTCTTCCTCTAGATTCTTGTCCTTCCTTTATCGATACTTACCCTAACCTCCATGGAAAACGCGCGCAACCGGGCCTTTACACTACGGTGTCATCGTTACCTCGAGGGGTAGGATGCCGTAGGGCGCGGTGTGTGCGCGTATGCATGGAGTTCTAATTCTTAGGTGTGAATGGCATGAAAGGGGTGAGAGATCTCATCTCTCAAACCTTTCCCTAAGGCTAACCCTAACAAGCGAGGAGATTACTCGCTCATTAGGGGATTAAAAGACATTCTAATTAAAAGAAAATTAAAATAAAGAATTAAAAGCAACTTACTAATTTTTATTGATGGCTCCCTCCAAGCAATAATACAGAACAGATCTGAATTTGTGAAATGAAAAGAGGCCTCCGGTTTTACAATTTTCGATTACAATTTATAAGTAAACAGGAGAATTTAGGGTTACAGATTCTCGCACACATGATTTTACAGATATGCCCACGGAAAATCCAAACCCCCGCACCGACGCACCGACACGAGAAGACTGCACCGACACGGGCATTGAATGGCCGCGGAACCGCGGCAAATGTGGGCCTTGGGCCGCGATTCCGCGGCCCTTCTTGGGCTGAATCTTGGGTATTAGGGCTTCTTTATTATTCACTCCTTTTCTCTGTTTGGCTCATTATTCTTCTCCAGATCTTCAGCGAAAATTCGTATTGGTCTTTTAACCGTTTCACTTTGACATGTTTGGACATTGCGTCGTCTTGTACCTATGTGAACTGTTATTAGCCTGGGCTTGACTAGGATCCGTCTACTTGTTGGTCAAAAGTCCCTTTTCTGTATCAACTTTCGTTTTTTCACTGTATTCGCTCCAAGAACCTGTATCCTGTAACATGCAGCAGACATGCGTCAAAAGCATCTGTTTATTTATAAAACGAATAAGAATTGGGGAATATAAACTGCAATATTATGATATGAACACTCCCCCGCTCCAATTCCAATGGTGAATGCTGTTGTTCCAACCTGGAACAGCTTCGAACTGCTGCGAAGGGTCAGACAAAATTCCCCACCGCAGTATTGAAGAAGTCTCTATAGTTGTGGAGCAGAAGCTAGTTTGCATCTTAAAAGACTTTTCTCATCTATATAAGAGGTGTGGAAAGAGCTGAACTCCGTCGTTGTCCGCAGCTTTTCCTTCGAGTTCAGACAAATGAAATGTCAGCCATGCTGACAACTCCCTTTCCAAATTCAAGAGGATTCATCCCAAGGCGGTTCCTGCTATATGATGGTTCCTCCTAAAGTGGCTTTTCATAAAAGAGAGGCCAGAAAATCTCCAAGCGCCCGAGGCAAACTCCAAACGCCTCAAGGTTGGGGGCATGATAGTTCATACAGTCTATATGGTAAACTCCACAGGCCGCATACTCGGTCTCTGAAAAAGGCTCAGCAGCAACAAGAAAAACTGCAGGAGATGCTTGCTCAAGCGGCAGAACTCGTTAGTCTAATGCCTAATGCAAACCCGGAAGACGCACCCGAAGAAAGGACATGGCAGGAGTCGGATATTGACAACCTGAAGCGCGTTCTCAAGGAAAAAGATAAGGAAGCGGCAGAGATGGTCGATAATATGAACAAAATGACTCTCTTGATCTTGGACATGGCGGGAATGATGGCTCAGTCAGAACCCCAGGTAGATGAACCGCCAGTAGTCATTCTTGATGGCAAGGATGACACTTCAAATCCTCTGCAAGCCTTATCAACGGCTAAAGAGGAAATGATCTCTAAACCGATGATGGAAGAATATATCGCTCAACAGATTAAAACTCACTATGCCAGCGAGGCGGTAAATAAACTGGTCAAGACCGACCGGTCGTATCCGGCATTCCATGACTAGAGGCAATACCCTCTGGGATATATATTTCCAATGTTTCACCTATAGAAAGGGACCGGGAATTCTCGCCAACATATAGCCCAGTTTAAATACATGTGCGCCAACGTTGGAGGAGATATGCTGCTTCTCCGTTAGTTCGTCAGCAGTCTGTCAGGCACTGCTTTCGAATGGTATTCGAAGCATCCTAACGACCCTATGAAAACCTTTGATGAAATGGAAATACTGTTCTGCCAAAGATTCACCAATACAAATGAACACACTATTATGGCGGCGTTGATCAATGAAAGGGCTAGACCGAACGAGACCTGGGTTCAATATGTTATCCGATGGAGAAACCTTTAGTCTAAATGCGAACAGCGTATCGACGAAGCCCCGGTAGTTGGAATGTTTATAGATACCATAGACCGACATTCGCGGGTGTACCCATTCATGGCCTTTTTCAGGCCAGCTACCTTCCAAGAGCTCATAGATCAATTGGATCAGATTGGTCAAACGCCCTTCCTCTTGTGATGAAGATTTATGACAAGACAAAAGCCAAGGCAAAACGGCGTGTCGCCAACGCTCAACAATAAACGAGCGGCCTTAAAAAATCTGGTCGCTAAAACAACGACCGCGCGGGTCCCACCCTTGAAAAGATTGGAACGCGAATACTCATTCCCCCGAAACATACGTAGAGGGCAACTTGCTCGCTGGCGGAGGAATCTCTATGAGATATGATCCCTTGGTCAAAAAACAAGAAGGATGTTAAAAGACCTATAAGCGTGTCCTGAAATCAAGTGGAATTGCCCGTTTGAACCAAAAATTATGGAAGGGATGTAGAAACCATGTCCCACTCTGAAGACGGATGATAAAGGGAAAAGCCCCCAAGTCAAGATTAATTCTTCTAAAGAAAAGAAGACCAAGACCAAGAAACCCATGCAGTCGCCCGAATATATAGACAACCGGACGAATCTGCAAAAATATACCAACGCGTTGGAGGAATATAACCAGAAGGCACACTCGTCAATAATTTTTAGCATCCCTTCAAAAATAAAGATTTTGAAGAAGACTCAGCAAGAAGAGTGGAAGAGCGGGTGGAATGATACCACATGATCTTTCGTTCCTTCGTATATGACAAAAATGCTCCGTTGGCGTCAGAAAGTGACTCTGGTCAGCAGGGGGCAGGTGTGTAAAGTGCTCTGTATTTCCCGCAAGACAACCGGATTGACGCGATGGTAAAAGTAGTCCAAGAGGATGAAGATAACCTAAGGTGTGAAGTGGCCATTTATGAAAAAGCCCAGGCAACAACGCCTAACCGAACAAGCCGCGGAATGGATGAGTTATGTAACTCCTCGACCAAAACAAACATTGTGGACCACTGTCCCTAAACTTGAAAGATGGACCATTATGTCTCTAAACTGGAAAGATGGACTACTATGTCCTAAAACTGGCACTCTGCCCTATGGTGGATCTCTATATTGATCACCGTATGCAATCCACAGGCATAAATGATATAGATCCCGGTTATATTCCGCAAGCATACGCTGCTCTACGGGCCATCCACAATCCACTGCACCTGAAGTCCCATCAGCTATGAAGCTCTACAGATGATGCAACCTTCCCTTATGTATACCTTGCTCTGCGATGGATCTCCATATTGATCACCGTATACCATCCATAGGCACGAGCGACATGTATCGCCACCATGTTCTTCCAAATATATGTTACCCTATAGGCTCCTTGAGATCCACGTTGCACCTGAAGTCCCACCAGCGAAGAGTGCACACAAGTCTCGCCTGCGAGACTGCACCTGAAGTCCCACCGGCTAGGAAGCTCCACCAATGAAGCGGTCGTTAAAAATATGGCATGTCCACAAGCAAAACGGGCACGGATGAATACCTGAAAGAGCTCCATGAGTAAAAACAGCATGACTACCGGCGAACTTGTGAAAACCTGAAAGGGCGCAAATTCGTGAAAAGAGGCGAAAATACACTCGCAAAGTTCTCTCGACCTTGTAAAGAGAAAAAATCCTCGTGTAAGATCCTTACGACTCACAAAAGAGCAACACACTTAGGAATCCCCACGATCCCGAAGGAGAAAATACACTTATGAGATCCTCTCGACTCATAAGGAGAAATACTTCTATAAGTTCCTCACGGCTTATAGAATTCAAAAGTCTTAAGTTATAGGGTTCTAAACTTGTTTCTTAAGCCGTCATAACCTTACAAAATTTATGCCCGACAAGTAGTTTAATATTAACTTTTGTATACAATCTACGAACGTAAATAAATATGTTTCAATCAAGTTCACCGGAGCTGAGTGATATTCCCAACACGGTGAACAACACTTGCAAATCCTCTCGACTTGCAAGGAGAAAATACCCTTGTAAGATCCTTACGACTTGCAAGGGAAAATACCACTTAGAAGTACTAACGATTCCTAAAGAGAAAAAAATACACTTACGAGATCGCTCTCGACTCGTAGGGAGAAATACCTTTTATGAGATCCTTACGACTCATAAAGTCAGAAAGCCTTAGTTGGCAGGGATTTAAACCTGTCTTCTAAGCTATCTTTGTCCAAATAGGCAACGACAAATGATGAGTCGCTCCTAACAACATTTGAGTTGTAGCGATACTGATACCTAATCAGGTATCAAATTCCAAGTTATTTTACGGCAGATGATGAGTCTCTCCTGACGATATTCCAGTTGTAGCGATATTGATGCCAAAGCTAGTATTAGACTCCAAGTCCCCAACTCGCAATAAAAACAAAAAAACAAAAAAACAAAAAATGAAATAACCGAAATGATGGGTCAACTCGCAATAAAAATCAGCGAGTAAATAAAATGAAATAGCTGAAATGCTTGGGCACCGTAAATAAGTAGCCGAAATGATTGGGCAATCGCGACTTTCGCGATATGAAAAGCTGAAATGATAGAGTATCGCGGAAATATAAAAGAAATATATATGGAATTTTGCTCTACAAACAGGTTTGTAGGGTGTTTTTCGTCACCCCATTGAGATGGGAATACGCGCACGCGTCTCAGGCGTACTACAGATTCCCCCTGCCTAGGGTAGGCTGGGGTTTAATGATTGTGGGGATCCGAATCTCCGGCAGCCGCGGACTAAGTTGCCGTTAATTACCCCTCGCCTTTGGGGCTAGGGAACCTCCGATTAACGGGTTAAACTGGTCATGCGAATTCAATGTGCAGTGTACATGTGTTTTGTTTTGAAATGGGGTTTTGGATATATCGGGAGCCACGCAGAGTTTTTACGGGGGTTCCGCTACTCGGATAGCGGGCTGGGGGTCAAGGGGGCTAGCAGCCCCCTTGCGGGGTGCGGGGCAGCGCCCCGGCCCAATTTTTTTTGAGGAGGACAGTATTGTGGAGTGTGTGTGTATCTATACATGTGTATGTATATGTTATATATAAAAAAAAAGGGGAAAAGGCATCCAAAGGATGCGTGGGGCAGCACCTTGGGCGCTGTGCGCTTAGGTGCTGTGCGCTCAGGCGCAAGCGCGCCACGTGTCGGCACGTGGGCGCTTTGCGCATGAGCGCTGGAGCGCAAGCGCGCGCGCCACGTGTCGGCACGTGGGCGCTTTGCGCATGAGCGCTGCGCGCTGGAGCGCAAGCGCGCGCGCCACGTGTCGGCACGTGGGCGCTGCGCGCTGGAGCGCAAGCGCGCGCCACGTGTCGGCACGTGGGCGCTTTGCGCATGAGTGCTGCGCGCTGGAGCGCAAGCACGCGCGCCACGCGTCGGTACGTGGGCGCTTTGCGCTCGGGCGCAGTGCGCTGGAGAGGAAAAGAGGGCTTTTAGCCCCAAAAACTCTCGAAAGAGAAATTAGTGGAGTTAAACTCCTGAAAAAAAAGAAGAATGTTTTGGTTGGGGAAATGGGTTCTTCTTCTTCCTCCTCTGTTGGCTGGCTCAAGAGATGTGAGATCTAAAAATCTCTTCTTTTTGAGATCTAATGATAGATCCAAGCTCCCCTTTGTGGGTTTTGTGGTGAAAAACTAATTTGTTTTATAAAAAGAAGAGTAAAACTCTTGATTTAATTCAAGAGAAAGAAGAAGGTTTTGGAACCTTGAAGAAGAAGGAAAGATCTCAGATCTGGAAAATTTTTGTGGAGAGAATGAAAAAGGTCCTTTTTTTTATTCATCATGTTGCCTTTTATAGGCTTACATATTTACATATAGCCCCTTGGGCTTCACAAAATGGCATTTTGCCTATCCCATGGCTCATGTGCCATTTCATTTTGCACATAAGCCATAGGCTTACAAAAATTAGGCTTTATGCCCATTTTGCATACATTCATGTATAAAAAATTACATAAAAATTATTTATTACATGATCTATATTTTGGCATGGAGGAGGCTGGTCGCGGGCTCGACTTAGCCATGGGCCCGCTTGACCTGGGCTTGGGCCCACCTGGCTTGGGGTTGACCTTGACTTTGACTCGGTCAACAGGGGTGTAAATTTTTACCCCAACAAAGTGCCCCCCATCAATAAATGCACACCGCATATTTGAGTTGTGTGCATGAAATTGATGGATCTTGAAGCTGAACTTCGAGGTGGAACATCATTCCGGGGATCGGAGCATCATTCCGAGGATCGGAGCATCATTCCGATTCGCGGAGCATAATTCCAGGGATCGGAGCATGATTCCGAAGCACGAAGCATAATTCCAGGGGATCGGAGCATCATTCCGACGAGCGGAGCATCATTCCAGGATTCGGAGCATCATTCCGAAGAGCGGAGCATGATTCTAGGGATCAGAGCATCATTCCGATGAGCGGAGCATGATTCCAGGATTCGGAGCATCATTCCGAAGAGCGGAGCATCATTCCAGGGATCGGAGCATCATTCCGATTTGCGGAGCATAATTCCAAGGATCGGAGCATCATTCCGATGAGCGGAGCATCATTCCAATTTGCGGAGCATAATTCCAAGGATCGGAGCATCATTCCGATGAGCAGAGCATGATTCTAGGGATCGGAGCATCATTCCGATGAGTGGAGCATGATTCCAGGGATCGGAGCATCATTCCGATTTGCGGAGCATAATTCCAAGGATCAGAGCATCATTCTGATGAGCGGAGCATCATTCTGATGAGCGGAGCATCATTCCAATTTGCGGAGCATAATTCCAAGGATCGGAGCATCATTCCGAAGAGCGGAGCATGATTCCAGGATTCGGAGCATCATTCCGAAGGGCGGAGCATGATTCCAGGGTTCGGAGCATCTTTCCGAAGAGCGGAGCATAATTCCAGGGTTCGGAGCATCATTCCGATGGGCGGAGCATGATTCCAGAGATCGGAGCATCATTCCGAGGATCGGCAGACATTCTGACCGAAGCATGATTTTGATGCAGAGGTAGATTCCTAGGCGAAGTATAATTCCGACAAGGGAGGCAAATATTCCGAGGCGAAGCATGATTTCGACACGGGGTATATTCTGAGACAGAGCATGATTCCGGCGCAGAGCTTGTTGGTTGACTTGATTCCGAGGCGGAGCATAATTTCGGCAGGGAAGGTAGATATTCCGAGGCGAAGCATGATTTCGACACGGGGTGCATTCTGGGACGGAGCATGATTCAGCCGTAGAGGTTGTTGGTTTGATTTGATTTGGGTTGACATCAGCTTCGCTACACTGGAATATGGTACCAGGAGCGAATCATCATTTGTCATGAGAGAATTTGGGAATTGTTTTTTTTTTGTTTGGCATCAGCATCGCTACACTGGAATATGGTACCAGGAGCGAATCATCATTTGCGTTTGCTTATTAGGAAACGATGGCTTAGGAGACAGGTTTTAGGTCCTTATCGTCTAAGACTTTTCAACTTTGTGAGCCGTAAGGGTCTCACAAAGCATTTTCTCCCTACAGGTCGTAAGGATCCCGTAAGTGCATTTTCTCCTTGGGAGTCGTGGGGACTCCCAAGTGTGTTGCTCCTTTGTGAGTCGTAAGGATCTCACGCGGGAATTTTCTCCTCACAAAGTCGAGAGGACCTTGTGAGTGCATTTCATCTCTTTCTCACGAGTTTGCGCCCTTTCGGGTTTTCACAAACTCGCCGGCAGCCCTGCTGTTTTTACTCACGGAGCCCTTTCGGGTTTTCATCCGTGCCTATCTTGCTTGTGGACATACCTTTTTTATTTTATTAAGTTTTTTTTGGAGAGATTGGGATTGTTTTATGCCTGTGGATTGTATACGGTTTTGTAGGATGTATGATCCAGGCCGTAGGGCCATAAAATTTTTTGGGACTTTGTTGGCGTCTGCATCGCTGCACTGGAATATGGTACCAGGAGCGACTCATCATTCGCCGTTGGGGTATGGGATTTGGAATTTGGTTGGCGTCTGCATCGCTGCACTGGAATATGGTACCAGGAGCGACTCATCATTCGCCGCTTTTTTTTTTCTTTTTTGTTGTTTTTTTTTTACCGTGATTGCTCTATCATTTCAGCTTTTCTTATCGCGAGGATCGCGATTTCCCCATCATTTCGGCTATTTATTCGCGGTTGCCCCCATCATTTCGGCTTTATTTTCATTTTCATTTTTACTCGCTGGTTTTTATTGCAAGTTGCCCCATCATTTCGGCTTTATTTTCATCTTTATTTTACTCGCTGATTTTTATTGCGAGTTGCCCCATCATTTCGGCTTTTCTTTTTTTTTCTTCTTTTTATTTACACATTTTTTTATTTACATTTTTTTACATTCCCAGTTTACGACTTAGAGGTCGACTATTCCCAGTTTAGTGACATGGTGGTCAATTGTTCCCAGTTTAATGACGTGGTGGTCGATTGTTCCCAGAAGAAGGCAGATGTCTGAGAGAAGCAGTTTCACGAAGAATTTCGGTCTCCGTTTGTATGAAATTGGCGGTCGCAGCTGGACTGTTTGTTAACACGCCTTTAGACAGTTCTATCTCTCCTGCCTTATACTGCTTTTCGACCCAATCTTTGAAGACGAAGCAGTCCTCAATGGCATGACCTATCACTCTGTGATAGAGGCAGTATTTGGGGTCGTCGGTCCTATTCACTTCCTGTGGTCTTTTTGACTCTGGCAGTTGTAGACCGTTCTTCAGGGCGTCTTTGAATATTTTGCGGATTTTGTCCCTTCTGAAGGAATAGACCTTATCCAACTTCTCTTTCAGTGGAGATTCTCCTCCCTCTCCGAACATTGGCTTCCGAGGCTGGTTGGCGCTAGGCCCGCTCATCCCTTGCTTATTTCGGTTAGCCGAAGTGTTGAAAGATTCAGAATCATCGGAGTTTCCGCCTTTGCGATTATCGTCCTTTCTGTTTCTCCAGGACCTATTGTTATTTTGGGAATCCGAGGAGGACTCCTGTTTTGAGCGCTCCAGCATCTGAACTTTCCTGGTCAGCTCTTGGAATGTTTTGAGACCCGCGGTGCATAGAAACGGGGCCATCCAACTGTTGAGATTTCCGACGAGGAGACTGACAGATTGGTCCTGCTCTATCGGCGGTTCGCATTTAACGGAGAGATTGCGCCATCGGGTTATAAAATCCGTGCTGCTTTCGTTGTTCTTGGGCTTGGTCCTTACGAGCTCGGCAATGGTGATCTTATCGCTGACGCTCATGAATCTTTGTCGAAACAAAGACTCCATTTGGACGAAAGTAGTAACGGAGCCATCCGGTATGCTCGCGTACCAGTCGAAAGCAACATCGGTCAAGCTATTAACGAACTGGCGGAGGAGAAGCGCATCATTGCCCCCAGTATTCCCGCATGAGGCTTTGAAGTGGGCGATGTGCTGATTCGCATTTCCTGTCCCATCGAATCTTCCGAATTTGGAGATGACATAGCCGCTAGGAAATTCTATCAGATCATACTGAGCAGGATATGGTCTCCCACTACTGCTGATATCTTTTTGCGCTTCGGCTTCGGCTACCAAGGTTTTGACTTTGTTGGCAACCAAATCCATGATTTGATCTTGAGTTAGCGGGCTACTGTCATCGGTAGCCAAGACATTTGCTGAGATAGGATGCGACTGATTTTCATGCGGTCCGCCCACTTTTGGATTTGAGGGAACGGGCGTCGGCTGTCTCGGGACACCGTTTCCCGGTTCATGAGCTGAGCCCTGTGCTTGATTGGGCGGCTGAGAGGCAAGTTGGGCCGTAAGCAGTAAGACGACATTTGTCAAGTCGTCGATCTTTGAGTAGAGCTTGGCCATCTCCTTATCTTTGCTTCTGAGCTGTTTTCGGAGCTCTTGGAGAAGTTGCTGATCTGCGGTCTTAGGACGGAAAGTTGGCTCATCTTCGCTTTCCGAGCCTGACTCCTCATGAATTGAGGGCTCTCTCTGCCTATCAGCCTCATCGAGAGGGTTTTCATCATCCAGCGGAGGCGGCTGTTCTTGGGAAGTGGCAACCACATTCAAGCCAGATTGGATTTGAGATGTGGTAGCCCCGTCCTTGCTCTTGCTGCGCGTGCCCACCACGTAGACAGTGTGGATAACACATTCAGCCATCCCCTCATCTTTGGCGGGGTAACCCTGTTCTTCGAACCTCATGAGGTTTAGCCTGGCAGTAGCCCTAGCCCTTTTGTTGGCTCTATATCTGAGCCTTTTCTCCCTCAGCTTCTCAATTTTGAAGGCTTGGCGGGCATCTGCTGTTAGTGTTTATGCCCTAGAAGGCCATTACTGTATCATACTAGTTTGTATATTACTTAATGGAAGCTTGGGATATTCACATGTATATAACAGTCTTGCTAAACATGGTAGTATGCTACTTGGTTTTTCTATCTTAATATGTGAGTATACGTATTGATAGAGCTCTTAGGATCTTGCTTGTCTACCAGCGTTGTGATGGCAGTCACACTAGTGGGGGCTGGGTAGTCTACAAGCACATCCTTATTCAGGTCCCTGGTCGTTGGATTATCGAGACAGAGCATCGATACTCCGGAGTAGACTAGTGTGTACGCTTCTCATCCCAGTTGGGGAGATGGTCTGTCCCACAGCCGTCAGTACGTCGTACTGGAGATAGTATGCAGGTGCTCGTTAGGTTACGGGTACACCGGACAGGACTCACAGGGAACTGTTGGTTGGTTTTATACCAGTCGTCAGTGAACAGTTCCTAGGTGACATGAGTACAGCATAGTCCGCAGACTTGACACTGCTACTTCGCCTCGAGTGTGTCCCACTGTTCTTAGATTGCTACCCTACCACGGCTCAAAGTAGTCGTGCAAACAGGTAGCAGTTGGGTGCAGTCCCGAGCACTTGGAGGCAGTGGCGGTTAGACAGGATTCGTCCCTCTCGGTATTGGGAGGTATTAGGAGTAGATATCGCGCTGTGTCAGAGAGCCATTACGCAAAGTCCCTGGCCAGGGCAAGCGAGATTTGCTGGTACGTTCCAGTAGTTTCTCAGGGTGTAATGGGCTTCGCTCCGACACGACTTATACCGCTATTAGGGGACTGACGCTTGCCGCCCCCCTAGGCCCGATATGCGATAGTCTTGGACGAACGGACCGGACTGTATGGAGATTGTCACAGCAGGCTCAGTAGGAGTTCGGATGGGTTTCCTCATCGGCCTTCTTATCGACAACTACCTGGGGACCGTTACGTACAGCTAGTGCCGCTTGCGGTCTGTGGTTAAACCCACTGCCAGCGTAGTAGTCGAGTCTCTAGAGTCCCACACAGAGAGTTTCCTATTCCAGGCGAAACGATATAGAGGTCGTATGGTTTTACGACAAAGGGTTCGGACGCGTATGTGTGTTTACACACTTACGTCGTTTGGACAGTTTTTACCAGTCGGCTTTGGTTTAAGCCAGTTACTGGTATCCGGTTATTGGATTTATACAGTCTAAAGTTTTTCCGTATTTTTACGGATCGGAGGGGCGTTCTCGTAATTACGCGAGAAGCTTCTAGAAGATGGTGACTAAGGAGGTTTAGGTGGCATATACATTGAATGAGATTAGTGAGTCATGAGAGTGATTCATCATGGTCATTAATGCATCATAAATGCTTAATGACTCATGACAATGAATCACCATTAGATATTTGTGAAGCATGCTTATTCATCATGTATTATTCTTTTCTTCATAAAAGAGAATGCTTCATATTTATTATGATACTCAATAATCTCATCTCATTATTATCCTCACATTCTCTCTCCTCAAGCTCTCCCTCTTCAAACCCTAATCCTCACCCCTCATGTGTTGAGATCAAGGATTAGTTAGACTAAACAACCCATAACCATCACTCTATCTCAATCTATCTTCTTTGATTAGCAATCCAAGAAGGTTAGTTGCCTCAAGTTTAGAGGCTAAGCTTGGAGTTTTGCTCTCGGGTGGATCGTCTACTACAAAGAGAAGGCCGAGGAGGACAAGGAGATCGTAAAGACGAAGGAGTTGGTTCATTAGGTATAATCCCTAAACACAGTAGTTTAGAAACACTTTGTGTTTGGTTATTTATAGTTTAGCTTCGATTCAAGCGGTTAGTCGATGTTCGTTCACTAAACAAGTTCGTTTTTGAAAATTCCGCCTCCCCACAAGTATTGGGGTGTAGTACATTGACTTACAGTGGTATCAGAGCCTCGCTAAACAATAAATAACTTATTTGCAAATTTGTATGAATTTCGAACGGAAAAAACGAAACCGGAAAAGCCCGAAAAATCATGTTTCTGTCGATTTATAAATGAAGTCCAAAATTTTTTCAGGGATGTTCAGAAAGCTTAAAATGACAGTAGAAGAACACACAAAAAATTTGGTCCCCTGAATCGCCTACGGCGCCGCGGATCCGCGGCGGCTAACACATATAGCGCCGCGCTTCCGCCGCCGAGTTGACGATTCAGGGAGCCATTTTTCTTGTGGTGGTTCTCTGTGATATTTGGGATTCTCTGGTAATTTTTAATTTTGCTCAGGTTTCAAGTTTACAGAGCAGTAATGGAGCAATGTTAAATGCGTTTAATCGATCGAAATTGTACAGTATTTGCATATTGGATTATATCTGTGATTGTTTAATGTGTTCGTAAACCTCCCCTAACTGCTAGTATGTCGGTTGGCAGGGGGTTGCACATTTCTGTAATGGTTTTATCTGTATGTGCATATGAACTGTATTGGACTGTTGTGGTGTATAGCCGGGGTTATGCAATGGGTTATTATTTAATTCATTTGTTGTAAATGTAATTTGTTGTAATATTATTTTTGCGGGGCACATCCAGGTTGCGGTTGTAGCCACCGTTGTATTATTTCATTTTACTGTTTCTGCTCCTAGGACTGACCCAAGGTGGGGTGCACAAACTGCCGGGCGGGTAGTTTGCCGTACCCGTAGGGGTCGAGGGTGGGGTAATGGCTATTCATCACAACTGTGTTATCCGTCTTTTCTTGCAGGCTCAAAAGAAATACGGATTGCTTGCAAATCCAATTAAGTTCATCTGTGTTCTGGAATGTATATCATTGCGTCAGACGAATGTAAAATATCTATATATATGATAGCTATTTAGACGTCATTTATGTTTTACACCCGCGCTAGCCCAGCCCCCGCTCTGTCGTTAGTTAAGTAACCTAACGGGTGATGACGGGACCCCGTGGCGAATGCGGATGGCATAAGAGGACGTTGTATTTTCGTTGTTTTCTGCAATGATAGGTTAATGATGGGACGCATTATCTATAATGCAAAGAAAAACAAACCAAAGTTTAAATCGTTGGAACAATTTAAAAGAAACCACTCGGTTAATTTTAAAAACAGATATTTTTAAATGCGGAGCTTTAACCACTCCTTTTAAAAGCTACCAGGTTCCTTCGGTTATATCAAGTTCACTACGTTCACGGTTTTGCCAAAACCAGTCGTAGCCCTCCGTCATTTCTTATGAATGGTCAGTAGTATTCAAGCTATGTTTGTTTGGCCCTTAGTCAAGACATAGTGATTGGTAGCTGCTGGGGTATTCATTTGTTGCATAGATAGATGAGTTGGTTTGGGACACTCGTATTACTTTGTTTGGCCCTTAGTCAAGAGTATATACGGATGGGTTCAAATCAACAGGATAATGATGGGCAGAACTTGACATGTGACTTATGATTTGTTGGCCCTTAGTCAAGATCATAAGAACATGGGGCAAAAATATATATCGGGAATTTCTAAAGAAACTGAAATTTGCAAAGAGATGCATACCATTTGGAGTTTGATGAATGTTGGTAGGATTCCTTCAACATTATCATACGATGATATTTGGATCCCGATCCTACTGTGAGTATATGCTACTTATCAGGAGATTCGTCACTTAACGATCAATGCTATAAACCAAGTAGGTGTCCAGAAAGGTGTCAGCGGGGTTACGCCCCCAGAGAAAAGAGGTTATTTAATTAAGGAACTTCGCGAAAGCGTTGGAAAACCTCCCTCGAAGTATCGACACTGGCCTGGCTGAACGGTTAAGCAAGTATTGTACGGTGAGAATAGTCCTGGCTAATTCTTCTTTTATGGTTTGAGGAAGGATTCGAGAAACAGTGGGAGCCATCCAGTTTAGATAAACTAAAAACCACTCTAAACTTGCAAGAGCATCATGCTAAAGAGTTTTCTTCTCTCTCTCCTAATTGCAGCGACCCTGAAAATGACTGGACTTAAGTTACTTTTAGAGAAAAATATACTGACAGGGCCAAACTATAAAGATTGGCTGCGGAATGTCAAAATGGCTTTGACCTATGACAAATTGGGGTACATCCTCACCGCTACGGCACCTGCTGTCCCTGGTCCCAAATCCAGTAATGCGGATAAGGAAATCCGCAAAACCTGGGATTTAGATTGCGTGAGAGCCAAGTGCATCGTGCTTGCCTCAATGAACAATGAACATCAGAGGAGGCACGAGGATATGTCCCTAGATGGCATATTTCTCCATACAAAGGAACTTTATGGAGAGCAATCTCGTATAGCAAGATACGAGACCTCTAAGAACTTGTTTCGAGCGAGGTTGGCTGTCGGGTCATCGGTAGGTGAACATGTCCTAAAGATGATCGGCTATATTGAAGAGCTCGCAGACCTTGGGACGACTTTGGATAATGAGCTCTATACAGACCTTATTCTCCAGTCCCTTCCTCCCACCTACGCCCAGTTTATCCTCAACTTCAACCTTCAAGGAAAAGAAGTTGAACTTGCGGAACTCCTGAACATGTTAAGGAGTGCAGAGGGCACCTTGCAGAAAGCAAGGGAAACACCCGCTATGTTTGTTGGCGGTGCATCTTCTTCCGGGTCCAAGGCTAGGGCCAAAGGAAGGAAGAAGAAGGCCGCACCCAAACCTAGAGGAGGTGTAAGTAAGGTGAGAGGGAAGGGAAAGAAAAAGTTTGCAGCACCGGTAGTTGGCCAGGATGAGTGCTTCCATTGTCACAGGAAAGGGCACTGGAAGAAGGATTGCAAGGCATGGAACGCCAAGAACCAGGAACCGAAGCAAGCTGTGGCTTCGACTTCAGGTGTGTTTGTAATTGAGAATTGTCTGTCGATCAACTCTACTTCCTGGGTATTGGATACCGGATCAGGATCTCATATTTGCAATTCATTGCAGGCACTGAGAAACCGTAGAGTGCTGAAGGAAGGTGATATGACCCTAAAGGTTGCTAACGGAGCTAGCGTGGGAGCTGCGTCCGTCGGGGATTATCACCTGGGATTGACGAGTGGACACATTTTGGTTTTACATAACTGTTATTTTGTACCAAGCTTAACGTGTAATATCATATCAGTTTCCTTGTTATCAAATAAAGGTTATGATTTCACGTTTGTAAGAGATGTTGTCAACATCCACCTAAATCATGGTTTGATTGGGTCCGGTACACTAAATAACGGCATATATGTTTTAAACCAACTCCAAATTTTCAATGTCCAGAACACACTAAAAAGAAAGTCTCCAGATTTAAATAAAGCTTTCTTATGGCATTGTAGACTGGGTCACATCAATGAGAGAAGGTTGACTAAGTTGCATAGAGAAGGATATTTGGACTCGTTCGAATATCAAACTTATGACACTTGTCAATCTTGTCTCAAAGGAAAGATGACAAAGACTCCATTTACTGGACAAGGAGTAAGAGCGAGCGAGCTCTTAGGACTCATACACAGCGATGTATGTGGTCCAATGTCTACACATGCAAGAGGTGGTTATTCCTACTTCATTACTTTTACAGATGATTTCTCTAGGTTTGGACATGTCTTCTTGATGAAGCATAAATCCGAGGCCTTTGAGAAATTCAAGGAATACAAGAGTGAAGCGGAAAACCAAACAGGCAAAAGTATTAAGACACTGAGATCTGATCGAGGTGGAGAATACTTAAGTGCCGAGTTCCTAGGTTACCTAAAAGAGAAAGGAATTCTCTCTCAGCTTACTCCTCCGTACATTCCACAGCACAACGGTGTATCGGAGAGACGGAATCGAACCCTATTGGATATGGTACGATCCATGATGAGTAATGCTGAGTTACCGCGATCTTTCTGGGGTTATGCGCTAGAATCAGCGGCATATCTTTTAAACCAGGTTCCAACCAAGACTGTGCCTACCACACCATATCAGATGTGGAGTGGGAAGAAACCCTGTCTAAAACATTTTAGGACATGGGGATGTCCAGCTTTTGTAAAAAAGCAGCATGTGGACAAGCTCGAGGCACGCTCAGTACTGTGTAAGCTTGTGGGATATCCAAAGAACTCCAAGGGATATTATTTCTATTACGCAGAGGAACAAAAGGTTTTTGTTTCTCGTCATGCCCACTTCTTAGAAACTGAATTTTTAGAAAATCAGAAGAGTGGGAGCGCAGTAGAACTGGAAGAAATTCCAGAACCACAAGCTGTTACTGAAAGTTTGGTAGAACCAGAGGTTCAAGAAGAACAGAACATTCCCGCACCCCTCCGCAGGAGTAGTAGGCCGTCTCATCCGCCTGAGAGATACTACGGTTTTCTCATAGATGGGGATAGAGAGGATTGCATCATAGATGATGATGAACCTACTGACTTCCAGCAGGCCATCCAGAGCGGCGACTCGGTACGATGGCTAGATGCAATGCGGACCGAAATGGAGTCCATGTACACCAACAAAGTATGGACTTTGGACTTTGCTCCAGATGGGGTAAAACCCATAGGATGCAAATGGATCTTCAAGAAAAAGATTGGTGTAGATGGACAGGTAGAAACCTATAAGGCTAGACTTGTTGCAAAGGGTTTTCGTCAAAGACCTGGTTTGGACTATGACGAAACTTTTTCTCTAGCGGCTATGCTCAAATCCATTCGGGTCCTTCTTGCTATTGCTGCCTTCCATGATTATGAAATCTGGCAGATGGACGTAAAGACGGCTTTTCTGAATGGCAATTTAGAAGAGTGCGTCTATATGGATCAGCCAGAGGGTTTCAATCAGAGTGGGAGCAGCGGGAAAGTATGCAAGCTGCTTAAGTCCATTTATGGACTAAAGCAGGCATCGCGGAGTTGGAACATCTGTTTTGATGAGACAGTCAAAGAATATGACTTTATCAAAAATCCAGATGAACCGTGCATATATAGTAAAGTTGTAGCAAGAAGTGTCGTATTCCTCGTCTTGTACGTGGATGACATTCTATTGATAGGAAATGACATTCCTATGCTACAATCTGTCAAAGGATTCTTGTCACACAGGTTCTCCATGAAAGACCTGGGTGATGCCTCGTACATTCTGGGGATCCGGATCTATCGTGATAGATCCAAGAGGATGTTGGGACTTTCGCAGTCCAGGTATATCGACACTGTACTGAAAAGATTCAGTATGGAAGATTCTAAGCGCGGTAATCTACCGGCTTGTCACGGAATCACCCTCTCCAAAGAGATGTCTCCCAAGACTGATTTGGAAAGTGAGCGCATGTCTATTATACCCTACGCTTCTGCGGTAGGCTCTATAATGTATGCGATGTTGTGTACCAGACCAGATGTAGCTTACGCACTGAGCGTGGTAAGCCGGTATCAGTCAGACCCAGGAGAGAAGCACTGGATAGCAGTAAAGAACATTCTCAAGTACCTGAGAAGGACTAAGGAGATGTTCTTGGTTTACGGCGGAAAAGACCTCAGGTTGGAGGCCTTTGCTGATTCCGGCTTCCAGAGTGATAAGGACGATTCCAAGTCCATATCGGGTTATGTCTTTACCCTCAATGGAGGGGCGGTGTGCTGGAAGAGCTCCAAGCAGGACACCGTTGCTGACTCGACGATGGAAGCGGAGTATATAGCTGCTTGCGATGCCGCAAAAGAAGCAGTCTGGATGAAGAAGTTCCTAACAGAACTTCAGGTGGTTCCTACCATAGTTGATCCAATACCTCTGTATTGCGACAACAACGGAGCTATAGCTTTAGCAAAGGAACCAAGGTCTCATCAGAAGTCCAGACACATCTTAAGGCGGTATCACCTGATCAGGGAGATCATTGATCGTCAGGAGATCGAGGTTCGGAGAGTTGCTTCTGAAGAGAACATTGCTGATCCATTCACGAAGGCCCTACCTCAGATTCAGTTCGAGAGGCTACTCGAGATCATCGGTCTACGATATGCCAGTACATGGCCCTAGTGCAAGTGGGAGATTGTTAGTGTTTATGCCCTAGAAGGCCATTACTGTATCACACTAGTTTGTATATTACTTAATGGAAGCTTGGGATATTCACATGTATATAACAGTCTTGCTAAACATGGTAGTATGCTACTTGGTTTTTCTATCTTAATATGTGAGTGTACGTATTGATAGAGCTCTTAGGATCTTGCTTGTCTACCAGCGTTGTGATGGCAGTCACACTAGTGGGGGCTGGATAGTCTACAAGCACATCCTTATTCAGGTCCCTGGTCGTTGGATTATCGAGACAGAGCATCGATACTCCGGAGTAGACTAGTGTGTACGCTTCTCATCCCAGTTGGGGAGATGGTCTGTCCCACAGCCATCAGTACGTCGTACTGGAGATAGTATGCAGGTGCTCGTTAGGTTACGGGTACACCGGACAGGACTCACAGGGAACTGTTGGTTGGTTTTATACCAGTCGTCAGTGAACAGTTCCTAGGTGACATGAGTACAGCATAGTCCGCAGACTTGACACTGCTACTTCGCCTCGAGTGTGTCCCACTGTTCTTAGATTGCTACCCTACCACGGCTCAAAGGAGTCGTGCAAACAGGTAGCAGTTGGGTGCAGTCCCGAGCACTTGGAGGCAGTGGCGGTTAGACAGGATTCGTCCCTCCCGGTATTGGGAGTAGATATCGCGCTGTGTCAGAGAGCCATTACGTAAAGTCCCTGGCCAGGGCAAGCGAGATTTGCTGGTACGTTCCAGTAGTTTCTCAGGGTGTAATGGGCTTCGCTCCGACACGACTTATACCGCTATTAGGGGACTGACGCTTGCCGCCCCCCTAGGCCCGATATGCGATAGTCTTGGACGAACGGACCGGACTGTATGGAGATTGTCACAGCAGGCTCAGTAGGAGTTCGGATGGGTTTCCTCATCGGCCTTCTTATCGACAACTACCTGGGGACCGTTACGTACAGCTAGTGCCGCTTGCGGTCTGTGGTTAAACCCACTGCCAGCGTAGTAGTCGAGTCTCTAGAGTCCCACACAGAGAGTTTCCTATTCCAGGCGAAACGATATAGAGGTCGTATGGTTTTACGACAAAGGGTTCGGACGCGTATGTGTGTTTACACACTTACGTCGTTTGGACAGTTTTTACCAGTCGGCTTTGGTTTAAGCCAGTTACTGGTATCCGGTTATTGGATTTATACAGTCTAAAGTTTTTCCGTATTTTTACGGATCGGAGGGGCGTTCTCGTAATTACGCGAGAAGCTTCTAGAAGATGGTGA
Organism: Agapanthus africanus; assembly: GCA_030015575.1. Lineage (NCBI taxonomy): Eukaryota > Viridiplantae > Streptophyta > Magnoliopsida > Asparagales > Amaryllidaceae > Agapanthus > Agapanthus africanus. Next base: position 243,305,244 of record JASDDO010000019.1, read on the forward strand.
CTAAGGAGGTTTAGGTGGCATATACATTGAATGAGATTAGTGAGTCATGAGAGTGATTCATCATGGTCATTAATGCATCATAAATGCTTAATGACTCATGACAATGAATCACCATTAGATATTTGTGAAGCATGCTTATTCATCATGTATTATTCTTTTCTTCATAAAAGAGAATGCTTCATATTTATTATGATACTCAATAATCTCATCTCATTATTATCCTCACATTCTCTCTCCTCAAGCTCTCCCTCTTCAAATCCTAATCCTCACCCCTCATGTGTTGAGATCAAGGATTAGTTAGACTAAACAACCCATAACCATCACTCTATCTCAATCTATCTTTTTTGATTAGCAATCCAAGAAGGTTAGTTGCCTCAAGTTTAGAGGCTAAGCTTGGAGTTTTGCTCTCGGGTGGATCGTCTACTACAAAGAGAAGGCCGAGGAGGACAAGGAGATCGTAAAGACGAAGGAGTTGGTTCATTAGGTATAATCCCTAAACACAGTAGTTTAGAAACACTTTGTGTTTGGTTATTTATAGTTTAGCTTCGATTCATGCGGTTAGTCGATGTTCGTTCACTAAACAAGTTCGTTTTTGAAAATTCCGCCTCCCCACAAGTATTGGGGTGTAGTACATCGACTTACATCTGCTACCCGGGAAGCCATTGTGAGTTGATCATAGGAGAGCTTAGAGAAGACACCCGATCGAGCAGTGGTCAAGGGCACCGCTGGAGCTTGCTAAGGACGTGTTGTAGCTTTATTGGTGTTGATGGCCTTGCCCCCAGCTGGGGCCAAGGAAATTCGTTCAGACACCGACTTGCGTTTGGGTTGGGGCGCCCTTGAGATCACCACATTTGGTCTCCTGCCTTTCGAGACCGGTTTGTCTGCCACCGGGGCTTGAGGAGCTGGGATGGCGCCAACTGGCATGAACATAATAGAGCCGAATGGTAGCAGCGGCTCCTCCCATTGTCGCCCGAGACTGGCCGGGAGGACCGTCCTAGAGTCTATCCTCATCGTGTAGGAGACGGGAGCCGTGCTGAGAGCTGAGTTCATCATCGGAGACATCGTCGGAAGGTGATTGCTTGAAAATCTACATGAAAAATATTATTTTTAGTATAAATACAGGTATGTATATTGATTGAGTTTGCGTGAACGCTTCACCCAAAATATGGGAGGAGAGATTGGTCCCACCGGGCGTGCCAGAATCTGTAGGGTGTTTTTCGTCACCTCATTGAGATGGGAATACGCGCACGCGTCTCAGGCGTACTACAGATTCCCCCTGCCTAGGGTAGGCTGGGGTTTAATGATTGTGGGGATCCGAATCTCCGGCAGCCGCGGACTAAGCTGCCGTTAATTACCCCTCGCCTTTGGGGCGAGGGAACCTCCGATTAACGGGTTAAACTGGTCATGCGAACTCAATGTGCAGTGTACATGTGTTTTGTTTTGAAAGGGGGTTTTGGATATATCGGGAGCCACGCAGAGTTTTTACGGGGGTCCCGCTACTCGGATAGCGGGCTGGGGGTCAAGGGGGCTAGCAGCCCCCTTGCGGGGTGTGGGGCAGCGCCCCGGCCCAATTTTTTTTGAGGAGGACAGTATTGTGGAGTGTGTGTATCTATACATGTGTATGCATATGTTATATATAAAAAAAAAGGGGAAAAGGTATCCAAAGGATGCGTGGGGCAGCACCTTGGGCGCTGTGCGCTTAGGTGCTGTGCGCTCAGGCGCAAGCGCGCCACGTGTCGGCACGTGGGCGCTTTGCGCATGAGCGCGCGCCACGTGTCGGCACGTGGGCGCTTTGCGCATGAGCGCTGCGCGCTGGAGCGCAAGCACGTGCGCCACGTGTCGGCATGTGGGCGCTGCGCGCTGGAGCGCAAGCGCGCGCCACGTGTCGGCACGTGGGCGCTTTACGCATGAGTGATGCGCGCTGCGCGCTGGAGCGCAAGAGCGCGCGCCACGCGTCGGCACGTGGGCGCTTTGCGCTCGGGCGCAGTGCGCTAGAGCGCAAGCGCGCGCGCCACTCGTCGGCATGTGGGCGCTTTGCGCTCGGGCGCAGTGCGCTGGAGAGGAAAAGAGGGCTTTTAGCCCCAAAAACTCTCGAAAGAGAAATTAGTGGAGTTAAACTCCTGAAAAAAAAAGAAGAATGTTTTGGTTGGGGAAATGGGTTCTTCTTCTTCCTCCTCTGTTGGCTGGCTCAAGAGATGTGAGATCTAAAAATCTCTTCTTTTTGAGATCTAATGATAGATCCAAGCTCCCCTTTGTGGGTTTTGTGGTGAAAAACTAATTTGTTTTATAAAAAGAAGAGTAAAACTCTTGATTTAATTCAAGAGAAAGAAGAAGGTTTTGGAACCTTGAAGAAGAAGGAAAGATCTCAGATCTGGAAAATTTTTGTGGAGAGAATGAAAAAGGTCCTTTTTTTTATTCATCATGTTGCCTTTTATAGGCTTACATATTTACATATAGCCCCTTGGGCTTCACAAAATGGCATTTTGCCTATCACATGGCTCATGTGCCATTTCATTTTGCACATAAGCCATAGGCTTACAAAAATTAGGCTTTATGCCCATTTTGCATACATTCATGTATAAAAAATTACATAAAAATTATTTATTACATGATCTATATTTTGGCATGGAGGAGGCTGGTCGCGGGCTCGACTTGGCCATGGGCCCGCTTGACCTGGGCTTGGGCCCACCTGGCTTGGGGTTGACCTTGACTTTGACTCGGTCAACAGGGGTGTAAATTTTTACCCCAACAAGGTTCATATTGACCCTTGTATACTGTAATACCCCAGGTGGAGTTGGGGAAGAATACCACCTATCCCGTGAGAAGTAAGATATTATCCGGTATCGCGGTGGGGATGTAATTAATACGGATACACGGGGACCCACTGTAGAACAATGGGGAGTATCGAATTCCATTCCGAAAGAGAGTACGATCAGAACTATAAATGGAATGATACCACTCATATAACTTGGAGGCGCCTTTTAGATGAATCAGAACACCGGAGTTTGAAGAACTCCGTAGTTAAGCGTGCTTGAGCTAAGGAAATTCTGGGATGGGTGATCTACTGGGAAGTAGCCCCTTTCTTAAGTCCGGTTCATTCAAAGGGACAAAACCGTGCGGTTTCGACCACATCAGACAATACCATCTGTGTTTGGGGTGGGTCATGACAAATATGGTATCAGAGTCGGTCCCTCAAAAGTAGGTCTGTGGTTCGAGGACGAACCATTGTTCTAAGTGAGGGGAATGCAATACCCCAGGTGGAGTTGGGGAAGAATACCACCTACCCCGTGAGAAGTGAGATATTATCCGGTATCGAGATGGGGATGTAACCAATACGGATTTACACGGGGACCCACTGTAGAACAATGGGGAGTATCGAATTCCATTCCGAAAGAGGGCGCCATCAGAACTATAAATGCAATGATACCACTCCTATAATTTGGAGGCGCCTTTTGGATAAATCGGAACACCGGAGTTTGAAGAACTCCGTAGTTAAGCGTAGTTGAGTTAGGGAAATTTTGGGATGGGTGACCTACTGGGAAGTATCCCCTTTCTTGAGTCCGGTTCATTCAAAGGGACAAAACCGTGCGGTTTCGGCCACAGCGGACAATACCGTCTGTGTTTGGGGGTGGGTCGTGACATATACAATCCACGGGCACAAACAAATTAAAGTGAGCAATGTGCTCCACCGAATGCTACCAAGTAAGGAACGCTTCAGTAAAGATTCAAGTCTCAACGGCGCCATATAAGACCAAAGACCACCGAGAGCTACTTCGTCCCCCAAAGGATTTGGTGGCAACTTCTCAAGCAAATCAAAAGTGGAATAACAATATATTCTTAACCCCAGATCTCGATGGCAACATTTACAGCCTAAAGATTATCTCGACGTTTCTTCTCATTCCAGCAGGGTGCAGACGCAACGTCAATAAGAACCAAAGGGTCAAATCAAAGACGGAGTGATAGCAAAATCCTAGTTTCGGATCTCAATTGCGATATATACAGCCTAGAGACCATATGGATGTCTATCATATTTTATAGAAGAATCGGCACGACATCATCAAAGCAAAAGCGGAGCTACGACATATTCCTAACTCCAGATCTCGATGGCTATACAGTCTAAAGATCATCTCAACATTTCTTCTCATTCCAGCAGGGTGCAGACGCAACGTCAACAAGGACCCAATGGTCAAATCAAAGATAGAGTGATGGCAACTTCCTAACTCCAGATCTCAATAGCAATATATTAAGCCTAAAGACCATCTGGACGTCCTTCTTACTCCAGCAGGGTACAGACGTGACATCATGAAAGCTCAAGGGAGCCAAAGCAAAGCGAAGCGATGGCATATTCCTAGTTTCAGGTCTTGATGGCAATACATACAAAGCTTAAAGACCATTGGATGTTGCCGCGCTTTAGAAGGGTGTGGTCATGACTTTCCAGGGCTCTAAACAGAGTCTAATCTCAATGTAAAGCGCCATGGTTATGCCTAAAGCTGAATCTTTCGATGGTAGTGTGGATACTCCAACCTAAGAAAATTACTTGAAGACGTCATGTCGAGCCTCAGAATGGATCAAAGACACGACAAACACATAGCTACTCGAGCCGTAACCTAAGGGACTGCATGTCGAGAAAAAAAACCCTAAATGCCTCTACACAATCTCTCCCCCGCGGCCGACTTGACCTCTCCACCACGCCGCTGACTCGACCTCTCCCCTTCCCTCGACTCTATATCTCTCCTAGTCTCCTGCCCTCGACTCGACCTCGCCCCAGCCGCCGGCTCGATTTCTCCCGTGCTCTCGACTTGATCTGCTCTGCGTGCTCTCCCTTTACATGATCCCATGATCCCGACGCTGAAGATCTTGATCTCTTTTGGGTTTTCGTAATCTATCTCCCACGACCTGCAAATCGAATTTTTTTCATAATTTCAGGTATAAAATTATAACTCGGTTTTTTTATCACAAATAAATCATCTATTTTCCTCAAACTCGTTGATTTTCTAAAGGATTGTTGTTAGTTTTTGTTGTGTGATTTTAGTCTTATGCTTTTTATTCTTAAACATAATCAATCATGTCCGATCCTTCGGTCCAACAATCTAGTAATGTTGCTACTAGCCTACTACTATCGAATAAATTGCAAGCAACATAAGTGAAACCGTAGCCAAGTTGGATTGTGATAAAGTTACGGAAAAGATAAAACAAGAAGTAGATTGGAAAGAGATTGAAATTGAAGTTGAAAAAGCTAAGTGTAAGCATTGTGATTTTGTGAAGTGATGGAAAGAGTACCAAAGAAACCACACATTTAAAGAATCATATAATAAGGTGTCCTAAAAGATAAAAGAAAGTGGGTAGATATTCGCCTACAATTGATACAAGCTACGGTTCGAAAAGAAGATAGAACTTTGACACTTAGAAACTACCAATTTGACAACCGAGAGAAGCCAACTTTTGCTTGCAAAAGCGATCATTGTTCATGAATATCCTTCAATATTGCGACTCACAAATGTTTACTAGAGTATTTGCATTCTCTTCGTCCGCAACACCAAACATATAACAAAGTTGTGTATGGCAATTTATGATGACTATAAAATGAAGTTGAGTGAGTTCTTTGTAACTTATTTTATTAAGTTGAGTCTCACCATGGATAAATGGACGACCTCTTCGCAAAATAAGTCACTTATGCTTCACCGCTCATTTCGTTAATGAATCATGGATTTTACAAAAAAGAATAATTGAATTTATCAATGTGCATGGATCAACCGGAGTTGATATATGTAATATTTTCATGTCTCGGTTGCTTGGTTGGAAAGTTGAAGATGCATTACTTTCTGTGACGGTCGATAATGATAAATCCAATGATGTTACCGTAAGATAATGGAGAACTCTAATGAAACTAGATGGATCCTTCATATTTTCTTGAGTTCTGCGCTATGTATATGATCATTTCTTATTCATGATTTCAAAAACATCTAGAAACAAATGGACGAAGAAGGTGCGGTTGGAGATGAGCGAGAACTTTAATGAAACCAGATGAATCCTCAAACTTACCTAACAGAATAGCTGCTTCTTAAAACCCCGTGTCTCTCCATCAAGAATAAGGCATTCAATTTTAAGAAAGCATAGTGATTGGTTTTGTTAACATAATAGATGCTTCAAAATTTTCTACACCTGATTTGGTTTTATTTGTACCGTCTATAAATTTTTTGTTCTTTATATCAAGAATAGAGAAATTCGAGTTCAAAATTTTAATACTATAGATCAATCGAGCCTCATTGCCGATGGATCTAAGTTTGTACTCTAGTTTTAGTTTTATTCTTGCCATTGAAAGTATTTTCTTGTTTAAATCATCGTGTTCTTGTTCAAATCACAATTTCTATGTAAATGTATGTTTTGATTTATTGGATCAATAGAGCTTTAGTTTTGGATCTTTAGATTTAATACTTCAACGATGGTGGTTCAACAACAAAAACAGTACTCATGGTATTTTCATCTTTGAAATTTTATCTACTATATGATGTTGTTCTGTATATATTTGTCACATGATTTGTATGATCATGATTTTGCAATTCATGAAGTCCAGCCACTATTTTTTTACTAAAGGCTGAATTGACTTTTTGCTATAATCTTCACCTACATATTTTGTGAGCAAGTAAAGAGAATAATTTATTAAAAGTATGAAAACATTCATTTTATTTGATGTTCACAAAATGAATCAAAGGACATTTTCCAATGAGCTGGCAATTTGCTAGTCTTTCAAAGTAATTAAAAGGGGCTTGTAGTCTTTTTTTATACGAAAATGTAAATATATCCACAAAAACTAGATTAGCTGCAGATAGGTCCATACTACAAATTAAAAACAAGAACTATTGATCAACATAAAAGATTAGACGGTCAACATCGTTTCCCATATTCTTCACATCATAAGAAATCTTCATATATTGAAAACAAATCAATTTGAAGACTTCTAACCTAAAATTCCATCGGTCTTTTATATCTATCCTCCTTGATGTATGCATCAATTAATCAAAAGCATCTATATCCTTTTTGTAGACGGTGGCTTGAAGATAGAGAGATCAAAAGTGGTATAGATTAGTCAAGTTACGTTCATCAAGTGATTACAATTTTTCTAGATCCTGATAAACTTGACCTTTGCTACCAAGTTGACTTTCTTAGCAAACGCTAGAGCACTAGATGATGGTTGTTACATTTGAGGAGATGCATCTTCACTTCAGTTTTTTTTATTGCAATTTGTATATATTGATTGTGAAGGTTGCTTCTTTGCTCATCCTTAAGAAGTGCTTTGCACTCCAACAAAAACTTAAGATGGAATTATAAATCTGAAAGATTTGAAAAGACAAAAAAAACCCAATAAATTAACTCCAGTGAGCAGTGAAACAAAAATAGAGAGTGCCGAAATAGAACTAGAGTCCAAAATATTACTCTTTCAACATTAGAAAATTTTCCAAAATCGTTAAAAGTTATGAAATTGGTCTTGAGTGTTTGGGTCTCTATTGCTTTGTGAAGATTGATCTACTCTCCAATTTGGGTTCGAGAAACCCAATTCGATTCTCTAATAGACTTCTCTTTCACGTAATTTCGCCTAAAATTAGGTAAATTTGCCGAAATTCGACATTTTTTCTTTGAAGATCCATTTGAATTTCCTTGGACCGAATCTTTTATTTTCTTATCTTTTTTTGGGTTTGTTTTCATTTTTTGCGCATGATCTAACTACAAACTATGATCCTGAGTGCCAATTACTTCGAGATTAAGGTAATCGATCGTTTGAAATGCACATTGTATGTTGATTTATTGGTTGAACAATTACAATTTTTAAGGGAAAGAAGCAATTTTTAAGCATTTTACTCATGTCTCTAGCTTCATCTCTTGTATCACTTGAATGTTTTATCTTGTCTCAATTCAAGCACACCTCTCTCTACCTAGCAGAAAAGTTGATACTAGATATACAGAATTAGATCTGGTTGCTCGAAAACTTTTTAGATCATGTTTAGGTATGAGATTAGGATTACCGGAGTTTATTTTTAAGTGGAGGTGTAGATACGCAATCTATGATTTGCAAGTCTCAAACATCATTTAAAACTTTAACTTTGAATGGGGTGTTTGGCTTTGAAGTAATCTAAACTCCAAAATCTTGTTTTGGAGTTGTCTAAACTCCAAAATGGACGTCCTTTTTACGAACTTTGGAGTTTAGAAAACTTTGGTTGGATTGGAGTTTAGTAAACTACGGTTATCTTAATTTTGGGGTTTAGATAACCATAGTTTTTAAAACTCCAAAGGCCATTCCCAACATGGCATAGTTAAGATGTTGGAGTTACCTTTAGATAAATTTATGAAATTCCGGTTTTCTAAACTCAACCCCGTTCCTAAATAGGGCCAAAGTATCCCACAGCTTTGACACGTCTTGTAGTTTAGGAGAATTTAAGGGGAACTTGTCATATATAATTATTATTTTTCTTTGTCTAGAAATTCAATACTATTTAAGAGAGGACTGATGTCAAGACAACATGCTGTAAAACCAAGTTAAATCTTTTATGTAGTCTTGTTCTCCAACCAACCACATTTTGATAAAGTCTTCAATGATGACGATGTTGGTTAAATAAGGAATTTAAGTTAGTATATCTTGTTCCCGCCTAAAATATTTGCGCAAAAGAGCCTAAAGTATCAAATGGCAGCAATACGTTTAAGAAAATACAAACTGATATTTTCTGGGCTGTATTTTGCCAAACACCCGAGTAAGAATCAGACAAATTCCGATGGCATCGAAACCGTCTCGAAAAGACCTTCGATTTGATATATTATGGGTCTCATAACTCTTTCGGAATCAAAAGTTATGAGAAAATGTGCTATGCATATATGGTCTAAGTAATGCTCTACGACATGGGGTTATATCTTTAGTCCTACATCGGGAAAAGAGAGATCTCTTCTCTATCACGCCCATATAAATAAGAGTGGAGATCTCTCAAAAAAGAAAGGATTCGTCATCACAGAAGCGTTTGCTTTCCTAAGCATACGTGCCTCTTTTAGTGCGCATACCCCAAGCACCATGCGCACCACGTGCAACGCATGTGTGTCGGTGCCATGCCCGCACGTGCAGCGCGCATGCCATGTGCACCATGCGCAACACGTGCGCCAGCATCAAGCGCAACAATGCGCTAAGCTCAAACAAACCTTTCCGGCATCTCAAAAGATAATGCTCCAACATGTTCTCTACCCAAATGAACGAGACTGGTTTAAGGGTACACCCTCCACACCTTCAATGTATGGCACTGTTATTCCTCAGCGTCTTCAGAGAGATGGTGGGTCCCAACGACTAACAATCCCTTTATCTTCCCTTTGAAGCCTAGGCTTCACTTAATATAAGCATACGCTTCACTTGAAAGTTTAAGTTTTTCTCAATCGACGCACCCTATGCAATTGCGCAAGGGCACAAACCAATGGTGCTTTCTAAATGCGCACGTGTGATGCACGTGCATCCAAAAAGAATGAAATACATGAGTTTGAAGCTTTTGCTTCATTGAATGCTTTTTCTTTCTCGAAAGTCAACTTTTCCACATAGTTACGCATCATAGCTTTCTGACGAACGGTGCGCATTTGACCTTAGGTCGCACTTAAAAAGAAGTTTGCCCATACAGAAGTGCGCACACAAGCATTTAGATAAAATAATGCTTTTGGAAAGATGCACATCACGTGATACTCACGTGTGCGCAAGTGGAACATATCACCCTTCAATACATGCGCACATATATGTGCACCACCCCCATGACAACAAGTGTGCAACCACGTGATATGCACGTGCACAACTCCCATGACTGATAACAAGTGCACAACCACATGATATGCACGTACGCTACCCCCATGATTGATAACAAATGCACATCATGTGATATGCACGTGCGCAGACCCCCGACCATAAGTGCGCAACCACGTGATATGCACGTGCGCACGCACCCTCTTTAAAGAAGTTACATGTACATGCACACCTCAAATGGACATGCGCACTTGACCAGCAAGCTTTTGCTTGACTACTTAGTTAAAATAAACTAAGTATAGAAACTTATGTTTCTTATATGTGATCCTAAGATCAAACAGACAACTTTACGTTGATTTTAATCTAAAACAAGATTAATAATCCTTGATCCAAGATGCCTAAATCGATTTTAGTTTCATATACGACTAATGATCCTTCAAACTCATGTTCATGATATTCAAGTTGATCTTAGTCACATATACATCTAAAGATCCTAAACCCATATTTTCTAAGTTGATCTTAGTCTCATATAATATTAACGATTCTTAGTTCCAACATGTTCTCTTCCTTCATATATAGGATTTGGTTCAAGGGTACATCTTCAGCATTTTCAGAGACGTGGCAAATCCCGATAACCAATGACTCCTTCCTCGTCCCAACTTGATGAAAAATATGAAATATCATCAGGACAGAGAATTTCTTAACCTCCATGCGCACTATCCCAACAAATACCATCCCAGGCATACATATAGTATATGCATACATTTGAAAGAAATATAAATGCCTTCAAATTGGATCGCATCCCAATATTGGGCACATTCCCATGTTACCATCATTCACTTTGCTATGTAATATTTACACGTGCGCGCAAGCTGAAAGATGGACCGGAATGTCCCTAAACTAATATGTGGCCCTGCGACCTGTCTCCATACTGACTACCGTATACTATCCACGGGCTATCCACAGTATAGAAGCCTATGCTTTATATGTGATCAAATGATCAGTTGAGCTCATATGCTCTCTGCTATCTAAGTTGATCTTAGTCTCATATATGACTAATGATCTCATATACCATATCGTCTAAGTCGATCTTAGTCTCATACATGACTAATGATCCTTAACCCAAGTATCCTGTGAACTGATGAACCTCATTTATATGAGATATGCGTCCTAAGTTCAACCCCAAATATAATCTTTCTTAAGATAGTGTACAAGAACTGTATCGATGCTCGCGACCTTAACGTTCGGTTCCAATTCACGTACTCTTTGAGCTGAAATTATTCAAAAGCTGGAAATAACTCTTACCTTTTTTGCACTATCGTCTCTAGTGTGGGTACCTGTTTATACAACAACCAATTTTTAGGCCTTGAGGATTGCTTGGGTATGATGTAATTGGTTCTTGTCAATGCTATTCCATCAATCTTGACATCTCACTAATGCCTATCTATCATACCTATATGGTCTTGGTTAAGATTATAATCCCATGATCATATCCAAGAGGTCGATCCCCATCCTACCCTTTTAATAAAGGCATATGCGACCTTATTAGTATTAACACTATTAAGAGCAGCACATCCACTGTTATTATGTTTAAATTAATTTTCTTAGATACAAGGCACTAAAAAGACAATTGATCCCAACTTGTCTAGTAAGAAACCCACTTACCAAAACAGTAATGCTTGAGTTGAATGTTTATCCCGCTTATTGGGTTTGGCATGACTATATAAAACTTCCCAATACTTTCTTCATACCCAGAACTAAATCTGGTGCAATTACAGGCAAACACAAATGCAGTTCCTAATTGCATGTGGATGTAAATAAAGCTTTATAAAGCAACATGTATGACCTTCAATTAGGATTTTTATTTTCCGATTGAAATTCTGTCGATTATTGATGACCATGAGACGAGAGAATGCATCCCACCATCAATTTCCATTCAATTATGTAAAATTCCTATTTTGTATTATCATTTGAAACATTAAAATGAACTAAATATTTACCTTCTGAGGTGATGACATCAAAAGGTGACACACACTATAAACGTTAATGCTTCCAATCAATGCTTATACACTTGCACACACATAAAAGGAGTGAGTCTGTATTATCTGAAAAAGGTTTGAAAAACACCTATAACATCTCACAAGCAACAAAGGGAGGAGAGAATGCATTTAATGATTATCCTCCAAATATTGATAAAATTTTTGCCCTTCCCTACAACAACAATTAATAACATAAATACATTTGAGTGAATCCAAAAAGGGTTGTACGAATGAAAATATATGCATCATGATTCTATATAGACCTTCCAGTTAATTCTGAAAGCTATATCCAAGGGGTGAGACATATGTTAGTCAAAATTGTTTCAAAAAAAAACTGAACTTTCTAATGGAAAAAGGGTTGTATTATTTCAAGGGGCTGTACAAAACCCTTTGTCCTAATTTACCAAATCATTCTTTTACTTATTTCCAAAAAAGATTGCTCAAGATTGAAAGGACAATTCACTGTTAATTTGTTTTTTAAGGAACACCACAACAAAACAAAAGGCACCTACTTTGAGGTGACGACTGCCATACAAAAAACAGAATACTTCGAGCTTTTCGTCCTTTGTTTTACTGTTTCATCTTTCTAGCGTTTTTTTCTAACAATTTTGCACCTTTCATTGTAGACTGAAGAAATCAAGAAAATGGGTGCAAATAAAGAACAATGTCTCGTCCAAGAAAGAGAAGAAACGATGATGAGGACTGGCGAATCCAAAGAACCTTACCAGAGAAAAGGTTGGTTTCTCAAACCTCATGAGTATAGAAACCTAGGAGTTCCTTACTTCCCATCAGTGAAGAGACCTTCATCTCATTTGCTCTCTACACAGGCTCCCAAGGTCACTTTCAAAGGGTGGCCAAATCCACAACCAAACTATGAACAGTGGGTTGAAAAATTAAGGCTAATCCATGAGGGGATTTGGAAAAAAGCTGGCATTTTTGATGCCATACAAGTCTCTACCTATAAAATCAGAAGAGATTTTGCATCCCTTTGGGAGATAGTGCAATACTGGAGCTACCAAACAAATACATTCATTTTTCCTTTTTGTGAAGCTACTGTAACTTTAGAAGATGTCAAGATCCTTGGAGGTTACTCTCCTTTAGGACTTTGTGTTAGAGGAGCAGAATCTCTAACTGGAGAGCTTGAAGAGCTCAATATTCATTTAGTTAGAGAGCAGAGATCTTTTAATAGAACAAAAGCGAAAAAAGCATGCTTTTCAGCATGGATGAATCACTTTATGGTGTGCGACGATGGTCTAATCGAGCATATCGCATTTTTATCACTATGGTTGTCAAAATATGTTTTTCCTAGAGCACCAGGAGAAGTAATTCAGAAGGAGCTGTTTCCTATTGCCATACTTATGGCACAAGGCGAACGATTTGCTCTTGGACCTGCGGTTCTTGCCAGTCTTTACCGTGACATGCGGTTATTAAAGGAGCACTTGACTAGCAATGAGGCTGTACCACTCTTCCTTTTTGCGCCTTTTCCAATATTACAAATGTGGGTTTGGGAACACTTTCTTTCTCTGCGACAAAATTTTTGTCCAAAATCTATCAGCCCCGACAAACCTTGGGCAAGTCGGTGGCATGACTCAGCTATCAAGAAGATCCAATACTCAGGATTCATAGTACAGTCCCCTCAAAATTTTCAATGGCGTCCGTATGCGAATAAGTTAGATAATTGGAGTGGTCGTTGGGTTTCTTGCAAAAATGTGAATGATGAAGGGCTCGTTTCCTTTGCACAGTGCTTAAGAGACTGTGAGCTTGTTGGATTTGATGGCATGCAACTCTATTTCCCGCATAGAGTGTCGAGGCAATTTGGTTATGACCAAGATTTGTTGGGGTGTCCCCGCATTGATTTTAGGATCTCTGATTGGGAAGTTGCATGGGCTTTATATGAAAAGGATACTATGAATTTTATGCTCTATATTCCACCTCGGCAATTTGAATCGGATGTGACTTACGAATACTACTCGTGGTGGAAGGCTAATACTTCTATATCTAGTCATCCTGAGTTTGATGTAACAACAATGGAAATTGAGAGGAAGGAAATATTAATCCCTTCTCCCAAAAAGCAGAAGTTACCAACTGATTTCAGTATCACACCATTAGTTTTAAAGGGTACCCCCTTTGAATTTGATACACAAGCGAGATGTAACATTCGAATTATAAAAGGGATTGTGAGGACAAGGAAAGCTTCTTCAAGTGTTGTGTCATCTCAGAACCTACTGTCTCATTATGCATATGAAGGAGAAGAGAAGAGAAGCCAAGATAGGTTTCATGGTCTCAGTTATGGTGAGATTTGTAAACTTCTTATCTGTTGAATTTACTTTTTACGTCTTGCTCCGGGAAATTGCGTTGCTTAGATTTGCAAATACTATGTTTGATTTTTAGACTGATAATTGATATTCTATTATGCTTGAATGCTTTCATGCTCTTGAAATGTGCTGTCATTTTCATTTGAAAAGAGCCAGATTCTATATCATTAGATGTATGCTAAAGTCTTTATCAGATAGTTAAAATGCCTAAAACTTTAGGTCGGCCCTTGTCTTTTGATGTACAAAGAAAAAACGTCTTGACATATGGTCTATACTACTAGATAACATCCTTTCTGAAATTCTCACCGAGTATCTAATAGGTGAAATATTACCGGGTCAAACAGGAATATGCTGAACTGCAGAACCTAAGAAGGCAGAATCAGAAGGGCGACGTCGTTTTAGTTAAAAAATTACATAATCTATCACCCTCAAAAGGTCTTATAACACTACTGAAAAGAAGCTTACAATATCTACGTTCAGTTGCCATGTGTTTTAATGATGCAAGTCCTATATATGCAGTCATTTTATATGCTAGAATTCTCATTTATCGTTTAATTTTTGAAACAAAGCAGCTGAAAAATTGCTATTTTATGTGGGGGGGGGGGGAATCTAAATCAATTCCTTTTCTTTCTCATGCCTCCAGCATATCGTAGGTCCGTGACTCCGTATGGTAGTACATCTTTGTAGTTTTTTGTTTGCACAAAGTTTAGTTGATGGATTTACCCTTTTAATAAGTTAATTAATATTGCTAATCCAACTTAAATTTTTTCTTTCTTACAACTGGATGTGCATGATAGAGTAGAATATGGTTTGAACTGATGTAAACTGTAGCTTTTGTTACAGTAAGCTTCCTTTAAATGCTACATTTAAGGGTATTTTACTCCCTTAAAAGAAAAGTTCAAGAGAGTTTACCCAAAAACATTTAGTGCAGCTTAGTGAAAAACAATGACAGTTAAGGTATGCTATTGTAATCTAGCCGTACATATAAGATTTCTAGCTTTGATCCGGTGCATTACATATAGCACTTGGAAAATTATGGGGCATAGGGTATTGTCCTTTCTATGGATTAAAGAAAATATTAGAGGGTTTATACTTTTGTGCGCTTTCCATTTGAGCCTTATTTGCATCCTATTCTTGGAACAGTATATGTCCATCCTACTTAATTTAATTAGAGAGATCGATAATACAATATGTATTGTGATCTCAAGAAAAACACTTGGTACATATATATGTATGCATGTATGAAACACCAAGATTTTATTTGAGTAATTTCTCTTTCATACCTTTGTTATATGTGTCTTGTGAAGAATTAGAAAAAACAAACATATGACTATGATGTATGCATGTAGTTTTACTCGTGCGCGCGCTTCCCACTTCTACAGTGTATGTGATTGGAGCCATCTCAGAAGTTTATTATGTTAGCAAGTTGCTTTTATCTCCATAACCTTATTATATGCACTTTATAGGAAGAAGATAATGTAATGACATGTATTACTTTTGAACAGGAGCAATAAGTTCAACTCCAGAGGTTCAAGGATGTCACAAACCGCAACGTAAGCTCCTTGAATGTACTGAGTCTTCTGAGGAAGATAGTTTTCCATGATAAGATTATGCCTCTTTCAGTAAACAAATTACATGTCTAATTCCTTTTAATTTGAAGGGATACAAACAATGTGTCAAACAAGAAAAATACAGGAGGAAAACTAAACTCTTATTTGGGATGTCATATATTCTTGACGTTGTAAAACTTTTCTGCATAGCAACCATATTACTTGCTTTCTATGATTGGTTCATCAAACTCGGCCAGTAAAGGATGGGGTTGTTTCCAATTCCATCATGGGCAGTCAGGGTGGCAAACAGCTCGGCCCTAAGCCGGTCGGGCTTGGCCGGACCGGGCCAAGCCTGGTTTGACCACAATCGGTCCAGGCCTCGGGCCGGCCCGATTGCCCAATCTCCGAGCCCGGTCCTAGGTCTGGCTTGGGTCGGACCGGCTGCAATTTTATTCTTATTTTTTTAAAAAGTTCATTTTTTTTTTGTTTTTTAAGCCCGAACTTTGTTTAGGTCTCGGGTTAAACCTAGATATTTTATTGATTTAATTTTTTTTGAGGGGGTGATAAGTTGGAAAACCTTACCCCTCATACAATAGCCAAAAAAACAAAAAATACAATTCATTAAACAATGTAATTAGTGAATTCCTATAAGTCTTTACTCTTCATCGGTGTCGGAGTCTTCAATACTTTTAAGTTGTCTAACTTCAGCATCGAACCAATCTTTTTGCACCATTGCGACCTCCACTGCTTCATCTGACGGCCTCGCTTTCTTGTTGCTCAGAAATCTTTCACCTGCACTAAAAACAGACTCCGAAGCTATCGTGGACACGAGAGTTGGCAAATCACGAGCCATGGCAGAAAGCACTGGATACATGTGTTCATGTGTTTTCTACCAATCCAAAATATCAAAATTTTCTATTTGTTCAAAAGCGAGAACTATTGAAATTATTTTGTAAATACATTGTAGGTTCATTACAAGAAATAGAAATAGTACTTTTTGTTTCTTTTTACTTAAAATTTTAAAAATTTCTTTTTTAGAAGTTTGAAGTGAAGAGGAAGATGAAGAAGTTCTGTTTTTATCGTATTGTGGGTCGTATATGGTATACATATTTTGTAAATAAGAATTTAAAATATTTTTATAATCTTTTATATCAGTATTAAAGTTATCATGGTATCTCTCTAATAAATCAAATAAACTATCTAGTTTAATTCTAAGATCAAAAACTATAGTTAAACAAAATAATACAGGAACTTCCCCCCAATATTTATTCAATTTAGAAAGCATGATATCTAACATTCCAGAAAATGGACTTTAAGTGTCAAGTATATGTTCATTAACAACTTTACTAATATAAAATAATTATTTTACCGCTAAACATGTAGTTGGATAATAAATACCAGATAAAGTAGTAGTTGCAGTATAAAATATTTTTAAAAAATTCAAAACATATTCACAAACATACCAATCAAGATCCTCTAAATCATTAGTGGGCATTTGTTCCTGATAAAATAAAGTAATTGGAACTTTATATATAAAAGACATTTCAACATTTCATAAGTAGAATTTCACCTAATTGGAATATTGAATTTGAAAGATCTAAATCTTAAATTTAACTGGGTACAAATTTGCTTAAAATTTTATTTTCTAGGTCCAGAGGTTTCAATAAATATTATGGCATCTCTGAGTTTTGATAAATGAAAATCAATAACTTGACCATCATGTACAATTAAATTTAAAATATGGCATGCACATTTTTAATGAAATAATACTTCATTTAAAAGTGGATTTAAATTATTTTTTAAAATTGTTATAGCAGCAGTATTATTAGTAGGCATTATCAAAACTAATTGAAAATATTTTATTTTGAATACCATAGTCACGTATAGTGCTCATAATACAATTACATATATTATTTCTAAAATGTTGATGCTCTATTTTCGAAAAATCAATAATTCTTTTTTGTAACAACCAATCATTATCAATAAAATACGCAGTAACACAAATATAACCAATGCCCCATTTTGTTGTCCAAACATCAGAAGTTAATACAATTTTACCTCTAAGATTACCAAAAATACTAAGTAAATTAGTTTTGGTTTCATAAAAAAAATTAAAGTACCACCTCTAAGTGTATTTCTTGGTACTTTTTGAGATGCAGGATTATATGCAGTTTGACTAATCTATCAAACTTTTCATTTTCAGCAAAACCAAATAGTTATTTAGCATGTATAATATATCTAGCAAGTTCTCTTCTATCAATTTCTTGAGAATAAGAAAAACCAGTCAAAGAATTAGATGATATGCTTAGAGTCGTTTGTCGAGAATCTACTTTTTGATGGGTGTTTGCATGTCTTCTTAGATGGTCAGTTCCATCTTTTTCAGCACAGGTAATCTTTTTTGCATGTCTTACAAGCAGCCCGTTCGTTTTTACCTGCAACTTCTTTTACAAAATGTTTCTAAACTTCAAAAGTTCTAGCTCTTTTGGATCTGGGAGCAGAAACACTAACATCAGGAACATTAGCAGCAGGAACTTTTTCAAGGGCGTGACTTTGTGGTGTAGGCATTTCAAAATTAGTAGGCATTTTAAAATTAGCAGAATCAAAATTATAAAGAGAATAAGAATCAGTTATTGGCACCATATTACTTAATCTAATTGTATCTTGTGTATCAAAATCAATTTGAAAAGAACGTCTATGTGATGATGTACCGGCCACATTTCTTAACCTAATTGCCTCATCTGAATTTGAATCAAGTTGAAAAGAACATCTACGTGATGATGAACTACCCCTGTTACCTTGTGATGATGATGAACCAGTCATGCTTAATTAAAAAAATTTAAAAAAGGAAGAGATATGATAAAAAATTAGACGAGAAAAATATATAACTAACACCAAAAACCCTAATTACAAATAGCAGAATCAAATTGCTGGAGACTGAAATGAAAATTGAGATTACAGGAATGAAGATGGCTTGATTCCAAATTTTAATAGTAAACTTCTCGACAATTAAAGAGAGAGATGTAGAGAATGAAGATTACATTGTTGTGAATTATGATAAAAATGAGAAGTGTAGGGAGAAATTTATAGAATTTTGGATGAGGAAATTTCAAAATTTGAAATTTTTGACCGTTGCCTCGAACCTCAGGCAATGGCCAAAAAATTTCAAATTTTGAAATCCCCTCGGTCCCTTACATGGCCTCGGCCCCCAAAAAAATTCCCTCAGTCCATCACATGGCCTCAGGCCCAAGGAAAAAAATGGCACTTGGGCTTGGGCCAGTCCGAACCGGGCTCGTGCTCGGGCCCGGACGGCGGGTTGCGGGAGCCGGACTAGCCCAAGCCCACCACGTGGCCTCAGGCCGGTCCGGGCCACGGGCCACCCGGCCCATTTGCCACCTTGGGTAATATCATTTGAAACCTTGGTGGTGGTTTTCTTTTTAGTAGCTTCATATGTGTTCCTTCAGTTTAAAGGGTGGTATTGGTTGTTTCTGGGTCATTGTTGCTATTGAGAGTCAACAACCCCTCACAACCTCATATATAAGAAAACCATTATTTGTAAGAAAATTCTTGAGAGAATGGAGAATTGAAAATTTTTCGGACGTCTCTCGACTCCGGGTATGGATTAATTTTTCTCTTAAAATTGAAGGGCTGGTTTCTAAAGATGCTCCTAGAGTGTATGCTTCATGAATTTGAAATATGGGTGGGATCGTGTCTGTCCAGTGACATGCTTAAATGTCAAATTCTTTCATTGTCTGTCCCAGGATAAAGGAGAAGGGTTGTGCCAGGTAGCTGACAACTAGCGTAAAACATAGTTAGATTGCTATGAAATGAATCTCAAAGAAAGAAGAAAAGGATTCATATAGCTGACTCCAAAAATTTGGTATAAAAGCTTGTTTTGTTATTGTTGGTGGTTGGATCACATATTTTAGGCATTATGTTTGGATAATAGGCTTCATGCTTTAGTGTTCAATGCTATACCATACAGCAAATCTATCACTTTGCGTTCTCATCAAGACTGTGCTGACCCCAAGAACTTGAGACGATTACGTTGATGCCTGTCTTGATTGCATGACCATTAGGTATGATTCTTGTCTGCCAATTGATCTTCGAGAATCTACAATTAGCCGCAATTTTTAAATAGGTTTGAAAATGGATGACTAAAATATGGATTGTGGACTTAATGATTACACAACACACACATTCATGCGCACACGCTTACACACAACATTGTGTATTGCGGTGGTTACAAATATGCTTTAGATATTTTGGTCAGGGTCAAAGGTTTGTATCCGTGTTTGTTTTATACATATCTATATCATTAATTGTCTTAAAGGAGGTTCGCCATGAAGTTATACTTTATTTTTAAGAAACTATATAAATAACATGAAAGTAGTTAAATATTATACTTGATAAAGTATATCATGATTGCAAGTTACTTAATTTTGTGTGTGTACACGTCAACTGTGTTAGTAGAAAGTACGATGTTATATATATGGTCCCGTCGTTTAAAAAAATGAGCGTGTGTCATTTAGTAACTGGTTATGTCGCACATAGCCAAATTTTTTAACAGCATATATGTATCTGATCCAGTTGTTGATGTGTATATCCATCTGTATCCCACTATTACAAAAATCTGTCAGGGTGGGTGTCTATTTGGTATATAATGTTGTGCTGTTATTTGTTATATATGGATACAAATGGATCTGTACATCATTAATTGGCTGAAAGAAGGTACAGATTCTATGATACATTAATTTTGTTAGGAACTATACTATTAACATGAAATTAGTGTAATATTGCACCTGAGACATGAAAGCTGATTTTTAAAATAAATTTTATGCGTCTACATAACAACAGTTAGCATTAATAAACATACTATATATGGTCTATTACAAATATACAGATTTGTGTCTAGATTTTTGTCTGAATGTGGACACGGATATGCTAGAAGTATACTTGTTTGATTGTCATGTCTCATGTGCATATCCAAATGCAACTCTTACAAAAATTAACTGACTAGATTTGTTCATGCTGTTCCCTAGGGAGAAAATTTTAGTTTTATGGAGCCTTGTGCTTTATGCAAACTCTATTTTGATGAAAAAGCACTTTGATGATGATTCCGATGGTAAACTAGGATAGGTAAACCAAGTGTTGCTAAACTTTCTAAACATGCTATATTTTTCACTAGATTCTTGAAACTTTAGGGCAAGTTTTTTTTAATTAATCCACGTCATGAGAAAAGAATGAGTAGATAAATAGGCTTTAAAATATTTGGAGATCAGTCAACATTCAACTTGTGATAGAGTTGTCCGAAGTGAGATGGACATAAACCGATTAGACACCCCCACCCAGCGCGCACACAACACACACACACACACAGATACGTGTGTGTGTACACACACACGTATACATACACGCATATATGTATGTATGCATGTGTGCGCGCGCGCGCGCGCGCATGCATACATCCATGCGCACACATACACATGCATACATAGAGAGTACATACATGTGTGTTCTGATGTGTGTGACGTTCCCAACAACTCTAGCTGCAGACTTATGTAAAAAATTACAAATGAAAGGGGAAACATTAAACCTGATTCTCTGCATAGGGCATTGCATACACACTCATATACACATGTATATTTGTGTGTGTGTGTGTGTGTGGCGTGCCCAACAACTCTAGCTGCAAACTTATGCAGTAAACAACAAATAAAAGGGGAGAACATTAAACCAGATTCTTTACATAGGACATTTTAGTAGTAAGGAACTCATGTGCAAAGAATTAATAGTAAAGGGCATATATGGAAATGTCTAATTACTATCCATGTAGAGCATTTATACGCATCAATTTCTCATTTTCTTTTCTGTAAGAGCTACAGCGGCAGCCGACATCATTTTGCCTACTTCGAAAAAGAAAGGAGAAGCAATGCACAACCTAATTCTGTGTGCCTCATTATCCATACCCTGATATTTGATGGTATGCTTGTGTCTATGTATGACTATGTATGCATGCATTTGTTTTTGTGTGTGTGTTTGGGGGGGGGGGGTATATTTGTATTACAAAATCTATCAGAAGTCAATATCTTTTGGCCCAGTTAATTCACCCAGATAGCCTTTATCATATGCACCTCATATGCGGCATCAAGAAATTCTTGAGTTCAATATTTTGGCAAGTTTTTCACTTCTGTAACTTAAAAATGTACTGCACTGCACATGAAACATTAAAACAAACACATGACATATTGCTGTACAGTTGTATTTATATGTATTTCTTCCCACATCTATTTGATGGTTTACATCTATGGAAAATTAGTTTACTCTGTAAAGTTTACTTTATTCCCCTTGTGTGAAGAACATAACTGACTGTAATGTTTTTTCTTTCACTTTTCTGCAGGACCAGAAAAGTTGACCTTCAGAAGATCAAGAAAACACATGTGACAAAGTAAGTCTCTCGATGGTCTCAGATAATGTAGAAAGGCTGCCATGACGATCACACATGCAAACATGCACGCATTCTCACAATGATGTAAACTTATGCCACATTTTATTAAAGAAATTGCATTTTCGCTTTTCAGATAGAGCATCTATGTGCATATGCCCTTTTATTTAAAGGTTAGGGTGCCTGTGTCGTCTTTAGGTAGTTAGCTCATGTCCCATTAGCCAAATTTAAAAAGTGAGTTTTAAATGATGAGTTATGCATTAGTGAAGATTTTCTTAATAGCCCAGTATACTACTTGGGTAGACATGCATACAGGGTGGAGATGGGTGTAAAAGGTATTACTCTGTTAGCTGGCCATCAATACCTCATTTGCTTGTACATAATATTGGAGAATGAAGAGTAAATTAAATAGTACAAGGAATAAATAGAAAGTATTGATTAGGAGTTGCTTGTGCAAGCAATCCTTATAGTTAAGAACTTATACAGTGAAACTTTGTACAACTACAACAAGACTTTGTCCAAAATTTGGGGATCTACGATATGAATCCATGCCTTCCATATATTATACTTTGTTAAGGGTCATCTCTTTTTTTTGGGGGGTGGGGATGTCCTAACGAAATTTCTTTAGGATTTATTTCATAGAAATCTGATTGTGTTTTGCGTTGGCTATCGGCCACCTAACAAAACCCTTTTCCTTTATCTTGGCTTGTTGGGATAGGCAGCGGAAGAATAAGAAATTGAAGTACAGCACTAGCTTTTATAGTAAACTTTGTAAATAAGAAAAATTGAAATGGAAAACTTCCTGAACTAATTGCTATTAAACTCTCTATGCTCTTACTGTAGACAGCGGGGAACTGGAAAACACATTTCCTAGGGCATATTCCAGTTAAACAAATTGAATTATTATTTTTATATTTGTTGTTGGTCATGAAATCTTTATCTTGTCGAATGATAAACTTCTTATTTTGTACCAAAAAATATAAGAAATGTTTATATCCAAAAAAATTCTGTAGTAATCCCCCCCCCCCAACCCATTTGGCATGATGAAATTCTGGCTCCACCATGGACGGTGGGTTCCTCATATCACTGTTAAATATTGCTAATCTTCAATGATTGGATATCCAGAGAGGAAATAATTGATTAAAACCGATAGCTAATTCAACAATCAAATATTCCTCGCGTATATATCTACATTATTCTAAAGCTCAAGTTTGTAGCAACGGTTCATCTCCTCTAATTTTAAAAGGTCATTATATTCTATGTTATCATTTATTCTCCAATTAAGGCTAATGATCTTACTGTCAGTCTGTCACAATTACGATATTTTGTGGCCGAGTAAATATTGTGCCATCAACATTATATGCAAGTCATTGCTCAAAGCATGATAACAAAACAATATATAATATATGAGATTTTCATTTATTGAAAGAAATATGATGTGAAACATCTGTATATATATTGTATTCAATAAACAGTTAGGCCAACTAGAATTATTATTTATTTATTTTTTGAATCCGATAATAATTATCCCAGGCATTTGTGATTTATCAAGTGCGCACTAGTGAAATTTTCATGCAGCCGAACCTCTAGCCTTTAGTACTATGTAAGTACAAAAGACGCCTCTTCCTTTATGACTGCTGCTGGGCTCAGGTTATTTTTGGATCATTCTTGGCACTTATTGTTGAGACATGTCGTTTCATGTACATGAAAACTGCTTTAGACGGGGTGAATAAGGTTCTATGGCAAACTCGGTGCAATTGTGCAGATTTAAGAAATTTTGCAGCGGAATATAAATCAGAGTATAAAAACAAAATAATTTCACAAGCACAAAGTGCACAGAAAGTAAATGACACGGAGAATAGTTAACTAGGGTTCACCAACTCTGTGGCTAATCTCCGTCTGGGAACTCCTGCTCAGGATACCTTCACTATCCAGTGACTCCTTACGGGTGAAGAAACCCAGATCTTTTATCAGGCTCAAATTTTAGAACCTTTACACTTGCAGGTGGTGAACACCTAGACTTTTTACAAGACTCAAATCCGAAACCCTTTACACTTGTGAAGATCACCTTCTTCACTTGGTCTTACAAATAAGATTTTTATAAATCTTTACAATCCTAGTGATCTCAATAGATAAATTAAGTTAAGGAGATAATGGATTGTGTTTTGGAGATTAAAAATGTTTAAGAACGATTCAATGAAGTTTTCAAAAGATTAAGAAAAACTTAAAACGAAATTTCTTTGAAAATTAAAGTTCTTTCTTTTTTTAATAACTAGAAACTTCTATAGCCCTGAAAGATCTCTTCTCTCAAAAGATTATTAAAAATTTAATAACGATTGAAAAAGTTTTCAAAAAGAATTAAGAAAAATTTAAACAAAATTTCTTTGACAACTAGAGATCTTTCGTTTGTAATGACTAAAAAATTCTAAAGCCCTGAAAGATTCCCTCTTTGAAAGTGTAGTAATAACTTAAGAACGAGAGATGGAGTTTTCACGAAAAGATTAAAGAATTTAAATTCGTGAGGCATTAAAACTCTTGAAAATAGGTTCTTTATATAGAATTTGAAAAATGGACAGTTGGGACGATTAGAATAACCGCTTCTAAAAGTTAGGAACGCAATTAGCAGTTTATAGCCGTTGGAATTTTGAAATTCAAACCGAAATACAAAATTTGAAAAGAGACTATAACTGCTATGGACGTTTGGGGGACGTCCATAGAGACGTTCTAAGGGATGTTTGATGTCTGATATTTCAGACACAAATGTCCTCAAGAATGTTTAAAATATTTTAAAAAGGATTCGGTTTGTTTTGAAAACTCTAATCAAAAGGTTAGATATCTTTATAAATAGATAGATATCTAGTACAGAGAATTAGAATTGAAAAAGAGATTCTAATCAATGAGATCGACTTTAGACTCAAAAAAAAATAAGTATCCTGAATACGTCCGATATTCGACGACTTCAATATTTTCTTTGAACTTACATTTTGATTTTCAGAGTCTTTCGATATTACCATTATGGTGCCAGTTGCAGTGTTAATTATTCTCTTACTTGAATAAACACATTGCTTTAGCACTTTAACTTATCTGGAATGGTTAATAACATATAATATTTTTAAAATATAGTTTTTTGTAAGATAGTCAAAACTAAAGAGAATGAGATTCATAAATCAACAATCTCCCCTCTTTTGATATTTTACAAAACTTGATTAATAAAATTTAAGATATGCATAATTAATATATATTTCAAAACGATTATCATTTAAATGCTCCTGAATATATACATATTCTCTCCTTTTTTGGAAATATCAAAAAGTGTTTGCATGGAGAAGAATAATTAAAGATTAGGGAGCAACTGAAATGAACATGTTAAGCACTTAATAAATATGAGATAATAAAATACAAATAGATACTATTAAGCACTTAATAAATATGAGATAATAAGATGCAAATAGATACCATTAAGCATAAAGTTCATAAATGACATAAGCACATACAACCATCATAGTTGCATGCAAATACAACCAAATACCAAGGTCTACATAATAAAAGCGAATAACTATACGTCGTCGTCGGGCTAAAAACATTAAAAAGAAACACCATAAGCGTACATAGCGACGCTAATTAAACAAACACATAAACATACAAAGAAGCTAAAAACAACCTACGACGGACTCCTAGACCTAACGGATTTCTAAAGGCTCGGGAGATGCTTTCAGTACTCTGTCGTTTTCGTCTCCCTTTTCTTGATGAAAACCCCTTTAACCGGGTCAAATATCTAGGTATGAACATCATTCATTTCATACCGAGCAATGAATCATGAAACGCCGAGTAGGCGGCGGATGGGCATAGAATGGATCATTAGCGCCGGTTCCATGTCCAGTTGGGTCAAAGTGATACCGATTATTATTAGAACCATTTGGTAGGGGTCCTTGATCTAGTGGATCGGTAACCGGGGATTTTCCATGGGGATTTCTTCCGCCTGAAGTGCATGAAATGAGTGCTCTTCGAAAGGTTTTTCTAACGAGTCTTCCAAACAATCCTCTGTGGATGAACATGAAGGGGAGCGAGAAAATATAAACAGCAAAATCCGAGATGGATTCGATGTTAGTTGAATTAGAGAAAGGGGCTCTTCCTTGATTTGAAAATCAGGTTTCTTGCAGGAAGGGGACCCTTTCTCGACAATAGGGGTGTTCCTAGTGGAAATAGTTCGCTTTGACATGGTACGTGTATGTGTAGGTTTTTGGGAAGGAGAATGGAAAGTGAATTTTGAAATGAAAATTCACTTGTATTTATGGAGAGGCAAGATAACTGATTAGAAGTTTTTAAAATAAAAAGTCAATTTCTAAAACATTCAGAAAATTTCACAGTTTGAAATATTAAAAATAACAGGGAAGTTCACAAAACTGCTATGTCAGTTTTTATGAACAAACACAACTATAGACGTCTTTAAGGATGTCTGCAGAGACGTCCATAATTGGGTAGGGACGTCTATAAACTTATGGAATTTTGGGTGAATTTTATTTTATAAGATTTTGGTTAAAAAAGTTTATAGGGGTTAAGTATCTAGTTCTAGCTTGTTAAGTTCACCCTTTAATTTTGCAAAGTGGGTTCTATCTTAAAGGTTTTGTAAATATATCAGCCACTTTGATTCAGTCGGTATATATTCAAAAATGATATCGCCTTTATGATAGTAATCTCGTAGGAAATGATATCTAATATCAATGTGTGGTTCTAGAATATTGGTCAGCGTTCTTGGTCATTTGGATAGTGCTAATGTTGTCACAAAATATTGGAATTTTAAAGACTATTTCCTTGGATTTTTAAAGTATATTTTATCCATAAACTCTGAGCACAGCAAGCTCCAGCGGCAATATACTCTGCTTCAGTAGCAAACAAAGTTACTTATGCTTGTTTCTTGGAATTCCAAGAGACAATGTGATTACCTAAGAAATGAAATGTGCCGCTAATATTCTTTCTATCTGTTTGACTTCCAGTATAGTCAGCATCCGAATAACTTATTAAGTGGAACACATTATTCTTAGGATACTATAATCCTAGATTGATAGTGCTTTTAAGATATCGAAAGATTTTCTTAACAGCCACTAAATAACTCTAGGATTTTCTTGGAATCTAGCACATAGCCATGCTATATATGATATCAGATCTACTTGCAGTTAAATATAACAAACTACCAATCATACATCGGTAAAGTCGTATGTCCACCGTCTTTCTAGGTTCATCCTTTATGAGTTTAGTTGTCGTTGCCACTGCAGTTTCACAAGTCTCTGCATTCTCTAAGCCGAACTTCTTGATAAGTTTCCTAGTATACTTGGCTTGAGTGATGAATAGTCATTGACTTTGTTTGATTTGATGTCTGAGAAAGAAATTCAATTCTCCCATCATACTCATTTTCAAACTCATTCTGCATAGATTTTGAGAATTTTTGGCAGAGCTGCTCGTTGGTAGAACCAAATATGATATCATCAACATAAATCTGAACTACTATAATATCATTTTCATAAGTTTTTGTAAATAAGGTTTTGTCAACAATACCTTTTATATAGTCTATTTTTATTAAGAATGTACCTCTCATACCAAAGCTCTAGGGGTTTGTTTGAGACCGTACAATGCCTTTTCTAGTTTATAAATGTATTCAGGATGTTGATGATTTTCAAATTCCAGTGGTTGTACTACATATACTTCTTCTATTCTACCATTCTAGAATACACTTTTTTGACATCCATTTGAAAAACTTTAAAGTTTTTGAGCAAGCGTAGGCTAAAAGTATCTTAATAACCTCAAGTTTAGCAACAGGTGCGTAAGTTTCGTCATAATCAATTCTTTTAACTTGACTATAACCCTGAGCAACTAACCGTGCTTTATTTCTTACTATATTCCCTCACTCATCTAATTTGTTTCTAAAAACTCACTTAGTACCAATTATTGGTCTATCTTCGGGTTTTTGGAACTAATTTTCAAACTCTATTTCTTTCAAACCGATTTAACTCATCTTGCATTGTTTCTATCCAATACTCATCATTTTCAGTTTCTTTAAAGTTCTTTGGTTCTATAACCGTGAAAAAGGCTGAATTGATGCATAAAGTAAACGTTGACGACCTAATGCTACTTCTTTATCTATATATTTTATTATTAAATCTTTAGGGTGATCTTTATTGAATTGCCAATCTTTTGGAAAACCAGTATCAATAACTTGCTATTGTTGTTCCATTTGATTGGTTTCAATATCACCGTCGATCGATGAATTATGTAAGTTTTTTGACAAGATAAAGTCATTATCATATATGGAATTTCAGGAGTTAGTCTTATCAAATTGAACGTGCATGCTTTCTTGAATGGTTAAACTTCGTTTATTATCAACGTGATAGGTTTTGCTAGTCATAAAATAACCAACAAATATTCTCACATCATATTTTGAATCGAACTTTCCTAGCTTATCTAAAGTATTTAGTATATAGCATTTACAACCAAAGACTTTAATATATTTTATGTTGGGTGTTTTACCATAAAACATATGAGGTTTTATTTAAATATTTTCTAATTATTTCCCTATTCATTATCTCAAAAAGTGACAATGCAACTTTCTTCTCTTGATAGCATTTCGAAAATTTGAATATTTCAATTCATGTACCTCGAGCATCCACTATCAAGGATCCAACGTAGCAAAGATTTGAATATTTTCATTCATGTGTCTCGAGCATCCACTATCAAGGATCCAACGACTGCTACGTCTTTGGAGGTCCTGCAAAGCAAGAAGAAGAAAGTGTGACCTTTAGAACCCATATCATACATGGTTCATTTGGGTCTGTCTTTGGAGTAAAATAATATTTGTAAGTTGAGTTGTTTTTAATTATATAATATTGAGATGTGTCATATCGTGCAACAATAGTTACACGTAGAATTAGCATATTTGTTTTCATATCTATAATAGTATTTATTTCTAAATGGTTTAGTTTTAGGGACTAATTCAGAATATTTGTGATACCCAATACCTTCTTTCTTACAGTGTTTAATTGATTGTTCTAACATTACGTCTAAATTATTTTTGCGTTTAGTAAATTTTAAAATCATTTTATCTTTTAAGTCAACTTTTCTTTTTAAGTTAAGAATTTCAAAATTCAACGTATTATTAGTTTTAATTAACTCATCATTAGTTGAAGTTACGGATTTTAAATTTTCATTTTCTAATTTATTTCATTTAATTTATTTTGTGTTGATATTTCTAATTTTCTTTAGAAAATAAATTCGATTTTAATGTTTTATACTTAGTATTAACCTTATCATAACTGTCCTTAAGATAATGACAAAAATCTATTAAATCCTTTTTACTAAAAAATTCTAAATCAAAGTCATCATCGGTTACCTCATCTTCTTGTGCCATGAAGCACATGTTTGCAGCTTCTTCGGCTTTTGAGTCACTGGAATTAGTATCATCCCAAATTGCTTGAAATGAACGCTTTTCTGATTCCTTCTTTGAGTTCCACTTATCCTTATTGAACGTAGGACACTTCGACTTGTTATGGCCTTCCTTATTACATTCAAAACAACGAAGAATATTATTAGAAATAAAAAATTTATTTGTATTATACGTATCTTTCTTCTGCATCAAGTCCATTCTTGTTTACCATCGTGATGGATGAACTTACTAAAACTATCCAAGATGATGTACCTTGGTGTATGTTATTCGCTGATATTATTCTAGTAAATGAGACGAAATCATGTGTTAATGCCAAATTGGAGTTATGGAGGCAAACGTTGGAATTTCGGAGGTTCAAATTGAGCGGGTCCAAGACAGCATATATGCATTGCAAATTTAGCAAATAGAGAAGTTAAGACCACAGGGTATAACACTGGATGGGCAAGAGATCACCGAGCGATCAGTTTAAATATTTAGGTTCTATCATCCAAAATGATGGAGAGATCGATAGCGATGTCAACCAAAAGATCCAAGCTGGTTGATTGAACTGGAGGAGTGCAACGGAGATTTTGTGCGGTCGTAACTTTCTGTTAAGGTTGAAAGGGAAGTTTTATCGGAGCGTTTTTCGGCCTGCCTTATTATATGATACAGAATGATGGGCTCCTAAGAAACAT
Organism: Agapanthus africanus; assembly: GCA_030015575.1. Classification (NCBI taxonomy): domain Eukaryota; kingdom Viridiplantae; phylum Streptophyta; class Magnoliopsida; order Asparagales; family Amaryllidaceae; genus Agapanthus; species Agapanthus africanus. The sequence goes on from JASDDO010000019.1 coordinate 243,335,456, forward strand.
CACACAGAAGATGCACATAGTGGAGATGTGCATAATTCGTTGGATGTATGGTAATATTAGAAAAGATAAGGTTCGAAATGAGAATATTTGTGCAAAAGTTGGTGTAGCACCTGTGGAGGAGAAGATGCGAGAAAACCGGCTAAGATGGTTTGGTCATGTGCGATGCAGACCTATGGAAGCACCGGTTCAACGAATAGATACTCTCGATATAAGCAATATCAAAAGGGTAAAAGGAAGACCGAATAAAACATGGACGGAGGTGATACGAAAAGATATGGTTGCTAAAGACCTCAATGAAAGTATATTATTCGATAGGAGTGAGTGGAGACAGAGGATTCATATGCTGGACCCGGTGTGATACTTATGTTGGTTCATGTAGCCTACCCCATATGCTTGGGATAAAAGGCTCAATTGTTGTTGTATACGTACCTTTCTTCTGAGGGAATTTCCTGTACTTCAGATATTTCCTGAAGTGTCTAGCAATGTTGGACATTTTTTCATCGTCGCTTTCCTCATCACTCGATATTTCCTTTGGCTTAGAGTTACTGATAGAAGCCTTAAGCGCGGTGTTTTTCTTTTGAGTGTCCTTTTCTTACTTTTGCTTTAGATCGCTTAGTTGCATTTTGTACGTCTTCGATTTGCCTATTAGGGAATCGACTGTCAGCGTTGTCATGTCATTTGTTTCTTCGATGGCAGTGATCTTGGGTTGCCATAAGATCGTTAATGATCTTAGCAATTTGTAACACTTCTTTCTTATCGAATTTCTTTCCTGGGTTGAAGAGTTTTGTAATGATATTGTTGAATCTTAGAATATATAGAGTCGATGGTCTCATCGTCTCTCATTTTGAATATCTCATACTCATGCATGAGACGGTTGATCTTACTCTCTTTAACTTGACTGGTTTCTTCATGGGCAATCTGGAGATTATTCCAAACTCATTGCCCATTTGACAAAGAGATTTTATTGAATTCTTCTGATTTCAAAGAACAATGAAGTGTGTTCATTGCCTTGACATTTAGTGTCATTGATCTCTTGTCGGCATATGATAATGGATTTGTAGTAGGAATGATAGAGAACTTTTCGATGATGTATGATAATGGATTTGTAGTAGAATGACAGAGAACTTTTCAATGATGTCTAAGATTTCTAGATCGATACACTGAAAGAAAACCTTAATCTTAGTTTTTCAGAATTGATAGTTGGTACCATTGAAAAGAAGACGATCAGTGAATTTGTCCTTCCATGTGGTTTGCCATAGGATCATATACTCAAGAGATTGATCTTACAAAACAGAATAATCTTGCTCTAATAGAGATTGAAAACATCCTTAGAGGGGATGAATAAGGTTTTATGGCAAACTCAATGCAATTGTGGGGATTTAAAAAATTTTGCGGCGGAATATAAATCGGAGTATAAAAACAAAACAATTTCACAAACACAGAGTGCATAGAAAGTAAATGACACGGAGAATTGTTAACTAGGGTTCACCAACTCTGTGGCTAATTCCCGTCTGAGAACTTCTGATTAGAATACCTTCACTATTCAGTGACTCCTTAGGAGTGAAGAAACCCAAATCTTTTATCAGGCTCGGATCTCAGAACCTTTACACTTGCAGGTGGTAAACACCTAGATTTTTTCCCAAGGTTCACATCCGAAACCCTTACACTTACGGGCGGTGAACACCTAGACTTTTTACCAAGGCTCAAGTCCGAAACCTTTTACACTTGTGAAGATCACAGACTTCTTCACTAGGTCTTACAAATAAGATTTTTACAAATCTTTACAATATCCTAATGATTTCAATAGATAAATCAAATTTCAAATCAAGGAGATAATGGATTGTGTTTTGAAGATTAAAAACGTTTAAGAACGATTCAAAGAAGTTTTCAAAAGATTAAGAAAAACTTAAAACGAAACTTCTTCGAAAATTAGAGATCTTTTTTTTTTCTAATGACTAAAAACTTCTAAGGTCTGAAAGATCTCCCAAAAGATTATTAAAAATTTAAGAATGATTGAAGAAGTTTTCAAAAAGAATTAAGAAAAATTTAAACAAAACTTCTTCGACAACTGGAGATTTTTCGTTTCTAATGATTAGGAAATTCTAAAGCCTGAAAGATCTCCTCTCTAAAAGAGTGGTAATAACTTAAGAACGAGAGAGACGGAGTTTTCACGAAAAGATTAAATAATTTAAATTCATGGTGTTAAAACTCTTGAAAATAGGCTCTTTATATAGAATTTGAAAAATGGACAGTTACGACGGTTAGAATAACCGCTCCTAAAAATTTGGACCGTTATTAGCAGTTTAGTTGTTGGAATTTTGAAATTCAAACCGAAATACAAAATTTGAAAAGAGTACAATTGCTATGGACGTCTGGGGGACGTATGATGTCTTATATTTCAGACACAGATGTCCTCAAGGATGTTTAAAATATTTTTAAAAGGATTTGGTTTGTTTTGAAAACTCTAATCAAAAGGTTAGATATCTTAATAAATAAAGAGATGTCTAGTATAGAGAATTGGGATTGGAAATAGATTCTAACCAATGAGATGAACTCTAGACTCAAAGAAAATAAGTCTTGAATACGTCCGATGTTCGACTTCTTCAATATTTCCTTTAAACTTGCATTTTGATTTTCAGAGTCTTTCGATATTACTGTTGTGGTGCCAGTTGCTGTGTCGATTGTTCTCTTGCTTAAATAAACTCATTGTTTTAGCACTTTAACTTATCTGGTATGGTTGGTAACATATAATATTTTTGAAATATGATTTTTGTAAAATAATCAAAACTAAAAAGAATGAGATTCATAGGTCAACAGTACATAATGACCGGTGTTTATTAAATTTTTTTCATATACATTATTAACTTCTTTTATAAAATTTGCAGGAACAAAGAAGTTAACCTGCAATAACATGTGATGCTATCCAAGAAAACATTCTTGCATAGAAGACTTTCTTTCTAACTTTGGCACCTGAACTTCGGTTCCTTAAGGTGATTGGGATGCATTTTGTTATATTTGGATAAATCAGGTTGCAGGTTTTGTTGTTGTGCATATTTGGCTGTAGTTTTGTTAAATTATGTAAGTTTAATAGTATTAAACTACAATGCCAAAAGACTTCATTAGCAGAGATGATCGGTTCATGCAAAAATACAGTAGTCGTGCATACCATATATTAATCCCTTGGGATTCAACTTGTGATGGCTAACATTGTATTAGATGTTATTGCCGCTATATGATGAGAAACTTTTGTTGGTTTTGAGTTTTTGTTGTCAATGGCAGTTCCTTTAAGTGTAGGTTGAGGGTGCTAATATGCTGCATTCATTTTGATAGCTTTGAACTCCGTTTTTCCAATTGTATTCTTGGTCAATTGGACATGGATGTGCTTTTATTTGCCTTCTTTAATATTATTATTAATCATGGCTCAACTAGGGGTTATCTGCTTAAAGGTTCACTAGAACATGCATTTTTAGTTTACATCTTCATATGGCAGGCTCTCTAAGTCGAAATCAACTCTATTTGGTGACATTAGTTTTGGCCTCATTATTTATTCTGAATCCCAATGATGGAGTTTGGCGATGACCAAAATTTAAATTATAGCTCATCTGCATTGAAGAAGTGCTTCATGCTTTTGAACAGTAGTATCTGAATGATCATTATGGCAATGCTCTTTCCTCGCAAAACTGCTTTGTTTGTTGTTTATGATGTCAACGAGGAATACTGGTTTTAAGAGTTTGCTAGTTTCTATTTCCAAAATACAAGCAATCATGTTTTCATTCCATTTCTCCTTGTGTCCTGATGCAGCAACCAATGGGTCTGCACTAGGCATTCATTCCGTTCTAAAATTACCCTCAAATGTCTTCTAATCAAATTCATGCTTCACTTGTTTTTTCGCATGCAATGCATGTGTATATAGAAATTATTTTTTAATGTAATAGAGATTGTAATTGTTATTGCTGTAATGTTTTTTATTTGAGTTCTTTTTTTTATCTCCAAAGAGATGGGGTCATATTTTTTTTGGCAAGTCTAGTCTTGATGGTGTCGAAGAATATAGAATTTTTTCCTTTTTTTCCAAGTTTATCTTTTAATTAAAATTGAATGTGTCATGTCCCAAGTATCCTCTTTCTGCATTAAAATAGTAAAGCAAAATGGACGCCGGATGTCTACGCCGTAGAGTTTAACTGGCTGAGTCGTTTCGTACCGTACATGGTAGCCACCGAAGCTATCAGGGCCAGATGGTTTCAGCAGGGGCTCGATATCGAACTGCAGCAGTTCATCGCGTCCCTCGACCTGCAGACCTTCACCCAGGTGTTGAACGCTGCTCGGGTATAGGAAAGGTTGGCGGAGAAAGCCAAGGGCTAGCGATCGGTGGACAGGAGGTTCCATGTAGTTCCATCACGAGCTATCATTTCCTCTCGTGGAGCGATCCCAGTTCACAGGGCGGGTGTTACGCAGATGAAGCGTATTTTCTCACCTCAGCGGCCGCAGCGGAGAGCTCTGATTTGTGACTATTACCAGAGGCCAGGGCACATACAGAGAGATTGTCGTGGAGTCAAGAGGCAGTGTCTGATTTGCGGATCCAGCGAGCACAGGGTCAGCGGGTGTCCCCAGAGATCCGAGTTGCAGGGGATCCGGGCAACAATAGTCGTCGTACAGCACTTCAGCTCAGAGGGGTCCACCTCAGGTATCCCAGCGATGATTATTCAATCAAAGGCAGACTGGTAGGAGTCAGAATCAGAGGCGGGCTTTCACCTTGACCGTCGAGCATGCAGATGCTTCTGGAGAAGTGGTTGTGGGTACTCTTTTTATTTATTCTGTATCAGTTAGAGTTCTTTTTTATTCGGATGCTACGCGTTGCTTTATTTCTGTACGATTTGTCGACACACACTATACCTCACGAACCGTTGACCAAGGGTTGGGAGATACATACGGGTAACGGAATTATTGTGTCCAGCCAAGAATTAGATAATTGAGAATAATAGAGGACAAAGTCGCTAGGAGAGAAATCCTCCTATCATATTGCAGCGAAAAAGTCTGCCCTCTACCGCTTTGTTCGTCGATTGCATTATTCATCTTGATTCTTATCATCAAATATATAGATAACCATATTACATATGATTTTAACATCTTTTCTCTGTTGATCTAATCATCAAATATATAGATACACCGAATTTCATATAACTCTTAACACCTTTTCTATGTTGATCGATCGTAATCATGTAAGAATTTATGTTCTCTTATAAAAAAAATTGTTAATTTTGCACTCAATAAATCAATGTTGAAAAAAATGTTGGAATATCATGAATTTTGGTGTGTTTAGGTCTTAATCGATGTAGATGAAGATGGCAAGTGGCAATCATTGAAAAACGACGGAGGGTAGACTTTTTTTGACGCTATAGAAATAAATCCTCTCTTAGAGACTTTGCACTCCATTATTCTCCAGATAATTTATATAAAATTATCATAGACTATTTTTTTTTTTTATTTTGATGCCAAAAGCTTCGATTGCCAAGGTATAGCCGTAGCAGTTTGAGCTAAATGGTTCATAGATAATATATTACTGAAATTTGGGAAGGGTTTGGAAAGAATGGTTTAGGTCTTTATGGCTCAAAAGCAATACGGTTTAGTTTCTGAACCAAAAAAAACTTATCAGAAACTTCCTAAGCTCAAAGATCCCTTTGTTTTGGTCCTTATAATTTATTAACTAATATGCAACATCTACATTTATCTTTTAAAATAATATATTTATTTTATAAATTAGTACATTTATCTTATAAAGCATTAGACCAATCTTATAAACAGATGTAACAAATGTAGTAGATTCGGTATATGTGGTATTTTATAAGATAAATATACTGCTTTAAAAGATGAACGCGGCACTTTCTCTAAAATGATTGTATTGGCATAACACATTAATTAATGCATTATAAAATCTAAATCCAAAAAAATCTGTAAGTATAGGGTGTTCTTGACTCGCCTTTTATTTACTTGGTGACTAAAGTCTATTTCTTTTGGACCCTAAGGACCTAAACTATTTTCTCCTTTTTACGCCCCTTCGTTCAACAAGACAAGGACTGGCTATCATTTTGAATTGTTTTTTTTTTAAAATAATATTAATTTAAAATAATATTATTAAAATACGGGGGATAAATTTAAATTAGCGAAATAGGGTGGTTTCGAACCACCCCACCTGGCCCACCCCACCCCTCAGTATAGGGGGCGGGTTCTGGGAACCCGCCCTCTATACTTTTGTATAGAGGGCGGGTTCCCAGAACCCGCCCCCTTTTTTTTATTTTTAAAAATTAATTTAATTATTAATTTAATTATTAACGATATAATTATAATTATAATTATAATTATAATATTATTAAAAATAAAATTAAATTAAATAGACAAAAAAAACATTTAAATTAAATAATAAAATTTCACTATATCAATGTTTTTTACAGAATGAATCCGTCAAAATTTACAATTCCAAAAAATCCTATCTATTTGTAAAATGTAAATGCTATATCGACGGTCAAATTTATAATAACAAAATGAATCCGTCAAATTTATAATACAAAAAAAATCTGAGTGCACTTGTCACGATCCTGAAGGTCCCGTCCCTGATGCATATCCTGGACATCTGGTCCTATAATGGCCTGGTTGTTTGCATAGGCTACATCTGGATTGCCTTTGCTGAGGATCAGTATCCATTGTCATTCGATCTCGACGTACCTTAGGTCTTCCGGGCCTTATATTTTTTTCCGGCGGTAATACAGTCGGTGTTTGTCTGTTGGCAGTATAATAGTGCCAATAGCGATTGTCCGGTATAGGATGAAATTTTGGATCGTATGCACCTTGGTAATTAGAAACTGTATAGTAATTGGAAGCAAAATTGTAATGTGAGGTATGCATACTGCTCGCAGCAGCAATAGCGTGGGCACAAGGTAAATGTTGTTGCTGGAAAAGACCGCATGTACACGAAGAGAGCCCTTCATCTCTAAAGTTCACGGTATATTGATTCCCATTACCGCCCGTCACCTGAAACTCCGCCGTGTCAAACCTTTCGGATCTGTAGTATTGTGCTCTGCGCTCTCTTTTCCGATAGATATCTTCGTAATACGCGGTGAGCGGAGTGTCCATCGCCAATGACTTTTCTCTTCTGTGCACAAAATAAGTATTCATCCAGAAAAATGTTCGAACAATCAACCCCTGTATCGGTAAGCCTCTAACCCCTTTAAGGACCCCGTTGAAGCTTTCAGACATATTAGTCGTCATTAGGAGATATCTGCACCCATCATCATGTGCTTGTGACCACATGCGTACTGGATACTCATCTAACCACGCTTTCGCGGCTTGACTCATCTCCCCAATTTTCGTCATGTATATGTCGTGAACATTAGGGTCAGGCGTTTCACCGGCTCTGTACATAAGTTTATGTAGATCCGAATTTTTAAATTTTCGATCAAAATTTTGCCTGAAGTGTCGTAGGCAAAACCTATGTGGGGTCGTCGGAAATACAGATCTCATTCCAGCCAGTATTCCCAGATGTCTATCAGATATGATGCATAAATCCGTTCTATGAAGAACAGATGGGATATTTTTGAGGTTACGGAAAAACCATGACCAGGATGATGTATTTTCACCCTCGACAATAGCAAATCCCAACGGAAATATACCGTTATTAGCATCAACACCTGTAGCAATTAACATGCAGCCTCTGTACTTACCGTATAGATACGTACCATCAACGCACAATACCGGCCGACAGTGTGTGAAACCAGCCGCACATGGACCAAAGCACCAGAAAATTCTTTGAAACCTGACAGAGCCCTCGACGTCTGTTTCTGTGGTTTTTAACCGGTATACGGTCCCCGGATTTGATGCTTTCATGGCTTCCATAAAAGGGACTAGTGAGTTGTACGAGCTTTCCCAGTCCCCGAATATCTTGCATAAAGCCTTTCTACGAGCATCCCATGCCTTCACATACGAAATCTGAATTTTATGCTCTCCGCTAACCAAGAGCCGTATCTCTCGGGGAGTCATCGCCACATCTGTACGGATCAGGGGCATGATTAGCGAGCAAATGTAAGATGAAGTGCAATTGCGGTGATCCTGTGACATAATAGAATTGATGCAAGTGTGTTCTTGGTTGTATTTCGTGACCTTCCAAGCCTTGGCTCTTTTGGAACAACATGCATGCAATCTCCACTGACATTCAGGAGATTTCGTACATACCACAGTATAGTACGTCTTATTTGACTCTTCGGTTTTAAATGTAACGTTTTGCTGAATGGACCACGACTTCAGCTTACAAATAAGATCTCCTTTTTCCTGAAACAAATCCCCGACGCTGATGCAGTCTTCGCTTGCTGCTGTCGCGTCCAAATAGGGTGCCGTATTTACTTCTGCAACGGCTAAGTCTACCCAACCATCATCTTCTAGCGGATCGAGGCCGGGATCTTCTAGTTCGACAAAATCGTTATTCGCAATCATACCATCAAAGAATGCTACCTCATTCAATCCAGCAGCATATTCCATGCTATCCTCCCCCTGATCACCTTCACCGATTTCATCATCATCACTGCCACACATATCAATATCACCCGTAGCAACATAAGGCTCGGGTGCAATATATGATGGTTGTGGTCGGTGTAATGTGGATGGTTCAGGGTGAGAAGACCGGAAAGATGTGGACGGACATGCTTGGAATGCGCTGCTTGGATCGTGTTGGAATGATGCGGATGTGTGGGGAAATCTGCGTTTAGTATATAAATTGTTATTATAATATTATTCCCTAATTTTTTCGTAACTAAATCATCACTTGTTTCAAATTTATTTACCTGTGGAAGGCTGTGTATGGTAGTTCTTGCTGTTCTTCTGGGGTGCATGTAACTGCAGCAGTCGACTGGAAGAACCTGGATTTATACATTTTATTAAATGTTTGAATATTAGTATACAGGTATTACTAAAATGCTTAAATATGGGTTTATAAAATGTTTACCCATGTGCTTGAAGATTTGAATAATGTTGTGTATAGTCATATCCACCGGCACTGACGGCATCATCGTTGACCATGTGACCGTACCTCCAGGAACTATCTCCAGCATTACCATCAAAATTATCCGTTGGAGGGGCATCTGATACTTCCAATTGCTCCTTCTGAACCAAAAGTTCAAAAGAATGCTGGGTGCTTGAGAGACCGAAATCTATCATCGAAGATATTGATGCATCGTCTGTAATTTCAACCAATGCATTTCCACTGAACATAGGTCAGATACAACTTAACTTGACCCTACTTTCACGGGGATCGTATTTCGTAATTTTGTACACTTTAGCCTCTAGTTCATCATATGTCGTTGATGCTTCCAATCGCATGATTCGTGCAGACCCGCCCATATACTCGGGACCTTGTGCACTTGTGATAACCTGACCATCGTATTTACATACAACAAATATACTTGGGGAGGCCATAATCCTGCACAAAAAACAGTTATATTTTTTTATGTTGTGTTGAAATTGCAAAAAAATTTCAAACTCGAAGATTGCTTACTCTGATTCATGCATATACTTCGGTATTATTGCAGTGAAACCATGAGACTCTCACCTAATCACAACAAAATGTGATGCACAATTGATTGTTAAAAAAGAAGCATGGTTTTTGCAGTGAAACGAGAAGGAAAATGAATCTAAAGATGCAAGGCTTTGGTGGATGTCTTATTTAAAGAAGTTTAGTTTTGTGTCATTTCATCATACTTTTTCTTGGCAGTTTGGATGTTATTCATAAAAATTGATGTAATCATATCCGTTATATTATCTATAACAGTAAATAGATGAACGGATATGACTCGATTAAAATAAGTATTTTTATCTTCCAACTTCAAAAGGCAATAGTCTATCTATGGCACTTTGAAACTCTATAGAATAAAATGAGAATGCATTGGAGGCCAAGGTTTTATGTCAAATGTATTTCTTTCACATATGTTGTGAAGTGGGTGGAAAAAATTTAATCACCTTATTAATTAGCTCCACAAATCTATATAACCAAGAGAATTCAAATCCAATTCACAAATGAAAATGGCTCTAGGTGCAGACAAAATAGCAAGCTCTGCTCTTAATAATTTATTGATTTGGATCAATTAGTGGATATCCATTAGTATGAGGTCTTGTCAAATTATTGCCTCGGATTTGTATAATATGTTATCTCTAAATTACTCCTCTATGTCTTCCTGCAGCTGCACTCCCCGAGCTCTTGTTATTTATTATTCCATCCTCATTCAACCACCACACTTAATTTGTTTGTTTAGCTATGTTGCCAAAATAATACCGAAGTATATGCATGAATCAGATATAATGAAAAATATCAAACCAAACAAAGATTGAAATTGCAAAAAAATTTCAAACTCGAAGATTGCTTACTTCCAATACTTTATGAACTGTTCTACTGCTCGAAGATTGCTTACTCGCAGACTATGGTACTGAACTTCACCTTCTTCTAAAACTCCACACTTACACAAAATTGATAGCGGAGAAGAACTGATCGAAGTAAATGGATAGTGAGCGGTGTAGGATGCAAATTTGACAGAGATGAAATGAAATGGGTAGTGCGGAGACATATTTATAGCGGCAAGATATTGAAGAGAGCGGGTTCTAACAACCCGCCCTATTATTCACCAGAGTCGTTGACCAGAGTCGTCGTACAAATAATTATTTAAGAAAGTGACAAAATTAATGAAGATGGCGGGTTCCAAGAACCCGCCCTATTCAATATGATCTTCTGCATCATATTCTGCAACTCTTCTTTGAGCGGGTTCTAACTTGAATAGTACTGATTTGACAACTCATTAATTAATGAAGAGGGCGGGTTCCTGGAACCCGCCCTCTTCTTTGTGAATAAGACCGATCTCTGTGATTTTTGAAGAGGGCGGGTTCCTGGAATCCGCCCTCTTTATTAATTAGTAATTGATTTGACTAATTATTGAAGAGGGCGGGTTCCAGGAACCCGCCCTCTTAATTTCTGAAAACAACAGTGTTGATGTGAATGGACAACACCAGAATATTACTAACGTTTATTAAAAAGCATTGATGTGACATATATAGGACAAATGATAAATAGTACTTGAATAGTACTGATTTGACAACTCATTAATTAATGAAGAGGGCGGGTTCCTGGAACCCGCCCTCTTCTTTGTGAATAAGACCGATCTCTGTGATTTTTGAAGAGGGCGGGTTCCTGGAACCCGCCCTCTTCATTAATTAGTAATTGATTTGACTAATTATTGAAGAGGGCGGGTTCCTGGAACCCGCCCTCTTCACAGGAAAGACTGTAGCGGGTTAGACGAACCCGTTCACCTCTATAAATACCGAGCCTCCACATTTTCATCAACCACACAATTTCTAATCTCTTGATAAAACTCTCGACAAATCTCTGCTTCAGTACATTTCAATGGAGAATCAACCACTCGACAAATCTCTGCTTGTCCATCAAAATGAACACAGATCGTTCAAAATATTACACGGGGAGGAAATATTCTAAACTTAGTTAATTTGTTTTAATTACACCTTTCATTTAATTTTTGTACTTGAAAATAACATTATTTAATTTTGCAGGATGGAGATAATCTCACCGTCGTCACGCATAGCTCCGACAAATGGGTAGTTAGCGACCAAAGAATAAACCAACGGCTTAGACGGGCCGGATTTTATGAAGCGTCGTTGATTCGACATATCCAAATCGACCACGCTCTCGTCACCTCTCTGGTCGAACGTTGGAGAAAAGAGACCCACACCTTTCATCTAAGATGGGGTGAGGCCACAATCACACTCCAGGATATTGGCCTCTTACTCGGTTTACGGGTTAATGGGCTTGGGTTGGTCGGAGGAAAAATTGTTGGTCCAGATACCGACCAGCCATACTGGGATACATATGCCGAGTCTGCTCTCGGACAGGTAAACAATTTCATTCTGATTTCCCTATTTAGTGTACCTATTTTATATTTTACATTATTTCTAGCTTTAACATTTAAAAAAATACTAATATCAGGCACCAGGAGGCCAGAGTAAGGGATATAAAATCAATTTGAACTGGTTAAGAGATACATTCAGTAATATCCCTGATGAAGCCACCGATGAAGTTTTGGATAGACATGCACGTGCCTACATTCTGTACATGATCGGTTCTTGGTTGATGCCGGACCAATCAGCAACGCATGTCCATCCGTTATACCTTGGCTTCCTAGCGGATTTTGATGTCTGTGGCCAATATGCTTGGGGAGCAGGGGTCCTGGCCTTTCTTTATAAGGAACTCGATAAAGCATGTGCTCCTACGAAGAATAAAATTTGTGGATGCAGTACATTACTTCAGGTAAATTCTTTATTTTTCACAGATAGAATTTTGCAATATTAGCTCTCTCTCAAATAATCTAAAACTTTATTTCTAGATCTGGTCATGGGAGCATATGTATATAGGAAGACCAGACACTATTAAAATAATTGGCTTGGATAACCCCGGAAAGCCGCTCGGCTGCTGGTGAAATGGGAAGAAAGCGTATAAGGCTCCTCGTCGAGTGCTTAGGTACTATAGAGATGAGTTGGATCGCATGGAGGCGGCTCAGGTAATCATAATTTGGGTAATTTAATTTGTTTTACAATTTTGAAAATACCTAAATCACAATTTTTTTATTATGTTATTTATGCAGTTTCTGTGGACGCCTTATACAGCAGATCGTCTAGAAAACTTACCCGGCATCTGTCTCGAAGGAGAGCCGGTTTGGCGGGCTCGATGCCCACTCCTCTGCAACAATGTCGTCGTTATGCACCTCCCAGATAGGGTATTGCGGCAGTTTGATAGATTGCAACATATTCCTGTCCCGCCGCCTTCGCCTATGACAGTAGAGGGAGACATGCGAGGAGGAAATACGGAGCGTGATTGGAGGGAGCATCATCATCAGTATTTGCTGAGATGGGAGGATAGGCAGCATAGTATTGCCTTACAGCAAATAGGTGACCACACAGCTACCGACGCTACCAAAGTATTTCTACAGTGGTATAAGCGTGTCACCATAAGATATCTTTCTGCTCCTCCCAAAAACTTCCCAAACATCTCGCGGTACGAGCCTAGAGGCCACATGGAACGAGATTTGGTAAGCCGCCCTCTTTATATCATATTACTTTTTAACATTCGGCGGTATGAGTCAATACTTATTTCTTATTTCTAATGTAACGACAGGCTCGTGGGTTGCATCTCGTACAAACAACGGTGCAGGAACCATACCCGACTGATGCTGGTCCGGCATCTCAGGCTCAATTTTCAAATCTCGACCAATTTATTGGTGGTGTACTTGGTTCATATGGTATTTCTCAACATTTATCGCCGGCACCGGAGCCGCAGTATCAGCTGGCACCGGAGCCGCAGTATGAACCGGCACCGCAGCCGCAGTATGACCCGGCACCAGAGCCACAGCATCAAGGAGATCCAGCGCAGCAGGATCCGTGGTTTGGATCACCATACCGTCAACAGCAACCCTGGCATACCGGACAGGCGCAACAACAACAGTCTTGGGGATCAGGTTTTGCAGAACAGCCGTCTTGGGGGTTAGGTTCAGCGCAACAACAGCACCCTTGGGGGTCAGGATTTGCGCAGCCATGGAGCCAAGGTTTTGTGCAAAATCAGCCGCATGAAACCGGGACAAGTTCTTCGCTACAACTGCCCAGTTGGGCTTCGGATTTATCGTCCTACGCAAATTTGTTGGGAAGCAACACATATCCGACACTTGTCCCACATTCAGGTTCAGGATTTGTGGATCAACAGCCTGTCCAAGACGTTGCTGAAGACGAAGCTGAAACAGAACCCGAACCCGAAGCAGCAGAGCAGACGCCGACGCCGCCACCGCCATCTATCCAAGAAACAGGTGGTTCCTCCAGTCATCCCAGGAGGCATAGGCTTATGTCAAGCCTTCTCGGATTTCATAAAGGAAAAGGGAAAGGAAAAAAATAGCATTTACATTTTACAAATAGATAGGATTTTTTGGCATTGTAAATTTTGACGGATTCATTCTGTAAAAAAAAATTTGATATAGTGAAATTTTATTATTTAATTTAAATGTTTTTTTTGTCTATTTAATTTAATTTTATTTTTAATAATATTATAATTATAATTATAATTATAATTATATCGTTAATAATTAAATTAATAATTAAATTAATTTTTAAAAATAAAAAAAAGGGGGCGGGTTCCCAGAACCCGCCCTCTATACAAAAGTATAGAGGGCGGGTTCCCAGAACCCGCCCCCTATACTGAGGGGTGGGGTGGGCCAGGTAGGGTGGTTCGAAACCATCCTATTTCGCTAATTAAAATTTATCCCCCCTATTTTAATAATATTATTTTAAATTAATATTATTTTAAAAAAAAACCCTTTTGAATTGGTCGGCATTTCTATTTAATGACATTAAATAGATGGTAGGGTTTTAGGAGGAAATAAAGGAACTTAAGACCATTGAGTTTGGAATTGCATTAAAGAATTGGAAATTGTGGGGAAAGTGGGCTGTAAATTAACAGTTTACCTAAAATCTTAAATTGTTAAATACATGGTAGGGCATGCATGTTTGGCTAGCAACAATGTTGCTGGCAACAAATGTTGCACGTGGAATTTGTTGCAAAAAAAAAATGGCCCAAATCCATTGTTCGGAGATCTTGAGGTTTTGTAATTGGATTTTTCAATCCAAACTATTTCTTGTGTTTGGTTGAATAAAAACTTGAAGGAAATACAATATTCACTGGAAATTTGGAATATGCAAAGTTTATATGGCAACTTTTATCACAACCAAAATGAGTGTAACAAATGTTGCAAGAATTTGATACTTTTTGCATCCACATTTCCATTTCCAACTCGAGTTTGTTGCTAACCAATAATAGGAAATGAATTTTTTTTTGCAACAAATGTTGCATGCATCTTCATTTTTCCCCCTCTCTCTCATGACAAATTGTTAAATTGAATTTCCAGAAGGATACTTTTCGTGCCAACAAAGCTCATCAAAAGAAACTTTAGATTTTCTTGCCAGCAAACAATTAATTTGCAAATTGCTGATATTTTGGAAAAGCTTTCATTGAACATACATGCTAGAAGTGTCACACTAAGGGTCATGAAACCTGTGGACGAATCGTCACAGATGGTGGATAACACGCCTATATTTAAAATATCCAGAGTTAAGCAGGCGCTAACTCTTATGTCCATTATCCAACCCGTATACAGAGGATGAGTGTGTTGATAACCTGTGTACGGATAAACGTGTTATCTATGAACAAACTTTTTTGGGGATAGATCTATTCATGAGCAGCTTGACGGGCTAATGGTTAACCTACATTATTTTTGTGATGTTGTTTTGAAGTGTGAAGTTGTTTTGAAGTAGCCTTGCAAGGGAAAATACTTTGCATAGGCTTCTTTGAGTTAGAATAAATTTACCACCTTAGTTACGGATATTGACTATATTCAAACATGTATTGTAACGACTCTGAAATCTTAGTACGGAAATTCTTCTGTTAATATACAGAATAGAGTTTCACAGCCTAAGTTAGAGTTATAAGTTACTTTTGCTAAATAATAACAAAAAACAACTTGTAGCTCACTGGTAAAACCCTTGCACTGCTGTGATATAGCCCCTGTGTTTAAACCCCATCAGACACATTATATTTTTCTGATTTTTTCTTTTTAACTTTTGGAAGTCCAAAGGTTTACACGTGCAATACACATAAAAACGAAAAGAAGGAAAAATAAAATATCTGCACAATGGTTCAAACAGAGAGATGAACACGTGGCAAGAATCCACCGGCCCCACTACCAAAATCGACCGGCGGAAAGCCCTCTTGGGCCGGCACCGACGGATAGACTATGGCTATTTGTCCACGTGTTTTGCACACAAAACCCTTTCCCTACCCCTAACTCTCCTGCACTATTTGATTGCATTGCACTATTTGATTGCTCTGCAATTAAACAAAGACCCTTCAATTCCCCATTTATTATCATTTTAATGCATTTTAATTCACTCTTTTAATTCCAAAATCCTAATTTCATACTATAAATACTACCTCATGCCCTAACCCTTCATCATTCTGAAATTCCTAACCAAAACTTTCAAAATTTTCTAAGTACAATTGGAGTTAGCAAGCGGTCAACTTCCGGCGAAGAATCGAAACAATTCCGGCGATCCCGCGACACCAGGACGACAACAATCTCTTCTCCTACCTCTTCTTAATATAACCAAGCGGTAAGTCCCTTCCAATCCTCCAGGAGGCTACGGATCGCCTCAAATAAAACCGTCTGCTCATTGATCGGAGCAGCTACGGCAGGTATAATCGGTAGGGGTGGTGGAGTGTTGTTGAAATTGGTGTTGGTATTGTTTGGAGAATTCATAACCTTGAAAGAAAAATTTGGGTTATGACAAATTCAAAATATATGAAACGATAAGATTCAAAGAATATGTATTGTAAAGGATGTTTTCAGTTGCTGGTTCTTGTGTTATATTGCTTAAGCTGTCCACGCAGAGCTGACTTGCATGTCCATACAGAGCTGACATGTATGTCCACACAGAACCGACCTGCATGGGCCACTAACAAAACCTGGCACGCCCCGCTTCCCAGTATACGGACAGAGGACGCGACGATTCCGCTATGTATTTACTCAAAAGTAAACACGCTAAGCGTTCCTAAGAAATATAAAATAAAATGTACACAACAGACAAGATGTAAATAAACAACAACTTTATTTATTAAACAGTCGTTTTACAGTACAGCTGAAATGAAAATATATGGAATGAAAACAATACCTAAACAATGACATAACAGAAATGAAAATGAAATGTAATGTACAAGTGAATCTGAAACTCCGGGTCTTTAGTAAACTGATCCGAGTCTTCGCTGCTGAGTTCGATCTCCAGTGAGTCCGAAACACCTGACGACATTCCAAAGAAGAAGAAAGAGAATGTCGTCAGCGAACAAATCGCTCGGTAAGTCCCGCAGATAGATAAGAATAGAATAGACAGAATAAAGTATAGCCGTTTAATGTTGTTATTTAGTGTTAACGCTGTTGTTTGTAGCTTGGTACAGAAGAGCCCAGTGTATACGAGAGGAGTCTCACTGTCCCGGAGACTAAGCTATACGGAGTACAAGGAACCGTTCAGCCACGGTACAACGGCAATGGAGATTCAGATTATGTGTTTTATGGTTGCAGTCTCGTGCCTCTTCTAACACCTTCCGTACCAATCTACCCCTTATAAACTGTAATACCTAGTTCTTTTGTATACCAATATCCATATTTTTATAAAAGGGTTGCTTACAAAAATTATTTATTTATACTTATAATTATTTTAAAACCCTAATCCTTTCATTTTATTTTGTTTTCTTTTCATAACCCAAACCTTAACCCTATTTCTAATTTCCTTTTATTTTTCCATCCCCTAAACCTAGCCCAAGCCCCGGCCCACTCCCTAAAACCCCACACTCATTTTCTCCTCTCCCCGAGCGGGCCCAACTCTCCCAACCCGACCCGCTTCTTTCCCTTCTTCCTCCTTCGCTTTCATCTTCCTGCTCTTTTCTCCCTCCTCGCCCCGCCTTCTCTCGCGCCCACGACCCGCGCCTCGCGACCTCATTGTCGTCACCCTTTTCATCTCCCTGACGAGCCAACTCTGAGCAACCCCGCCACCATCGACCACCGAGCTTTCTCCATTGCATCACCCGAACAACCCATCATCACCCCCTCGCCACCAACCTCCACTACCGACCACCTTCATCAGCTACCCTCACCATCGCTGGTCAACGACACCACCGGTTGCCCTCCTCCTCCGCGGGCTCCCCTCCAACTCAGCTCCGCCCGCCCCTGGCTGCAGCTCCAAGCCAGCCTCCCATCTCCAAAGCAAACCCTGCCACCAAGCTCTAGCCTGCACCTGAGTTCCTCCCCTATCACCGGCGACCACCATCACCATCGCCGTCAAGAACTAGCAACCAAGCCGCCGCTGCCGAAGAACTCGAGCTCGAGCCAAGTCGGGTTGCCGTGCCGCGCACGGGTCGCGATCGCACCATCGCCGCTGCCGTACCGTCGTCAATACGTCACCAGGCAAGTTTAATACTTGCTTCATGCTAATTTTATCTATTACAATTCGATTTACCGATAAATTCCGCATATACTTTTCATGTGAATCAATATAATTCAAGTGTTCGATGCGAAACCCGAATGGAAAACCCCCGTTAAATTGACGGAAACAAATCACATATGATGGCCCGAGTGATAACGAACACCGTGTTATGATTTGGACGGAAAATACGGACTTTAATGACGTGATAGGCCTAACCCATTTGAACCAGTTAAAACTGAAATTTTCCCGTACCTGAAACTCGTAAAAATCACAGTTAATTGGTTACAAATTGGAATGTTGTGTTCGAGGGCTCATATCGAATCCGACTCGACAACCTAGAACCCCATAAGAGTTTTAATCTATTTCTCTGCTCAAAAGGCGACGGAAACTGGTTCGGAGTGCGGATCTGGACTGCAGTCCAGAGCAGCTATGGCTGTCGATTCTCGTTTTGTAATACTTCCACTCTGCTGTATGAAAATGTTATGATGCGGAACCCTATACCATAGCGAAGGTAAATCTGTTAGTTAACACCTGAATATGGTTCCGTGTCGTTTCACCTTCGTTTGACATTTAATTTGTATTTTAGAATACTGTTGTGTCCTGCAGTTTTCTGCAGTGACAGTTTGTATACATTGATATTAAACTGAACATATCTTCCCGTATACAGTGGATATCAGCGATACGTCTGATACGTTGGAAACCAAACTGTTAAACTTAAATATTATCCAACTGTAGCGTCGCCTAATTATGATCCCAACTAAGATTAAAATGTGTTACGAAACGGACTTCCAGTTCAGAAATTGGATTTCCAGCAGTGAACACGTAATTTGAAATGGCCATAACTAGCAAACCTGAAACCCGATTGATGCGAAACCAATTTTGATGGACAGATAATTAAACATACTGCTTACCCCTTTTTCATCGTTCCGCTCAATTCTGCATGTATGAATTATAGTAAAATATGCGAGTGGTAGGACACTGACTGATGATATTCTATTCATATCGTAATTATTGTATTCTCATCATATCATGTAGATGCCATTGCATTGGTAACCTAGTGATCGTGTGCATTACCCAGTGTTAGACATTAGTGTTTTGATTGTGGCAAGTACGTAGTGATAAAGTGTGAATGAATAAGTGAAAGTGACACGTACTTGTACACGATCAGCGGACCCGGTTGATTTATTGCATTGTCGACGTCTATGAGACATATATAAGTGTAACTATAACTGGAATGGGACGGTTATGGAGCACTTATATTAGTGTCATAGGTAAGGCACCAAACACTGTCCATTTGTCTTGGGTACCAGTCGGGACATGCTTGATGGAGATCCTGTCTCCAGTTCTCGCGTAGACTTGCCATGGACCGACTAGTATTTAGGTTTATGGTCGGGGTTTGATGTAGATCACAGGATGTGAGGTAGTTTGAGTGTGAGTTCAACAGAATCTCGGGAGTCCCATTGCCGGCTTATATCGTGATTTTGGGAGTTGTATGGATGGAGTTACTGATTATTATCGTGCGTGTTTCGGGCCCGTGTTCCCTTGCCCGTGGGGCCTTACCCCTGGGTTGAGGATACTCCTGCGTGGTTGACTCTCACACTTGGACTGACGATAGGCTTAGCGATCTGGACAGTGAGACTTAGAGACTGATAGGATTAGTGACTTTGACATGCATTGCTTACTGATTTGATATACCTGCTTTACTGTTTACCTGTACTGGTTACTTCATGCTTATGCCATCACTCCATGCTTACTGTTTCATATTCATCATTATTGCACGTGTTTACATATGTATTTATATTTATTGCTATTGTGTCGCTCTAACGACCTGAGTATGCATGCTCAGAGCGAGAAGTGGACTTAGCTCGGATCAGTACTTGGCGTACCTCGAGAATATTGCGGACATCTAGATCAGCGACGTCAGCGTTATCTTTCCTTTGAATCCATCTGGTCAGTTTTATATCTATTTTTATTTCGTGACTGCATTTCTCATTACCTGTGCATTAATTACTGATTACCACGTAAAACTAGAAGCCGAAGTGTGACTACGGCAGGATGTTTCCTCGACCGTAGGAGCATGGCTGGCCTTGTCAACCCGTCGTATTCCGTATTTTGGGAAGCGGGGCGTGACATGGTTTTGTTGGTATCAGAGCCAGGTTTTGCTACGATTGGGATTGCAGTTTCCGTGTAGGGCTTGACAATCTAAGCCATTTTCCGGTCTAGATTGTAACTTGTTATCCTTGATCTTGATTCACATAGTGTGTTCTGCCACATATTTTGATCCATCCGCTAGAGTTTTGGGTGACTTAGTAGAGTTATATGATTGTAATTATGAACTGTAGCATAGTTACAATACTGTACTCTGTTTGAGTGACTTGGAGTTCTACATTTGATTTCCACTCGTTTGAGTTTCACCTCACCCGATATTCTTGTTTCGTTGTCTATTCTATATCTTATTCCGATTCTTATTCCTTGTACCTTATATCGTCCTCAAATTTATTGTTTCAGGATCATGACTCCTAACGACTTTTCTTCCAACTCTACTCCCCAGAATCAGACCGTCGAGATTTTGAATGTACTGCAAGGCTTGAAGGAAGCCCAGGAGCGAACAAACGATCTCTTAGCTGAAGGACTAAGAAGGCAAATGGCTCAGGCACCAGCGGAAGTCTCCAATCATAAGGGAACCCCTATTAAATAAGGAAAAGATGTGAAGATGAAGCGCCCATTGGTTCCTCAACAACGGAAGTAGCGGAGAGCTCAACGCTGTGGATACTGTAAGAGACCAGGACACCTTCAGAAAGACTGTCGCAGGGCTAAGGGGCAATGCCTGATTTGTGGATCCGACGAACATCCTGTCAATGGTTGCCCTAGAAGGAAGAAGCTGCAAGGAGGATATTCGTCCACACTCTCCACTACTGCTAAGTGACTTGGTTATTTCGTAGTTCGAGCTTCGAGGATAGTACGGATCCAGCGCAGGATTCCACTCGCTTGACGAGAATGCAGCGGTCTGGATATCAACGAATAATTATCACCTTTTCTGCTTTCAAAAAAATATTGTCACTCTTAGTAAATGTTCCCTATCGTCTAAAATCTTGTATCTGTTGAACTTTTAGTTTGAATGCAATGAAATTTTAAGTTGTGATGTATGTATCGTCCCCTTGCCACTCATTATCCTTATACTGCTTAGTGCATCAGTATTCTAAAATTTGATTTTCAGTCCTTACCTATCGTATATTTTCCTTGTACTCCATAACCTTGGTTATTTTCTTGGTGTATTCCACTGTCTGAACATGACTCTTTCTTTTCAGGCCATGGCCAACCCTGGAGCAGCGTCGCCTCTCGATGAGGACACTCGATCCTGCGTTTCCTTAGACTGCATGCTGGTGAGCTCCGATGACGAGATCAACGGCCAACAGGTTATTTTCGAAAACATCGATTCCAAGGACGAGAGAGTTGCAGCCCCAGAAGTCGACATGATCGGTGACTCCGATGAGGAGGAAGAGGATCCTGAAGAGGACCCGATAGAGGAAGATTCCTAGGAAGACCCGGTAGAAGGAAATCTTGGAGAGGAAGACCCTGAAGAGAATCCAGTGGAAGAAAATCCCGTGGAAGAAGATCCAGAAGAGGTGAATCATGTGGAAGTAGACCAGGATGAAGAAGCTCCAGCCGAAGAAGAATCGGAGGATGAAACCTCGAGTGAGGAGGAATTCGAGGCGGAAGAACCTCTAGTGGCGATCCCTGCGAGGCGCTATGGAAGTGGACGCCCTATCTCAGTGTGCGAGCTTTCCGTAACCTGCTGAACTTCCATAACCGCGACTGACGTGATTTAATTTTGTTTCCTCTGGCCAAATAAATCCATGTATAGTTTAGGGCCACATTTTTCCTTTCGAGAATGCCTTATTTGAAATTTTCTGGAATAATAATAAAATTTCTGAATTCGCTAATCTTTGGGTATTGATTCGCATGATGCATTGAATATTTTCCCTCCCCAATAAATTTCTTTCCATCCTGAAATTCATTACTCTTCACCCTTGCACGTGTGCTGACCTGACCCCAGTCTCTTCAATATTCAGATTGAAGTACCGCATCCCGACCTTCTGAATGGGCCATACTCCTCTGAAACCCATACCCTGACCAGCCCTTATATATTTGTAGTGCTTTCTTTTATTACATTCAGTGACGTCGTTATTCGAAATTTAGCTTTCATTTTTTTGTGTTTATCGAAGAATTGCGTGTTATCAACTACTTCCGTTTTACTTATTCTGAATACTCTACCATTCATCATATTTTCAATAGCGCAAATATAGGCCGCACATACTATTTTTCTTATTTCGCCATATGGGTTTTCTCAAGTTATTTTAAATTGTTTGATCGATATATTTATTCTAAAACATTTTGGCCTATCGGCAAATCCTTCACTATTGTTTATTATTGTTATTTTATTTTCTGGTATTGTGCATATAGTTTATCATTATAGATGGTTCTGCCTTGTGCTTACTTAGGCCTATTCTTTTAGTTGTGTTATTTCTTATACTTATATAGACCTTGGATTTTATCTAGCTGCTTTTAAGTAAATCACTATATGTTAGTACTTGATTTTGTGGCTTTTTGCATATTATTTTATAGGTTATTGTTTATTTTGAATTTCGAGGACGAAATTTTTGTAAGGGTGGTATGATGTAATACCCAGTTCTTTTGTACACCAATATCCGTATTTTTATAAAAGGGTTGCTTACAAAATTTATTTATTTATATTTATAATTATTTTAATTATTTTAAAACCCTAATCCTTTCATTTTATTTTGTTTTCTTTTCATAATCCAAACCCTAACCTTATTTCTAATTTCCTTTTATTTCTCCATCCCCTAAACCCAGCCCAAGCCCCGGCCCACTCCCTAAAACCCCACACTCATTTTCTCCTCTCCGGCCCAACTCCCCCAACCCGACCCGTTTCTTTCCCTTCTTCCTCCTTCGCTTTCGTCTTCCCTCTCTTTTCTCCCTCTTCGCCCCCGCTTCTCTCGCACCCACAACCCGCGCCTCGCGACCTCGTTGTCGTCACCCTCTTCATCTCCTCGGACCCAACTCCGAGCAACCCCGCCACCACCGACCACCGAGCTTGCTAAGCCGATCCCCGCCGCAACCTCTTTCCTCCATTGCATCACCCGAACAACCCATCATCGCCCCCTTGCCACCAACCTCCACTACTGACCACTTTCCGGCTACCCTCACCATCGTTGGTCAACGACACCGCCGGTTGCCCTCCTCCACCGCAACTCCCCTCCAACTCAGCTCCGCCCGCCCCTGGCTGCAGCTCCAAGCCAGCCTTCCATCTCCAAAGCAAACCCTGCCACCAAGCTCTAGCCAGCACCTGAGTTCCTCCCCTGTCTCCGGTGACCACCACCACCTTCGCCGTTAAGAACCAGCAGCCAAGCCGCCGCTGCCGAAGAACTCGAGCTCGAGCCAAGTCGGGTTGTCGTGCCGCGCACGGGTCGCGATCGCACCATCGCCGCTGCCGTACCGTCGTCAATACGTCACCAGGCAAGTTTAATACTTGCTTCATGCTAATTGTATCTATTACAATTCGATCTACCGATAAATTCTGCAAATACTTTTCATGTGAATCAATATAATTCAAGTGTTCGATGCAAAATCCGAATGGAAAACCCTCGTTAAATTGACGGAAAGAAATCACATATGATGGCCCGAGTGATAACGAACACCATGTTATGATTTGGCCGAAAAATACGGACTTTAATGACATGATAGGCCTAACCCATTTGAACCCGTTAAAACTGAAATTTTTCCGTACCTGAAACTCGTAAAAATCACAGTTAATTGGTTACAAATTGGAATTTTGTGTTCGAGGGCTCATATCGAATCCGACTAGACAAATTAGAACCCCATAAGAGTTTTAATCTGTTTCTATGCTAAAAAGGCAACGGAAACTGGTTCGGAGTGCGGCTCTGGACTGCAGTCCAGAGCAGCTATGGCTGTCGATTCTCGTTTTGTAATACTTCCACTCTGCTGTATGGAAATGTTATAATGCGGAACCCTATACCATAGCGAAGGTAAATCTGTTAGATAACACCTGAATATGGTCCTGTGTCGTTTCACCTTCGTTTGACATTTAATTCGTATTTTAGAATACTGTTGTGTCCTGCAGTTTTCTGCAGTGACAGTTTGTATACATTAATATTAAACTGAACATATCTTCCTGTATACAGAGGATATCACCGATCCGTCTGATACGTTGGAAACAAAACTGTTAAACTTAAAAATTATCCAACTGTAGCATCGCCTAATTATGAACCCAACTAAGATTAAAATGTGTTACGAAACGGACTTCTAGTTCAGAAATTGGATTTCCAGCAGTGAACATGTAAAATGAATTGGCCATAACTAGCAAACCTGAAACCCGATTGACGCCAAACCAATTTTGATGGACAGATAATTAAACATACTGCTTACCCCCTTTTCATTGTTCCGCTCAATTCTGCATGTATGAATTATAGTAAATTATGCGAGTGGTAGGACACTGACTGATGATATTCTATTCATATCGTAATTATTGTATTCTCATCATATCATGTAGATACCATTGCATTGGTAATCTAGTGATCGTGTGCATTACCCAGTGTTAGACATTAGTGTTTTGATTGTGGCAAGTACGTAGTGATAAAGTGTGAATGAATAAGTGAAAGTGACACGTACTTGTACACGATCAGCGGACCCGGTTGATTTATTGCATTGTCGACGTCCATGGGACATATATAAGTGTAACTATAACTGGAATGGGACGGTTATGGAGCACTTATATTAGTGTCATAGGTAAGGCACCAAACACTGTCCATTTGTCTTGGGTACCAGTTGGGACATGCTTAATGGAGATCCTGTCTCCAGTTCTCGCGTAGACTTGTCATGGACCGACTAGTATTTGGGTTTATGGTCGGGATTTGATGTAGACCACGGGGTGTGGGGTGGTTTGAGTGTGAGTTCAACAGAATCTCGGGAGTCCCATTGCCGGCTTATATCGTGATTTTGGGAGTTGTATGGATGGAGTTACTGATTATTATCGTGCGTGTTTCGGGCCCGTGTTCCCTTGCCCCTGGGGCCTTACCCTTGGGTTGGGGATACTCTTGCGTGGTTGACTCTCACACTTGGACTGACGATAGGCTTAGCGATCTGGACAGTGAGACTTAGAGACTGACAGGATTAGTGACATTGACATGCATTGCTTACGGATTTGATATACCTGCTTTACTGTTTACCTGTACTGGTTACTTCATGCTTATGTCATCACTCCACGCTTACTGTTTCATATTCATCATTATTGCACGTGTTTACATATGTATTTATATTTATTGCTATTGTGTCGCTCTGACGACCTGAGTATGCATGCTTAGAGCGAGAAGTGGACTTAGCTCGGATCAGCACTTGACGTACCTCGAGGATATTGCGGATATCTAGATCAGCGACGTCAGCGCTATCTTTCCTTTGACTCCATCTGGTTAGTTTTATATCTATTTTGATTTAGTGACTTCATTTCTCATTACCTGTGCATTAATTACTGATTACCGCATAAAACTAGAAGCCGAAGTATGACTACGGCAGGATGTTTCCTCGACCGTAGGAGCGTGGTTGGCTTTGTCAACCCCTCGTATTCCGTATTTTGGGAAGCGGGGCGTGACATGGTTTTGTTGGTATCAGAGCCAGGTTTTGCTACGATTGGGATTGCAGTTTCCGTGTAGGGTTTGACAATCTAAGCCATTTTTCGGTCTAGATTGTAACTTGTTATCCTTGATCTTGATTCACATAGTGTGTTCTGCCACATATTTTGATCCATCCGCTAGAGTTTTGGGTGACTTAGTAGAGTTATATGATTGTAATTATGAACTGCTGCATAATTACAATACTGTACTCTGTTTGAGTGACTTGGAGTTCTACATTTGATTTCCACTCGTTTGAGTTTCACCTCACCCGATATTCTTGTTTCGTTGTCTATTCTATATCTTATTCTGATTCTTATTCCTTGTACCTTATATCGTCCTCAAATTTGTTGTTTCAGGACCATGACTCCTAACGACTTTTCTTCCAACTCTACTCCCTAGAATCAGACCGTCAAGATTATGAATGTACTGCAAGGCTTGAAGGAAGCCTAGGAGCGAACAAACGATTTCTTAGCTGAAGGACTAAGAAGGCAAATGGCTCAAGCACCAGCGGAAGCCTCCAATCGTAAGGGAAACCCTATTAAACAAGGAAAAGATGTGAAGATGAAGCGCCCATTTGTTCCTCAGCAACCGAAGCAGCGGAGAGCTCAACGCTGTGGATACTGTAAGAGACCATGACACCTTCAGAAAGACTGTCGCAGGGCTAAGGGGCAATGCCTGATTTGTGGATCCGACGAACATCCTGTCAATGGTTGCCCTAGAAGGAAGGAGCTGCAAGGAGGAGATTCGTCTATACTCTCTACTACTGCTAAGTGACTTGGTTATTTCGTAGTTCGAGCTTCGAGAATAGTACGGACCCAACGCAGGATTCCACCCACTTGACGAGAATGCAGCGATCTGGATATCAACGAATAATTATCACCTTTTCTGCTTTCAAAAAAATATTGTCACTCTTAGTAAATGTTCCCTTTCGTCTAAAATCTTGTATCCGTTGAACTTTTAGTTTGAATACAATAAAATTTTAAGTTGTGATGTATGTATCGTCCCCTTGCCACTCATTATCCTTATACTGCTTAGTGCATCAGTATTCTAAAATTTGATTTTCAGTCCTTACCTACCGTATATTTTCTGTGTACTCCATATCCTTGGTTATTTTCTTGGTGTATTCCACTGTCTGAACATGACTCTTTCTTTTCAGGCCATGGCCAACCCTGGAGCAGCGCCGCCTCTTGATGAGGACACTCGATCCTGCGTTTCCTTAGACTGCATGCTGGTGAGCTCCGATGACGAGATCAACGACCCACAGGTTATTTTCGGAAACAGCGATTCCGAGGACGAGGGAGTCGCAGCCCCAGAAGTCGACATGATCGGTGATTCCGACGAGGAGGAAGAGGACCCTGAAGAGGACCCGATAGAGGAAGATCCCGAGGAAGACCCGGTAGAAGGAAATCTAGGAGAGGAAGACCCTGAAGAGAATCCTGTGGAAGAAAACCCCGTGGAAGAAAATCCAGAAGAGGTGAATCATGTGGAAGCAGACCAGGATGAAAAAGCTTCAGCCGAGGAAGAATCGGAGGATGAAACCTCGAGTGAGGAGGAATTCGAGACGGAAGAACCTCCAGTGGCGATCCCTGCGAGGCGCTATGGAAGTGGACACCCCTATCTCAGCGCGCAAGCTTACCGTAACCTGCTGAACTTCCATAACCACGACTGACGTGATTTAATTTTGTTTCCTCTGGCCAAATAAATCCATGTATAGTTTAGGGCCACATTTTTCCTTTCGAGAATGCCTTATTTGAAATTTTCTGGAATAATAATATTGCATTATTATATTCCCCATTCTTATTCTTTTTATAAATAAACAGGTGCTTTTGATGCATGTCTGTTACATGTTACAGGTTACAGGTTCTCGGACAGGAAACAGTGAAAACGATGAAAATATGGACTTTTGACCAACAAATGGGAGGATCTTAGTCAAGCCTACATCGAAAGACAGTTCACAATTAACAAGGCAACTCAAGGTCCAAAAATACAAAGCCACGGTTAAAGTCCACCATAATTATTCACTGGAAAATCTGGAAGAGAATCAGAAGCCCAATTGAGAAAAGTACTGAAGAATAAAGAAGCCCAGGAAGCCACAAACAAGCACATAAAATTTCAGCAACCAAGCTCACTAAAGGGCCGCGGAACCGCGGCCCAAGCCCGCCATTGCCGCGGTTCCGCGGCCGTATAAAGCCCGTGCTTGGATTAAATTTTACCATAATATTGTGGCGGCTCTGAAAAGATTTCCTGGGGGTATATTTGTAATTGTAGACATGCAGATCAAAATGTAACCTAGGGTTTCTATTTCCTATAAATAGAACTCTAAATCATTGTAAACTTTATGTCTTCTTTTAATGAAATAAAATTCAGATCTCTTTATGGAGAGCATCGGTGTTTCTTTCCAATTCAGAAATTCAGATCTGACAACCCTGCATTGATGATTGGAGAGATGCATCTGTAAGTAGATTTAATTCCTCGCTCTAGTTTAGATTTCAATTCTTTGCCCTAGGTAGATTTAATTTCATGCCCTAGGAACTTTCTTAGAGTTAGCTTTGGGGAAGGCTTTTGAGAGATGAGATCTCTCATCCCTTTCTTACCCATTATATATTTGCAATAGGACTCCATGCATACACGCACACACCGCGCCCTACGGCATCCTACCCCTCGAGGTAACGATGACACCGTAGTATAAAGGCCCGGTTGCCCGCGTTTTCCATGGAGGTTAGGGTAAGGATCTCTAAAGGAAGGACAAGAACCTAGAGGAAGGAACACCTTCCCGAATGGATCTAATCCCCTTTATTGATAATTACCATAACTCCTCATAGATCTTCATTCGGGTATGAAAGCGTTGAGATTTACTTGCATTTCCAAACCATCCCTAAACCTAACCCTAGCAAGAATAGATCTAGATAATCGTAGATAGAATAATTTAGGTTTTTAGATTTAATAATCAATCCGAACACTCTTTGGAATTAACTCGTTAGCGCGATTAGGAGATTCACAACATCCCTGTGGACCGACCCGTACTCACCGGCTAGCTTCATGCGACGCCGTTCTTGATTGCGGTTATAGAGATAGTTTTTGACATACAAATCAAATGGCGCCGTTGCCGGGGATGGCGTAGAAATTTCCTATTTGCAATTTCGGGTTAATTAAATTAAAAAAAATCTTAAAAATCTAAAAAATCCAAAAATCATAAAAATATATCAATTGTTATTTTTTGGAAAGGGTACTTTGTTGTGTGAATCTTGCAGGAACAATCGAGACGGATCTGGAAATTTCCAGAAAGCAAAATAGAAAACAACACATCAGAACAGAGGTAGATTGCCACCACAGAGCCGTACAATTTTTTTCAGGACCCGATCCCGCAGAACAACCGTGGAACCGCGGCCATGACGCGCCTAAAACCGCGGAACCGCGGCCTGTTGGACTGTTCAACGCAAAATTTTTGCACGGTTTGATTTCTCATTCTTCCCTCTGCAAATCCCCATATATCTTTTCTGAAAAATTTCTGCAAGATTCCGTGCGCTTTAAAAATATATTCCCTTCCATATAACAATCTTGTGCAGGATTTTTGCGCCTCGCTTAAATTAGATTGCAAGTAATCTTCTTTGTTGCATATCTTTTCTCGAATATCTTTTTGCAACAATTTTTCCAAATATAGATAAAAAAAGGAAAAAAAAGGACAAATCTTTTATAGAAACTTGCAAATTGTTTGCCGCAAATAAATCCTTGCACAACCACCACACATCTTTCTTTCTTTCACCCTTCCTTCTAACATGAGTACCCCACATAATAAATCACTTGCCGAACTTTGGTATCCCGAACCTAATTTTGCGTCGTACGTCAATTTGTTCGGTCAATTTAAAGACGATCCCTCCATGCCTAAAAAATCTTTGAAAGATCACATAGAGGCGTCTAAGAGAAACAGTTTGACTTTTCAACCCACTTTGTGTCAACCAAGTCAATCTTCACCACCTTCATATGTTGATACCACTTTTTCAAGTCCTTCTGTCACTCCTAAGCAGATGTTCATTGCTGAGCATATTGCTCAATCTCGCAGCCGATCTTTCACCCCTCTACACTCATCTAGTTCTAGGGATCCACACGATTATTCACCTTGTTATCCATATGTTGACCCTACCCCTGTCCAATCACCCACTTCCTACCAGTCCTACCCGACCTTACCACCCTCACTAGACACTGTTTCCACACAGCCATTAGGGAGTTTTGCATATCCACACGATTTCGAATCTTTTCCCGAAACCCCCTCACCACCCAATTCTAGTTTGGAAGAGTCGTTGGAGGCTTATATCTTAGCAACAAATAAAATGACTAGGAATGTGGAAGCGTCCGTAGCCGCCCTTATGCAACCTAGTGAACCGGTAGCTAGTTTCCCACTAGCTTCAAATTTTTCAATGTATAAGGAGGCGGTTGGATAGAGTGAGAATGAGAGAGGATTTCCAAATCAAACCTACCCTTACCCAATTGAAACCCACAACTCCAGTTTTCCATCGAATGTCCTAAATGATTCACAAGTTCAAAATAAAAACGAGTTGTGTGATTTTGTAGTGCTTGATTTGCCAAATTGTGAGGAACCCCTTTCGAGTGAAACCACACCTAATCCTTTCGATCTTTACACCTCCCATCTAGAACCTAAATCGATAGATATCCATGCTTTTGATGAGGTGTCTAAGAAAATTGATTTTCACTTGATTGAGGATATAGACGCCGGGAATATTTCGGATGATGAACCTGTTGATTTAATTGAGATTTTATGTTCAAATCATCATCCCGAGTTATTAAATGTTTCTCCCGAATCTCATATGCGTCTTGACTTTGATGATAATGGCATGGATGAGTTGAATCTTGAGGAGAATTATAAGGATAGTATTGAGGAGAGTTTTGAGGATCATATTGAGGTTGAAATATTTTTGTTTGATATGTCTGATTTTCCAATTCAGCCTCCTGAACCTTTGACTGTTATATCACCCTCCCTCCTTTCCATCATTCCGACCACGCTTGAAGACTGTGAGCTTGAAAAATTTTCCTTTGAATCTGATATTGTTCTCACAGATGATAACACTTACGAGTGTTTCACTTTTTCGGACGATGTTGATGACTCACCGCTCGAGTTTGAGTCCTTTACATTTTCAGATGAGTTGGTTGAACTATCAGACTCGGGTGCTTACAGTAGTTTTGAACCATTAATGGAATCTTTCAAGTTCGAGACAGTTTACTACGGTGAGAATGATACTATCCCTAGTTCACTTCCTTTCGTCTTTCCCATTGTTTCGACCGTACAAGAGACCGTTACGCTTTCATCTCCTATACCAAGTTCGGCGTACCCATGTTTTCTTGCGAATCTTGAGGGATTTGACCCCATTTCTCGACGGGTTGATAGGTTAGCGCAATCGCTTTTAACACATCGGTCATCACAAATTGCGCTAATTTATTCATTCGATTTACACCCTCAAGATCGTACTCCAGTTTTTCTCCTTTCCGCCATTCTTCTCCTCCACCAAGACCATATTCCACTCCTCTTCCCATTCGGTCTCGTGTGCTTCTCATTTCTTTTCTTTCCACCCCATTCTTTCACCAACCCTACCATTACCATGATAAGATTTTTGAATGGTTGGTACTAACTTTTGGCTTATGTAAGGCCAAGCTTAAGTTTGGGGGGAACCTTGTTGTATATATGTATATATATTTTTGTTTTCTTTTTCTATAAAAAAAAAAATTCAAAACATTAAAAAAATATAAAAAAATTGTAAATAAATAAACAAGGGAGTGCCGACATTTTGACCTTCTTGGTTTAGTATGACAGTGAGGACACTGTCAAGTTCAAGTTTGGGGGTATACTCGGTACGTCTTTTTCCTTCGCATTCATGTGTATATTTTTGCATTTGCATATTTATTTGAAAACCCATAAAAATTTGAAAAATTTCAAAAATTATAAAAATTAATGTATTCAATTTTGGCTAATTGACTTGAGTTTGACAAATAGGTTAACTGGCTAGGAACAACTAGATCTTAGACTTAGTGAATTAAAAACCCTAAAAATAACCTTCCTTAAAAGTTTAACGGTAGAAAGTATATGCCTTGTAGTTTATTTAGAAATAGGCAAATTTTGGGTTCACTTCTTGGGTTAAGTCAAAATGAGGGAAGAGTATTGATGTTCTTATTAGAGTATAAGTTTGAAAAATAGTTCCTAGCTTAAGTCTAGATTCTGAAAACGTATACCCTACAAATTGCACAATCACGCACCTTGAAACTTGGAATAGTAGAGGAGACCTTGAAATGCTCTTGTCTAAAGTCCTTAGTACGAAGAAAATGAAAAAAAATATACAAGTGTGAATAAAGAATAAAAAAAATGGACACTGGTTTTTGTGATTACTTCAGGCTGCAAAAATAGAAAAATATTTAGCGAGGGTGCTTCATCACCTAGTGCCTTAGACCAACTGGTTTGGGAGTCACTGCTAAAAGCCTTGGGTGTTGCAAGACTAGGAATTACGCTTTAATGTGCAAACACATCTTGTAATCGGTTGTTGGTACCTCAAGAAGTATTAACGGTCGCATGAAGGATGTGTAAGCAAAATTCAATTAAAAATTCACCTACTAATAAGTGCTTTGGACAACGGACGAGAGTATTATTGCTTGATTTGAATTTCCAAGTGTAGGGATGATCTATACACACACGTAGGGGTATGTAATTGGAGTTTAGATGAGAGAAAGGGATGAAGAATAGAATTTGTATCTTTAGTAGAGTTGATAGAAATTCCTAAGTGGAGATGGAACCCTAGAAGGAAAACTTAAGAGATGCCGAAAGCTAAGTAAGTTATAGAGCATATATAATCTTAAGTTAAATGATAAGGAAGTGTGAAGAATATGGATGGATGATTTACGAGTAGAAGATAATAGATTTCCTTGTTGGAAAACTCTTTTGGAGAACAAAAGTCGATGGGCCAAATTGATAGGATTTTGTGGGTGTAATCCGCTGAAAACCCTCAGGAGACAACACTCCTCCTACTAGGGACACCTAGAGGTTTAACGGCTTGTTGCATGAGCTCAGTGCAATCGCGTTTCCCTGCGAAAGTGCGGTTAGGTTTTTTGTAGAGAATAAAAAATAAGTTTACTCGAGGACGAGCAAAAGATAAGTTTGGGGGTATTTGTTCACACCATAATATTGCATTATTATATTTCCCATTCTTATTCTTTTTATAAATAAACAGGTGCTTTTGACGCATGTCTGCTACATGTTACAGGTTACAGGTTCTTGGACAGGAAACAGTGAAAACGATGTAAAGACGATGAAAATATGGACTTTTGACCAACAAATGGGAGGATCTTAGTCAAGCCTACATCGAAAGACAGTTCACAATTAACAAGGCAACTCAAGGTCCAAAAATACAAAGCCATGGTTAAAGTCCACCATAATTATTCACTGGAAAATCTGGAAGAGAATCAGAAGCCCAATTGAGAAAAGTACTGAAGAATAAAGAAGCCCAGGAAGCCACAAACAAGCACACAAAATTTCAGCAACCAAGCTCACTAGAGGGTCGCGGAACCGCGGCCCAAGCCCGCCATTGCCGCGGTTCCGCGGCCGTATAAAGCCCGTGCTTGGATTAAATTTTACCATAATATTGTGGCGGCTTTGAAAAGATTTCCTGAGGGTATATTTGTAATTGTAGACATGTGGATCAAAATGTAACCTAGGGTTTCTATTTCCTATAAATAGAACTCTAAATCATTGTAAACTTTATGCCTCCTTTTAATGAAATAAAATTCAGATCTCTTTATGGAGAGCATCGGTGTTTCTTTCCAATTCAAAAATTCAGATTTGACAACCCTGCATTGATGATTGGAGAGATGCATCTGTAAGTAGATTTAATTCCTTGCTCTAGTTTAGATTTCAATTCTTTGCCCTTGGTAGATTTAATTTCATGCCCTAGGAACTTGTTTAGAGTTAGCTTTGGGGAAGGATTTTGAGAGATGAGATCTCTCATCCCTTTCTTACCTATAATACATTTTGAATAGGACTCCATGCATACACGCACACACCGCGCCCTATGGCACCCTATCCCTCGAGGCAGCGGTGACACCGTAGTGTAAAAGCCTGGTTGCGCGCGTTTTCCATGGAGGTTAGGGTAAGGATCTCTAAAGGAAGGACAAGAACCAAGAGGAAGGAACACCTTCCCGAATGGATCTAATCCCCTTTATTGATAATTACCATAACTCCTCATAGATCTTCATTCGGGTATGAAAGCGTTGAGATTTACTTGCATTTCCAAACCATCCTTAAACCTAGCCCTAGCAAGAATAGATCTAGATAATCGTAGATAGAATAATTTAGGTTTTTAGATTTAATAACCAATCCGAACACCCTTCGGAATTAACTCGTTAGCGCGACTAGGAAATTCACAACATCCCTGTGGACCGACCCGTACTCACCGGCTAGCTTCATGCGACGCCTTTCTTGATTGCGGTAATAGAAATAGTTTTTGACATACAAATCAACGACCCGCGCCTCGCGACCTCGTTGTCGTCACCCTCTTCATCTCCCCGACGACCCAACTCCGAGCAACCCCGCCACCACCGACCACCGAGCTTGCTAAGCCGATCCCCGCTGCAACCTCTTTCCTCCATTGCATCACCCGAACAACCCATCATCGGCCCTTGCCACCAACCTCCACTACCGACCACCTTCCGGCTACCCTCACCATTGTTGGTCAACGACACCGCCGGTTGCCCTCCTCCACCGCGAGCTCCCCTCCAACTCAGCTCCGCCCGCCCCTGGCTGCAGCTCCAAGCCAGCCTCCCATCTCCAAAGCAAACCCTGCCACCAAGCTCTAGCCTGCACCTGAGTTCCTTCCCTGTCGCCGGCAACCACCACCACCCTCGCCGTTAAGAACCAGCAACCAAGCCGCCGCTACCGAAGAACTCGAGCTCGAGCCAAGTCGGGTTGCCGTGCCGCACATGGGTCGCGAGCGCACCATCGCCGCTGCCGTACCGTCGTCAATACGTCACCAGACAAGTTTAATACTTGCTTCATGCTAATTTTATCTATTACAATTCAATTTACTGATAAATTCCGCATATACTTTTCATGTGAATCAATATAATTCAAGTGTTCGATGCAAAACCCGAATGGAAAACCCCCGTTAAATTGACGGAAACAAATCACATATGATGTCCCGAGTGATAACGAACACCGTGTTATGATTTGTCCGGAAAATACGGACTTTAATGACGTGATAGGCTTAACCCATTTGAACCCGTTAAAACTGAAATTTTCCCGTACCTGAAACTCGTAAAAATCACAGTTAATTGGTTACAAATTGGAATGTTGTGTTCGAGGGCTCATATAGAATCCGACTCGACGACCTAGAACCCCATAAGAGTTTTAATCTATTTCTATACTGAAAAGGTGACGGAAACTGGTTTGGAGTACGGCTCTGGACTGCAGTCCAGAGCAGCTCTGGCTGTCGATTCTCGTTTTGTAATACTTCCACTCTGCTGTATGAAAATGTTATGATGCGGAACCCTATACCATAGCGAAGGTAAATATGTTATATAACACCTGAATATGTTCCCGTGTCGTTTCACCTTCGTTTGACATTTAATTCGTATTTTATAATACTGTTGTGTCCTGCAGTGACAGTTTGTATACATTGATATTAAACTGAACATATCTTCCCGTATACAGCGGATATCACCGATACATCTGATAGGTTGGAAACCAAACTGTTAAACTTAAATATTATCCAACTGTAGCGTCGCCTAATTATGATCCCAACTAAGATTAAAATGTGTTACGAAACGGACTTCCAGTTCAGAAATTGGATTTCCAGCAGTGAACACGTAAAATGAAATGGCCATAACTAGCAAACCTGAAACCCGATTGACGCCAAACTAATTTTGATGGACATATAATTAAACATACTGCTTACCCCTTTTTCATCATTCCGCTCAATTCTGCATGTATGAATTATAGTAAATTATGCGAGTGGTAGGATACTGACTGATGATATTCTATTCATATCGTAATTATAGTATTCTCATCATATCATGTAGATGCAATTGCATTGGTAACCTAGTGATCGTGTGCATTACCCAGTGTTAGACATTAGTGTTTTGATTGTGGCAAGTACGTAGTGATAAAGTGTGAATGAATAAGTGAAAGTTTACGTACTTGTACACGATCAGCGGACCCGGTTGATTTATTGCAATGTCGACGTCCATGGGACATATATAAGTGTAACTATAACTGGAATGGGACGGTTATGGAGCACTTATATTAGTGTCATAGGTAAGGCACCAAACACTGTCCATTTGTCTTGGGTACCAGTCGGGACATGCTTGATGGAGATTCTGTCTCCAGTTCTCGCGTAGACTTGTCATGGACCGACTAGTATTTGGGTTTATGGTCGGGGTTTGATGTAGACCACGGGGTGTGGGGTAGTTTGAGTGTGAGTTCAACAGAATCTCGAGAGCCCCATTGCCGGCTTATATCGTGATTTTGGGAGTTGTATGGATGGAGTTACTGATTATTATCGTGCATGTTTCGGGCCCGTGTTCCCTTGCCCCTGGGGCTTTACCCTTGGGTTGGGGATACTCCTGCGTGGTTGACTCTCACACTTGGACTGACGATAGGCTTAGCGATCTGGACAGTGAGACTTAGAGACTGATAGGATTAGTGACATTGACATGCATTGCTTACCGATTTGATATACCTGCTTTACTGTTTACCTGTACTGGTTACTTCATGCTTATGTCATCACTCCATACTTACTGTTTCATATTCATCATTATTGCACGTGTTTACATATGTATTTATATTTATTGCTATTGTGTCACTCTGACGACCTGAATATGCATGCTCAGAGCGAGAAGTGGACTTAGCTCGGATCAGCACTTGACGTACCTCGAGGATATTGCGGACATCTAGATCAGCGACGTCAGCGCTATCTTTCCTTTGACTCTATCTGGTTAGTTTTATATCTATTTTGATTTAGTGACTGTATTTCTCATTACCTGTGCATTAATTACTGATTACCACGTAAAACTAGAAGCCGAAGTGTGACTACGGCAGGATGTTTCCTCGACTGTAGGAGTGTGGCTGGCCTTGTCAACCCGTCGTATTCCGTATTTTCGGAAGCGGGGCATGACATGGTTTTGTTGGTATCAGAGCCAGGTTTTGCTACGATTGGGATTGCAGTTTCCGTGTAGGGCTTGACAATCTAAGACATTTTTCGGTCTAGATTGTAACTTGTTATCCTTGATCTTGATTCACATAGTGTGTTCTGCCACATATTTTGATCCATCCGCTAGAGTTTTGGGTGACTTAGTAGAGTTATATGATTGTAATTATGAACTGCAGCATAGTTACAATACTGTACTCTGTTTGAGTGACTTGGAGTTCTACATTTGATTTCCACTCGTTTGAGTTTCACCTCACCCGATATTCTTGTTTCGTTGTCTATTCTATATCTTATTCTGATTCTTATTCCTTGTACCTTATATCCTCCTCAAATTTGTTGTTTCAGGACCATGACTCCTAACGACTTTTCTTCTAACTCTACTCCCTAGAATCAGACCGTCGAGATTTTGAATGTACTGCAAGGCTTGAAGGAAGCCCAGGAGCGAACAAACGATCTCTTAGCTAAAGGACTAAGAAGGCAAATGGCTCAGGCACCAGCGGAAGCCTCCAATCGTAAGGGAACCCCTATTAAACAAGGAAAAGATGTGAAGATGAGGTGCCCATTTGTTCCTCAGCAACGGAAGCAGCGGAGAGCTCAACGCTGTGGATACTGTAAGAGACCAGGACACCTTCAGAAAGACTGTCGCATGGCTAAGGGGTAATGCCTGATTTGTGGATCCGACGAACATCCTGTCAATGGTTGCCCTAGAAGGAAGGAGCTGCAAGGAGGAGATTCGTCCACACTCTCCACTATTGCTAAGTGACATGGTTATTTCATAGTTCGAGCTTCGAGGATAGTATGGACCAAGCGCAGGATTCCACTCGCTTGACGAGAATGCAGCGGTCTGGATATCAACGAATAATTATCACCTTTTCTGCTTTCAAAAAAATATTGTCACTCTTAGTAAATGTTCCCTTTCGTCTAAAATCTTGTATCCGTTGAACTTTTAGTTTGAATGCAATAAAATTTTATGTTGTGATGTATGTATCGTCCTCTTGCCACTCATTATCCTTATACTGCTTAGTGCATCAGTATTCTAAAATTTGATTTTCAGTCCTTTCCTACCGTATATTTTCCTTGTACTCCATATCCTTGGTTATTTTCTTGGTGTATTCCACTGTCTGAACATGACTCTTTCTTTTCAGGCCATGGCCAACCCTGGAGCAGCGCCGCCTCTCGATGAGGACACTCGATCTTGCGTTTCCTTAGACTGCATGCTGGTGAGCTCCGATGACGAGATCAACGGCTGATTGGTAGAGTTTTTGCATGCTAAGTTTGTTACCGCAATCAAGACGGTTTCGCTTGTAGCTAGCCGGTTGAGTACGGGTCGTCCGCAGGGAGATGGGAATCTTTTTCTATGTGGTTTAACGAGTTAAGTCCAAATGTCCAGATTTGTTTGTGATTAACTATGTGCTAAAATGATATGTAAAGAGAGCTTGTTAGGGTTAGGATTAGGTTAGTTTGAGTTAGGAGTCGCTCACTTCTTTCGTTGCCACTCTTAATATCGGTGTTACGGTAATCGGCAACAACGGGGATTAGCACGACTAGGAAGGAACTTGCGAGTATAAGCTAGGCTTTCCAACGCATAAGTTCTTCCTTTTGGTGCTTGTCCGTCCGTTCTTGGCTCTTAGCCTTAACCTCCGGTTAATTCAACCACAACCGGTCTCACTACGGAATCACCGCTATCATGTAGGATAGGGTGCCGTAGGGAGCGGATTGTGGTTCAATTAACGGGAGTCCGATTTAAGATGTTGGGCAAGAAAAGAGTGAGAGATTTCCTTCTCTCAAACTTTCCTTATCCTACCCTAACAAGTATGGAAACTACTCACCCATTATAAGGAAAATGAAAAATAAAACAAAGGAGGAAGATAGAAAGAAAGAGGTTAGAAGTTTACAACTAGCTATTTGCGACCTCACCTCGGCAAGGATCAAGCGTAAGCATCATTGTTATTTAAGGATAAAGAAAAAAAGAACAAGAAAGAAACAAACACAAATAACAACAACTAAATTAGCAAATGAAAATTACAAGCAATAATTAACAATTACAACAAGATAAGCATGGTAAGAACAAGAACTCCTTTATTCATTCTTCACTCACAAAAGCTCACTACAAGTTTTTTAATGGAGAAGAGATGAGAGGAGGAAGAAGAACAACAACATAAAACCTAAAATCTAAATACAAGAATAAGCATACCCTTGGCTTTGGCAAGATCTGGACTATTTATAGGCAGGCAACATAAACTCTAGGGCAACAATCAGAACAAGGATGAAATGACCAATCTGCCCTCAAAAGATGGACTTCTTTAGAGGCCGTACGACCGCGGTTCCGCGGCCTAAGCATGCTTAGGCCGCGGTTCCGCGGCCTTATTGTCGACTTAGGTCACCAAAAAAAGTGAGTTGCCCTGGTTTGTAGTACCCTTCAATCTGGTATATGTTTTTTCTCATAATTTCTTCACAATTTTTCCAGAATTTCTGTTGATCAAAAGGTGATTTGATGTGGATCTTTTGCCATGATTTTCTCAAGCCCCGCGTAGATTTCTTGGATCTTGTGTTGCCATTGAGCCTTGTGCATGAAAATGACATTGATTTGCCATTTTTTCTCTTAAACTGGTGTGTGGCAACATACGGATAGAGAGCGGAGACCCGTGTTTTATCTGTGGTTGGCAGGAACCCGGATTTTGTCGTGCTTTTCCATGAATTTCACCGTTTAGAGCCGAGAACCTGTATCCTGCAATTGACTAGCAAACACGGCTCAAGAGTACCTACCGATAAGCAATGTGATAAAAATTGGGAACGCAATTGCAAAAATCTGATATGAACAAATACCCCCAAACTTATCATTTGCTCGTCCCGAGCAAAACCAATTTATTCACAAAAAATTTCCTAACCTCACTTTCGCAGGGAACGCGATTGCACTGAGCATGTGCAATAAGCCGTTAAACCTCTAGGTGTCCCTAGTAGGAGGAGTGTTGTCTCCTGAGGGTTTTCAGCGGATACTACCCACAAAATCCGGTCAAGCTAGTTTTGCAAAATAACTATAATTCAAACTCTAAAGTTTTGTTTCAGAAAATAACAATTCTATTATCCTAAGTTTAGACTATCGAACCCTTATTTTTCACACCTCGTTTCTTATTTAACTAAAGATTTTATATGTCTTTACGTGCAGTGCAAATAGTGTCGTTAAGTTCCAGAAGGGTCGAATAAAGTCATCATGTCATACAATAAAGCCCAGATAAAATTTTTAAAAGGATCACATAAGTTTTATAAAGACTTAAGCATTTTTCAAGATTCGTTTTCCAGTAAAGTTTCAATTTCAGAATTTCTATCTTCCTTAACAGGAAACTAGGTCTTATTTTTCACTCCACCCTTTTCTTGTTTTCATTTCATACACACCTCTGTGAACGTGCAATAGTCTTTATCATAGAATAAAACCTTCATATCTCCGCTAATTTTTTTATATAAAATCC
Organism: Agapanthus africanus; assembly: GCA_030015575.1. NCBI lineage: Eukaryota > Viridiplantae > Streptophyta > Magnoliopsida > Asparagales > Amaryllidaceae > Agapanthus > Agapanthus africanus. Next base: position 243,375,938 of record JASDDO010000019.1, read on the forward strand.
TGTCTTTTGTCAAGATTATTCTCACACAAAGAACCGATAGGAATTTTAACTCGGAGAGAACACTTGCTTGACTTTGTTTTAATCTGGATTTTCTAGGCTTCTTAACGAGCTTTGGGCCAATGCACCCAAACCAGTTGGCTTTAGGGCATTAGGTGTAGAAACACCCCAGCGGACTTAATTACTCAAGTTACTTAGACCCAAAAACAAAAGACAATTTAGCGTGAAAATCATGATGATTCAATACGAACGGAGATATAACCGGCAGTTCAATTATTTTTTTGGATAAAAGACGTGTTTAGTGGGTTCGGTGTGTAATCATTCCAATCAAGTTCCAGATGGGTTATTTTTCAGACTTAGTTCCAATTAAGGCATCAATAACATTCCCTCATATTCACTTCACTTCATAAACTATTCTTGATATTACTTATTTCAGAACAAACCTATTTGATTCTCAGAAAATCATTTATCCATTTAAAAGTTTTTAGACATAAAAGACTTGTCATCTAATTTCCAAAACTCACGACACGTGTAGTGTGATGTAAAGACGTATATCAGCTATAGTTAACTTCAAAGGAGAGTTATCTTTCAGGTTTTCAAAATCTAAAAATAAGATTTAGTTATTCTTATCTTATCAGACAAAACCGTCGAAATGTTGAATCAGAGTTCTCCCACTAGCTAACTTGACAGAAAAGTTTTTATGTTTTGAGAAAATTTTCTGATTTTTATGGATTTTATGGAACTATGCAGATGCAAAATATACATATGAATGCGAAGGTTAGAAATGCGCACCGAGCGTACCCCCAAACTTAAACTGGACAGTGTCCTCACTGTCGTTGCATGGAGAGATCATTGAAGGGTCAAAATTGTCGGTTAGATATACACAATTTTTTTTTTGTTTTTAAAGAAAAGAAAAATAGCAAAAATGGAAAAGAATATCCACAAATATATACAAAATGGTATATACATACCCCCAAACTTATTTGGAACAGTGTCCACTGTTCTAGGCTGGATAACCGAAGTTTGGTGGTAGGCAGAGGAAGATTATGCAGGGTAAACCGGCTCCTGTAAGACCAGGAGCTCCTCTGTTGGTTCGGCGCTAAGGTACAGTTTAAGTCGGTGTCCATTTACTTTGAAAAATGAACCGTCCTTCGGATTCTCCAAATCCACAGCGCCATGCGGATACACATTCCGCACAAAATACGGCCCTTTCCAGCGAGATCTGAGCTTTCCTGAATGGAAGTGTAGTCGGGTGTCGTAAAGAAGTACCTGTTGACCAGGTACGAAAGTTTTGCGCAAAAGGTGTTTATCGTGAAACACCTTCGTTCGATTTTTAACGACAACCGCGTTATCGTAAGCCTCATCCCTAAGCTCGCTCAATTCGTTCAACTGCAGCTTCCGATGGCTGCCCGCATCTTCGAGAGACAGATTCAGTTCTTTTATCGCCCAAAATGCGCGATGCTCTATTTCGACAGGGAGGTGGCAAGCCTTTCCGTACACAAGCCGATAGGGAGACATGCCAAGATCGGTCTTATAAGCGGTTCGAAATGTCCAAAGGGCATCAGTGAGTTTCAGCGACCAATCCTTACGGTTCTTTGAAACCGTATTCTCCAGTATCTGCTTGATTTGCCGATTTGAAACTTCGGCCTGCCCACAGGTTTGGGGATGGTAGGGCGTAGATAGCTTATGATTAATGGAATACTTCCGCATCAAGGCCTCGAAAGTCTTGTTGCAGAAATGAGTTCCATTGTCGCTAATGATCGCTCGGGGGTGCCCAAAATGGGAGAAAATGTTTTCTTTAAGAAACCTAACGATAACCTTGTTATCATTAGTCCGGCTGGGCACAGCCTCGACCCACTTAGAGACGTAATCAACAGCGAGAAGGATGTACAAGTTCCCAAAAGAGCTGGGAAACGGCCCCATGAAATCTATCCCCCAAACATCGAAAATCTCCACAACCAAGATTGGTTGGAGCGGCATCTCGTTCCTCCGGGATATCCGGCCCATGTGTTGGCACCGGAAGCAAGTCTTGCAATAGTCGTGAGCGTCTTTGAAGAGTTGTGGCCAGTAGAAACCACATTGCAAGATCTTCTCAGCTGTCTTTCTGGGGCCAAAATGCCCGCCACATGCTTGATCGTGGCAAAATGACAGCACACTCTTGAATTCCTTGTCAGGGACACACCGACGAATAATCTGGTCGGGACAGTACTTGAACAGATAGGGTTCGTCCCAGTAAAAGTGTTTTACTTGGGATAAGAAGCGAAGTCTGTCCTGACTTGACCATTCAGTCGGTAGTAATCCTGTGGCCAAATAGTTCACAATATCTGCGAACCAGGGTTCGCAAGATACTGTCAAGAGCTGTTCATCCGGGAAAACGTCGTTGATCGGAATATGAAGCGAAGGCGAAGAAGGAAGTCGTGAGAGATGGTCGGCGACTACGTTTTCACATCCTCTTTTGTCCTTGATGACAAGGTCAAACTCTTGAAGCAAGAGGATCCAACGTATCAGCCGAGATTTTGCATCTTTCTTCGCAAAAAGATGGCGTAGAGCAGAATGGTCTGTGTAGACAATGACTGGAGAGCCGATTCCTTCTCAGTTGTTGTATAATTAAGTTGGGCGTCGTTCAGGGTTCGGCTAGCATAATAGATTACGTGCGGCATCTTGTTGATGTGTTGTCCAAGGACAGCACCAATGGCAAAGTCGGATACATCGCACATAATCTCAAATGGGTGCGTCCAGTCAGGAGAAGAAAGAACGGGAGCAGAAGTGAGTGAGCTTTTTAATGACTCGAATGCAGTCACACAGCTCGAGTTGAAGTCGAATGGCGTGTCCTTGGCCAGCAAAAGAGTCAAGGGCCTAGCAATCTTGCTAAAGTCCTTGATGAACCGTCTATAGAAACCGGCATGGCCAAGGAAGGCTCGGATGTCTCGGACGCATCTGGGAGGAGGGAGATTGGAAATGACCTCAATCTTCGCTTTGCCAACCTCTATGCCATTTTGCGAAATGATATGTCCTAAGACAATACCTTCGCACACCATGAAGTGGCACTTCTCCCAATTCAAAGTGAGGTTCTTGTCCTTACATCTGGTAAGGACAGCGTCGAGATGCAGCAAACACTCGTTAAAGGAATCGCCGAAGATGGAGAAATTGTCCATGAAGATCTCCAGGAATTTTTCCACCATGTCTGAGAAGATTCCCATCATACACCGCTGGAAGGTAGCGGGCGCATTGCATAACCTAAAGGGCATGCGACGATATGCAAACGTGCTGAAAGGATAAGTGAATGTGATCTTGTCCTGGTCTTTTTCGGCGATGGGAATCTGATTATAGCCGGAGTAGCCATTAAGGAAGCAGTAGTACTTATGTCCGGCCAATCGTTCAAGCATTTGGTCAATGAAAGGTAGTGGAAAGTGGTCCTTCCGCGTTGCGGCGTTGAGTTTTCTGTAATCGATGCATACTCGCCATCCAGTTTGGGTGCGAGTAGGGATTAACTCGTTCGCCTAGTTAGTGATGACCGTTATGCCTGATTTCTTGGGGACAACGTGAATGGGGCTAACCCACTGGCTATCAGAGATAGGGTAAATGATACCACTATCCAGACATTTTACGATCTCCTTCTTTACAGCCTCTTTCATGACTGGGTTGAGACGTCTTTGTGGATCCCTGGCTGGTTTGGCATCATCCATCAGATGAATGTGATGTTCAACGATCAGGGGACTAATCCCCTTGATGTCCGCCATGGACCATCCAAAAGCTTGCCTATTGCTGTGCAAGACCGCACGAAGGGCTTTCTCTTGCTCTGGAGCTAGAGAAGCCGAGATGATAACAGGGAGGGTCTCGTTCTCACCCAAGTAAGCGTACTTAAGGTGAGATGGCAAAGGCTTGAGTTCGAGCGTTGGAGGTGAAACGATTGAAGGCAAGATTGGTGAAAGGGTCTCGAACTCAAAGGATTCCAGCAAAGGTTCAAAACGAGTGTAAGCGACCGAGTTGGATGGTTCAGGTAACTCATCCGGAAATTTGAAGGATTCAAACTCGGGTGGTGAGTGGCTAAGACGTTCGAGAAAGTGAAACACTCGTAGTCATTGTCGGGCGCAGAAACAGCAGCAGGTTCGAAGAGGAACGTACTAGTGGCGTTAAGGTTATCGTGATCAAACAGAAACTCCTCGAATTCACACTTTTCTGGGGTGATCTCCTGGATTGAGCAAACGTCTAATATATGAGCATTAGGTTCGAAGGGCTGATTCTCTAACCGAAAAATGTTGAGTTCAATTGTCATGTTTCCAAAATATAGGTTCATCGAACCATTTCGACAATTGATCACAGCATTTGAGGTTGCAAGGAATGGACGACCGAGTATCACCGGAATTTGATTCTGGGGGTTAGCTACAGGCTGTGTGTCTAATACAATGAAGTCAACGGGGAATATGAAGTCCCTAACCTTGATTAACACATCCTCTAGCTCACCCCTAGGATGGGTGATTGATCGGTCGGCCATTTGAAGAGTACAGTGTGTGGGTTTCAGCTCCCCTACACCTAATTGCTCATTTACTGAGTACGGAAGCAGGTTAACACTGGCACCAAGATCTAATAGTGCGCGGTTGATGTTCTTATCCCCAATGGTAATAGAAATCGTAGGACAGCCAGGGTCCTTCCGTTTTTTTGGTAAAGATTGGGTAAGAGCATCACTCACAGCACTAGCCAAGAAAACTTTCTTGGGTACCTGAGACTTCCTCTTTTTCGTGCACAAGTCCTTTAAGATTTTCGCGTAGGACGGGACTTGTTGGACAGCATCTAAAAGGGGAATGTTTATGTTAACCTGCTTAAATAACTCCAGAATCTTCTCCATTTGTGGGTTTTGTTTATTGGACCTCAACCGGTTTGGAAATGGAACGTTTTTAAAATTAGTTGAGTCCAATGCTTGTGGAGGAGATTGTGGAGCTGGAACGGATCCCAGAGTTGGTGTTTTCGTGGAGTGAGAAATGGGTCCGTTTAGAGCAGAAGAAGATGAAGAGCCTTTTGAAGAATGGAGAATAGGCTCAGAAGACGAAGAAGCAGAAGCAGAAGAAGAAGAAGAAGAAGCAGAAGCAGCCGGGGTGTCATCGTCGATCCGTGTGCCAATGTTGTTTTGCAGCATCCTTCCCGATCTCAATGTAGTCACGACACTCACATTATGGTTCTGTTGTTCAAGAGCAACATGTACATTATGTGGGTGACCGGGATTTGGGAGTGGTTGAGATGGAAGCTTCCCCTTCTCTCGCTCGCTTAAGGCCGCATTCAGTTGTGCAATCTGGGCTTCGATGGTTTTGATGCTTTGCCCGTGAGCGGCAGTGTGTTGCACCAAGGACTGAATGGAAGACTGGATGTTGGCGGTGGATTGTGTCGATTGTTTAGCGAACGCCTCCAGACTTCGTTCTAGCGAGGAAACCTTATCGTTGTTTGACGGAACAAAGTCATTTTGCGGAAAAGAATTGTTGGGAGCAAAGTTGTTCGTCTGATTTTGAAAAGGTTGGGGTTGGAAGGGCTGCTGAAACTGATGTTGAGTTTTTTGTTGCGCTTGTTGTTGTGGAGGAGGGGGCCTCTGGAAATTGTTGACTTGAAATTGATGCTGATTCTGATTCCAGGCGAAATTGGGGTGGTTCCTCCAACCGGGATTGTAGGTAGAAGAGTATGGATCATTTCTCGGTCTTTGCTGAAATGCAGCATTAACCTGATCCTGTCCTTGAGATGGTGGATTGTAAGGACACTCTTCGGTTAAGTGAGAAGGATCGGAACAACAAGCACAAATGGTATGAAGGGGAAGAACAGGGGCAGGAGCAGGAGATGAAAATTTGCTCTCTATCGCTTCAAGTTTTCTCGTTATTGCAGCCATTTCAGCTTTCATCGCAATAGAGACATCAAGTTGGTGAATTCCTACCCTAGAATGACCGGTAGAAGTGGAGGTAGAAGAAGAAGAAGTCGGTATGGTGCTCTCCCATTGTAGCGTTTGTTCCGCAAGGTCGTCGAAGAATTGCCACGCTTCCTCGTCAGATTTTGATAGGAAGTGGCCCTGACAAATGGTTTCCAACAACTGTTTGGTTGCTGGGTTCAGACCCTCGTATAAGGTTTGGCAAAGTTTCCATTTCTCGATACCATGGTGAGGGCACTGAACAAAAAGGTCTTTATACTGGTCAAAGCACTTCCAGAAGGGTTCAGTAGGAAGCTGAGAGAATTGGTTGATTTCGTTACGGATCCTTGCGGTTTTATGATCCGGATAGAATTTCTTGAGAAACGCTTTCACAAACTCGTCCCAACTGGTTATGGAGTGGGAAGCGGTGCTATACAGCCATTTTTCAGCAAGATCGCACAAAGTGAACGGAATGACCCGTAGCCGTATAGCATCGTCCGACAGCTGGGTGGTTTTCATCATGGCACAGACGTTTTGAAATTTGTTGATGAAGATATAGGCATCTTCAGATTCAAGCCCATGAAATTTTGGAAGCATGTTAATGAAGTGGGGCTTAATTTCAAAATTATCCCCATTGGCCGGTGGAAGGGAAAGACATGTGGGAAGTGCAAAACGGGTGGGATAGAAACGATCCTGGAGCGCGATTCGCTGCGGCGCTACAACAGGCGGTGGTGTTGGGTTATTCGTATCCATAGGAGGTCGAATCAAACCCGGGGGAGTTGTAGGGATATTTGGATTAAATCTTGACATCGCGAAAGAAGAGGTTGGTGATGGTGAAGGTGAGGATGTATGAACAGAATTCCGGTCAACGTCGGAGTTGACCGGCAAAGGTAAGGGTGAATGAGGCGTGGACGGAGTTTCGACGTTTGAGTCGATCGCGTAGTCGGTAGCGACTAACGTAACGTGGACTAAGCGGGCGCTAGTGTCCCGAGTCCAAGCGGACATACACTAAACGAGTTTAGTATAGTCAAAGCGGAGAATGTGAGGGTAAGAGAACGTCAAATGAGAAATACGATGGGTGGTGGGTGAAAAAAAAATGGGATTTTGGCGACAAAGGGCAAGTTTTTATAAAAGTTTTTGGTTTTTTCCTTTTTTTTTCCTTTTTAGAAAGAGCTTTACAGAAATATGTACGGACTTACGGCTTCAAGTAATCACAAACAAGATATGCACAATCACACCTAGATCTAGGGTCACCTAGGTCAGCTAGACAGCTCCTAACTGTTCCAGAGGGCTAGAAATAGGACCTCAAACCGCCTCTTCTCCGCCAATTGCGGCCAGGTAAGTGCCAGGTAAGTGGGAGGCTCCCCACTACGTAAGTAGTGGTCCTAATTAAGTAACCACTTTCCTTGGACACACTTGCCTAGACACCGCAAAGTCAGGATAGGATAAACGGCCGATGCCTGTAACTAGTCCTCTGTCCTAATGAGCGCGAAGTCCTTAAGGCTGAGTCTAGTATTTTTTAATTAACAATGGTCAATGCATATGCTTTTGTGATTTCTGGGGTCCTGGGAAGGGTGATGAAATCCCCACCCAATCTGGATTGGTTTCAAGCCCCTTAAAGTCCGTATTAATAAATGCAAAGCAGTAACAAATCAACTGCAATCAATTTTTATTTTTTTAGCACGGCGCAAAGAATCCTGCACAAAAACAATTTATTGGAAGGGGGAAGAGAGTTTGCGCAAGGAATGCTGCAGAAAACACAGTTCAATGGAGTTCAGAGGAGTGGGGGAGAGATCAGGAGGACTCACAAAAATTTTGACACCCTGAATGCTCCAAACGGCCGCGGTTCCGCGGCCTAAGCTTGCTTATGCCGCGGTTCCACTGCAGTAACGGAGAGTTGGGGCTTCATTTTTCTGGTGTGTGCTCTGTTTGGTGTCCTCTGCTTGTCTGGAGCTCTTGAATCTTGATTTGCTTACTGGATCTGCTCCAGAATCTTTAAATAAACCGTCTTTTCCGTCTTGTTCACCCGCGGTGTAGGCACAAAGATATGGGTCTAACTTCCCACGTCTTTGGCACTGAACTCGAACTTCGTTTTATCCTGCACACTTGCACAAAAACTAATCAAAAATAACAAGATGATTTTTTTACAATGTATATTTTTTTGTTTTGTTTTTTCGGTTAGATTTATATTCACAAATTAACCCGAAATTACACAAAGAAATAAACTACCGTCTCCCCGGCAACGGCGCCATTTGATTGGTAGAGTTTTTGCATGCTAAGTTTGTTACCGCAATCAAGACGGTTTCGCTTGTAACTAGCCGGTTGAGTACGGGTCGTCCGCAGGGAGATGGGAATCTTTTTCTATGTGCTTTAACGAGTTAAGTCCAAATGTCCAGATTTGTTTGTGATTAACTATGTGCTAAAATGATATGTAAAGAGAGCTTGTTAGGGTTAGGATTAGGTTAGTTTGAGTTAGGAGTCACTCACTTCTTTCGTTGCCACTTTTAATATCGGTGTTACGGTAATCGGCAACAACGGGGATTAGCACGACTAGGAAGGAACTTGCGAGTATAAGCTAGGCTTTCCAACGCATAAGTTCTTCCTTTTGGTGCTTGTCCGTCCGTTCTTGGCTCTTAGCCTTAACCTCCGGTTAATTCAACCACAACCGGTCTCACTACGGAATCACCGCTATCATGTAGGATAGGGTGCCGTAGGGAGCGGATTGTGGTTCAATTAACGGGAGTCCGATTTAAGATGTTGGGCAAGAAAAGAGTGAGAGAGATTTCCTTCTCTCAAACTTTCCTTATCCTACCCTAACAAGTATGGAAACTACTCACCCATTATAAGGAAAATGAAAAATAAAACAAAGGAGGAAGATAGAAAGAAAGAGGTTAGAAGTTTACAACTAGCTATTTGCGACCTCACCTCGGCAAGGATCAAGCGTAAGCATCATTGTTGTTTAAGGATAAAGAAAAAGAGAACAAGAAAGAAACAAACACAAACAACAACAACTAAATTAGCAAATGAAAATTACAAGCAATAATTAACAATTACAACAAGATAAGCATGGTAAGAACAAGAACTCCTTTATTCATTCTTCACTCACAAAAGCTCACTACAAGTTTTTTAATGGAGAAGAGATGAGAGGAGGAAGAAGAACAACAACATAAAACCTAAAATCTAAATACAAGAATAAGCACACCCTTGGCTTTGGCAAGATCTGGACTATTTATAAGCAGGCAACAGAAACTCTAGGGCAACAATCAGAACAAGGATGAAATGTCCAATCTGCCCTCAAAAGATGGACTTCTGTAGAGGCCGTACGGCCGCGGTTCCGCGGCCTAAGCATGCTTAGGCCGCGGTTCCGCGGCCTTATTGTCGACTTAGGTCACCAAAAAAAGTGAGTTGCCCTGGTTTGTAGTACCCTTCAATCTGGTATATGTTTTTTCTCATAATTTCTTCACGATTTTTCCAGAATTTCTGTTGATCAAAAGGTGATTTGATGTGGATCTTTTGCCATGATTTTCTCGAGCTCCGCGTAGATTTCTTGGATCTTGTGGTGCCATTGAGCCTTGTTCATGAAAATGACATTGATTTGCCATTTTGTCTCTTAAACTGGTGTGTGGCAACATACGGATAGAGAGCGGAGACCCGTGTTTTATCTGTGGTTGGCAGGAACCCGGATTTTGTCGTGCTTTTCCATGAATTTCACCGTTTAGAGCCGAGAACTTGTATCCTGCAATTGACTAGCAAACACGGCTCAAGAGTACCTACCGATAAGCAATGTGATAAAAATTGGGCGGTATAAAAATGCAAAAATCTGATATGAACAACGGCCCACAGGTTATTTTCGGAAACAGCGATTCCGAGGACGAGGGAGTCGCAGCCCCAGAAGTCGACATGATTGGTGACTCTGACGAGGAGGAAGAGGACCCTGAAGAGGACCCGATAGAGGAAGATGCCGAGGAAGACCCGGTAGAAGGAAATCTAGGAGAGGAAGACCCTGAAGAGAATCCAGTGGAAGAAAATCCCGTGGAAGAATATCCAGAAGAGGTGAATCATATGGAAGCAGACCAGGATGAAGAAGCTCCAGCCGAGGAAGAATCGGAGGATGAAACCTCGAGTGAGGAGGAATTCGAGGCGGAAGAACCTCCAGTGGCGATCCCTGCGAGGCACTGTGGAAGTGGACGCCCCTATCTCAGCGCGCGAGCTTACCGTAACCTGCTGAACTTCCATAACCGCGACTGACGTGATTTAATTTTGTTTTCTCTGGCCAAATAAATCCATGTATAGTTTAGGGCCACATTTTTCCTTTCGAGAATGCCTTATTTGAAATTTTCTGAAATAATAATAAAATTTCTGAGTTCGCTAATCTTTGGGTATTGATTCGCATGATGCATTGACTATTTTCCCTCCCCAATAAATTTCTTTCCACCCTGAAATTCATTACTCTTCACCCTTGCACGAGTGCTGACCTGACCCCAGTCTCTTCAATATTCAGATTGAAGTACCGCACCCCGACCTTTTGAATAGGCCATGCTCCTCTGAAACCCATACCCTGACTAGCCCTTATACATTAGTAGTGCTTTCTTTTATTACATTCAGTGACGTCGTTATTCTAAATTTAGCTTTCATTATTTTGTGTTTATCGAAGAATTGCGTGTTATCAACTACTTCCATTTTACTTATTCTGAATACTCTACGATTCGTCATATTTTCAATAGCGCAAATATAGGCCGCACATACTATTTTTCTTATTTCGCCATATGGGTTTTTGTCACGCACCGCTTCCCATAGTGCGTTAAGATAGGCACGTGACAGAGCCAACCATGTTACCTGTGGATAGGAAATATCCCTCCACAGTCACATTACGGCTGTAGAGATATCAAGAACAGTAATAAACAACTATCTGATACATGTCCATGAGCCAGAATAACGAGTCAAGAATAAAATAATGCGGAACCAAAAGAGCCAAGTAATAATAATAATCTGGAAAGTACGGAAGTAACTGAACTAACTGGATACTAACAGGATCCTCACTGCTCGGCCTGATGGCGGAAGTACTCCTGATCAGTCAGCTGCAAAGGTAGAGGATCTGGGCCATGCAAAACCCAGACGTCAGTGCGTCATAATATCAACAATAATATAATCAGGGGGTAACAAGACATGCAGGTATGAGTATGAACAGTAACAAGTCATCAGTAACAAGCAAACAGTAATATGAATATAGATCAGTGAATAGGATATAAACAGGTGAAGTGCATTGAGTAGTCTAAATTATGCTACAGGGTTATCTACTCTAAACTTATTCGAAATCAATTAATGTAATTCTCATCGTAACCCATCGGTCTATGCCCCGGTCATTCCCCACGGGACCACGGTAAAATGATGTAATAGACCGTGAGTCTATGTCCCGTTCATTCCCCACGGGACCACGGTAAAATGATATAATAGCCCTTTGAGTTACGTTCAGCTACATTCTTGATTTCCCCATACCCCCAAGTTATGTGTGTAAGTCAGGTATTTATAAATCTGAGACTAATGCCAACACAGGATCAAGCAGGAACAGGTTTGTCTGTACAGACAACAGGATATGTCCATCGGGACAACATGTCAGGATTGTCGGCATTAGAAACAGGATCAGGTAACATGTCAAGTAGTGATATATCAGGTTATGTCAGGTAGTGTACATGTATCAAGTCATGTAAAGTAGTGGTGTATAAGGTATCAAGTCAAACAGTAGTATATCAGGTCATGACAGGTAGTGCACATGTGTCAAGCGGATGCTCATACTAAAACTGTAGCAAGTACGGATGCACGGTAAAGTATGGATGCACAAATATTTTGTCAGAGGTTACATCATGACTATGTAGGATGCACAATTATCAAGCATGGTGCACTAATACAACAGTAACATGAAATAATATGGTCTCGGTGTGCAACTAGATATGTAATAAACCGTACGGATACAGACGGATACTATAAAACTGTAAATCGGTAAAATTTGCTGAATATTAAAACAAAAGCACTATTATTTATTAAATAGATATTTATATAATAATATTAATATGGATAACATATTCAAACCGATTAATAACTATAAAAATGGTATTGATTAACCATGCACAAGAAAGTTTCGTTCAGAAATTCAGCGTCACCATAATTTGTAAAATAGCTTAAAAATAACAAACGTTCTCCAAAAGGGACGTGTCTTATACCAAAACAAAGATAATTCAATAAGGTTTTCATTTTTATAAGTATAAGCATCTCAGGTTGTCTCTACAAAAAGCTATGAACATTCGAAATTGAAAGTTTGCTGCTGGAATTTTCCTGGACAGCAGTTTAGAGACATTTTCATTTGCATTTTACATTGTTTAAACAATTTATTTTGCAAGTAAATATTTCATAGAGTTATATTATTCTGAGTTACCTTCGTAACGAACTAAAGAACGTATACTAATGATTTTTCTATGATTTATAATGAATTTTATAAGGTAAGGTGTACAGTAAATTTCAGATTTGTCGTATCCGCTTTTCAACGACGTTTCATGTGTAAAATATAATATTTTCAAATGTATAACATTATAAAATACAGATTATAAACTAATTAAAGATAATAATAAGAAATATTACGACGATATATATTTTAAATGATATGGATGCAAACGGGTATCACATAATCGTAAAATGATAAACTAACAAGTGCGGAACATATAACTAAGCAATATGAAATGTAACTATTCAATTTGATGCAGTATATGATAGTATAGTATGTAACAAGATAAGTTTTCATGACCTAGATCTGAAATGATATGAATGGATGCAAACGGAACATCGAAAAGTTATAAAACTAAACATGGGGTGCATGATTTTAAATACAGGTATTCCATTGTTAAAATAGATGCGTCTAAAGTAATGTAGCATGTAATTGAGATTGGTTTGCATGCCCTAAATCTGAAATGCACTATACAAATGTAAATGGAACGTCGAAAGGCTGTAATATGAAACATGCGATGCTTGATTTAAAATACAGGTGTGATATTTATTTAAATAGGTATATAATGAGTTACATAGCATGTAGCAAAATTAACTTGCCTAGACGGAACATGAATGGATGTGTACGGAACGTCATTCGTCGGTGAAATATCACGACACGCGCATGGTACACGGAACGGTTCCAAACAACGCACGAGGGTGATCACGCAAATCAGGTACATTCACTGGATCACTCGGATCGTCAGCGACGAGCACGGCTCCGGCGGTGATCACCGGAATCAAGAAACAAGATCAAGAAAAAGAAAGAAGAAAGAAAAAGAAGAAGTAAGAAGAAGAGGCTGTGTATTAAATAAGGAAAGAAAAATTAAATAAATAAAATATATATAAATATATATATGCAGAGGAGAGAGAGAGAGAAAGGGGTTGTTAGTTTGTTAGGAAATTAGTTTAGATTCAAATTTAAAAAAATCTTTTATTAGTTAACTAAATTTTAATTTGTATTAATTTATAAAATTAATATTCTATAAATAAAATTTGATATTCTGATAAATACAAACATAGTCCAAAACTTGCCCGGGTCGGGTCTAAAATTTAGTTATAAAATACGAAAAATATACATGTCGACCAAAATAAAAAATGAATGTCCGGATAACGAAAAAATGCATACCCCCAAGAACGGATGCACACACGTGCGCGTAGCCATCCAAACAAGTCCGTTTCATTGAACGAGACAAGAACAAGATGCGCGGATGCTACCACGGGGCTAGGGGTATCATGCAGGCCATGCAATGTATTTTTAAAATATTTTATGTGACTTAAAATGTTATATTGTAAAAATGCAAATGCCTGATAAAATGCCAGTATGCACTAAGCATGAAAATGCACCAGTCCACGTAACAAGTCAGGATAATTCATAAATATGAATCAAATAAGTTCAAGCAAGCGGGTCGGGTCGAATGCAATGTAAAATGTAAAATACTATTCGCACTCAAAACACAATAAATCAGGAAAAATATCATAATTAAGAAAATACGAGAACTGGAATTGGTATAAATGAACTAGGTTGTTACATTATACCCAACTACAAAAGAATTTTGTCCTCGAAATTCCGAGAATAAGAAAGGATGGACAATCAAGAAACTACAAGAATAGATGTGGAAAATTCTGCCGGATTTCATCTTCTCGTTCCCAAGTTGATTCTCCATGCGAGTGATTTCCCCAAGAAAAAAGTACGAGAGGGATAACCTTGTTCTTAAGAACCTTTTCCCTTCGATCCACAATCGACATCGGTCGTTCCTCAAAGGTTAAATCTTCTCGTACAGTCAGCTCCGAATGATCCAGCACGTGTGTTTCATCTCGAACATATTTACGGAGTTGAGATACATGAAACACGTCATGAACATTCGCCAAAGATTGTGGTAACGCTAATCGATAAGCCACTTCTCCAATACGCTCCAAAATCTCGAAAGGCCCAACGAATCGAGGACTAAGTTTTCCTCGACTCCCAAAACGAATCACTCCTCTAGTCGGTGATATCTTCAAGAATACTAGATCACCAACAGTGAACTCTAGAGGTCTTCTTGATGTATCGGCCCAACTCTTCTGCCGAACTTGCGCTGCCTTCATATGATTCCGGATAGTATTAACTTTCTCTACGGTTTGCACGATCAAATCCAGTCCCAACAATCTTCGTTCTCTAACATCGTCCCAACAAACATGTGAGCGACACTTGCGACCATACAATACTTCGAATGGAGCCATCTGAATAGTCGCCTCAAAGCTGTTGTTGTATGAAAACTCCACCAAGTGTAGATGATCCTCCCATGAACCCTTGAAGTCTAACATGCAAGCTCTCAACATGTCTTCAAGAGTTTGGATCGTTCTCTCCGACCGGCCATCTGTTTGAGGATGATAAGCTGTGCTAAACTTCAATCGAGTCCCCAAACTTTCCTGTAAGCTCCTCCAGAAGTGTGATAAGAATCGGGTGTCACGGTCGGACACGATGCTCAAAGGTACTCCATGCAATCTCACAATCTCCTGCATGTACCGTTCTGCTAACGCTTCCGTTGACTGACCAACTCGAAATGGTATGAAGTGAGCTGCCTTGGTCAATCGATCAACAATCACCCAAACTGCATTGTTGCCCTTTGGGCTCCGCGGTAAAGCTGTCATGAAATCCATGGTTATATGTTCCCACTTCCATTGAGGAATCGGAAGTGGTTGCAATAAACCAGCAACCCTTTGATGTTCAGCCTTAACTTGCTGACACACCAAGCACTTTGCTACAAAGCGAGCAAACTCCCTTTTCATGCCTCTCCACCAGAAATGCTGTCGTAGATCATGGTACATCTTCGTGCCTCCTAGATGTACGGAATACGCGGAACTGTGTGCCTCCTTCATAACTTCTTCATGAATATCTCCTTTTGGCACACACAAACGGCTACCATATCGCAACGGACCATCTTCATGAATTAACAAGTCCGTTCGAAGTCCAGCTTCAACCTGTTCTCGAAACCTTTGCAATCTTGGGTCCTTCGACTACGCTGCTTTAATACTCTCGATCAATGACGACTGTACTTGCAGCTGCATCAACTGTCGTGAAGAATGCGGTAGCACGATCTCCAATTCGAATCTCCGAAAGTCTTCCATAAGCTCCTTCTGTGCAGTCAATATCTGAATTGCTGGCAACCGACTAAGCGCATCCGGCACAACATTAACTTTTCCCGGATGGTACTTAAGATCAAGATCGTAGTCAGCCATCAGCTCCAACCATCCACGCTGCCTCATATTAAGCTCCTTTTGTGTGAACACATACTTCAGGTTTTTGTGATCGGTGAATACCTCGACCCTTTCGCCCAATAAGTAGTGTCTCCAAATCTTTAAAGCGAAAATCACAGCTGCTAGCTCCAAATCATGAGTTGGGTAATTCTTCTCATGGGTCTTTAACCGTCTCGATGCGTAGGCTATAACCTTCCCATGCTGCATCAAAACACATCCCAATCCTTTTCCAGATGCGTCGCTGTGAATCACCAATCCTCCGGAACTGTCTGGTACGGTCAAAATAAGAGAGGTTATCAATCTCTGCTTCAACGCCTCAAAAGCTGACGCACACTTATCCGTCCACACAAATGGTACTTCCTTGCGCGTAAGCTTGGTCAAAGGCTCAGCCAAACGAGCAAAATTCTCCACGAACCTTCTGTAATAGTCGGCAAGTCGAGGAAAACTTCTGATCTCTGCTACGTTATTCGGAATCGACCAATTTTTGAACTACTGCAATCTTCTCGGGATCAACGGCGATTCCATCTCCGGATACAACGTGCCCCAAAAACTTCACTTCTTCAAGCCAAAACTTGCACTTGCTTATCTTTGCATATAATCTTTCTTGCCTCAATGTCTGCCGTGCGATCTTCAAGTGTTCTGCATGCTCTTCAATGCTCCTCGAGTAGACCAGAATATCATCGATAAACACTACTATAAACTGGTCCAAGAACGGTGAAAAGATTCGGTTCATCAAGTCCATAAATATCGCCGGTGCATTCGTGACTCCGAATAGCATCACTAAATACTTGTAATGTCCATACCGAGTTCGGAACACAGTCTTGCAAATATCTTCTGATTTAACTCGGACCTGATGATATCCGGACCGCAAATCCAGCTTCGAGAATACCCTCGTGCCACTAAGCTACTCGAACAATTCGCCAATGCGAGGGATCGGGTACTTGTTCTTAATAGTCACCCGGTTTAATTCTCGATAATCGATGCACATCCTCGTGCCATCTTTCTTCTTTACTAGAAGAACTGGAGCTCCCCAAGGTGAATTGCTGCTGCGAATTCAACCCTTCTCTAGCAATTCGATAACCTGCTTCTTTACTTCTTCCAACTCCACTGGTGCCATCGGATAGTACGCCTTTGAGATTGGCGCTGCACCAGGAACAAGATCGATCGTGAACTCCACATCTCGTTTTGGCGGTAAACCCGAGATGTCCTCGAACACGTCCATGAACTCTCAAACTACAGCTGGCGCTTCCTCCTTATCAACTTCCATTGACGAAAGAACATTGCTTGTCGGCCTAGCCCTAAACTCGACTAGCCCGACAGAACTGCTACCTCCAGCAAAACAAACTCCGGATGTCCGGGAATCTGGAAAATCACTTTCTTTGCCCTACAATCAATGTGAGCGTGGAAAGTGAGACCATCAATTTCCAAGATAACTTCATAACTGCCGGTATCGGTCACCAAGAAATCTGCAAAACATAAACTGGTAAGCAATGAAACGGAGAGAACCAAGGTAATAGAACGACTATGAAATAAGGAAATGAAACAAGACCAGGACTCCAAGTTACTTAAATAGAGTACCGCATTGTAACAATGCTGTAGTTCATAGTTAAAATCACATAACTCCGTTCAAGTCGCCCAAATACTAGTATCAGAATCAAAGGAATAGGACGGAAGAAACAATAGGGAACCAAAAGAATTTCAACTCGAGATGCAAAGTTGTTTGCATATCGTCAGGACAGGGGTCAAGAGAAAGATATGATTCAAGAATCATGATAACAATATGGCAGGACATGTTCCTAATCACGGATTTTCTGATTCGTGTATTGGGTCCAATACCCAACTATAAAAGAATCAAACCCGATTAACCTAAATCCTATGGCTCTGATACCAAACAAACCCTGTCATGCCCCGCTTCCCAGAGTGCGCTAAGATAGGCACGTGACAAAGCTAACCATGCTACCTGTGGATAGGAAATATCCCTCCACAGTCACATTACGGCTGTAGAGATATCAAGAACAGTAATAAACAACTATCTAATACATGTCCATGAGCCAGAATAACGAGTCAAGAATAAAATAATGCGGAAGCAAAAGATCCAAGTAATAATAATAATCTGGAAAGTACGGAAGTAACTGAACTAACTGGATACTAACAGGATCCTCACAGCTCCGCCTGACGGCGGAAGTACTCTTGATCAGTCAGCTGCAAAAGGTAGAGGATCTGAGCCATGCAAAACCCAGACGTCAGTGCGTCATAATATCAACAATAATATAATCAGGGGGTAACAAGACATGCAGGCATGAGTATGAACAGTAACAAGTCATCAGTAACAAGCAAACAGTAATATGAATATAGATCAGTGAATAGGATATAAACATGTGAAGTGCAGTGAGTAGTCTAAACTGTGCTATAGGGTTATCTACTCTAAAGTTATTCGAAATCAATTAATGTAATCCTCATCGTAACCCATCGATCTATGCCCTGTTCATTTCCCACGGGACCACGGTAAAATGATGTAATAGACTGTGAGTTTATGTCCCATTCATTCCCCACGGGACCACGGTAAAATGATATAATAGCCCTTTGAGTTACGTTCAGCTACATTCTTGATTTCCCCATACCCCCAAGTTATGTGTGTAAATCAGGTATTTATAAATCTGAGACTAATGCCAACACAGGATCAAGCAGGGACAGGTTTGTCTGTACAGACAACAGAATATGTCCATCGGGACAACATGTCAGGATTGTCGGCATTAGAAACAGGATCAGGTAACATGTCAAGTAGTGATATATCAGGTCATGTCAGGTAGTGTACATGTATCAAGTCATGTCAAGTAGTGGTGTATCAGGTATCAAGTCAAGCAGTAGCATATCAGGTCATGACAGGTAGTGCACATGTGTCAAGCGGATGCTCATACTAAAACTGTAGCAAGTACGGATGCACGGTAAAGCTTGGATGCACAAATATTTTGTCAGGGGTTACATCATGACTATGTAGGATGCACAATTATCAAGCATGGTGCACTAATACAACAGTAACATGAAATAATATGGTCTCGGTGTGCAACTAGATATGTAATAAACCGTACGGATACAGACGGATACTATAAAACTGTAAATCGGTAAAATTTGCTGAATATTAAAACAAAAGCTCTATTATTTATTAAATAGATATTGATATATTAATATTAACATGGATAACATATTCAAACCGATTAATAAGTATAAAAGTGGTATTGATTAACCATGCACAAGAAAGTTCCGTTCAGAAATTCAGCGTCACCCTGATTTGTAAAATAGCTTAAAAATAACAAACGTTCTCCAAAAGGGACGTGTCTTATACCAAAACAAAGATAATTCAATAAGGTTTTAATTTTTATAAGTATAAGCATCTCAGGTTGTCCCTACAAAAATCTATGAACATTCGAAGTTGAAAATTTGATGCTGGAATTTCCCTGGACAGAAGTTTAGAGACATTTTCATTTGCATTTTACGTTATTTAAACAATTTATTTTGCAATTAAATATTTCATAGAGTTATAGTATTCTGAGTTATCTTAGTAACGAAGTAAAGAACGTATACTAATGATTTTTCTATGATTTATAATGAATTTTATAAGGTAAGGTGTACAGTAAATTTCAGATTTGTCGTATCCGCTTTTCAACGACGTTTCATGTGTAAAATATAATATTTTCAAATGTATAACATTATAAAATGCAGATTATAAACCAATTAAAGATAATAAGAAGAAATATTACGACGATATATATTTTAAATGATATGGATGCGAACGGGTATCATATAATCGTAAAATGATAAACTAACAAGTGCGGAACATATAACTAAGCAATATGAAATGTAACTATTCAATTTGATGCAGTATATGATAGTATAATATGTAACAAGATAAGTTTTCATGACCTAGATCTGAAATGATATGAATGGATGCAAACGGAATATCAAAAAGTTATAAAACTAAACATGGGGTGCATGATTTTAAATACAGGTATTCCATTGTTAAAATAGATGCGTCTAAAGTAATGTGGCATGTAATTGAGATTGGTTTGCATGCCCTAGATCTGAAATGCACTATACAAATGTAAACGGAACGTCGAAAGGCTGTAATATGAAACATGCGATGCTTGATTTAAAATACAGGTGTGATATTTATTTAAATAGGTATATAATGAGTTATATAGCATGTAGCAAGATTAACTTGCCTAGACGGAACAGGAACGGATGTGTACGGAACGTCCTTCGTTGGCGAAATGTCGCGACGCGCGCACGGTACACGGAACGGTTCCAAACAACGCACGAGGGTGATCACGGAAGTCAGGTACGTTCACTGGATCACTCGGATCGTCAGCGACGAGCACGGCTCCGGCGGTGATCACCGGAATCAAGAAACAAGATCAAGAAAAAGAAAGAAGAAAGAAAAAGAAGAAGTAAGAAGAAGAGGCTGTGTATTAAATAAGGAAAGAAAAATTAAATAAATAAAATATATATAAATATATATATGCAGAAGAGAGAGAGAGAAAGGGGTTGTTAGTTTGTTAGAAAATTAGTTTAGATTCAAATTTAAAAAATCTTTTATTAGTTAACTAAATTTTAATTTGTATCAATTTATAAAATTAATATTATATAAATAAAATTTGATATTCTGGTAAATACAAATATAGTCCAAAACATGCCCGGGTCGGGTCTAAAATTCAGTTTTAAAATACAAAAAATATACATGTCGACCAAAATAAAAAATGAATGTCCGGATAACGAAAAAATGCATGCCCCTAAGAACGGATGCACGCACGTGCGCGTAGCCATCCAAACAAGTCTGTTTCACTGAACGGGACAAGAACAAGATGCGCGGATGCTACCACGGGGCTAGGGGTATCATGCAGGCCATGCAATGTATTTTTAAAATATTTTATGTGACTTAAAATGTTATATTGTAAAAATGCAAATGCCAGATAAAATGCCAGTATGCACTAAACATGAAAATGCACCAGTCCACGTAATAAGTCAGGATAATTCATAAATATGAATCAAATAAGTTCAAGCAAGCGGGTCGGGTCGAATGCAATGTAAAATGTAAAATACTATTCGCACTCAAAACACGATAAATCAGGAAAAATACCACAATTAAGGAAATACGAGAACTGGAATTGGTATAAATGAACTAGGTTGTTACAGTTTTCTCAAGTTTTTTTAAATTGTTTGATCGATATATTTATTCTAAAACTTTTTGGCCTATCGACAAATCCTTCACTATTGTTTATTATTGTTATTTTATTTTCTGGTATT
The DNA here is from genome assembly GCA_030015575.1 of Agapanthus africanus. Classification (NCBI taxonomy): domain Eukaryota; kingdom Viridiplantae; phylum Streptophyta; class Magnoliopsida; order Asparagales; family Amaryllidaceae; genus Agapanthus; species Agapanthus africanus. Next base: position 243,396,894 of record JASDDO010000019.1, read on the forward strand.
GTGCATATACTTTATCATTATAGATGGTTCTGCCTTATGCTTACTTAGGCTTATTCTTTTAGTTGTGTTATTTCTTATACTTATATAGACCTTGGATTTTATCTAGCTGCTTTTAAGTAAATCACTATATATTAGTACTTGATCTTGTGGCTTTTTGCACATTATTTTATAGGTTATTGTTTATTTTGAATTTCGATGACGAAATTTTTGTAAGGGTGGTATGATATAATACCCAGTTCTTTTGTACACCAATATCCGTATTTTTATAAAAGGGTTGCTTACAAAATTTATTTATTTATATTTATAATTATTTTAATTATTTTAAAACCCTAATCCTTTCATTTTATTTTGTTTTCTTTTCATAACCCAAACCCTAACCCTATTTCTAATTTCCTTTTATTTTTCCATCCCCTAAACCCAGCCCAAGCCCCGGCCCACTCCCTAAAACCCCACACTCATTTTCTCCTCTCCCCGAGCCGGCCTAACTCTCCCAACCCGACCCGCTTCTTTCCCTTCTTCCTCCTTCGCTTTCATCTTCCCGCTCTTTTCTCCCTCCTCGCCGCCGCTTCTCTCGCACCCACGACCCGCGCCTCGTGACCTCATTGTCTTCACCCTCTTCATCTCCCCGACGACCCAACTCCGAGCAACCCAGCCACCACCGACCACCGAGCTTGCTAAGACGATCCCCGCTGCAACCTCTTTCCTCCATTGCATCACCTGAACAACCCATCATCTCTCCCTTGCCACCAACCTCCACTACTGACCACCTTCCAGCTACCCTCACCATCGTTGGTCAACGACACCGCCGGTTGCCCTCCTCCACCGCGAGCTCCCCTCCAACTCAGCTCCGCCCGCCCTGGCTGCAGCTCCAAGCCAGCCTCCCATCTCCAAAGCAAACCCTGCCACCAAGCTCTAGCCTGCATCTGAGTTCCTCCCCTGTCGCCGGCGACCACCACCACCCTCGCCGTTAAGAACCAGCAACCAAGCCACCGCTGCCGAAGAACTCGAGCTCGAGCCAAGTCGGGTCGTCGTGCCGCGCACGGGTCACGATCGCACCATCGCCGCTGCTGTACCGTCGTCAATACGTCACCAGGCAAGTTTAATACTTGCTTCATACTAATTTTATCTATTACAATTTGATTTACCGATAAATTCCGTATATACTTTTCATGTGAATCAATATAATTCAAGTGTTCGATGCAAAACTCGAATGGAAAACCCCCGTTAAATTGACGGAAACAAATCACATATGATGGCCCGAGTGATAACGAACACCGTGTTATGATTTGGCCGGAAAATACGGACTTTAATGACGTGATAGGCCTAACCCATTTGAACCCGTTAAAACTGAAATTTTCCCGTACCTGAAATTCGTAAAAATCACAGTTAATTGGTTATAAATTGGAATGTTGTTTTTGAGGGATCATATCGAATCCGACTCGACGAACTAGAACCCCATAAGAGTTTTAATCTGTTTCTATGCTAAAAAGGCGAAGGAAACTGGTTCAGAGTGCGGCTCTGGACTGCAGTCCAGAGCAGCTCTGGTTGTCGATTCTCGTTTTGTAATACTTCCACTCTGCTGTATGAAAATGTTATGATGCGTAACCCTATAACATAGTGAAGGTAAATCTGTTAGCTAACACCTGAATATAGTCCCGTGTCGTTTCACCTTCGTTTGTCATTTAATTCGTATTTTAGAATACTGTTGTGTCCTGCAGTTTTCTGCAGTGACAGTTTGTATATATTGATATTAAACTGAACATATCTTCCCGTATACAGTGGATATCACCGATCCGTCTGATACGTTAGAAACCCAACTGTTAAAATTAAATATTATCCAACTGTAGCGTTGCCTAATTATGATCCCAACTAAGATTAAAATGTGTTACGAAACGGACTTCCAGTTCAGAAATTGGATTTTCAGTAGTGAACACGTAAAATGAAATGGCCATAACTAGCAAACCTGAAACTCGATTGACGCCAAATCAATTTTGATGGACAGATAATTAAACATACTACTTACCCCTTTTTTATTGTTCCGCTCAATTCTGCATGTATGAATTATAGTAAATTATGCGAGTGGTAGGACACTGACTGATGATATTCTATTCATATCGTAATTATTGTATTCTCATCATATCATGTAGATATCATTGCATTGGTAACCTAGTGATCGTGTGCATTACCCAGTGTTAGTCATTAGTGTTTTGATTGTGGCAAGTACGTAGTGATAAAGTGTGAATGAATAAGTGAAAGTGACACATACTTGTACACGATCAGCGGACCCGGTTGATTTATTGCATTGTCGACGTCTATGGGACATATATAAGTGTAACTATAACTGGAATGGGACGGTTATGGAGCACTTATATTAGTGTCATAGGTAAGGCACCAAACACTGTCCATTTGTCTTGGGTACCAGTCGGGACATGCTTGATGGAGATCCTGTCTCCAGTTCTCGCGTAGACTTGTCATGAACCGACTAGTATTTGGGTTTATGGTCAGGGTTTGATGTAGACCACGGGGTGTGGGGTAGTTTGAGTGTGAATTCAACAGAATCTCGGGAGTCCCATTGCAGGCTTATATCGTGATTTTGGGAGTTGTATGGATGGAGTTACTGATTATTATCGTGCATGTTTCGGGCCCGTGTTCCCTTGCCCTTGGGGCCTTACCCTTGGGTTGGGGATACTCCTGCGTGGTTGACTCTCACACTTGGACTGACGATAAGCTTAGCGATCTGGACAGTGAGACTTAGAGACTGATAGGATTAGTGACATTGACATGCATTGCTTACTGATTTGATATACCTGCTTTACTGTTTACCTGTACTGGTTACTTCATGCTTATGTCATTACTGCATGCTTACTGTTTCATATTCATCATTATTGCACGTGTTTACATATGTATTTATATTTATTGATATTGTGTCGCTCTGACGACCTGAGTATGCATGCTCAGAGCGAGAAGTGGACTTAGCTCGGATCAACACTTGACGTACCTCGAGGATATTGCGGACATCTAGATCAGCGACGTCAGCGCTATCTTTCCTTTGACTCCATCTTGTTAGTTTTATATCTATTTTTATTTAGTGACTGCATTTCTCATTACCTGTGCATTAATTACTGATTACCACGTAAAGCTAGAAGCCGAAGTGTGACTACGGCAGGATGTTTCCTCGACCGTAGGAGCATGGCTGGCCTTGTCAACCCCTCGTATTCTGTATTTTGGGAAGCGGGGCGTGACATAAACCCCGCATGTCTTGATTGTATTGATTGTATTGTATTGTCTTGTAAATTGTATAGATGGATGACTTGCCGAAACCATGACATCTGTAATGGAACAGATATAATGGAAGAACATGTAAATGGAATATATCCATGGTTAGGTTCAGTCAATACAGATTGATATAGATTGAATAGATGGAATCATGTTGTATTGTAGTTTGTACTTGAATCACATTCAAGTCAGATTGATTAGGCTGAGACCTAGTCTGAGCCAGACACTTTTAAAAGAACTTGAAATCCTGATTGTTTTGGTGTTATCGGTAACTGCTGCACATGGACGGCAGGGTTTGTGTCTTTTTACAAGACAATTACCATGTTGATAACACCGTTTGTTAAGTTGTCTACCTTAAATAGGCAAGCACCAATATCTTCGACTCCATGAGGCTCAAGAGACTGGTCCCGCTTAAACCTATGTTTACTAGGGTCCTTATTGTAATTTAGTATAACTTGAAGGGGGGTTTATGTAAAAATAGTTTTGGTATAATTTCAAAATACACCTCAAGCATTTAATTACCGTATTTATGGTTTTCATTGATGTATATTTTATAAATGTGACATTTCTAGTGAATAAAACCTAATTTCATAATATATGGTATTTATTTGTAATATGAATATTGTTTTGAATTATCATGGTAGTTTCATGTAATATTTAAATTCTTTTCTTGAGTTTTGGAAACATGAAATAATATATATATTTAAAATAAGTATTTTGGTAATAATTATATATACATAATTAATGAAAATAATTTTATTTATTTTCTTATTAAAATCTCATTTTCTAAAGAAAAATGTATAAAAATTCCATCGAGATCGAATACTCCTTGCGGAGGTCTGCATCTCGCTCTACTAAGCTTGAGGATCTGGGATAATCCGCACCATCCTTAACGGGGTCCCCAAAATGGGTTGTAGAGGCTCAATTGTATAGAAAGTTAAATACGCTTTTTAAAGAAAACGGTTTTATAAGTTAAAGGGATTTATTTGTAAAGTCGTATTTCCTGTATTCTATTGTCCCAAAATTCATCGTGATATGATAGATATGTGTGTTGTGAGGAGGTAGGTCATTACCTCGTGGACTATCTAAAGGTATAGCAAGAAATTATGATGGTTTATGTCGAAACTAAACTACATGGTATTTTTCTGAAAAGATATGATAAAAGTTACAAAAATGATTATTTTGATGTGAAAGTTATTTTGTTGAGTTTGTTAATGTTTATTAATCAACATATGAGAATATGGTTTTATCTTATTAAAGAAAAGTGTAGTTTTTAAAGAAAACCGAAACGGAAGTCGGATTAACTCCGCTTCCGTTGGGTTTTAGAAATGGAAATTTTTAAAGTATAAGATGAGAAGGGAAAAAGGGACTTAAGGGCTTATAAGGTAGAGGGGAGAAAGAGAAAGAGTGGGGAAGCGCCGGTGCGTCGTTTCGTCGCCGGAAACTCCTTGTGTCGTCGCCGGAACTTTGTCGGAGCTTCGCCCTTCGTTAACTCCACTTGCACACTATAGGAACTTGGAAATTTCTTGAGAGTTTTGGCAAGGAATTGTGAGTGAGGAGGGGTGATATGAGAGATGGTATTTATAGGAAAAGTTAGGGTTTAGTGTAGTGAATGGGTGTATGAAAATTTGTAATAAAATAGGATTAATGTGAATTTTATTGCTCTCTGGAATAATTCAGAGTAAACAAGCAGTAAGGGGTTAGTGGGGTAGGCCAAATGTTGCAGGGGGCAGAAGATGAAGGCAATACCGTAGGTTTGGATCGGCGGCATCGGTCAAAATTGGCTTCTCGCCGGTTTTGTACCATCGGGGGTGGGTTGGTGATGGTGCATTGGGTCGGGGTCGTTTGGTATTCTACAGTGCACGTGTTTATTTATTCTGTAACTTACCCTATTACGTGTAGTGCACGTGAAAACTCTTGGGCTTCTAAAAGATTAAAAGAAATTAATACAAAAAGATAATGTGGCCGATGGGATTTGAATTCTAGTGCTTTGTCTCAGCAGTGCAAGGTCTTATCAATGAGCTGCAAGCTCTTTCTTGCTGTTCTAAAGCAAAACAAATTCTTATTGCATTCACAGGAAATCAAATACCCCAAGTGTACATTAACTTTTAGTGAATTTTCTGTACACAGAATTTGGAGTTGTTACAATGTACCCTCCTTACAAAAATTTTGATCTCGAAATTTATAATTTATTTTAAGGACTAGTTTACAAATAAGTGAGGATATCTTGCACGCATCGCATCCTCCCTTTCCCATGCCCATTCTCCTGAAACGTCTTTTCTCCACATCACTCGAACCAAGTTGACTTTCTTGTTCCGAAGTGACTTCACTTTTCTATCCAGGATCTTAACAGGTTGCTGCTCACAAGATAAGTCGGGCTGTACAGTGAGCTTGAAATGATCGAGAATATGGCTTGGGTTACTCACATACCTTCTAAGTTGAGATATGTGGAATACGTTGTGCACTCCTTCCAATGAATATGGAAGTGCCAAGCGAAAAGCCACTTCACCGACTCGTTCGAGTATGTCAAACATTCCAATGTACCTTGGACTTAGCTTACCCCGTCTTCCAAAACGAATCACTCCGCGGTTCGGAGATATCTTCAGAAATACGTGATCTCCCGGCTGAAACTTCAAATGACGGCGCTTTGCATCAGCCCGGTGCTTCTGTCGATCTTGGGCTATGCGCATTCTTTCTCTGATAGTACGAACTACGTCAACAGTTGCTACTATTATCTCAGGTCCAAGGAGTTCTTTATCTCCGATGTCGTCCCAACTTAATGGCGATCGACACTTCCTTCCATAAAGCGCTGCAAAAGGTGCCATTCCGATACTTGCTTGGTAGCTGTTGTTGTATGTGTAACAACCCTAAAATTTCTGTACAATTTTTTTTCAAAAAATACAAAAAGGGGTACTTGAGCCTGAGCACAAGTTATAAATTTGATTTGCTTTTGAACAGTAAGAAGGAGCTTGTAGCTCATTGGTAAGACCTTGTACTGCTGAACCAAAGCACCAGAGTTCAAATCTCATCAGCCATATTATCTTTTTATTTTGATTTCTTTTAATCTTTTTAGAAGCCTAAGAGTCTACACGTGCATAACTCGTAAAAAAATCAAGAGTCACACATAAAATAAACGGGTCCATGAGGCAAGACCAAACACCAGGGGACACGCGACAACTTGACTCGGCCCGACTCGGCCAACTCGAGCCGGTGACTCGGATGAATCGGCCGCCGCCGCCGGCCCGAGTCAGTCAGATCCCAAATTTTCTTGAACTCCCAGCAACCTTTTGACTACCCCACTCCCCCTGCACCGTTTAAAATCTCTGATATTAAATAGAGAATTAAAACACCCCTTTTAATTTTTTAAATGCAAAATTAAATACAATTTTTATCACACCCTTTCATTTACCCTAAACCCTAATTTTTTCTATAAATACCACACCTCAAATCACCCCCTCACTCACAAATCCCTGCCCAAACTCTTAAGAAAATTCTCTAGAATTTTTATGTGCAAGTGGAGTTAGCAAAGGGAGAAACTCCGGCGAACTTCCGACGATGATCCGAGGAGTTTCTGGCGACGAAGCGACGCACTGGTGCTTCCCCAATCTTCCTCTTCCTCTTCTTTTGACCCTAAACCAGTAAGTCCTATTCTCTCTTCTCTTCTTGATTTCTAAAAAGTTTTTTTTCTAAAATCCGACGGAAGCGGAGTTAGTCCGACTTCCGATTCGGTTTTCCTTATAAATCTATATTTTTCTTAATCAAGATAATTTCATATTCTCACACATGGCTTAACAAACATTAACAAAACCATTAAATCAAGATTCACCACAAAAGAATCATTTTTGTAACTTTTATCGCACTTTTACAGTAAAATATCATATAGTTAGTTTCGGCATAAATCCTTACAATTCATTACTATACCTTTAAATAGTTCACGGGGTAATGACCTACCTCCTCTCAACACTCATATGTAACATAGCATGATGATATTTGGGAATATAGATTTGGGAAAAATACGATTTTACACATAACTACCTCCGACTTATAAAAACCTTTTTCTACAAGATGTGTATTTTTAACAAATCTTTGCAATGTGCCGCTACAACCCATTTAGGGGAACTCGTTCGGAATGGTGTGGATTATCGCACATCCTTAGGCTTAGTAGTGCGAGATGCAGACCTCCGCAAGGAGCATACGGTCTCGAAAGATTTAAAAATACATTTTTCTTTAGAAAAATATGATTTCTATTATAAATAAAACTTATATTTTTAATATATATATATATATAATTAATATAAAAATATCTATTTTTAATATTTATAATGTTTCATATTTCCAAAATTCAAGAAAAACATCTCATTTACAAGAAAATACCATACAAATTCCAATATTACAAATAAATACAATATATTATGAAAAATAGGTTTTATTCACTAGAAATATCACAATGATAAAATATATATCAATGAAAAATTTAAAGACAATAATAAAATACTTGAGGTGTATTTTGAAAATTATACAAAATTATTTTTACATAAAAACCCATCAAGTTATATTAAATTACAATAAGGACCCTAGTAAACATACGTTTAAGCGGGACCAGTCTCTTGAGCCTCAGGGACCGGAGATATGGGTGCTTGCCTATTTAAGATAGACAACTTAACAAACGGTGTTATCAATACGGTAATCGTCTTTGAAAAAGACACAAATCCTGCCGTCCATATGCAGCGGTTACCGATAGCACCAAAACATAATTTAGGATTCAATTTATTTTCTAATTGTCTGACTCAGACTAAGTCTCAATATAATTAATCTGACTTGAATGAGATTCAAGTATATATAACAATTCAATATGAATCCATATATTCAATCTGTTCAATCTATCAATATATACAACTTGACTGAACCGAACCATGGATATATTCCATCTACATGATCATCCATTATATCCGTTCCATTACTGATATCATGGTTTCGGCAAGTTATCCATCTATATACAATATACAATTCAAACAATATATCAATACAATCAAGACATCGCGGGGTTTAAGGGGTAGATTGGTATGGAAGGTGTTAGAAGTGGCACGAGACTGCAACCATTAAGACACCTAACCTGAATTCAATTGCCGTTGTATCATGGCTGAACGGTTCCTTATATTCCGTCCACCGTAGTCTCTTGTCTATTGAGACTCCTCTCGTATACACTGGCTTCTTCTATACCAAGCTACAAACAACAGCGTTAACACTAAATATAACATTATAACAATATAATACAACATTAAAAGCTACACACACTCTCTCTGTCTATTCTACTTCTTCCTTATTTTTGGGACTTACCGAGCGATTGTTCGCCGACGACATTTCTTGTCTTTCTTCTTTGGAATGTTGTCAGGTGGATCGGACCTTCAGGAGATTGAGCCCACCAGCGAGGATTTGGATCAGCTGACTTTCGACCCAGAGCTTTAGATTCCCTGTACACATTTACATTCTGTATTTTCCATTTCTGTTATGCCACTGTTTAAGCATTACTTTCCATTCAATGTATTTACTTTTCAGATGTATTGTAAAAACAATGTTAATAAATAAAGTTGCTGTTCAATTATATCTATTATTTTTGTCTCTTGTGCATTTTATTTATATTGCTTAGATACGCTTAGCATGTTTACTTCAGAGTAAATACGTAGCGGCCTCGTCGTGTCCTCTGGCCGTACACTGGGAAGCGGGGCGTGACAGTATGAAAACTCCACAAGATATAGGTGATCTTCCCACTATCTTCCGAAGTCTAGCATACATGCTCTGAGCATATCTTCCAAGATCTGAATAGTTCGCTTAGACCGACCATCTATTTGTAGATGATAAGCTGTGCTGAAGTTCAGACTTGTTCCCAAACTGGCTTGCAGACTTTGCCAAAACTGCGAACGAAATCTAGTGTCACGATCGGAGACAATGCAAACCGGTACTCCATGAAGTGTCACAATCTCCTGTATGAGTTCATGGGTATCAGAGATAATACATATTTGAAGATTTAAAAATCTTACTTAGACTCTTACCTCCATATACTTCTTTGCTAATGTCTCAGTTGATTGGCCAACTCGAAATGGAATGAAGTGAGCCGACTTCGTGAGTCGATCCACAATGACCCATACCATATCGTTACCCTTTGTGCTGCGAGGGAGTGCAGTCACAAAATCCATTGTGATGTGTTTCCACTTCCATTCTGGGATAGGTAACAGCTGAAGTAATCCAGCAGTCCTATGATGTTCAGCCTTTACTTGCTGACACACCAAGCATTTAGTGATACTTCTGGCTACTTCACTCTTCATTCCATGCCACCAGTAATTTTGACGCAGATCCTTATACATCTTTGTATCTCCAGGATTACTGAGTAGGGAAACTTATGAGCTTCTTTCATTAACTCTTCCCGAACAGAAAATTTTGGTACACACAGTCTGCTGCCGTATCTTAAAGATCCGTCTTCATGAATGATGAAGTCTGTTCTGAGTCCATTCTCTACTTGCTCTCTGATCTTTTGCAACTTGGCATCACTTGCTTGAGCTGCTTTGATCTGATTAACAATGGTATATTGAACTTGTAAGTTCATCAAACTTGAAGCGTTACCTGGTATGACCACTTCAATCTCCATCTGATGCAAGTATTGTTGAAGCTTCCACTGAGCGGTGAGATTCATTGCTAATAGTTGGCGACTAAGAGCATCAGGTACTACATTCACCTTCCCTAGGTGATATTGCAGGTTGATGTCGAAGTCCGCCATGAGTTCTAACCATCGTCTCTACCGCATATTAAGCTCCTTCTGAGTAAACACATATTTTAGACTCTTGTGATCTGTGTATATGTTCACTTGTTCACCAAGAAGATAATGGCGCCAAATCTTAAGAGAAAAGATTACGGCCGCCAACTCCAAATCATGCGTCGGGTAATTGCGCTCATGAATTTTCGGCTGTCTTGAAGCATAAGCCACAACCTTACCATGCTGATGTAGAACACATCCTAATCCCTTACAGGATGCATCGAAATGCACTTCGAAACCTCCAGATTGGTCCGGTATAACGAGAATAGGCGCTGATGTCAACCTTGACTAGAGTTCTACGAAAGCTTGTTTGCATACTTCTAACCACACGAATTCTTCATCTTTACGTGTGATCTTGGTCAGGGGTGTTGCAATCTTGGAAAATCCTTCAATGCCCCTTCAGTAATATCTAGCTAGACCCAAGAAATTTCGAATGTCTTCACTAACTTTGGTGTCGGCCATTTGCTTACTGCTGAAACTTTCGCTGGATCCACAGAGATTCGTTCGCCCGATACAATATGTCCGAGGAAACTGACTTGATCTAGCCAAAACTCGCATTTGCTGTACCTGGCATATAGTTGATGTTGTCGTAGAGTTTCCAGGACAATTCGTAGGTGCTCGGCATGTTCCTTCCGACTCTTAGAATACACCAGGATGTCATCGATGAAGATGACAACAAATCTGTCTAAGTACTCTCGGAAAACTTGATTCATTATGTTCATGAATATTACCTGTACGTTGGTGATTTGTATGAAAGAGTATGTTTATAGTTAACCGCAATCAATAACGGTGTCGCTTGTAGCTAGCCCGAGATGAGTACGGGTCGTCCTCTGGGAAACGTGGAACCTTTTATCCTTACTTTAGATGTGTTGAAAAAGAGAGGAGGGATAAAGAGTATTGTAGAATGGTTTCTAGATCTACGTTAAGCACTAATGCAAAATATAAATCTAGATTATGTATGAATGTGTGTTTATATAAGAAGAGGGCTTGTAGGGTTCATTAGGATTTAGTAGTTATGGATGATTAATTAAAAATTACTCTTTCTATCCATTAATAGATTTAAAACTAGAACGACAGTGATGCGTGTAGATTAGGGTTTCTGGAGGGAAAAGGAATCCCACTCTTAACACCTATCTCGACACGGAACTCCGTTCATATCTAGCCTTTACCAAAACAATCATTAATCTAATCTCTAACCGCGGTCGAGACTAACAATGAATTGGTAGCGTGCCCGATTAGGATGTTAATGATTCTTTTGATAAAGTTTATAAACTTTATAGGACTTAAAAAGAGTTTAAGGATCTTCATCATCCATTAACCTACCCTAATCCTACGAACCCTAACAAGCGGAGAATTACTCGCGCATGTTGGGAGAAAAAGAGATGGAGAGAAAATACATAATTAAACTACAAAGAAATAGAATAGGAAAAAGAGCTACCTTTATTAATCAACAATATTCATTACACTTTGATTCCTTAGAAAATAATTACAAATCCTAGTTTTGCTTCTCGATCTCTCCTAAGGAGGTAGATGAACCGTTGATGATCAGCCTGGATGCGTGAGCCGTCTTGGACTTCGTAATCTCGTCGGCTTGATAATTTTTCCAAGAGGGTCTCGGTCCTTATTTATAGTCCCAAAGCCAGAACCCTTGTTTCCAAAATTGGAATTCAACAGTAAAGATTCTCCCACAAAATTTGCATCTTCTAACTCCTCTATCTTGCGTTGGATCCGCGGCCAACAGGGGGGTATGGCCGCGGATCCGCAGCCATTTAATCTGGTCCCTTGATCAAGTTTTTGGAGCTTCATCTGTGTGACATGTGGGGTTCTCTGGAATCTTTGGAATTTGGAAATCTTCTCGTAGTTGCTGCCAGACTTGATTTCCAAGTTTTGATTTCTTAATTAGGCAGGTTTGCTTTAACAACTTGATTTCCTTGATTTTAGTCCTGAAAATTCTGCACAACAACTCAAATGATATTTAGTAGATTTTGTTTTCTTAAGATTTGGTCAATGATATTTCTTTGCATACATTTTCTTACCAAATGCTAATTATAATATATAAATACATGAAAATAGTCTTTTTACAGATAAAACCTCATATGTATCATATATTATAATAAACACCTTTTCTAATATAGAAATAGTAGGAAAAATGTAATAACAAATGTGCAGTTTTATCAACTGAACAAATACCCCCAAACTTATTTTTGATCGTCCCGAGCAAACTAGTTTATTCAAGAGAAGGAGAAAAAGAAAGGAGAAAACTAAGCACACTTTCGTAGGCAAACACGATTGCACTGAGCACGTGCAACAAGCCGTTAAACCTCTAGGTGTCCCTAGTAGGAGGAGTGTTATCTCCCGAGGGTTTTCAGCGGATTACACCCACAAAATCCTATAATAAAAGAGAGATGGTGAAATTTACATATAAAGATAAGAACTATAAAAGAAATACTTTGAAAATTTAGAGTTTCCAACTATACTAGCTTTTCAGTTGTCATGAGCCCTATCTTAATAGTCATGAAAAAATGTTAGAAATCATATCATCCCTCAATAAAACATCGTCTTTATTCTTCATTCCTACCTTTCATCCAAACATCGATCATATACCCCTACGTGTGTGAATAGAACATCCCTACACTCGGAGAATTCAATTCAAGCTATCATACTCTTGTCCATCTACCTCAGTACTTTTTAATTTGATGAATACTTTGATGGTTTTGCTCACACATTTTCCATGCGACCGTTAATACTTCTTGAGGTACTAACCGACCGATTACTCTTGTACTTGCTGATTAGTATTTTCCTCGTCTTGCACCGCCTAAGGCTTAGCAGTGACTCCTAGACCAGTTGGTCTAAGGCACTAGGTGATGAAGCACCCTCGCTATATTTTTTTATCGCTGCCTCGGTGATAACAAAACCAGTGTTCATTTTTCTTCACCATTTTATCTTTTATTCATTTTTTACTTCCTTCATATTTTGGCTTTTAGACAAGAGCATTTCAAGGTATCCTCTACTATCCCGAGTTTCAAGACGTATGTAAGTGCGTATAGTAGGGTATCAACATTCAAATGTTTAGCTTCCAGAATAGAAACTATTTTTCAGATTTATTTTTATCCTCAGATTAGTGACTTCCTTCATCTTACTAACCCTTGGGACAACAGCTCATAACTAGTTTGTTTAAGAAAACTTCTAATTTTCTTGGTTTTCTTAAACTATTCCTATCTTTTGGATGTAATTTTTCACTTTCTACTCTTTTGTTATAAAAGAATTTTTTTTTTATAAATTTTTTGAAAATGTTGTGCTTATGCAAAGTATGATGCAAATTGATGTGTAAATAAGCACAAACCTCCCCCAAACCTGTTTACAGCAGTGTCCTCACTGATATCATCCGTTAAGCTCAAAAACATGTAGACTTGGGAGGAAATTATTAATGGGGGCAAGAATATATGAAAGTGAAAATCCTCCCCCAAACTTATTTTTGGCTCTCAATTTTGTAAAAATCATTTTCTTTCAAGAGCCAAAATATCCCCCCCAAACTTGAGTTAAACTATGTTAATCTTTTAAAATCACACGAGGGGGTCAAGGTTATTGGTCAATGCCAAGCTTTGCAAAGACCGAAGGTCAACACCAACCATTCAAAAATTTTATCGATGAAGCACCAAGGTTGGTGGAAGAACATGTCACTTTTCGACGTGAAGAAGTGGGGAGGTGATAAGAGGTGTAATGGAAAAGGATTGCGTCTCAATTTGGAGAGACGCCACAGTGATAGTGATGATGGATTACTCGCATTATCATGATTGTCCAGAAGAAGGGGTGGAGGTTCAATTTCTTTGTCTTGGAGTTGATTCATCTCAACACCCGTATCTTGTAAAAATGCGAGTTCATCAGCGAAAATTTCCTTAAAGCTTTCGTCGATACCCCGAAGAATAATGACATCAGAAAAAATGGGGTGATCGTCAGACTCTATAAAAAGTTCCTCATCAGTGTTAGATGTTGATCTGGACAACTCGGTGGAAGAGTCCGTGTCAAGCAACAACATATGAAAAGAGTTGAATTATGAGGTTGATCAAATTCGCTGCTGTTGACATCCATTAATTCGACAGAACACACATGAGCATAGGGTTCTGAGGGTTCACTTCCCAACTTGTAAATGTTAAGCTCAATTGACTTCTTTCCAAAGGATAGGGTCATAGAGCCATTTCTACAATTGATTACTGCGTTGGAAGTGGCCAAAAAGGGTCGACCGAGTATCACCGGGATTTGATTGCATGGGTTTGCCACAGGTTGTGTATCAATAACGATAAAGTCCATAGGAAATATAAATTCCCCGACTTTGATTAACACATCCTCTAGCTCACCCCTAGGTTGGGTGATAGATCGATCGGCCATCTGAAGAGTGTAATGCGCAGGTTTTAACTCTCCGATCCCTAATTGCTCATAAACAGAATACGGAAGCAAGTTAACACTAGCACCTAAATCGAGTAGAGCACGATTGATATTTTTACCCCCAATGGAAATAGAAATTGTAGGACTTCCGGGGTCCTTTCGTTTCTTGGGTAGTTGTTGTGTAAAAGCAGTGCTCACATTACTCGCAAGGAAAACTTTTTTAGGTACTTGAACTTTTCTCTTCCTAGTGCACAAGTCTTTTAGGATTTTCGCATATGACGGAACTTGTTGAATAGCATCTAGGAGAGGAAGGTTTATATTAACTTGCTTAAAAATTTCTACAATCTTCTCCATTTGTGGACTTGGTCTGTTGCCCCTTAACCTGTTTGGATAAGGTGCTTTATCTATAAGGGTTTGGTCCAACATTGGAGAGGATTGTGGGGATGGAGTGGATCCCAGAATTGGATTGGGGATCGTTTTAGGTAGATTCGAGGAAATGGGTGAAGGGTTAGAGCCTTGGGGAAAACGGAGAATAGGCTCGGATGAAGGTGGGAGACTAGACGAATTAGGGGAAGAAGAAGAAGCTGAGGTATCATTTGTGTCACTAACATCATCACATTGCTCACCCACTCGGTTATTCAGCATTTTTCCCGATCTCAACGTAGTAACGGCACTCACATTATAACTTTGTGAGTGGCCGGGATTAGGTATTGGTTGAGATGGGAGTTTCCCTTTCTCTCTCGTACTCATTGCGGCGTTTAACTGTGCAAGTTGGTTTTCTATTGATTTAATACTTTCGCCATGGGAGGCGGAATCTTGCTTTATGGTATCAATAGAAGACTTCATCTCAGCCGACATTTGAATGGTATGTTTCATAAACATATCTAAAGTTTGTGCGAGTGAAGAGTTGTCAGTACCGGCAACTTGTGGTGTAGAAGTGTTGGCCGGATTTTGGAAATTCTGTGATTGAAAGGGGAGCTGACTTTGTGGTTGTGGTTGCTGTGGAGGATGTCTTTGATAATTGCTTTGGAACTGATTTTGATTTTGGGGTTGGTTTTGGTTCCAAGCAAAGTTAGGATGATTCCTCCATCCTTGATTGTACGTGGAAGAATAAGGATCGTTTCTAGGTCGCTGCTGAAAAGCAGCATTAGTTTGAAACGATGCATTTATAGGACATTCTACCGTTAAGTGTGAAGGATCTGAACAGCAACCACAGACGGTCTTGGGAAGCGTAACCTGATTTAGGGAGACTGATGAGAATCTGTTCTCAATAGCATCGAGTTTCTTCTGCATCGCTGCCATTTCGGCTTTCACTGCGATGGAAACATCGAGCTGGTGAACACCTCCCCTAGATGAAGGTGGTCTTACGCTTTCCCACTGCAAAGTGTTTTCAGCGAGGTCTTCCAGATACTTCCAAGCTTCACCGTCATCTTTAGACATGAAATTGCATTGACATATTGTTTCAAGCATCTGCTTTGTCGCTGGATTAATGCCCTCATATATAATTCGGCATAAATCCCATCTATTGATTCCATGATGAGGACATTGGACAAGCAGATCCTTGAAACGTTCAAAGAACTTCCAAAATGGTTCATTGGGAAGCTGGGTGAACTGGTTGATCTCGCTTCTAACACGGGCAGTCTTATGGTTTGGGTAAAACTTCTTAAGAAATGCAATTACGAATTCATCCCAGTTAGTGATAGAGTGTGCGGAAGTATTATAAAGCCATTTTTCTGCCAAGTCGCACAGAGTGAATGTGAGAAGACGCAAGCGCATAGCATCCACAGTCAATTGTGAAGTACCCATCATTGCGCATACGTTTTTGAATTTAGTGATGAAAATGTACGCGTCTTCTGACTCAAGCCCGTGAAATTTGGGCAACAGATTGATGTAGTGGGGTTTAATTTCAAAATTATCCCCGTTAGCCGGTGGAATGGATAAACAAGTAGGAAGGGGACCACGGATAGGATAACATCTCTCTTGGAGAGAGACACGCGGTAGATTCTGCGCACCTACGGGCGGTGGCAGCGTGGTGTTATAATCTGATGGAGTGCCATCCATCTCGGTCGTGGTGTGTGGTGGGGGAAAAGAAGATGAAGAAGCACCGAATTCGGAGTCGATAGCAGGAACGCGGACAAGACGGGCACTAGGATCCCGTGTCCAGCCGAGCATGCACTAAGCGGGTTTAGTGCAAGTGGCAGCGTGTGTGAGATTTAAAATTGGTTTGTTTTGAAAAAATTGGGATTCAAGACAAATCACTCTAAAATGCACAAACAACCCTAGAACTAAGGTTACCTAGGTCCAGTCTCTAGACCGCTCCTAGACTTCCAAAGGACAAGCCGCATGATCAATCCTCTACCGCCTCTTTACTACCCTTATAGCCAGGTAAGTGCCAGGTAAGTGGGAGGCTCCCCACTACAAAAGTAGTGGTCCTAATTAAGTAACCACTCGCTTCAGACACACTTGCCCAGACACCACAAAAGTAATGCGGATAAGCGATAGATTACCCACGACCTTCCTCTGTCCTTATTGAGCGCGACAGTCCTTAGAGTCTGGTCTAGATATTTTTTAAATTAATGTAGGGTTGATGCAGATGCTCGGTTTGTGATTTGTGGGGCTTAGAAAGGGTGATGAAATCCCCACATAATCTGGATTTGGTCTTTGCCCCTTAAAGTCCGTATTAATATATGCAAAACAAAACCAATCACAAAACTTTGCAAAAAGATTTTTGAGCGGCGCTATTTTGTAAAGAATCCTGCAGAAAATAGATTTTATTAGATTTGAGAGGAGAGAGGAAGAGGTTAGAATCTTACCAGAGAAGACTGAAGCCCTAGATCTCCTAACTGGCCGCGCTTCCGCTGCCGATGTGCACTTCCGGCCGCGGTTCCGCCGCAGGGAAGAGGGATCACTTGATGAAATTTTTTCTGTGGCCTTCTGTGCTCCTCTGGATCTCTAAGAATGTCTCTGTCTTTCTGTTTCCTCAATTCCGTGACTCCAGATCTCCTTGCAAAATTCACACAATAATCGTTAAATATACAATTTGCAGTTTTGTTTTATTTATGATACAGATCGTATAAGAATTCAACACAAATAGTAAGAATAAAAAAAATTACGCACGTTTCCCCGGCAACGGCGCCATTTGATTTGTACGAAAGAGTGTGTTTGTAGTTAACCGCAATCAATAACGGTGTCGCTTGTAGCTAGACCGAGATGAGTACAGGTCGTCCTCTGGGAAACGTAGAACCTTTTATCCTTACTTTAGATGTGTTGAAAAAGAGAGGAGGGATAAAGAGTATTATAGAATGGTTTCTAGATCTACGTTAAGCACTAATGAAAAATATAAATCTAGATTATGTATGAATGTGTGTTTATATAAGAAGAGGGCTTGTAAGGTTCATTAGGATTTAGTAGTTATGGATGATTAATTAAAAATTACTCTTTCTATCCATTAATAGATTTAAAACTAGAACAATAGTGATGCGTGTAGATTAGGGTTTTTGGAGGGAAAAGGAATCCCACTCTTAACCCCTATCTCGACACGGAACTCCGTTCATATCTAGCCTTTACCAAAACAATCATTAATCTAATCTCTAATCGCGGTCGAGACTAACAATGAATTGGTAGCATGCCCGATTAGGATGTTAATGATTCTTTTGATAAAGTTTATAAACTTTATAGGACTTAAAAAGAGTTTAAGGATCTTCATCATCCATTAACCTACCCTAATCCTACGAACACTAACAAGCGGAGAATTACTCGCGCATGTTGGGAGAAAAAGAGATGGAGAGAAAATGCAAAATTAAACTACAAAGAAATAGAATAGGAAAAAGAGCTACCTTTATTAATCAACAATATTCATCACACTTTGATTCCTAAGAAAATGATTACAAATCCTAGTTTTTCTTCTCGATCTCTCCTAAGGAGGTAGATGAACCGTTGATGATCAGCCTGGATGCGTGAGCCGTCTTGGACTTCGTGATCTCGTCGGCTTGATAATTTTTCCAAGAGGGTCTCGGTCCTTATTTATAGTCCCAAAGCCAGAACCCTTGTTTCCAAAATTAGAATTCAACAGTAAAGATTCTTCCACAAAATTTGCATCTTCTAACTCCTCTATCTTGCGGCGGATCCGCGGCCAACAGGGGGGTATGGCCGCAGATCCGCAGCCATTTAATCTAGTCCCTTGATCAAGTTTTTGAAGCTTCATCTGTGTGACATGTGGGGTTCTCTGGAATCTTTGGAATTTGGAAATCTTCTCGTAGTTGCTGCCAGACTTGATTTCCAAGTTTTGATTTCTTAATTAGGCAGGTTTGCTTTAACAACTTGATTTCTTTGATTTTAGTCCTGAAAATTCTGCACAACAACTCAAATGATATTTAGTAGATTTTGTTTTCTTAAGATTTGGTCAATGATATTTCTTTACATACATTTTCTTACCAAATGCTAATTATAATATATAAATACATGAAAATAGTCTTTTTACAGATAAACCTTCATATGCATCATATATTATAATAAACACCTTTTCTAATATAGAAATAGTAGGAAAAATGTAATAACAAATGTACAGTTTTATCAACTGAACAGTTGGTCACCCCAAATGGCATCACAAGGAATTCGTAATGTCCATAGCAAGTTCTGAATGTCGTTTTATGGATATCAGATTTCTTGACCTTCATCTGATGTTAACCCGAACGAAGATCTAACTAGGAGAAAACACAAGATCCACTTAGTTGATCGAGTAAATCGTCGATGCGCGGGAGTGGATACTTGTTCTTTATTGTTACTTCGTTCAAGGCCCTATAATCGATGCACATTCTGTATGAACCTTTCTTCTTCTTCATGAGCAGAACTGGAGGTCCCCAACTTGAAGTGCTGGGACGAATCCATCCTTTCGTCAATAATTCATCCAACTGAGTCCAGACCTCCTTCAAACCTTCCGGACATAATCGATACGGTGCTTTGATCACCGATTGTGCTCCTGGTACTAAATCAATACTGAATTTAAGAGCTCAAACGGGAGGCAAACATGATATATCGTCAGAAAACACATCGTCGAACTCTCGAACTACTTCTGGCTTTGATCCTTCCTCCGCTTGAATTGCCGCAATCACTACCTTCTTTGGTTTCGCCTTGTAAGTGCTTGGCTCCAGGGTACGGTCTCCACTTTTGAAATAGAAGACCGGATGCTCTAGAATCTCGAATACTATCCTCCTTTGACAACAGTCGATGGTAGCATAGAATGTTCTGAGCCAATCCATACCCAAGATGACGTCGAAGTTCGGTATGTCCAGTACCTTGAAGTCAGCGTAGAATTCTCTGCTGTAGACGACCACTGAACATAGGTTGTATCCTATTGTTGCCTTTAAAACGCCATTTCCTGAACTGACATTCCAGCTGGATACAAGCGGTGTGACTAGAATCGCATGAGTTCGGACTAACCGTTGCGACATAAAGCAATGAGATGCTCCAGTATCGAAGAGTGCGAGTGCAGGGAGTGAGGCTACTAAGATTGTACCTAAGGTATGTGGGATATGTTTTAGGTATAAGGGAAAAGATATATAGATATGTCTATGAACTGAAAGAGAATTTGAAAGGGAAGTGTTACCAATAATGACTTGGCCGGTGGCTTCAGCTTCTTCCACAGTCATTGTGAAAATCTTGTTGGGGTCAAAAATTATACCCCAGTTGACCAAGTCAAAATCAAAGTCAACCCCAAGCCATGTGGGCCCAAGCTCAGGTCAAGTGGGCTCATGCCCGAGTCGAGCCCGAACATGAAGCGGCCGGCCTCCGCCATGCCAAAATGAAATCATGTAATAAATAATTTCGATGTAATTTTTTATGCATGAATGTAAGAAAAATGGGCATGAAACCAAATTTTTGTAAAGCCCATGGCTCATGTGCAAAAGAAATGAGCACATGAGGCATGGGATGGGCAAAATGCCATTTTGTAAAGCCCAAGAGGCTATATGTAAATTTGTAAACCTATATAAGGCAACATGATGATAAAATAAAAAAAGGACTTTTCATTCTCTCAAATTCTAGGGTTTGTGCCTCCTTCCTCGAGGTTCCAAACCTTCTTTCTTTTGAATTAAATCAAGAGTTCAGTCCCTCTTTTTCCAAAAAGAAACTGTTTTTCACCATAAAACCCTTAAAAGGGAACTTAGATCTTTCATCAAATCCCCAAAAGGGAGATTTTTGAGTTTCACCCCTCTTCGTCTTCAAGATCCAGCCGGCAGAAAGGAGGAAGAAGGAGACCTTTTTTCAAAAATCCCATTTCGGGAAGATCCAACGCTCAAAAGAAGATCTAGGGTTAAAGGGGAGAAGAAAGTGGTCCCTTCTGATCATCTTCAAAGATTTCTAGGAGTTTAACTCTATTCAAGATCTGTTGGAGTTTAACTCCATAAATAAAACCCTTTTAGGAGTTTAACTCCAAATCTATACACAATCCCTCTTAGGAGTTCAACTCCAAAGACCCTTGGGAGTTCAACTCCCAGCCCAAGGGCTAAGCCCCTTTTCCGCTGGTGTTTCCAGCGGTCGCGTGCCACGCATGTGACCCGCGGGGGCCCAGCGGTCGTATGCAAGGCACGTGACCTGTAGGCGCTCAGCGCCCACGTGCGCCTCATGGGATCCGCGGGCGCTCAGCGGGCGCGTGCCGTGCATATGATCTGCGGGCGCCTAGTGCTCAGCAATCGCGTGCCGCGCACGCGACCGCAGGTGCTAAGTGCCCACACACCTGGCACGTGTCCTGTGAGCGCCAAGCGCCCACATTCCAGGAACGTGACCCGCGGGCGTCTATTAACCACGCGCCATGCACGCATCTTTAAGACGCTCCTCACCCTTCATTTCCTATGCACTCCACACCTAAAACACGTCCCCCGTTGGGAAAATTTTTCCCATGACTAGTTGACCCTAAGTAAGCGGGACCCCCGTAAACTCTGCGAGGTCCCCGATACACCTAAACCCCCTCAAGACACACATACGCACACTACACATTGAGTTCGCATGACTAGTTGACCCGTCAATCGGAGGTTTCTTCGCTTCAAAGGCGAGGAGTAATTAACGGCAGCTTAGTCCGCAACTGCCATAGATTCGGATCCCCACGATCAATAAACCCCGGCCTACCTTAGGCAGGGGGAATCTGTATACGCCTGACAAGCGCGCACGTATTCCCATCTCAATGGGGTGACGAAAAACACCCTACAGATTCTAGCACGCCCGGTGGGACCAATCACTCCTCCCATATTTCGGGTTAAACGTTCATGCAAACTCAATCAATATACATATCGATTGCCTGTACTGAAATCATGCTTCTATTTGCAGGTTAACAACTTTCGACTGCAATCTTCGGACGCAGCAAAAATGCCTCCAAGGACAAGCTCATCTCTCAACACAACTCCCATCTTCTACACGATGAAGATGGACGCCAGGACGGTCCTCCCGGCCAGTCTCGGGAGACAGTGGGAGGAGCCACTGGTACCATTTGGCTCTATTCTGTTCGTGCCAGCTAGTGCCATCCCAGCTTCTCAAGCTCCAGTAACAGATAGACCGGTCTCGAAAGGCAGGAGGCCAAATACGATGATCTCGAGAGCACCACTACCCAAACGTCAGTCGATGTTTGAACGACTTTCCTTGGCCCCAGATGGGGGCAAGGTCATCAACACAAACAAAGAAACAAGGCATCTCGGGCAAACTCCAGCGGCGTCCATGAAAACTGTTCAATTGGGTATCTTCTCTAAGCTCCCCATTAATCGGCTCACGATGGCTTCGTGGATGACGGATACCCGCCAAGCCCTCAAAATCGAGAAGCTAAGACAGAAAAGGCTCAGATACAGAGCCAACAAAAGGGCTAGGGCTCGTGTTATGCTGAACTTCATGAGGTTCCAAGAATAGGTTACTTCGCCAGAGATAAAGAGATGGCTGGATATGTGGTCCACACTGTCTACATGGTGGGCATACACAGCAAGAGTAAGGATGGGGCCACCACATCTCAAATCCAGTCTGGGGCGAATGCGGCTTCCACTTCCCATGACCAGCCTCATCTGGAAGGTAATGAAAACCCTCCCAGTGAGGCTGATAAGCAGAGAGATCCCTCGGTTAATGAGGAGTCAGGATCGGAAAGCGAAGACGAGCCAATCTTCCGTCCCAAGAACGTAGAGCAGCAACTTCTCCAAGAGCTCCGAAAACAGCTCAGAAGCAAAGACAAAGAGATGGACAAGTTCTACTAAAATATTGATGACTTGACGAATGTCGTGATGCAGCTCATGGCTCAAGTTGTCTCTCAGCTACCCAATCAAGCGCATGGTTCTGCTCATGAACCGGGAAATGGTGTCCCGAGACAGCCGACGCCTATTCCCTCAAATCCAAAGGTGGCCGGACCGCATGAAAGTCAGTCGCATCCTATCTCGGGAAATGTCTTGGCTACCGATGACAGTAGCCCGCTAACTCAAGATCAAATCATGGATTTGGTTGCCAACAAAATCAAAACATTGGTATCTAAAGCCGAAGAGCAAAAAGATATCTGCAGTAGTGGGAGACCATATCCTGCTCAGTATGATCTGGTAGAATTTTCTAGCGGCTATGTCATCCCCAAATTCGGAAGATTTGATGGGACATGAAATGCGAATCAGCACATCACCCATTTTAAAGCCTCATGCGGGAATACTGGGGGCAATGATGCGCTTCTCCTCCGCCAGTTCGTTAATAGCCTGACCGATGTCTCTTTTGACTGGTACGCGAGCATACCGGATGGCTCCGTTAGTACTTTCGTCCAAATGGAATCTCTATTCCGACAAAGGTTCATGAGTGTCAGCGATAAGATTACCATTGCCGACCTCGTAAGGACTAAGCCAAGGAACAAAGAAAGTAGCACGGATTTTATAACCCGATGGTGCAATCTCTCCGTAAAATGTGAACCGCCGATAGAGCATGACCAATCTGTCAGTCTCCTCGTCGGAAATCTCAACAATTGGATGGTCCCGTTTCTATGCACCGCGGGTCTCAAAATATTCCAAGAACTGACCAGGAAAGTTCAAATGTTGGAACGCTCAAAGCAGGAGTTCTCCTCTGACTCCTAAAATAACAATAGGTCCTGGAGAAACCGAAAGGACGAAAATCGCAAAGGTGGAAATTCCGACGATGCTGAATCTTTTAACACTTCGGCTAACCGAAATAAGCAAGGGATGAGCAGGCCTAATGCTAACCAGCCTCGGAAGCCAGTGTTCGAAGAGGGAGAAGAATCTCCACTGAAAGAGAAACTGGATAAGGTCTATTCTTTCAGAAAGGACAAAGTCCGTAAAATATTCAAAGACGCCCTAAGAAACGGTCTACAATTGCCAGAATCAAAAAAACCGCAAGAAGCGAATATGACCGACGGCCCTAAATATTGCCCCTATCACAGAGTGATAGATCATGCCATTGAGGACTGCTTCGTCTTCAAAGATTGGGTCGAAAAGCAATACAAGGCAGGAGAGATAGAACTGTCTAAAGGCGTGTTAATAAACAGTCAAGCTGCGACCGCCAATTTCATACAAATGGAAACCGAAGCCTTTTGGAAATCTACTGCTCTTAATTGACCACCACGTCGTTAAACTGGGAACATGACCACCATGTCGTTAAAGTGGGAACAGTCGACCTCTGAGTCGTTAAACCGGGGATGTAAAAATGTGTAAATAAAACAAAAAAAACAAAAAGCCAAAATGATGGGGCAACTCGCAATAAAAATCAGCGAGTAAAAATAAAGATGAAAATAAAGCCGAAATGATGGGGCAACTCGCAATAAAAACCAGCGAGTAAAAATACAGATAAAAATAAATCCGAAATGATGGAGCAACCGTGAATAAATAGCCAAAATGATAGGGCAATCACGACCTTCGCGATAAGAAAAACTGAAATGATAGAGCAATCGCTGTAAAATAATAATAATAATAATAATAATAATAATAATAATAATAATAATAAATCCTCCAAATAGCGAATGATGATTCGCTCCTGGTACCATATTCCAGTGCAGCGATACAGACGCCAACCAAAACTCAAATCCTTGAATATCCCAATGGCGAATGATGAGTCGCTCCTGGTACCATATTCCAGTGCAACGATGCAGACGCCAACCAAAATTTCAAATCCCGAATATCCCAATAGCGAATGATGAGTCATTCCTGGTACCATATTCCAGTGCAGCGATGCTGATGCCAAATCCCCAAATGACGAATGATGAGTCGCTCCTGGTACCATACTCCAGTGCAGCAATGCAGACGCCAACCAAAATCCAATTTTCCAAAATTCTCCCAGCCCTACGGTTGGTCCCCAAGTTGACTACCACATACAATCCACGGGCTCAAATAATTCTCATCATACCCATACCCCACTGCAATCACCTGTCCAGCGGCCGGTCTTCGCCCTTGGAATTATGCTCCATTTGGGAAGACCCACTCATGCGTCCTCACGATACATGAGGAGAACAAACCTTCGTGGGATCCTTACGACTCACAAAGGAAAAACACACTTAGGAGTCCTCACGACTCCTAAGAAGAAAATACACCTGCGGGATCCTTTCGATTCGTAGGGAGAAAATGCTTTTATGAGACCCTTACGGCTCATAAAATTGAAAAGCCTTAGGTGATAGGGACCTAAACCTGTCTCCTAAGCCATCGCTCCTCAACAGAAAATGGCAAATGATGAGTTGCTCCTGGCATTATTCCAGTACAGCAATGCAGATGCCGACCCAAAAACCAATTCCCAAATCCTCCCGGGGTAAATGATGAGTTGCTCCTGGCATTATTCCAGTGCAGCAGTGCAGATGCCAACCAAAACCAAAATCCCCAAATCCTCTCATGGCAAATGGTGATTCACTTTTGGTACCATATTCCAGTGTAGCGATGCTGATGTCAACCCAAATCACCTCAAATCAGCAAGTCAAATCCAGCGCCGACCATCCAAGTCGTAAAAAGGGCAGCAACGACCTACCTGTCGGAATTATGCTCCGCCTCGGAATCAGGTCAACCAGTGACTTCCCCGTCGGAATTATGCTCCGTCGTGGAATCAAGTCAACCAACCAGCTCTGCGTCGGAATCATGCTTCGTCTCAGAATGTACCCCGTGTCTAAATCATGCTTCGCCTCGGTGTATCTGCCTTCCCTGTCGGAATTATGCTTTGGCTCGGAATCAGCCAGTGACCTCCCCGTTGGAATTATGCTCCATCGCGGAATCAAGTCAACCAGCAAGCTCTGCGTCAGAATCATGCTTCATCTTAGAGTGTATCCCGTGTCTAAATCATGCTTCGCCTCGGTGTATCTGCCTTCCCTGTCAGAATTATGCTTCGACTCAGAATCAACCAGCGACACTTCGTGCCGTCGACCGTCCATGTCATAAAAAGGCAGTGCCGGCTTTCCACAAAGCGGAAACCAAATCACTTCGTGCCGGGGAAACGTCTACCATGGACACTCCGTCTTGGAGACGCGTCAAGCGTCGACCGTCCATGTTGTAAAAAGGGCAGTTCCAGCTTCCCACAAAGCGGGAACCAAATCACTCCGTGCCGGGGAAACGTCTACCACGGACACTCCGTCTCGGAGATGCGTCAAGCGTCGACTGTCCATGTCGTAAAAAGAGCAGTTCCATCTTCCTACAAAGCGGGAACCAAATCATTCCGTGCCGGGGAAATATCTACCATGGACACTCCGTCTCAAAGATACGTCAAGCGTCAACCGTCTATGTCGTAAAAAGAGCAGTGCCAGCCTCCCACAAAGCGGGAACCAAATCACTCCGTGCCGGGAAAACGTCTACCACGGACACTCCATCTCGGAGACGCGTCAAGCATCGACCGTCCATGTCGTAAAAAGGGCAGTGCCAGCTTCCCACAAAGCGGGAACCAAATCAATTCGCCTCCACGTGAAAGAAGATCCATCAATTTCATGCACACGACCCACATATGCAGTGTGCATTTATTGATGGGGGCCACTTTGTTGGGGGTCAAAAGCTGCACCCCGGTTGACCAAGTCAAAATCAAAGTCAACCCCAAGCCAAGTGGGCCCAAGCCCTGGTCAAGTGGGCTCATGCCCGAGTCGAGCCTGAACATGAAGCGGCCGGCCTCCGCCATGCCAAAATGAAATCATGTAATAAATAATTTCGATGTAATTTTTTATGCATGAATGTAAGAAAAATGGACATGAAGCCAAATTTTTGTAAAGCCCTTGGCTCATGTGCAAAAGAAATGAGCACATGAGGTATAGGATGGGCAAAATGCCATTTTGTAAAGCCCAAAGAGCTATATGTAAATTTGTAAGCCTATATAAGGCAACATGATGATGAAATAAAAAAAGGACTTTTCATTCTCTCAAATTCTAGGGTTTGTGCTTCCTTCCTCAAGGTTCCAAACCTTCTTTCTTTTGAATTAAATCAAGAGTTCAATCCCTCTTTTTCCAAAAAGAAACTATTTTCACCATAAAACCCTTAAAGGGGAACCCGGATCTTTCATCAAATCCCCAAAAGGGAGATTTTTGAGTTTCACCCCTCTTCTTCTTTAAGATCCAGCCGACGGAGAGGAGGAAGAAGGAGACCCTTTTTCAAAAATCCCATTTCAGGAAGATCCAAGACTCAAAAGAAGATCTAAGGCTAAAGGGGAGAAGAAAGGGGTCCTCTTTGATCATCTTCAAAGATTTCTAGGAGTTTAACTCTATTCAAGATCTATTGGAGTTTAACTCCATAAACAAAACCCTTTTAGGAGTTTAACTCCAAATCTATACATAATCCCTCTTAGGAGTTCAACTCCAAAGACCCTTGGGAGTTCAACTCCCAGCCCAGGGGCTAAGCCCATTTTCCGCTGGTGTTTCCAGCGGTCGCGTGTCGCGGACGTGACCCGCGAGCGCCTAGCGGTCGTGTGCAAGGTACATGACCCGCGGCGCTCAACGCCCACGTGCGCCTCATGGGATCCGCGGGCGCTCAGCGCTCAGCTGTCGCGTGCCGCGCACGTGATCCGCGGGCGCCCACCGTTCAGCGGTCGCGTGCCGCGCACGCGACCGCGGACGCCAAGCGCCCACGCGCCTGGCACGTGACCCGCGGGCATCTATCACCAACGTGCCATGAACGCGTCTTTAAGACGCTACTTACCCTTCATTTCCTTTGCACTCCACACTTAAAACACATCCCCCATTGGGAAAATTTTTCCCATGACTAGTTGACCCTAAGTAAGCGGGACCCCCGTAAACTCTGCGAGGTCCCTGATACACCTAAATCCCCTCAAGACACACATACGCACACTGCACATTGAGTTCGCATGACTAGTTGACCCGTCAGTCGGAGGTTCCTTCACTTTAAAGGCGAGGGGTAATTAACGACAGCTTAGTTCGCGGCTGCCGGAGATTCGGATCCCAACGATCAATAAACCCCGGCCTATCTTAGGCAGGAGGAATCTGTATACGCCTGACAAGCACGCGCGTATTCCCATTTTAATGGGGTGACGAAAAACACTCTACAAGCATGTCGTCTCGGCACATTCCTCCTTGCTAGATGAGCATTCCTCTGTCCGTTCCTTGGTCCTTGAGGTGGGTTCCTTTGTGCTTGATGGAACTGACGGAGAGGAGGTGCAGTTGTTCCTCGAGGAGGTGGAGCAGGTAATGCAAGTCTCGGAGTAGGTGCCTGAATGGCTGGACGCTACTGGTAAGTGATTGCTGGGTTGGGTGCAGCATATGGGTTTTGTCTATGGGGACAAGACCCAATATCGTGAGTAGCTGAGTCGCAGACTAAGCAAAGGCGATTTGCACACCGGCAGTCTTTCATCAGATGTCCATCTCTCCTGCAGCATGTGCAAAATGCTGGGCTAGGCCGGTTGTTTGCTACTCCCGGTCTCCTTGGCACAAATGGTGGCCTTGAAGAGGCTCCTCCTGCCATCTGGTTGGCAGGGCGTCATTCCGGCAGATTGAGGTCTGCCCCTTATCTTTACCACTGCCTCATCTCGGCGGGCAGCTTTCAGAGCCGATTCGTGAGTCGGGAAATCCCCTGTAGCTAACGTTGCCTGGATCTCCGGATCTAACCCTTGTTGGAATCGTCGGGCTCTAATCTCATCCGTCGGTATCAGGTGTGCCGTGAATCTGTTAAGATATTGTGTTAGCTGTGTATTATGTGATATTTTAAAATCGAAATATTGAGACGTATCTTACCAACTGAGCATGGTGAACTCAGCATCATACTCATCTACAGATTTGGTCCACATCGAACCCTGTTGTAGGTGGATGAACTGCTGTTCTATGTCGAATATGGCAGTCTCGGGGAAGCACTTTGCGTCTAACATATCACGGAAAGTCCACCATTCGATCGGTTGGGTGAGATGGCTTTCTTCCGCCTTCCACCAGACCCGTGCATTATCAGTGAGCTGCAGCTTTGCAACTCGAACCGAAGCGACTTCTGGCACTTATACTGCTGCTAGGTCATCTTCAATACTTTGAGCCCATTTATCAGCTTCTAAGGGGCTCTCTTTTCCTGAGAACTGCTTAGGGTGCAAGGCCCTGAATTGCTTCACCTCAGGTGCTTCTGCCTCGGGACGGTTCATCAAGATAGCAATCTGCTGCTGCTGTCCCTTTAGGAGGCTACGGATCGCCTCAAGCAAAACCGTCTGCTCATTGATCGGAGCAGCTACGGCAGGTGTAATCGGTAGGGGTGGTGGAGTGTTGTTGAAGTTGGTGCTGGTATTGTTTGGAGAATCCATAACTTTGAAAGAAAAAATTGGGTTAGGACATATTCAAAATATATAAAATGATAAGATTCAAGGAATATGTATTGTAAAGAATGTTTTCAGTTGCTGGTTCATAATGTTATATTGCTTAGGTTTTCCACACAGAGCTGACTTGCATGTCCATACAGAGCTGACGTGTATGTCCACACAGAACGAACCTGCATGGGCCACCAACAAAACCTGTCACGTCCCGCTTCCCAGTATACGGGCAGATGACGTGACGAGGCCGCTACGTATTTACTCAGAAATAAACACGCTAAGCGTTTCTAAGCAATATAAAATAAAATGTACACAAGAGACAAGATGTAAATAAACAGTAACTTTATTTATTAAACATTCTTTTTCCAATACAACTAAAATGAAAATACATGGAATGAAAGCAATGCCTAAACAAAGGCATAACAGAAATGAAAATGAAATGTAATGTACAAGTGAATCTAAAACTCCGGGTCTTCAGTAAACTGATCCAAGTCTTCGCTGCTGGGTTCGATCTTCAGTGAGTCCGAAACACCTGACGACATTCCAAAAAAGAAGAAAGAGAATGTCGTCAGCAAAATCGCTCGGTAAGTTCCGTAGATAGATAAGAATAGAATAGACAGAATAGAGTATAGATGTTTAATGTTGTTATTTAGTGTTAACGCTGTGTAAGTCCACGTTACCTCTCCCGGTTCTTTCGGGCTTGCGGAAACGGTAAAAAACGATTTTTAGGGTCATGGTAACATGGACTATAAAACACGGATCTTTGCTAAACTACACACTAGCAACTAACAAGAGCTTTACCTACTCGGTTAGGGGGTTATACCTCAACTTGAACTCCTTCTCTTGGACACCTTGTGGTGGTCGGATGGTTCTCTCCTTGCCGTCTTCTCTTGCCGAAGATGGATCCACTTGAGGGTCTCTACCTTGAGCTCCTTCCTCGAACTTGAGGAAACTAAAGTGTTCGACTTGCTAGACCTTCAACCTTAGGATGAGTAGAGAGTGACTTTGGTGTTTTATCTCAAAGGAAATGGTTCTCAACTCATTAGAATGATTTTCCTTGAGCTAGAGGAAGAGGAAGAGGAAAAGATAAGAGAGAATGAATATGAGAGAATGAGAGAGTTTTGCAACCATAACAAAAATATATGCGAATTAATTAATTAAAAATATTAATCAAAATGAAAAAGGTGATGGTATGTTGAAATGACCATTATCATTTCACATTAAATGAGTTTTGCAAAGATCAATGAGCATCTTTGCTTGAAATGATGATGGTCAACTTTTCAACTTTGGTCAACAAGTCAACCTTGGTCAACAAGTCAACAACCCTAACCATAACTCAATTTTCTTTAATTAATATTATTAATTGATATTTCACATATTCATTAGGGTTTGGAAAAAGACAACTGTCAACTGTGCATACACACCCGTTCCAAAACCCTAATGAAAATCCTTTTCCTCTGCCTCAGTCAACTGTGCATACACACCCGCATTCGTGTTCCGAGGAACACGAATACAATGAGATAAAACTAACCCCAAAACATATACTAGGTTCTGGCTCAAACCAGAGCCCGCTAGTAATGACTGTCCGGACACCAAACGTGCATAAGTGCGCGGATGTGAACGAACCCTGTCGCAAAACCATGCGACCTTTACTCTGTTTTGCCCAAAGGCGAATAACCCTCTGTGTGGGACTCTAAAAACTCGATACTACGCTGGCAGTGGGTTTAACCACAGACCGCAAGCGGCACTAGCTGTACGTAACGGCCCCTAGGTAGATGCCGATAAGAAGACTGATGAGGCGAACCCATCCGAACTCCTACTGAGCCTGTCTGTGACAATCTGCGTACAGTCCGGTCTGTTCGTCTGAGAATATCGCATGGAGGGCCTAGGGGGGTGGTAAACGTCAGTCCCCTAATAGCGGTTCAAGTCGTGTCGGAGCGTAGCCCAGAACACCCTGAGATAACACTGGAAACCTACCAGTGTATCTCGCTTGCCCTGGCCAGGGACGATTACGTGTAATGGCTCTCCTAGACACAGCGCGATATCAACTCCCAATACCAGGAGAGACGAATCCTATCTAACCGTCACTGCCTCCAAGTGCTTCGGGACTGCACCCAACTACTACCTATTTGCACGACTCCTTTGAGCCGTGGTAGGGTAGTAATCAAAGTACAGTGGGAACACACTCGAGGCGAAGTGACAGTGTCAAGTCAGCGGACTAAGCTGTACTCATGTCATCTGGGAACTGATAACTGACGATAGGTATAGTACCAACCAACAGTTCCCGACGAGTCCTGTCCAGTGTACTCGTAACCTAACGAGCACCCGCATACTATCTCAAGTACGACGTACTGACGGCTGTGGGACAGACCGTCTCCCGTGCTGGGATGAGAAGCGCATACGCTAGTTTACTCCGGAGTATCGATGCCTTGTCTCGATATTCCTACGACTAGGGACCTGCATAAGGATGTACTTGTGGATTACCCAGCCCCCACGAGTGTGACTGCCATCACAACGCTGGTAATCAAGTAAAGATCCTAAGGGCTCCACTAATGTGTATAGGCAATATGTTAAAAGAAACACATGTACACACATTGAAGTAGAAACAAACCAAGTAGCATACTACTATTTTGAGCAAGATTGTCTATACAATGGTGAATATCCCAAGCTTCCATTAAGTAATATACAAACTAGTATGATACAGTAATGGCCTCCAGGGCATATACACTAACAATCTCCCACTTGCACTATGGCCATGTACTGGCGTATCGAAGACCTATCATCTCGATCAGCCGCTCGAACTGAGTCTGGGGTAAGGCCTTGGTGAGTGGATCTACAGTGTTATCTTCTGAAGCAACCCTCCGAACCTCGATCTCCTGGCGATCCACGATCTCCCTGATCAGGTGATACCGCCTTAAGATGTGTCTGGATTTCTGATGGGACCTGGGTTCCTTCGCTAAAGCTATAGCCCCGTTGTTGTCACAATACAGAGGTATTGGATCAACAATGGACGGAACCACCTGGAGTTCTTTCAAGAACTTTCTCATCCAGTCGGCTTCTTTTGCGGCATCAGATGCAGCGATATATTCCGCTTCCATCGTCGAGTCAGCAACGGTTTCCTGTTTGGAACTCTTCCAACACACCGCCCCTCCATTGAGGGTAAAGACAAAACCCGACATGGACTTGGAATCATCCTTGTCACTCTGGAAGCTGGAGTCAGCAAAGGCCTCAATCTGGAGGTCTTTTCCGCCATACACCAAGAACATCTCCTTAGTCCTTCTCAGGTACTTGAGAATGTTCTTTACCGCTATCCAGTGCTTCTCCCCAGGGTTTGACTGATACCGGCTTACCACACTCAGTGCATAAGCTACATATGGTATGGTACACAACATCGCATACATTATAGAGCCTACCACAGAAGCGTAGGGTATAATAGACATGCGATCCCTTTCCAAATCAGTCTTGGGAGACATCTCTTTGGAGAGGGTGATCCCGTGACAAGCCGGTAGATTACCGCGCTTGGAATCTTCCATACTGAATCTTTTCAGTATGGTGTCGATGTACCTGGACTGTGAAAGTCCTAATATCCTCTTGGATCTATCACGATGGATCCGGATCCCCAGAATGTAAGAGGCATCACCCAGGTCTTTCATGGAGAACCTGTGTGACAAGAATCCTTTGACAGATTATAGCATAGGAATGTCATTTCCTATCAAGAGAATGTCATCCACGTATAAAACGAGGAATACTACAGTTCTTGCTACAAATCTACTATAGATGCATGGTTCATCTGGATTTTTGATAAAGCCAAATTCTTTGACCGTTTCATCAAAATAGATGTTCCAACTCCGCGATGCTTGCTTTAGTCCATAAATGGACTTAAGCAACTTGCACACCTTTCCGCTGCTCCCACTCTGAATGAAACCCTATGGCTGGTCCATATAGACACACTTCTCTAAATTTCCATTTAGAAAAGAGGTCTTTACGTCCATCTGCCAGATTTCATAATCGTGGAAGGCAGCAATGGCAAGAAGGATCCGAATGGATTTCAGCATAGCCACTGGAGAAAAGGTTTCGTCATAGTCCAAACCAGGTCTTTGACGAAAACCCTTTGCAATAAGTCTAGTTTTATAGGTCTCAACCTGTCCATCTACACCAATCTTCCTCTTGAAGATCCACTTGCATCCTACGGGTTTTACCCCATCTGGAGCAACGTCCAAAGTCCATACTTTGTTGGTGTACATGGACTCCATTTCGGTCCGCATTGCATCCAGCCATTTTACCGAGTCAACGCTCTGAATGGCCTGCTGGAAGTTAGTCGGCTCATCATCATTACCAATGATGCAATCCTCTCTATCCCCGTCTATGAGAAAACCGTAGTATCTCTCGGTCGGATGAGATTGCCTACTACTCCTGCGGAGAAGCGTAAGAATGTCCTGTTCTTTCGAACCTTCTGGTTCTACTAAGCTTTCAGTAATAGTCTGTGGTTCTGGAATTTCTTCCAGTTCTATTGCGCTCCCACTAATTTTCTTTTCTAAGAACCGGTGTTCTAGAAAGTGGGCATTACGAGAAACAAAGACCTTTTGTTCTTCTGCGTAATAGAAAAGATACCCCCTGGAGTTTTTTGAGTATCCCACAAACTTGCACAGTACTGAGCGTGCCTCGAGTTTGTCCGCATGCTGCTTTTTGAAAAAAGATGGACATCCCCAGATATTCAGATATTGAAAATAGGGTTTCTTCCCACTCCTCATATGGTGTGGTAAGCACAGTCTTAGTTGGAACTTGGTTCAAAAGGTATGCGGCTGATTCTAGCGCATATCCCCAGAATGATCGCGGCAACTCAGCGTTACTCATCATGGAACGTACCATATCCAATAGGGTTCGGTTCCGTCTCTCCGATACACCGTTATGTTGCGGAGTGTACGGAGGAGTAAGCTGAGAGAGAATTCCATTCTCTTTTAAGTAATCCAGGAACTCGACACTTAAGTATTCACCACCTCGATCAGATCTTAGTGTCTTGATACTTTTGCCTGTTTGTTTTTCTACTTTATTCTTGTATTCCTGGAACTTTTCAAAGGCTTCAGATTTATGCTTCATTAAGAAGACATGTCCGAACCTTTAAAAATCATCCGTAAAAGTAATGAAGTAAGAATAACCGCTTCACGCATGTGTAGACATTGGACCGCACACATCGCTGTGTACGAGCCCCAAGAGCTCGCTCGCTCTTACCCCGTGTCCAGTGAACGGAGTCTTTGTCATCTTTCCTTTGAGACAGGATTGACAAGTTGCATATGAATGATATTCGAACGAATCCAAATATCCTTCTGTATGTAACTTCGTCAACCTTCTCTCATTGATGTGACCCAGTCTACAATGCCATAAGAAAGCATGATTGATTTCTGGAGACTTTCTTTTGTGTGTATTCTGGACATTGAAAATCTGTGGTTGGTTTAATACGTATATACCATTGTTTAATGTACCCGACCCAATCAAAACTTGATTAAGGTGAATGTTCACAACATTACTTACAAATGCAAATTCATAATCTTCTTTAGATAATAAAGATACAGATATGATATTACAGGTTGCAAATAACAATCACGCAAAACCAAAACATGCCCATCTGACAATCCCAGGTGATAGTCCCCCACGGACTCAGCATCCATGCCAGCTCCGTTTGCAACTCTGAGGGTCATATCACCTACCTTCAAAACCCTACGCCTTCTCAGTGCCTGCAAAGAATTACAGATATGAGATCCTGATCCGGTATCCAATACCCAGGATGTAGAGTTTATTGATAGACAATTTTCAATAACATACACACCTGAAGCCGAAGCCGCAACTTGCTTCGGATCCTGGTTTCTGGCCTTCCAAGCCCTGCAATCCTTTTTCCAGTGTCCACTCTTGTGACAGTAAAAGCATTCTTCCTTTCCCACAAGCTTTCCCACTACCTTTGTTGCCTTTGCCTTTCCCTTCGTATCCATTTTACTAACACCGCCCCTTGGTTTGGCTGGGGCTTTCTTCTTCTTTCTCTTGGCTTTCGCATTGGACTTAGAAGAGGAAGATCCTCCTACAAACAAAGTGGATGTTTCCCTACTTTTCTGTAGGGTGCCCTCTGCACTCCTCAACATGTTGAGGAGCTCCAGAAGTTCAACCTCTTTTCCTTGCAAGTTGAAGTTCAGGATAAACTGGGCGTAAGTGGAAGGAAGGGACTGGAGAATCAAGTCTGTATAGAGCTCGTTCTCTAACGTGGTCCCAAGGTCCGCGAGCTCTTCAATGAAACCAATCATCTTAAGCACGTGTTCCGCTACCGATGATCCGACGGCCAATCTCGTCGAAAATAACTTTTTCGAGACTTCGTATCGGGCGATACGGGATTGCTCTCCATACAGTTCTTTTGTATGAAGAAATATGGATTCCAGGTCCATATTCTCGTGCCTCCTCTGATGTTCATTGTCCATAGAGGCAAGCACGAGGCACTTGGCCTTCGCGCAGTCAATCTCCCATGTCTTACGGATTTCTATATCCGTGACGCTGGAGGTGGGACCTGGGACAGGGGGAGCTTTGGTGGTAAGGAGATACCCCAACTTGTCGTAAGTGATTGCCATTTTGACATTCCTGAGCCAATCTTTGTAGTTTGGCCCTGTCAGTATGTTTTTATCTAGTAATAACTTAAGTCCGGTCATGTCGATTGGTCGCTGCAATTACGAGAGAGAGAAGAAACACTTTAGCATGATGCTCTTGCAAGTTTAGAGTGGTTTTTAATTTGTCTAAACAGGATGGCTCCCACTGTCTCTCGAATCCCTCCTCAAACCAAAAAGGAAGAATTAGTCGGGATCAATCTCACCGTACAATACTTGCTTAACCGTTCAGCCAGGTCAGTGTTGGTACTTCGAGGGAGGTTTTCTAACGCTTTCGCGAAGTTCCTTAATTAAATAATCTTTTTTCCCTGGGGGCGTAGCCCCGCTAACACCTTTCTAGACACCTACTTGGTTTATAGCATTGATCGTTAAGTGAGAAATTTCCCGAGGAGTAGCATATACTCACAGTAGGATCGGGATCCAAATATCATCGTGCGATAAAACTGAAGGAATCCTACCAGAATTATCACACTCCAAATGGTATGCAGCGCTAGCAAGTTTCAGTTTCTTTTGAAACTCCCGATGTGGATTTTTGCCCCATGCTCTTATGACCTTGGCGTAGGTCAAAATGTCATAAGTCACATGTCAAGTTCTACCCATCATTATCCAGGTTAATTTGAACCCACCAGTACCTACCCTTGACGTAGGCCAAAATGGCAGTACGACTGTCTCAAACCAACGCATTCTATCTATGTAACAGATAAATATCCGGCAGCTACCAATCACTATGCCTTGGCGTAAGGTCAAAATACATAGCTTGAATACTACCGAATATTTAACTGAAATGATGGAGGGCTACGAATGGTTTTGGCGAAACCGTGAACGTAGTGAACTTGATATAATCGATGGAACGAGATAGCTTTTAAAAAGAAGTGGTTCAAGCTCCGCATTTAAAAGTTGGTTTTTGAAAAGAACCGAGTAGTTTTGAAAGTGTTCCAACGACTTTTGCTTGGTTTATTTTTTTGCATTAATTTTAATGCGTCTCATCATTTAATCCTACCATTGCAGAAAACAACGAAAATATGACGTACGCTTATGCCATCCGCATTCGCCACGGGGCCCCGTCATCACCCGTTAGGTTACTTAACTAACGACAGAGCGGGGGCTGGACTAGCGTGGATGCAAAACATAAGCAACGCCTAAATAGATATCATATATAGATATATAGCAATGATAGCCATTCCAGATCACAGATGAATATATTGGATATACTAGGAATCCGCATTCCGTTCGAGCCTGTAACGAAAAGCGGATTACACGATCGCGATGAATAGCCAATACCCCACCCTAGACCCCTACGGATGCGGCAAACTACCCACCAAGTACCCAAAACGAAGCAACCTCCCTCAATGACGTGAGTAGGCCACTCGGCACTTCGAG
Source organism: Agapanthus africanus (assembly GCA_030015575.1). NCBI lineage: Eukaryota > Viridiplantae > Streptophyta > Magnoliopsida > Asparagales > Amaryllidaceae > Agapanthus > Agapanthus africanus. The sequence continues at coordinate 243,434,085 of JASDDO010000019.1, forward strand.
ATACCCGGTAGTTTGTGCACCTCACCTTGGGTCTATCCTAGGAGCAAAAACAGTAAAAAAAAATTATACAATGGCGGCTACAACCTCATCCCGGATGTGCGGCCATACAAATAATATTACATCATATTTACATATTACATGAATTGAAAGATAAAGAAAAAACTCTCATCTCACAACCCCCGGCTATTCATCCGCGACAATATAACGAATTCATATACACATACCATCAACATTACAGATCATAGATATGTATAACCCCCACTAATCGACGTATAGCGATTAGCAGACGTTCAATACATATATAACATTACAGATACAACCCATTAGCCAAAGTTTACAGAAAATCGATCAAAATACGGATTTGTAACCATCCGAAAAACAAATTTGTTCTCTGGAAATTCTGGGCAGAAACAAACCATCCAAAAAATTACAAAACACCAACACAAGAACACTGCAGGAAAAACGATCCACGGCCGAGTCAACTCGGCCGCGGATCCACGGCAGGAGCAAGCTCATGCCGCGGATCCGCGGTGAGTTGGTCGACTCACTGGATCGTTTTTCTTTCCTGTTCTATAAAAAGCCTGAGCCGATTTTTAGTACATGATTTATTATTTTTTGAGCAGAAATAAAAATCGGCAGAAAGTTGATATTTTTAACGTGTTTTGCGGTTATTTTTGTCCGATCGAAATTCTAGATACTTTGCTAACATGCTAGGGTGTGTTTAGCTAGGCTCTGATACTACTGTAAGTCTACGTTACCTCTCCCGGTTCTTTCGGGCTTGCGGAAACGGTAAAAAACGATTTTTAGGGTCATGGTAACATGGACTATAAAACATGGATCTTTGCTAAACTACACACTAGCAACTAACAAGAGCTTTACCTACTCGGTTAGGGGGTTATACCTCAACTTGAACTCCTTCTCTTAGACTCCTTGTGGTGGTCGGATGGTTCTCTCCTCGCCGTCTTCTCTTGCCGAAGATGGATCCACCTGAGGGTCTCTACCTTGAGCTCCTTCCTCGAACTTGAGGAAATTAAAGTGTTCGGCTTGCTAGACCTTCAACCTTAGGATGAGTAGAGAGTGACTTTAGTGTTTTATCTCAAAGGAAATGGTTCTCAACTCATGAGAATGATTTTCCTTGAGCTAGAGGAAGAGAAAGAGGAAAAGATAAGAGAGAATGAATATGAGAGAATGAGAGAGTTTTGCAACCATAACAAAAATATATGTGAATTAACTAATTAACAATATTAATCAAAATGAAAAAGGTGATGGTATATTGAAATGACCATTATCATTTCACATTAAATGAGTTTTGCAAAGATCAATGAGCATCTTTGCTTGAAATGATGATGGTCAACTTTTCAACCTTGGTCAACAAGTCAACCTTGGTCAACAAGTCAACAACCCTAACCATAACTCAATTTCCTTTAATTAATATTATTAATTGATATTTCACATATTCATTAGGGTTTGGAAAAAGACAACTGTCAACTGTGCATACACACCCGTTCCAGAACCCTAATGAAAATCCTTTTCCTCTGCCTCAGTCAACTGTGCATACACACCCGCATTTGTGTTCCGAGGAACACAAATACAATGAGATAAAACTAACCCCAAAACATATATTAGGATCTGGCTCAAACCAGAGCCCGCTAGTAATGACCGTCCGGACACCAAACGTGCACAAGTGTGCGGATGTGAACGAACCCTGTCGCAAAACCATGCGACCTCTACTCTGTTTTGCCCAAAGGCGAATAACCCTCTGTGTGGGACTCTAATGACTCGACACTACGCTGGCGGTGGGTTTAACCACAGACCGCAAGCGGCACTAGCTGTACGTAACGGCCCCCAGGTAGATGCCGATAAGAAGACTGATGAGGCGAACCCATTCAAACTCCTGCTGAGCCTGTCTGTGACAATCTGCGTACAGTCCGGTCTGTTCGTCTGAGAATATCGCATGGCGGGCCTAGGGGGTGGTAAACATCAGTCCCCTAATAGCGGTATAAGTCGTGTCGGAGCGTAGCCCAGAACACCCTGAGATAACACTGGAAACCTACCTGTGTATCTCGCTTGCCCTGGCCAGGGACGACTATGTGTAATGGCTCTCCTAGACACAGCGCGATATCAACTCCCAATACCGGGAGAGACGAATCCTATCTAACCGTCACTGCCTCCAAGTGCTTCGGGACTGCACCCAACTACTACCTGTTTGCACGACTCCTTTGAGCCGTGGTAGGGTAGTAATCAAAGTACAGTGGGAACACACTCGAGGCGAAGTGACAGTGTCAAGTCAGCGGACTAAGCTGTACCATGTCACCTGGGAACTGATAACTGACGATAGGTATAGTACCAACCAACAGTTCCCGACGAGTCCTGTCCAGTGTACTCGTAACCTAACGAGCACCCGCATACTATCTCAAGTACGACGTACTGACAGCTGTGGGACAGACCGTCTCCCATGCTGGGATGAGAAGCGCATACGCTAGTCTACTCCGGAGTATCGATGCCCTGTCTCGATAGTCCTATGACTAGGGACCTGCATAAGGATGTGCTTGTGGATTACCCAGCCCCCACGAGTGTGACTGCCATCACAACGCTGGTAATCAAGCAAAGATCCTAAGGGCTCCACTAATGTGTATAGGCAATATGTTAAAAGAAACACATGTACACACATTGAAGTAGAAACAAACCAAGTAGCATACTACTATTTTGAGCAAGATTGTCTATACAATGGTGAATATCCCAAGCTTCCATTAAGTAATATACAAACTAGTATGATACAGTAATGGCCTCTAGGGCATATACACTAACACGCCGTTGTTTGTAGCTTGGTACAGAAGAGGCCAGTGTATACGAGAGGAGTCTCACTATCCTAGAGACTAAGGTATACGGAATACAAGGAACCGTTCAGCCACGGTACAACGGTAATGGAGATTCAGGTTAGGTGTCTTATGATTGCAGTCTTGTGCCACTTCTAACACCTTCCGTACCAATCTACCCTTTATAAACCCCGCATGTCTTGATTGTATTGATTATATTGTATTGTTTTGTAAATTGTATAGATGGATGACTTACCGAAACCATGATATCAGTAATGGAACGGATATAATAAAAGAACATGTAAATGGAATATATCCATGGTTAGGTTCAGTCAATACAGATTGATATAGATTGACTAGATGGATTAATATTGAATCATATTGTAATGTAGTTTGTACTTGAATCACATTTAAGTCAGATTGATTAGGTTGAGACTCGGTTGTAGGGTGTTTTTCGCCATCCTATTAAGATGGTAATGAGCGCGTTTGTCAGGCATGTAGAGATTCCCCCTGCCTAAGGCAGGCCGGGGTTTATTGATTGTGGGGATTCGAATCTCCGGCAGCCGCGGACTAAGCCGTCGTTAATTACCCCTCGCTTTTGGAGTGAGAGAACCTTCGATTGACGGGTAAAACCGGTCATACGAACTCAATGTGAAGTATTGGTATGCGTTTTTTTATACATAACAATATGGACGTGTTGATTATTTTTTTCCATTTGTAAAATAAGGATATATATATTTTTTTATAAATTTTTTTCTAAAGAAACTCATTTTTAAAAAAAAATTTATTATTATATTTTATTTTATTTATTTCACATTTTTTTTAAATAAAAAATATGTGAGAGAGGGGAAGCCCCCCACTTATGTGGGGTGGGAAAGAGGCTCACGTGAGGAAGGGAAGAAGCTCCCACTAAGTGGGAGCCTCCCCCTCACGTGAGTGGGGAAAAGCTCCCATCTGGTAGGAGCCTCCCCCTCACGTGAGGGGGGCTAAAAAATATTTTTTTTGTGGAAGGAGTTAAAACTCCAAAATATTTTATTTGTGGTTTAAACTCCCAAAACAATTTTATTTGGAGTAAAACTCCCAAAAGTTTTTATATGGAGTTAAACTCCAAAAGAATTTTTATTTGTGGAGTTAAACTCCAAAAGAATTTAAATGGAGTTGAACTCCGAAAGAATTTTTATTATGGAGTTGAACTCCAAAAGAATTTTAAATGGAGCTAAACTCCAGAATTTTTTTTATAATTGAGTTAAACTCCATAAGAATTTTTATTGTGGAGTTGAACTCCAAAGACAAAACCCCCTTTTTTATTTTTAAAAAGAAGCTCCCACAGAGTGGGAGCTTCCCTCTTTCACGTGAGAGGGAAAAAGGGGGCTCCCAAGATGAGAGCCCCCCCTCACATGAGAGGGAGAAAGGGACTCCCAAAATGGGAGCCTTCCACTCACATGAGAGGGAATAAAGGGGCTCCCAAAATGGGAGCCTCCCACTCACATGAGAGGGAGCAACCCACAATGAGAGCCCCCCCTCACAACTCCAAAAAAGATTTTTATTTGGTGTGGAATTAAATTCCACTAAATGTGGAGCTTCCCCTTCACGTGAGAGGGGAGAAAGCTCCCACTTGGTGGGAGTTCCCTATTCCTCACGTGATAGGGAGCAGAGGATCCCACTTTGTGGGAGCCTTCCCCTCACGTGAAAAGGAGGGAAAGCTCCCTCTAACACTTAGTGGGAGGCTCCCTCTCCCTCACGTGAGAAGGAGCAGGAGCTCCAAAAATATTTTTTTTCTTTTTTTTGTGTGATGGAGTTAAACTCCAAAAAAATTTATTTGGAGTTAAACTCCAAAATCAATTTTATTCAGAGTTAAACTTCCAAAAAAAGGTTTTTATTATAGAGTTAAACTCCAAAAGAATTTTATTTGTGGAGTTAAACTCCAAAAGATTTCCTCCTTTCTCTTTTGAGAAGAAACCCAAAATGAGTTCTCTTGAAACTCCAAGATTTAGATCTTAGATGATAAAAAAAGAGACCATTTTTCTTTCTCTCTCAAATTGGATATTGAGGAAGGAGAAGAAGGTAGCGAAAATCTAACCCCTTTTTTTCGTCGATCGGATGTGAGAGTTAAACTCTCCTTCAGTGGGTTTATGGTAAAACTTTTTTAGTTTTTAAAAAGAAAGAAAGCTAAGATCTTGATTTAATTGGAAAATGAAAAGGAAAAGGAAGAACTTGAGAGAGTGAGGATGGAGGCACAAACCCTAGAGATTTGATGGGGAATGAATTTTTTTTTCCATTTCATCATCATGTTGCCTTTTATAGGCTTACAAGATTAAACATAGCCCCTTAGGCTTTACAAAATGGTATTTTGCCCATCCTATGCATCATGTGCTCATTTCTTTTGCACATGAGCCATGAGTTTTACAAAAAATTGGCTTTATATCCATTTTTCTCACATTTATGCATAAACAATTACATCAAAATTATTTATTACAAAAATTTTATTTTGGCATGGGAGAGGCCGGCCACTTCATGTTCGGGCTCGACTCGGGCATGAGCCCACTTGGCTTGGGGTTGATTTTGACTTTGACTTGGTCAACCGGGGTGTAATTTTCGACCCCAACAAAGTGTCCCCATCAATAAATGCACACCACACATGTGGGTCGTGTGCATGCAATTGATGGATCTTCTTTCACATGGAGGCAACTTGATTTGGTTCCCGCTTTTAGGAAGCTGGCACTGCCCTTTTTACGACATGGACGGTCGATGCTTGACGTGTCCTCGAGACGGAGTGTCGGTGTATGACGTATCCCCGGCACAGAGTGTCGCTGGTCGACGTTTCCTCGGCACGGAGTGTCGCTGGCTGTTCGACTTGTCCACGGCATGGAGTGTCGCTGGCTGACGTTTTCCCGGCATGGAGTGTCGCTGGTCGACTTGTCCCTGGCACGAAGTGTCGCTGGTCGACTTGTCCCCGGTACGAAGTTTCGCTGGTTGTTCGACTTGTCCCCGGCACGGAGTGTCGCTGGTCTACTTGTCCTCGGCGTGGAGTGTCGCTGGCTGTTCGACTAGTCTCCGGCACGGAGTGTCGCTGGTTGACCTGATTCCGAGGCGGAGCATGATTCCGACAGGGAGGTCGCTGGTCGACTTGTCTCCGGTGCGGAGTGTCGCTGGTCGACTTATCCCAGGCGTGGAGTGTCGCTGGCTGTTCGACTTGTCCCCGGTACGGAGTGTCACTGGCTATTCGACTTGTCCCCGGCTTGGAGTGTCACTGGTCGACTTGTCCCCGGCACGGAGTGTCACTGGTTGACTTGATTCTGAGGCAGAGCATAATTCCGGTAGGGAAGGTAGATATCCCGAGGCGAAGCATGATTTCGACACAGGGTACATTCTGGGACGAAGCATGATTCCGCCGTAGAGATTGTTGGTTTGATTTGGGTTGAAATCATCATCACTACACTAGAATATGGTATCGGGAGCGAATCATCATTTGCTATGAGTGGAGTTGGGGATTTTGGTTTTGGTTTGGCATCAGCACCGCTTACACTGGAATATGGTACTAGCAGCGAATCATTATTTGCCATGAGGGGATCTCCATCGTTTCCAGTTTAACGACTTAGGGGTCATCCGTTCCCAGTTTAACGACTTAGAGGTCATCTGTTCCCAGTTTAAATACTTAGGGGTCTATTGGATCGGAAGCTTGGAATTTTAGGGTAGGGGTCGGCATCAGCGTTGCTAACACTGAAGCACAGGTACCGGGAGCAATTCATCATTTGCCTTTGCCTGTTGGGGAGCGATGGATTAGGAGACATGTTTAGGTCCCTATCACCTAAGACTTTTTAATTTTATGAGCCGTAAGGGTCCCATAAAAGTATTCTCCCTACGAGTCGAAAGGATCTCGTAGGTGTACTTTCTCCTTAGGAGTTGTGGGGACTCCCAAGTGTGTTTTTCCTTTGTGTGTCGTAAGGATCCCACGAAGGTGTTTTCGTACGAGTCGTGAGGATCCCGTAAGTTTTGTTCTCCTCATTGATCGTGAGGACACATGAGTGGGTCTTCCAAAATGGAGTATAATTCCAAGGGCGGAGACCGGACGCATGACTGGTGATTGCGGTAGGGTATGGGTATGATGAGAATTATTTGAGCCCGTGGATTGTATACGGTAGCCAGTTTGGGGACCAACCGTAGGGCTGGGAGAATTTTGGGATTTTGTTGGCGCCTGTATCCCTGCACTGGAATATGGTACCAGGAGCGACTCATCATTCGCCGTTGGGACATTCAGAGATTTGGATTTTGGTTGGCGTCTGCATCGCTGCACTGGAATATGGTACCAGTAGCGACTCATCATTCGCCGTTTAGGATTTGAATTTTGGTTGGCGTCTGCATCGCTAACACTGAAATATAGTTTCAGAAGTGATTCATCATTCGCCTTTGGAGGTTATATTTTTTTTACCGCGATTGCTCTATCATTTCATCTTTTCTTATCGCGACGGTCGCGATTGCCCTATCATTTTGGCTATTTATTCGCGGTTGCCCCATCATTTCGGATTTATTTTCATCTTTATTTTACTCGCTGATTTTTATTGCGAATAGCCCCAGCATTTCGGCTTTTCTTTTTTTTCTTTTATTTACACATTTTTACATCCCCAGTTCAACGACTTAGAGGTTGATTATTCCCAGTTTAATGATGTGGCGGTCATCTGTTTCCAGTTTAACGACATGGTGGTCAGATGTTGGAGTCTGGGCTTGATTTTGCAGGAACTATATGCACCTTTGGCTTAATTGCATAAGCGTGCTCTTCGTCATCTAGTGTAACATCTTAGAATGTGATTAGTGTTAATTAAGCGATAATACGTGTTTTCTGTAAAAAGTTTACCAATTTGGTTTCCTCACATTTTATAACAATTAATTAATATTTTATTATTATTTATTATGGCTTGCACACACTTGTGCATGTTAATATAAGGGTTTGTTTGTGTTAATCTAGTTTAGTGACCATGACAAGCTTAAGCTAATCCTTACTTGTTTAACCTTAACCTTAAATCATAGATATTTGTGTGAGATATTTCGCTTTGTGTTTTGTTTGGAGAGGAAGTGGCAAGGTGACTCATGGGGAGTCATGCTTGCATTAATGGTGAAGTGAGGGAGAGAGTTAATGCAAGGTGCACTTACCCTACACTCACCTCTCATCCTTAACACCTCACACTCTCATTCTTATCTCACTATCTTACTCTCAATTGTTTCCTTCATCCCCTCTTCACTCTCAACTGAACCCTTATCTAATTCATCACTAAACCTTCACAAAACTTGATCAAATCTCACCCAAATCACTTCTCATGTCTTGTTTTGCCTCTAAGATCACTTGGAGCTTTGAAAGCTAGGATCTTTGAGCTTGTGTGGTTAGGTAATGATCTCTATCTGTTAAGTAGGTGTTTTTAATATTGTGTAGCTTATTAGTTTCAGTTTAGAACACTTAAAGTTTCGTTTTAGTACACATATCGTATTTTGGTTTAGTTGTGGGTCTCGGATGAATCTGCTATCAAACTATGTGTTTGTTGGAAAAGTTTCCATCACAGCGACCTAGTGTTGTGACTTAGAAGCTACCCTAAAAAGCTGATACTATTCCCTTAATAATGGACCGCAAATTTATTGCTTCTGGCCGCAATTTGCGGCCAGACTGGGGTGTTTGGGTTTGTGCTTTAGTTTAGGAGTCTCTGGGGTTGTATGTGGTCTCGTGAAACTTGCAACTTTTACAAATTGTTTGAGTAGCAAAATCTGGGATCACTTTGCTTGTTTTCAAGTGTTTCGACTACGCGCGTTACGTTATCCGACACGGTTCGTGTCTTTGTGTATCTGTTGCTCTTGGGTTAGTTTCGTAGTGTCGCTACGCACGTTAGTCGCTAGACGAACACTTGAGGGTTTGTTTGGAGTTGGTGCGTCGGTCAAACGTAGTTTGTACGTGTTATTGGTCGATTGCTAATGTGAACTTATTATGTTGTTTTATGATCTTAGGGTCGCAGGCAGGGACTTCGGACGCTGCGAAGAAGGGAAAGCGAGTGGTTGGCTTTACTTAGCCCAAGATCATCCGTGAGTAGATTTAACATCTACAGGAGAATCGCCCGCATGGCGTTATGCGTCTCGGCTAGATTAATTGATATGATTCTTGATATTAAGTATATTGCACATATAGAGATTGTGCATAAACTTCATTGCATATCATTACTTGATTGTGCATGTGTACCACTGTTGCATACCTCATTTTCCTATTGCATATGGACATAGTATTAATGAGACATAACACCATTATTGACGGTTCATGTTTCACGAGCACTAATTGTATGCTACACACACTCCGTCGATAATTGCCATGAGACGCACAACCCATATACATACGTGATATTGTATTGGTTAGGGACATTGAGACATGATCCTTATTTCCATTGTGTATAAGAGAGATAACATACACATATACTTGCATATCTACATGCTTACACCTATACATTCGTGATATTGTATTGGTTAGAGATATTGAGACATGATCCTTATTTCCATTATGTATAAGAGAGATAGTATACACATATACTTGCATATCTACATGCTTACACCTATACATATGTGATATTGTATTGGTTAGGGACATTGAGACATGGATTCTGATTTCATTGTACATATGAAATATAGCATACCTGTATACCTACATGCTTACACATATGCTTTGCTATGCTTACATGATTACACATATATCTAGAGGGTATTACATCATTATTGACAGGTATAGACACATATCTTGATATAGCTACACATATACCTAGAGGGTATTACATCATTATTGACAGGTGTAGACACATATGAGATACAGCTACATGTACATCATGCATACATACTTACATGTACACCCACATACCTGGCTACAGCTACATGTACATCATGCATACATACTTACATGTACACCCACATACCTGGCTACAGCTACATGTACATCATGCATACATACTTACATGTCACCCACATACCTGGCTACTGCTACATGTACATCATGCATACATACTTACACGTACACCCACATATCTTGATATAGCTACACATATACCTAGAGAGTATTACATCATTATTGACAGGTGTAGACACATATGAGATACAGCTACATGTACATCATGTATACATACTTACATGTACACCCACATACCTGGCTATAGCTACTGTACATCATGCATATATACTTACATGTACACCCACATACCTGGCTACAACTATATGTATATCATGCATACATACTTACATGTACACCCACTTACCTTGCTAGAGCTACATATACCCTTATGTGGTATTGTTTTGTCATCGACATGGAGACATTGATTCTTATGCTAATGCGCATATGAAATGCATCATACATACATGCTTATATATAAATACACATATCTTGCTATACCGACATGGTTACACGTACCTTGCTATAGCCACGTGTTCACTTTATTTGATGTTGCATTGGATTTTGGAGAATTGGAAATCGCATGACATATTTAATAACTTGATGCATTTAAATAGCAGTTTTTCTTTTATATGCTCATATCACTGTTTTATGTTGCATATATTATATTTCATGGATTTACACATTGAGATATGGATTTCATATGATGTTTTCTGGATGTTTTTACTCCTGATGATATATATCAGTGGTATAGGACGCTGTTATATATGTATATATATCAGTGGTATGGGACGCTGTTATATATGTACATATATATAATATATATCATCATAAAGATCTATGCAAGTATTCTAATTCTCTTGATATGATATTTCGATGCGTCCACCATTAGTTTTCTCGGTTCTGAGACTTGTGTTAGATGTCCCATGCGAGGAGTGGACGAGGCCATGAGCGGGTACATGGTGGACCCGGTATGGTTCCCTGGGCAAGAAGATTGCAGATGATGGCGATGAGCCTGGTAGGTGGGCTAGTACCTACCGGTGATAGTATTTGGATTCGGCGGTTATCATGGGGATACGGACCGGAGAGATGTACGGACATGATATCAGGGCCAGTCGTGGTGACGGCGCCTGAGAGATGAGTATTTACGTGTCGATGCTGGACACTAGTTTTCATGATGTTTCGAGTGAGATGTTGGACACTCAGGTTCCATGATTTTGATGTGTCGTTGAGGTACACACACACACACAAACACAAACACACACACACACACATATACAGGCATAGCTTCTATGATGTTTTCGGGTGTCGATGTTGAACACTCTGGTTCCATGAGACTTACAGGATTTGAGGGCCGATCTAAGGATGTGGTGCCTTTGGTATTGGGATTTAGAGTATCAGTGATGGACACTAGTTTCTCCACGATGAGAATTCCGTGTTGATGATAGGTTTATTCCCATACTCAGCATTTATTTGATATGCATTGCTTCATGTATTAGTAGTACCTGATAGAGTACCTTTCATGACTATTGCATATATATATTGCCATTTATTGCTATCAGCTTACATGTGATAGATTATCGCAGTACGTGCATACCTGCGATTACCTGCATATGTTATTTACTATTCATGAGTTGGCAACTCACCCCTGTTGTGCCACAATGTTTTGCAGGTGTCCATCAGAGTGGTAGCGGCAAGGCTTCTTCTTCTTATCGTATCATCTTTTGCAGCGGATACCGCTACGGCTGACTGTGTGCAGTTTTGCTATAGGTGGATTTTGCGGTTATCCGATGATGCTCATTTGTATACTCGTTGTATCTAGTACTCTCCATCTCCACTTTCATGTATTGACTTAGAAACGAGATGTGAGGACGATATTGTATATTATTTTGTGACTCTGGATGTCTTTTATGCTGTTGTCACTTTATATCGTCCATTTCTTCGCTACGGTGTCGTATATCTGTTGTGGTGGTTGTTTCCCCCTTTGGGCGTGGATTTGCTCCCGTTAGGGATGCTTTACTTATATTCTTTTGTTGTACCCTTTTTGGGGCTTGATTTTACAAAGGAGGTGCTGCCAAATTTTAAAGAAAGTAAAATTTGGACTTTAAAGATTTTTAATTGAGATCCAAAAGTTTTAACAATGCACTTAGCATTTACTACTTTTGATGGTTTAGATTGCTGGGTTTTCGTCTTACTTAAATTGCGTTACGCTTGTGGACGTTATGTAGTTTAAGGGCCGTCACGTGCCAAATTTCGGGTCGTGAAAAAGTTGGTATCAGAGCGCTAGGTTTTACCTTTCGGAGTGTAGGATGACCTTGGTATGATAGAGTAGGTAGTTTAAGCAGAGTGACGTAGTGTGTGTATGTCCGCGGCATACTTACGACACGGTACTCCGTCTAAGTGACCTAAGTACTAATTGCTTGAAATTCCTTCCATGGTTTTACATATCCTTGTGATTCGATTTTCGTGTTATTATCGAATCCTATTTCCATTTCTAGCCATTATGCCGCCGATGACTATGAGGGCTTAGAGAGAGGCAGCGAGGGCCGAGATTAGAGTTGACTCGTTTGGGACAAGGACTGACCAGGATGGTACGCTCGTTGTACAGGAGAAGATTGATCTGCCTTCGATAGATCGTTCGCTAGGCTTGAGATAGAGATGCAGGATTTGCGCCAGATGATGGGATCGTTGGTTGAGGCCAGTCGAGCGCAGCGATAGGAGGTTGCCACCCCTGTTACCCAGTTATTCCTTACTATCAGCACACAGCATTGTGTTACGTATACAGCAGCAGTGGACGCAGCCCTATTTGACGAGGAGCGTCTTCCCGAGACTTTGGGAGTTTCAAGACTGATGAGGGCTCGTACAGATGTATCAGCCCAGAGACAGATGTTTAGTCGCCGCGACAGTTTTCGTTTACGTCGCAGGAGTAGCAGAGGCTTGGGACGAGAACAGTTGTTTAGCTCTTATTCCCAGGAGGGTCAGCAATCATCGTATGGATGTTTCCGGTGCGGGAGTTTCCATCACCTCGTCAGGAATTGTTCCTTGGTACGACAGAGGAGGGCAGCAGTACCATATGTTACCTTACCACCTTCACCTCAGGGAGCGTTGCCCCTTGCGCCTGTTGTCCCACCGCATCAGACTAATGTTCAGAGAGGTCGTGGTTGCGGAGGGTTCGTTCAGAGAGTACAGGATGGTAAAGGAGGAGGACAACCAGTTGCGGGTAGAGGGCAGGAACGAGCGTTTGCTTCTACTCATCGGGACGCGCGGGCGTCCAATGTAGAGTTTTCAGGTATTCTTATTCGTATGTTCTTTTGTTACACATGTTTGTTAATTCGGGATCTATACACTCGTTTGTTCTACACACTTCGTGCCGAGGTTGGGCCGAGAGTCGTGTATGCTAGATCAGCCATTGTTGTGTTTACTCCTGTTAGCGATCCTTTGGTTGCGCAACACGTGTTTCGGTCATGTGCCAATCAGATAGCAGATAGAGATTCGTCCATCGATTTGATCCTTCTAGAGATGTTGGACTTTGACGTTCTCCTAGGCACGAACTGGTTAGCTACGTGCTATACGTCTGTGGACTGCCGCGAGAAAACAGTCAGGTTTTGTTTTTCCGGCGAGTCAGTTCTTGTTGTGCAGGGGACCGTGTTACCGCCCCTCACAGATTGATTTCAGCCTTTTTCGCTAGTCGGCTTTTGATGAGAAGATGTCGAGAATTCTTGGCTTTCATTTATGATACCAGAGCCACAGTGGATTCATTGGACCGGGTTCCTATCATGTGAGAGTTTTCCGACGTTGTTCCAGATGAGCCAGCGGAGCTTAGGGAGCTTAAGGATCAGCTGCAGAGTTACTAGATAGGGGGACTTGTAAGTCCAAGTGTTTCACTTTGGGAAGCTCCTATTTTGTTCGTCAAGAAGGACGGCAGTTTGAGGTTTTGCATTGATTTTCATCAATTAAACCGAGTTACGGTGCGGATTAGGCAGCCTTTACCTCGCATTGACGATTTCTTTGATCAGCTCCAGGATGAGAGACATTTTTCTAAGTTTGATTTGGGATCAGGTCATCATTAGCTGCGGGTTTGGAGTGATGACATTCCGAAGATTGCTTTTTGTGCGCGCTACGGGCTTTATGAGTTTTTGGTGGTGTCGTTGGACTCACCAATGCCCTAGCAGCATTCATGGATGTGATGAACCGGATTTTTTTTCAGGCCGTTCCTCGACCAGTGTATTGTTGTGTTATTTATGACATCCTGGTCTATTCCAAGAGTCGAGAGGAACATGAACAGCACTTGAGGATTTCTTTGCAGACATTGAGAGAGCACTAACTATTTGCTAAATTCTCGAAGTGTTCCCTCAGGCTTGATAGTGTTGACTTCCTAGGTCATGTGGTTACAGGAGACGGTATTCGTATAGACCCGAGGAAGATCGAGGCCGTACAGTTTTGGCCCAGACCTGTTCAGTGACAGAGGTCCGCATCTTTTTAGGCTTAGCCGGTTTTTACCGCCGTTTCGTGCAGGATTTCTTGAGTATCGCTGCACCATTGATCCTACTGACAAGGAAGGGGGTTCCTTTTCTTTAGACTGACGCATGCGTGCTGAGTTTTTCAAGGTTGAAGACTCGGTTGACGACTGCACCAGTTCTATCTTTGCTTCTGGATCGGGCGGCTTTGCCGTTTACTGTGATGTTTCGCGAGTGGGGCTCGATTGTGTACTGGTGTATCACGATAGAGTTATCGCTTATACTTCCCGACAGATGGAGGAAGTACGAGCAGGATCTATCCCACTCATGATCTGGAGATGGCCGCGGTGGTCTTGCGCTGGAGATTTTGGGACACTACTTGTATGGAGAGTCGTGTCAGATTTTCACGGACCACCAGAGCTTAATGTACATCTTCCTACAGTGGGATCTGACTTTGAGATAGCGCCGTTGGATGGAGCTTGTGAAGGATTGTGATTGTGAGATCCTTTATTGCCCGTGGCAAGGCGATTGTGGTAGCTGATGCTTTGAGTCGTAGGCCCGAGATTAGCTTCTTCCAGTTGTGCGCAGTTCAGAGACAATCTTTTACAGATTTGCAGTTCTTGTGCGACCGTTGAGTACAACTTAAGTTCTCCTCTACTAGGGGACAACTTGCTCATGTCCGCGTCCGTCCACTTTTACTTAATCGTTTTCGTGAGGCACGGCCCGCCGATGCCCATTTGTCTGAGATTTTGAGCATGTTCGGCAGGGTAATGATTCGGAGTTCTTGATTTATGACCAAGGTGTGCTACGTTGCGGGACTCGCTTGTGTGTACCAGATACTGATGGGTAGAGACGTGAGGTCCTAGAGCAGGCACATCAGTCAGCTTTTTGTGTTCACCAAGTTCCACCAAGATGTAACGTGACTTGAGAGTTAGTTACAGGTGGACAGGGATGAAGAGTGAAGTTTCGGATTTCGTTTTGAAGTGCTTGGCTTGTTAGCGAGCTAAGGTTGAGCATTTGAGACCGGCATGAGAGTTGCAACTTTTAACCGTTCCAGAGTGGGAATGGGAGAAGATCTCCATGAATTTCGTTGTGGTGTCTACCCAGGTCTAGACAGGGTGTGACTCCATTTGGGTGATTGTTGTCCGGTTATGCTCAGTATGTTCAGTTTTCTCAGTTGTTCTTCGATAAGTTTATGCATTTGCACGGAGTTCCTTCATGCGTTGTATCCAATAGAGGCATCCAGCTCGCTAGCCGTCTTTGGTAGAAGCTTCAGGAAGCCTTGGGTACTGTTTGAGTTTTAGCACCGCTTTCCATCCGTAGGCCGATGGTTAGTGAGAGCGGACTATACAGACTCTGGAGGATATGCTTGTGCGTACGTACTGAATGTTTGTTGGCTGTGGGATCGTCACTTGCCATTGATGGAGTTCTCCTCCGATAACAGTTATTAGGAGACATTTCAAATGGCAACTTTCAGGCCTTGTGTGGTAGGTTGTGATGATCGCCAGTCTGTTTGACTGACTCCGCGAGAGTGGGATTTTTGGACCCCAGCTAGTCCAGAGACTTCGGAGAAAATCCAGTTGATTCAGGTCAGGATGAGAGCAGCCCAGTGCAGAAAGAAATCTTATGCCGACAGTCGTTGTCGCAGACTTGAGTTCGCAATGGGAGATCATGTATTCCTACGGATTTTTCCGATGAATGGCGTTGAGTTTGGGAAGCTTAGTCCCAGATTGTAGGTCCTTTCGAGATCTTCGAGCGAGTTAGTACCGTTTCCTATCGTTGGCACTTCCGCACAGATTTTGAGTATTCACCCCGTATTTCTTGTGTCAATATTTTGCAATTACCTTCATGACCCTTCTCACATAATTCAGCACCAGACCATTCGATTAGGACGCGATTTTTTCGTTCACCAGCAGCCGATGGTGATAGTGGATCGGCAGGTGGAGAAACCTCGGTCAAAGGTCTTGCCATCTGTGTAGGTTTTCTTTGGCGTAGCCCGTCTAGTGAGGAGATCACTTGGGAGGCTGCGAGCGAGATGTGGAAGTTTTGCACTCATCTCTTTGAAGGTACGCAGGGTAAGAATTTTAATTCGGGGATGAATTTCTGTAAGGGGGGAGATTGTAACACCTTAGAATGCGATTAGTGTTAATTAAGCGATAATGCGGGTTTTCTGTAAAAAGTTTACCAATTTGGTTTACTCACATTTTATAACAATTAATTAATATTTTATTATTATTTGTTATGGCTTGCACACACTTGTGCATGTTAATGTGAGGGTTTGTTTATGTTAATCTAGTTTAGTGACCATGACAACCTTAAACTAATCCTTGCTTGTTTAACCTTAACCTTAAGCCTTAGATATTTGTGTGAGATATTTCCCTTTGTGTTTTGTTTGGAGAGGAGGTGGCAAGGTGACTCATGGGGAGTCATGCTATGGTGAAGTGAAGGAGAGAGTTAATGCAAGGTGCACTTATCCTACACTCACCTCTCATCCTTAACACCTCACACTCTCATTCTTATCTCACTATCTTACTCTCAATTGTTTCCTTCATCCCCTCTTCACTCTCAACTGAACCCTTATCTAATTCATCACTAAACATTCACAAAACTTGATCAAATCTCACCCAAATCACTTCTCATGTCTTGTTTTTCCTCTAAGATCACTTGGAGCTTGGAAAGTTAGGATCTTTGAGCTCGTGTGGTTAGGTAATGATCTTTATTTGTCAAGTGGGTGTTTATATTGTATAGCTTATTAGTTTCAGTTTAGAACACTTAAAGTTTCGTTTTAGTGCACATATCGTATTTTGGTTTAGTTGTGGGTCTCGGATGAATCTGCTATCCAACCAGGTGTTTGTTGGAAAAGTTTCCATCACAGTGACCTAGTGTTGTGACCTAGAAGCTACCCTAAAAAGCTGAGACTATTCCCTTAACAGTGGGCCACAAATTTATTGCTTCTGGCCGCAATTTGCGGCCAGACTGGGGTGTTTGGGTTTGTGCTTTGGTCTAGGGGTCTCTGGGATTGTATGTGGTCTCGTGAAACTTGATACTTTTAAAAATTGTTTGAGTAGCAAAATCTGGGATCACTTTTCTTGTTTTCTAGTGTTTCGACTACGCGCGTTACGTTATCCGACACGGTTCGTGTCTTTGTGTATCTGTTGCTCTTGGGTTGGTTTCGTAGTGTCGCTACGCACATTAGCCACTAGACGAACACTTGAGGGTTTGTTTGGATTTGGTGCGTCGGTCAAACGTAGTTTGTACGTGTTATTGGTCGATTGTTAATGTGAACTTGTTATGTTGTTTTATGATCTTAGGGTCGCAGGCGGAGTCTTCGGATGCTGCGAAGAAGGGAAAATGAGTGGTTGTCTTTACTTAGCCCAAGATCATCTGTGAGTAGATTTAACATCTACAGGGGAATCGCCCGCATGGCGTTATGCGTATGGGCTAGATTAAATGATATGATTCTTGATATTAAATATATTGCACATATAGAGATTGTGCATGAACTTCATTGCATATCATTACTTGCTGTGCATGTGTACCATTGTTGCATACCTCATTTTCCTATTGCATATGGACATAGTATTAATGAGACACAACACCATTATTAACGGTTCATGTTTCACGAGCACTAATTGTATGCTACACACACTCCGTCGATAATTGTCATGACACGCACAACCCATATACATACGTGATATTGTATTGGTTAGGGACATTGAGACATGATCCTTATTTCCATTGTGTATAAAAGAGATAGCATACACATATACTTGCATATCTACATGCTTACACCTATACATACGTGATATTGAATTAGTTAGGGACATTGTGATATGATCCTTATTTCCATTGTGTATAAGACAGATAGCATACACATATACTTGCATATCTACATGCTTACACCTATACATATGTGATATTGTATTGGTTAGGGATATTGAGACATGGATTCTGATTTCCATTGTACATATAAAATATAGTATACCTGTATACCTACAGGCTTACACATATGCCTTGCTATGCCTACATGATTACACATATACCTAGAGGGTATTATATCATTATTGACAGGTATAAACACATATCTTGATATAGCTACACATATACCTAGAGGGTATTACATCATTATTGACAGGTGTAGACACATATGAGATACAACTACGTGTACATCATGCATACATACTTACATGTGCACCCACATACATGGCTACAGCTACATGTACATCATGAATACATACTTACATGTACACCCACATACATGGCTACAGCTACCTGTACATCATGCACACATACTTACATGTACACCCACATATCTTGATATAGCTACACATATACCTAGAGGGTGTTACATCATTATTGACAGGTGTAGACACATATGAGATACATCTACATGTGCATCATGCATACATACTTACATGTACACACACATACCTGGCTACAGCTACATGTACATCATGCATACATACTTACATGTACACCCACATACATAGCTACAACTACATGTACATCATGCATACATACTTACCTGTACACCTATATACCTGGCTACAGCTACATGTACATCATGCACACATACTTACATGTACACCCACTTATCTTGCTAGAGCTACATATACCCTTATGTGGTATTGTTTTGTCATCGACATGGAGACATTGATTCTTATGCTATTGCGCATATGAAATGCATCATACATACATTCTTACATATAGATACACATATCTTGCTATACCGACATGGTTACACATATCTTGTTATAGCCACATGTTCACTTTATATGATGTTGTATTGGATTTTGGAGAATTGGAAATCGCATGACATATTTAATAACTTGATGCATTTAAATAGCTGTTTTTCCTTTATATGCTCGTATTACTGTTTTATGTTGCATATATTATATTTCATGAATTTACGCATTGAGATATGGATTTCATATGATGTTTTCTGGATGTTTTTACTCCTGATGATATATATTAGTGGTATGGGACTGTTCATATCAGATTTTTGCATTTTTATACCGCCCAATTTTTATCATATTGCTTACGGTAGGTACTCTTAAGCCGTGTTTGCTAGTCAATTGCAGGATACAGGTTCTCGGCTCTAAACGGTGAAATTCATGGAAAAACACGACAAATTCCGGATTACTGCCAACCACAGATAAAACACGGGTCTCCGCTCTCTATCCGTATGTTGCCGCACACCAGTTTAAAGAGACAAAATGGCAAATCAATGTCATTTTCATGCACAAAGCTCAATGGTAACACAAGATCCAACATATCTACGCGGAGCTCGAGGAAATCATGACAAAAAGATCCACATCAAATCACCTTTTTGATCAACAGAAATTCTGGAAAAATCGTGATGAAATTTTGAGAAAAAACATATACCAGACTGAAGGTCACTGCAAAACAGGAAAAGCCACCAAAAATGAAGGCCTAACACCCTGCTATGGCCGCGGAACCGCGGCCGTACGGAGGCGGCAGTAGGTGGGCTTTTAGGGTTATTTTGGTCTTTTTATGAAGAGGCAGATTGTTGCCCTAGATTTCCAGTTCCCTGCCTATAAATAGTCCAGAACTTGCCAAAGCCAAAGGTGGCTCATTCTTGTATTTAGATTTTAGGTTATATGATATTGTTCTTCTTCCTCCTCTCATCTCTTCTCCATTAAAAAACTTGTAGTGAGCTTTTGTGAGTGAAGAATGAATAAAGGAGTTCTTGTTCTTACCATGCTTGTCTTTTTATTTTGTTAACTATTATTGCTTATAATTTTCATTTGCTAATTTAGTTGTTGTTATTTGTGTTTGTTGCTTTCTTGTTCTCTTTTTCTTTATCCTTAAACAACAATGTGTCTTACGCTTGATCCTTGCCGAGGTGAGATCGCAAATAGCTAGTTGTAATCTTCTAATCTCTTTCTTTCTATCTTTCTCCTTTGTTTTATTTTCCTTTTTCTTGTAATGGGTGAGTAGTTTCCATAACTTGTTAGGGTAGGATAAGGGAAGTTTGAGAGAAGGAAATCTCTCCCACTCTTTCCTTGCCCAACATCTTAAATCGGACTCCCGTTAATTGAACCACAATCCGCTCCCTACGGCACCCTATCCTACATGATAGCGGTGATTCCGTAGTGGGACCGGTTGTGGTTAAATTAACCGGAGGTTAAGGATAAGAGCCAAGAACGGACGGACAAGCACCAAAAGGAAGAACTTATGCGTTGGAAAGCCTAGCTTATACTCGCAAGTTCCTTCCTAGTCGTGCTAATCCCCGTTGTTGCCGATTACCGTAACACCGATACTAAGAGTGGCAACGAAAGAAGTGAGCGACTCCTAACTCAAACTAACCTAATCCTAACCCTAACAAGCTCTCTTTACATATCATTTAGCACATAGTTAATCACAAACAAATCTGGACATTTGGACTTAACTCGTTAAAGCACATAGAAAAAGATTCCCATCTCCCTGCGGACGACCCGTACTCAACCGGCTAGCTACAAGCGAAACCGTATTGATTGTGGTAATTAACTAAACTTGAACACGAAGAATCCCTACCAATCAAATAGCGCCGTTGCCGGGGAGACAGTAGTTTATTTCTTTGTGTAATTTCGGATTAATTTGTGAATATAAAGCTAACCGAAAAAACAAAACAAAAAAATATACATTGTAAAAAAATCATCTTGTTATTTTTGATTAGTTTTTGTGCAAGTGTGTAGGATAATACGAAGTTCGAGTTCAGTGCCAAAGACGTGGGAAGTTAGACCCATATCTCGCGGCTACACCGCGACGGATCAAGACAAGAGCCAACGGTCTACCGTAAAAATCTGGAGCAGATACAGTGAGCAAATCAAGATTCAGGAAATCCAGACAAGCAGAGGACTCCCAGACTAGCACCTGTAAGAAAATTGAAGGCCCAAATCACGCATCTTGCCGCGGAACCGTGGCATAAGCAAGCTTAGGCCGCGGAACCGCGGTCGTTTGGAGCCTTCGGGGTGCCAAAATTTTTGTGAGTTTCTTTTTCTCCTTCCCCACTCCTCTGAACTCCACTGAATTGTGTTTTCTGCAGCATTCTTTGCGCAAACTCTCTTCCCCCTTCCAATAAATTGTTTTTGTGTAGGATTCTTTGCGCCGCGCTAAAAAAATAAAAATTGATTGCAGTTGATTTGTTACTGCTTTGCATTTATTAATACGGACTTTAAGGGGCTTAAAACCAATCCAGATTGGGTGGGGATTTCATCACCCTTCCCAGAACCCCAGAAATCACAAAAAGCATATGCATTGACCATTGTTAATTAAAAAATACTAGACTCAGCCCTAAGGACTTCGCGCTCATTAGGACAGAGGACTAGTTACAGGCATCGGCCGTTTATCCTATCCTGACTTTGTGGTGTCTAGGCAAGTGTGTCCAAGGCAAGTGGTTACTTAATTAGGACCACTACTTACGTAGTGGGGAGCCTCCCACTTACCTGGTACTTACCTGGCCGCAATTGGCGGAGAAGAGGCGGTTTGAGGTCCTATTTCTAGCCCTTTGGAACAGTTAGGAGCTGTCTAGCTGACCTAGGTGACCCTAGATCTAGGTGTGATTGTGCATATCTTGTTTGTGATTGCTTAATGCCGTAAGTCCGTACATATTTTTGTAGAGCTCTTTCTAAAAAGATAAAAAAAAGGAAAAAATCAAAAACTTTTATAAAAACTTGCCCTTTGACGCCAAAATCCTATTTTTTCACCCACCACCCATCGTATTTCTCCATTGACGTTTTCTTACCCTCACCTTCTCCGCTTTGACTATACTAAACTCGTTTAGTGTATGTCCGCTTAGACTCGGGACACTAGCGCCCGCCTAGTCCGCGTTACGTTAGTCGCTACCGACTACGCGATCGACTCAGACGTCGAAACTCCGTCCATGCCTCTTTCACCCTTACCTTTGCCGGCCAACTCCGACGTTGACCGGAATTCTGTTCATACATCCTCACCTTCACCTTCACCAACCTCTTCTTCCGCGATGTCAGGATTTAATCCAAACATCCCTTTGACTCCCCCGGGATTGATTCCGCCACCTATGGATGCGAATAACCCACCACCACCGCCTGTTATAGCGCCGCAGCGAATCGCGCTCCAGGATCGTTTCTATCCCACCCGTTCTGCACTTCCCACCTGTCTTTCTCTTCCACCGGCCAATGGGATAATTTCGAAATTAAGCCCCACTTCATTAACATGCTTCCGAAATTTCATGGGCTTGAATTTGAAGATGCCTATATCTTCATCAACAAATTTCAAAACGTTTGTGCCATGATGAAAACCACCCAGCTATCGGACGATGCTATACGGCTGCGGGTCATTCCGTTCACTTTGTGCGATCTTGCTGAAAAATGGCTGTATAGAACCGCTTCCCACTCCATAACCAGTTGGGACGAGTTTGTGAAAGCGTGTCTCAAGAAATTCTATCCGAATCATAAAACTGTGAGGATCCGTAACGAAATCAACCAATTCTCCCAGCTTCCTACTGAACCCTTCTGGAAGTGCTTTGACCGGTATAAAGACCTTCTTGTTCAGTGCCCTCACCATGGTATCGAGAAATGGCAACTTTGCCAAACTTTATACGAGGGCCTGAACCCAGCAACGAAGCAGTTGTTGGAAACCATTTGTCAGGGCCACTTCCTATCAAAATCTGACGAGGAAGCGTGGCAATTCTTCGACGACCTTGCGGAACAAACGCTTCAATGGGAGAGTACCAGACCAACTTCTTCTTCTTCCTCTACTTCTACTGGTCAGTCTAGGGTAGGAATTCACCAACTTGATGTCTCTATTGCGATGAAAGCTGAAATGGCTGCAATAACGAGAAAACTTGAAGCGATAGAGAGCAAATTTTCATCTCCTGCTCCTGCCCCTGTCCTTCCCCTTCGTACCATTTGTGCTTGTTGTTCCGATCCTTCTCACTTGACCGAAGAGTGTCCTTACAATCCACCATCTCAAGGACAGGATCAGGTTAATGCTGCATTTCAGCAAAGACCGAGAAATGATCCATACTCTTCCACCTACAATCCCGGTTGGAGGAACCACCCCAATTTCGCCTGGAATCAGAATCAACATCAATTCCAAGGCAAAAATTTCCAGAGGCCCCCTCTGCCGCAACAACAAGCGCAACAACAAACTGAACATCAGTTTCAGCAGCCCTTCCAACCCTAACCTTTTCAAAATCAGACGAACAACTTTGCACCCAACAATTCTTTTCCTCAAAACAACTTTGTTCCGTCAAACAACGATAAGGTTTCTTCGCTAGAACGAAGTCTGGAGGCGTTCGTTAAACAATCGACATAATCCACCGCAAACATCCAGTCTTCCATTCAGTCATTGGTGCAACACACTGCTGCACACGGGCAAAGCATCAAGACCATCGAAGCCCAGATTGCACAACTGAATGCGGACTTAAGCGAGCGAGAGAAGGGGAAGCTTCCATCTCAACCACTCCCAAATCCCGGTCACCCATATAATGTACATGTTGCTCTTGAACAACAGAACCATAATGTGAGTGCCGTGACTACGTTGAGATCGGGAAGGATGCTGCAAAACAACATTGGCACACGGATCGACGATGACACCCCAGCCACTTCTTCTTCTTCTTCTTCGTCTTCTCCTTCGTCTTCTGAGCCTATTCTCCATTTTTTAAAAGGCTCTTCCTCTTCTTCTGCTCTAAACGGACCCATTTCTCACTCCACGAAAACACCAGCTATGGGATCCGTTCCAACTCCACAATCTCCTCCATAAACATTGGACTCAACCAATTTTAAAAACGTTCCATTTCCAAACCGGTTGAAATCCAATAAACAAAATCCATAAATGGAGAAGATTTTGGAGTTGTTTAAACAGGTTAACATCAACATTCCCCTTTTAGATACTGTCCAACAAGTCCCGTCCTATGCGAAAATCTTAAAGGACTTGTGCACGAAAAAGAGGAAGTCTCAGGTACCCAAAAAAGTTTTCTTGGCTAGTGCTGTGAGTGATGCTCTTACCCAATCTTTACCTCAAAAACGGAAGGACCCTGGCTGCCCTACGATTTCTATTACCATTGGGGATAAGAACATCAACCGCGCACTATTAGATCTTGGTGCCAGTGTTAACCTGCTTCCGTACTCGGTATATGAGCAATTAGGTGTAGGAGAGCTGAAACCCACACACTGTACTCTCCAAATGGCCGACCGATCGATCCCCCATCCTAGGGGTGAGCTAGAGGATGTGTTAATCAAGGTTGGGGACTTCATATTCCCCGTTGACTTCATTGTATTAGACACACAGCCTGTAGCTAACCCCCGGAATCAAATTCCGGTGATACTCGGTCGCCCATTCCTTGCAACCTCAAATGCTGTGATCAATTGTCGAAATGATTCGATGAACCTATCTTTTGGAAACATGACAATTGAATTCAACATTTTTAGGTTGGGGAATCAGCCCTCCGAACCTAATGCTCATATACTAGACGTTTGCTCGATCCAGGAGATCACCCCGGAAGAGTGTGAATTCGAGGAGTTTCTGTTCGATCACGATAACCTTAAGCCACTAGTGCTTCCTCTTCGAACCTGCAGCTGTTTCTGCGCCCGACAATGACTATGAGTGTTTCACTTTCTCGAACGATCTTAGCCACTCACCACCCGAATTTGAATCCTTCGAATTTCCGGATGAGTTACCTGAACCATCCAACTCGGTCGCTTACACTCGGTTTGAACCTTTGCTGGAATTCTTTGAGTTCGAGACCTTTTCACCAATCTTGCCTTCAATCGTTTTGCTATAGGTGGGTTTTGCGGTTATCCGATGATGCTCATTTGTATACTCGTCGTATCTAGTACTCTCTATCTACCACTTTCATGTATTGACTTAGAAACGAAATGTGAGGACGATATTGTATATTATTTTATGACTGTGGAGGTCTTTTATGCTGTTGTCACTTTATATCGTCCATTTCTTCGCTACGGCGTCGTATATCTATTGTGGTGGTTGTTTCCGCCTTTGGGCATGGATTTGCTCCCGTTGGGGATGCTTTACTTATATTCTTTTGTTGTACCCTTTTTGGGGCTTGATTTTACAAAGGAGGTGCTGCCAAATTTTAAAGATAGTAAAATTTGGACTTTAAAGATTTTTACTTGAGATTCCAAAAGTTTTAACAATGTACTTATCACTTACTAATTTTGATGGTTTAGATTGCTGGGTTTTCGGCTTACTTAAATTGCGTTACGCCTGTGAATGTTACGTAGTTTAAGGGCTGTCACGTGCCAAATTTCGTGTCGTGACAACTGGACCGGGCCGATGTTGGATGGCAACAACCGTGTCATTGTCATGGCTATAAGGCGTAGGAGGACTTGTTCCTCTGAGCTCTATCATGTAGACCGTATGGGTTGTGTATCCGTCTATTGCTTCTTCATCGGCAATGCTGCTCGTTGGGCTTTTGGCTTGTTGTCTTGGTCCGCTCTTTTCAAAGAAAGGCAGATGTCTGAGAGAATCAGGTTCACGAAGGAATTCTGTCTTTATTTGTATGAAATTGGCGGTCGCTGTTTGATTGTTTGTTAACACGCCTTTAGACAGTTCTATCTCTCCTGCCTTGTATTGCTTTTCGACCCAATCTTTGAAGATGAAGCAGTCCTTAATGGCATGACCTATCACTCTATGATAGGGGCAGTATTTGGGGTCATCGATCATATTCGCTTCTTGCGGTCTTTTTGATTCTGGCAATTGTAGATCGTTTATTAGGGTGTCTTTGAATATTTTACGGACTTTGTCCCTTCTGAAGGAATAGACCTTGTTCCCGCCAAAATTTTCGGCCAAGAGCTATTTGTTCCCTTATAACGCTTATAAAAAAGGGAGAGAGGAAAGAGGAAAAGAATTCACAGTTGGACATCACGTATAAAACACGTGGGCGCTCATATGCAAAGTATATGAGCGCTGAACATAAATAACCAAGGGTCAAACAGGCATCACATGCAAACACGTGGACGCTCATATGCAAAGCATATGAGTGCTGAATATAATTATCCAAGGGCCAAACATGCCTCACGTGTTAAACACGTGAGCGCTCTGAACATAAACAGGCTAAAACCCACACTAGGGGTCACTTGTTAAACACGTGAGTTCTTTTGCCGCTCACATGCAAAGCATGCGAGCACCCCAATTTAAAATGTTCCTATCAAATTCTAGAATTAAATTCTATTTGGGAAATATTTTCTTGATCTTTCTTAAACTAGAAAGATCTTCTCTGTTAAACAGAGGACCCTTGGATCAAAGATCCAGCGGTGATCATATGATAGAATAAAAATCTAGCATAGGAAAAAAAAATCCTAATCTTATAACAAAAATAAAATTCTATGTTAACAAGATATCCATATTAAGAAAATATATTTCTGATCTTGTTAAACTAAAAAGATTTGATAGAATAAAATTCTAATCTTGTTAAAACTAACAAAATATTCATAATCTTGTTAAACAAACAAGAAATCCTCTCTGTTAAACAGAAAGCCTTTGGATTAAAAATACAACGGTGAATAAAATTCACCGATTGATCTAAAAGATCATGGAATTAATCATGATCTCTCAATGAGGGATTTTCTTAACAAATTGATTTTTTTTCTTCTCGTATAAATAGGAGCAAGGAGAGGAGGATACATACACACGGAGAGAGGGGAAGAAAAATACAGAGAGAATTTAATTCTCTAAAAAGAAGAAGAACCCATCCCAAAAGCTCCTATAAAACAAAAAGAAAATTTAATCCTCAAACCTAGAGTTTAACTCTTCTCATAGAACTTAGTTCTTCCTCTGGTTAAGATCTGTAGAAGCAGATCTCCCCACAAGTTGAGAATTTAATTCTCACCGGGGAGATTATGTCATGCAGATTCAAAACCTAGAGGAATGAACTGAGTTCTAAAGAGTTTAACTCTTACAAAACATATGGGAATTTAATTCCTCTGAAACTAGGGTTTAACCTTTTAAAAAAAATTTAATCCCTGCAAAGAACAAAATGAGAACTTGATTTCTCAGAACCATAGAAGAACAGCCTGATGATTCATTAGCGTTCAAACGCTACGTAACAGATCACGTGTTCCCATGTGAGCACCTCTGAGGAACAAAAAGGAATAACTGACACCGAGTCACGTGATCCCACGTGACCCCCTAATAGTGCTTAGCACTTTCAAAAGGAAAAGGTCAAACCCATTTTGGGGTGCCACACGTGATCCCACGTGACCCCCTAATAGTGCTTAGCACTTTCAAAAGGAAAAGGAGAATAAATCAAAGATAGTTCCCATTTTGGGGCACCTCACATGATCCCACATGACCCTCTAATAGTGCTTAGCACTTGTAAAAGGAAAGGGGAATAAATCAAAATCAGTTCCCATTTTGGGGCGCCTCACGTGATCCCACGTAACCCTCAATAGTGCTTAACACTTATAAAAGAACAAGGGAATAAACCCAAGTGAACAGCGCCAACTTTCAAGAGCCTCACATGCCACACGTGAGCCCCTCTAAATCTCAGTATTTAAAACTGTCTTGGAGTCTCACGTAGGAGCACGTGAGCACTGCGTATACATTAGTGTTTAACACTATAGGAAGCCAACTCCAACTCCAAATTGCCTAAGTCTCCCTGAGGATTAAACATCTTGGATTTCCTAATAGACCGAGCCACTATGCTCATGACTTCCCAAACTGATGATGATTCCTCAATCTCCTAAGTTAATCTTAGTCTCTCAAAACCGACTAATGATTCTTGGACGGGCCCTGTTCCCCTCCGAATGGCGGCGCGACGACAGAGAGACGTCAGGCCTGAGATTCGGGGCAGATGCTATTTGGTTTTATCCGTCCACCTCTCCGAAGATGCCAAGTTGATTTATGGCACCGTGTATCGGAGGTTTAGACGGATGCGGCCGATATAGCAGACTTCGTCAGATTCCCCCTCGTCTGTAGGGTTTTTGATTGTGGGGATGCTCTTCCCTGCAGGCGCAAGCCCCTGCAATTAATTACGCTACCGCATCGCGGTAACAACTTTCTCCTTCTCCAGAATTTCACTTCGTGTAGTGGGTGTTTGTTTTGTTTGTGGTTGCCCGTGGATTGTATACGGAGACTAATTTATGTCGTCGCCCGTAGGACGTGGATTAGTCCAAATCCGTATTTTCTTAGATTTGGGTTTGGGGTTTTGGTTTAAGGATACGTTAGCCGTATTTGAGGTTAAGATCAACTTAAACGTTCGTTAAGGATACGTTAGTCCAATTTGAGACTAAGATCAACTTAACGGGATCGTTTAGATCCGACAAAAGAGCATTTGGGCTCTATTGTTCCAATTTAGGGACATAGTGGTCCATTGCCAGTTTAGAGACATGGTGGTCCATCTCCAGTTTAGGGACATGGTGGTCCAACATTCCCATTTTGGGGACGAATATTGGTTTAAGGACGCATTAGTCCATGAGTTTAAGGACCCCACAGTCTGTATTACCAGTTTAGGGACATGGTGGTCCAACATTCCTATTTTGGGGACGAATATTGGTTTAAGGACGCATTAGTCCATGAGTTTAAGGACCCCACAGTCCGTATTACCAGTTTAGGGACATGGTGGTCCATTGCCAGTTTAGGGACATGGTGGTCCAACATTCCCATTTTGGGGGACGAAAATTGGTTTAAGGACGCATTAGTCCATGAGTTTAAGGACCCCACAGTCCATATCAATATGTGGTTGTCGGGACCCGTCACCTCTCTGACGACGTTGAAGGTTTACAACGACAAATACCAGAGGAGTTCATAGATGTACCCTTGAACTGGATGTAGATTGATTTAGGAGAGCAGTTGTGCTCAGCTCAATTTAGTTTGAGGACTTATGGCCAGAATTGGGCTAAGTCCAGTTAGGAATATTCAACATTTTATTTGTGTTTGGCTTGTCAGGCCTTTATTTGGGCTCTGCCCTTGTTTAATAATGCATAGCATTTATTTTGGCATGTTAGGCCTTTTTAATTGGGCTCTGCCCTTTTTAATAATGCATAGCATTTGTTTTGGTCCATTGGACCTTTTAATTGGGCTCTGCCCTTTAATAATGCATTGCATTAAATGTTCTGACAGTACCCCACGTGGCTTGTCAGGCACTTTGCGCCGATTGAGGAGCGCAAGGCGCAAACTGATGTGGAGGTGACACGTGTCACGCTTTGGTGAGCGCAAGTCTGTTAGCGCAGTGCGCTGTTGATACGTGTCGCGCTCTGTTGAGCGCAAGTCTGTTAGCGCGGTGCGCTGCGCCAGTGCGCTGCGCTAGTGCGCTGCTGACACGTGGCGCACTCTGGTGACTTGCGCCAATCCAAGAGCGCAACAACGCAAATCAAGAGTGCAAGGCACCGTTCAGTAGCGCAGAGCGCATCTTGATCAAATTTAGATCAAGGAAACAAGTTTTTTCTTGTTCCAAAGAGGTTCTACCTCAAATTTCAAAAACCAGTGGTTTATCAAAAAGCAATGCCTTTATATAGATCAAAAGATCTAACAAAGAAGTAAATTACTTCTTTTTTTATTTATTTATTATTTTCTTTTTTATGGAAGATCTTGATCTTGTTCTTAGATCTTTGATCTTTTTAGAAGAACTTCTTCTTTTTTCAAAGTTTTTTCCTTTTTCTCTTCGAGTTCTTCTCAAAGTTTTTAGAGAAGTTCTGTCTCTCTATCTCTCCATCTTTTAGACTTGGAGTCTAAGGGCCTTTATATAGTGCCAATTAGTTTGTTGAGTTAGGTACAGAGATCTTTCTCTGATTGATTTGGAGATGTTTCCCCACCGTCGGATCTTTGATCCTAAGGCTTCTGTTTTACAGAAGATTATCTTCTTGTTTTTAACAAGATTAGAAAGATATTTCCAAAATTTTATTGTTTAAATTCTGGCACACGTGTCGCGCAGCGCAGAGCGCAAGTGACCTGAAGCGTTACTTTCTTTATTTTTATTTGAATTTTTAAAACAGAGTCTTGCTCTGATTGGGGAAAACAGAAGCGTTGTTTCATTTCCCGCCTTGGAATTTGAACAGAGCTTTGCTCTGAAAGGGAGATTTTCTCCTTTATTATTATTTATTTATTTATTTATTTTTCTTTTATTGTTATTATTTTATACGGAGCGGGTTTTGAGCCAAAATTTTGGTGGGGACAAATGCCCCCCACTAATTTGCCCACGTAAGTATGTACATGGGTGAAGTAGTGCAAAGTTATGCATGGTCACCGAATTGAGGACTTAGGAGACAAGTTTAGGGTCCTTGTAGCCTAAGACTTTTCCAACTTTATGAACCGTGAGGATCTCACAAAGACTTTTCTCCCTACGAGTCGAGAGGATCTCGTAGGTATATTATTGTGAGGATCCCTAAGTGCGTTTTCTCTTATAAGTCATAAGGATCCCACAAGAGAATTTTCTTCCTTACAGTCTAGAAGACTCGTAAGTGATTGATGAGTTGATCTACTCCCGAGTTAATGCATTGCTTCAACAGGGAGTCGAGGGTTGACTTTGGGTTGTCTGTGCACCGCCGAGTCATGGAACTGGGAACTTTGCCGCGGCTCCGCTTTGCTGACGTTGTATATTCCTACAGAGACACTGATTTCTCTGCTGGTCGGCACGAATCGAGATATTCTCGTCAAGGACGCTAATTTCCCTGAATCAAGGTATTTGCCAAGGACACTGATTTCCTCGGGGTTGAAACGAATCGAAGTATTCCTGCAAAGACACTGATTTCTCTGCGGGTCGACGCGAATCAAGATGCTATCGTCAAGGACGCTGATTTCCTGAATCGAGGTATTTGCCAAGGACACTGATTTCCTCGGGGTTGAAACGAATCGAGGTATTCCTGCAAAGACACTGATTTCTTCTACGGGTCGACGCGAATCAAGATGCTCTCGTCAAGGACGATTCCTGATCGAGGATTTGCCAGACTGATCTCGAGTAATTGAATCGAAGGTGAGACACTGATTTCCTGTCGGCTCTGAAGTACTGAAATCGAGGTATTCCTAAGAAGACACTGATTTCTCTGTGGGTCGACACGAATCAAGATGCTCTCGTCAAGGACGCTGATTTCCCTGAATCAAGGTATTTTCCAAGGACACTGATTTCCTCGGAGTTGAAACGAATCGAGGTATTCTGCAAAGACACTGATTTCTCCGCGGGTCGACACGAATCAAGATGCTCTCGTCAAGGACGCTGATTTCCCTGGATTGAGGTATTTGCCAAGGACACTGATGTTCCTCGGAGTTGAAACGAATCGAGGTATTCCTGCAAAGACACTGATTTCTCTGCGGGTCGACATGAATCAAGATGCTCTCGACAAGGACGCTGATTTCCCTGGATCGAGGTATTTGCCAAGGACACTGATTTCCTCGGAGTTGAAACGAATCGAGGTATTCCTGCAAAGACACTGATTTCTCTGCAGGTCGATGCGAATCAAGATGCTCTCGTCAAGGATGCTGATTTCCCTGAATTGAGGTATTTGCCAAAGGACACTGATTTCCTCGGAGTTGAAACGAATCGAGGTATTCGCTGCAAAGACACTGATTTCTCTGCGGGTCGACGCGAATCAAGATGCTCTCGTTAAGGACGCTGATTTCCTTGAATCGAGGTATTTGCCAAGGACACTGATTTCCTCGGAGTTGAAACGAATCGAGCAGTTCTCGGAAGAATATCCTAACGTCACAGTTAACCTCTGCTCTTTACGACAGAGGTCCGTTAAGGTATGTGGTACTTAGGGTTTTGTCGTCGTACCGTCACGTTGGCTGATGTATTCCTCGATAGGCAATCTTGTTGTTCGAGTAGCCTTGCGATTGTCGTGTCTCCGATCCTTCTGGGGCTGGACAAGACGTCTTCAAGCAATCCTCCTAGGCAGTTTTGACCGTCAGAAGAGCAAGCGTTAGGAATTTTACCATGCTGCTTTTTACTTGAGGCTAGGCTCATTTTGGAGAGCCCCGATGAGTCATAACCACTCCGCGCTGGTGTGGGATGATCTCCGATAGTCTTTCAGGCTTTATATGACTTGCCGTTAAGACCCTAAAGCTAGGAATTTGGCCTTTGCTTCATTTGTTGGCATTGCGTCTGCTGTATTGAGACGAATGCCAAGGTTGTCTCTAGGTTGTTGGTGAACCGTCGAGATTTGGAACTAGGGATTTTGCCGTGGCTCCGTTGTTGTTGTCGCGTCTGCTGTGTCGGGACGGACGTTGAGGTGATGACCACTCCGTGCTGATGAGGGATGATCTCCGATGGTCTTTCAGGTTTTATATGAGTTACCGTTAAGACCCTGAAGTTAGGAATTTGGCCTTTGCTTCGTTTGCTTTGGCGTGTCCGAATCCTGTTGGAGGAAGGACGCTGTAGTGACATCTCGTCTGTTGTGTCAAGACGAATGTCGATGGTGGTGATCACTTCATGTTGATGCAAGATGATCTCCGATTGTCTTTCAGGTTTTATATGAGTTGCCGTCAAGACCTGAAGCTAGGAATTTGGACTTTGCTTCGTTTGTTTTGTCGTTTCCGAATCCCGTTGGAGGAAGGACGCTGTAGTGACATCTCGTCTACTGTATCGAGACGAATGTCGAGGTGGTCTCTAGGTTGTCCGGGAATCATCGAGATTTAGAACTAGGGATTTTTCCATGGCTCCGTTTGTTTTGACCGTAAGTTCTTTCGTTGGCGTTGTATCTACATCCCGCTGGACTGCAAAGGAACACCGTTGCTGATTCTTAGGCTGTAGATATTGCCGTTAAGATTTAGAACTAGGGACTATGCCGTGGCTCCGTTTCGTTGCGACTCTGAGGTCGGTTATTGACGTCATGTCTGCATCTGGTTGGAGTGAGTAGAAACGCCGTTGGTGATCTCTAAGTTGTCGACATCGACGTCGAGACCCTGAAGCTAGGGATCTTCCTTCGCTTCGTTTGTTGACATTGTGTCTGCAATATTGCGACAAATGTCGAGGTTGTCTCTGAGTTGTCTATGAACCGTCGAGATTTGGCTTCGCTTTCTGGTGGAGCCTGTTGGGAAGGTATGGTTCCCTCTTTGTTTGTGCCCCTGGATTGTATACAGGGATCAATGTGATCTCACCTGTAGGGCAAAAGTTTCATTCATTTTTTTCATTTTATTTCCACGATGCTCTATCATTTCAGCTTTTATATCGCGAAGGTCGCGATTGCCCAATCATTTCGGCTATTTTTCGCGGTGCCCCATCATTTCGGCTATTTATTTTATTTTTACTCGCTGATTTTTATTGCGAGTTGCCCAATCATTTCGGCTGTTTTTTTATTTTACTCGCTGCTTTTTATTACGAGTTGCCCAATCATTTCGGCTATTTTGCATGCATTCATTTTTACTTGCTGATTTTGCTGCAAGTTGCCCCATCATTTCGGCTATTTCGTATGCATGTGTAGCTTGCTGTTTTTTTATCGCGAGTGTGGAACTTGGAATCTGGTGCCAATCTCAGCATCAGCATCGCTACAACTGGAATATTACCAGGAGCGAATCATCATTTGCCATGAAAGGACTTGGAATTTGATACCGGTTTAGGCATTAGCATCGCTACAACTGGGATATTGCCAGGAGCGAATCATCATTTGCCTCTTTCGATGTTGAACAAAGGTGGCTTAGTAAACAGGGTTAGAATTCTGTTGACTAAGGCTTTTGACTTCATGAGCCGTAAGGGTCTCACAAAGATATTTCTCCCTGCGAGTCATGAGGATCTCGTAGGTGTGTTTTCTCCTTACGAATCGTGAGGATTCCTAAGTGTATATTCTCTTATAAATCGTAAGGATCCTACAAGAGTGTTTTCTCCTTATAAGTCGAGAGGACTTACAAGGGTTGTTCACATATGGACGTATCCCTAGTCACGGGTGGGATTTTGTTAGGGAAATGTTTATTCGCGCCCGTGGATTGTATACAAGGGTCAGTATTGAGCCACCTGTAGGGCAATATCGAAGGTTGTGGGGGGTTTTGCTTAAGAACAGGTTCAGGTCTCTGTATCTTAAGACTTTCAAATCTTATGAGCCGTGAGGGTCCCATAAGAGAGTTCTCCTTACGAGTCGTGAGGATCCCGCAAGTGTAATTTCTCCTTAGGAATCGAGAGGATCCCTAAGTGTGTTGCTCCCTTGTGAGTCGTAAGGATCTCACGCGGGTGGTTTCTCCTTACCAGGTCGAGAGGACCCTGTAAGTGTCTTTTCACGAGGTTGCGCCCTTTCGGGTTTTCCCAAACACTCGCCGGTAGCCCTGCTGTTTTTACTCACGGAACCCTTTCGGGTTTTCATCCGTGCCCATTTTGCTTATGGACATACCGTTTTTATTTTTTTATTTTTTTATTTTTTATCACGTCAGCCTGAGGATGCTGCGGTAGTAGTTTAAAGACGTTTCGGTTCTCAGCTAGTTTTAGGACGTAGTAGTCCGTGGGGATTTCTCTATGAATGAGCATGATGCCCATGGCATGTCCATCTTTTTCGGAGCATGTGTTTGTGGCGGTCTCACCTTCCAGTTTTCGGACAGCGCGAACTTGCCCTGTTGGTATTGGTCTTCGACCCAGTTTTTGAAGACGTAGCAGTTTTCGATCGGATGGCCCAATACTCGGTGGTAAGGGTAGTAATTAGGATCGTTGACGTCGTTCGGTCGCGTTGGACGTCTTGAATCTGGCAGACTTATGAGTCTGTTACGCAATGCTAGCTCAAACAGTCTTCTCGTTTTATCTTGAGGAAACGAGTAAGGACGTCCTAGCCTCTCCTCGAGGGATAGGTGTGGACGCATATTGTTTTGACGGACAACCGGCTTCAAGTTTCTCGGCTGTTGTTGAGCATTGGCGACGACGAGTGCTTTCCCTTTCCCCTTCTCATTTCGAGAGTCCGGCTTTGGAGGAGACGGTCTGTGACCCATTTGATCCATCTGGGCTAACTTATCGATCAAGGCCTAGAACATGATTGGTTTAAAGAACATCATGAACTGTGAAATAGTCGCATGAGGATCTAGGGTGCCCATGAACATGCCCACCGCTGGCGCCTCCTCGATGCGCTGTTCGCACTTTGACCAGAAGTTCCGCCATCGGATTGCATATTAAACCCAAGTTTCACCCGGCTTTACTCTTGCGTTGATCAAAGCTGTTATTGGAGTACGCTCGCTGGCGCTCGCGAATCGCTGAGTAAACAACAACTCCATTTCAGCGAAGGTTTTGACGGAGTCATTCGGAAGTTCGGAGTACCACTCAAACGCCGTCTCCGATAAGCTACTGACGAATTGGCGAAGCAACAGTTTATCATCACCGCCGGTATTGCCACAAAGAGCCCTAAACTGGGCAACATGTTGATGGGGATTTCCTGTCCCCTTGTAGACATGGAATTTTGGGATCGTGTAGCCCGGCGGGTTTTTGATCTGATCATACCAGCTCAGATATGGTCGCCCCGTTTTAACGACTTGAACAGCCGCCTCAGTTGCTTGGTGAACTTGTATTTGCTGAGCTATATATTTATCCAGTGCGGCCTTGGAAATGGTTTCCTCCTTGGCTGCTGAAAGAGCCGGAGGAGGATTAGATGTCTCCCCTCTATCGTCTTCAGTAATGGTCGGAGGGTCTTCAGGTGGAGGATCCTGCTGTAACATTATTCCGACCATATCTTGGAAGAGAAGCGCCATTTATTTTATATTAGCTGCTTGCTCTGCGGCTTCTTTGTCCTTCTTTTCAAGGACTCTGCGTAAGAAGTCAGCATCAGTTTCTTATTCGTGACACTGTTCTGATGATACCTCTGAGCTTTCTTTTAGCCCGATGAGTGCGGCCATCGCAGTCATCATTTCTTGAAGCTTCTGCTGTTGCTCCTGGGCTTTTGTCACGGATCGGGTGAGCGGTCGGTGACCCATCGAAGCACGGCTATCCTCTTTCCCGGATGCCATATAAACAGTATGGACCACCATGCCCCCGGACTTGGGGCGTTTAGATTCAGTGTCTTTGCGATTTGCCAAAGACGCAGGGATCTTCTCTGACCCCCTTCTTTTGTGAGCGGTCGAAATTGAGGGGGCCGTTGTAGTGGGCACTCAAGTAGCTGTCGCTTTTTGTGGCTTGACAGAGTAGTCCTTCTCCTGCCGAACCTTCATCTTTTTCTGTCGGCGGAGATATTCTTGATCCATCACGGAGTCTTGGACTTGACGCCAGACCTTGTAAATTTTAGAGGACAGCCGTTGAGGGGGCTGCTCCAGCTTCACCTTTGGGGCATTATCCGCAGGTGGAGGAGATCTTTTCAGCATAGCGGTCGGAGAGTTCTTGCGGACATTCCTAAGTTGTTCCCAGTTGGAACAGCATCATCAATTTCCGCCGTTGGAGTCGGCGGAGTCAGTCCAGGAGGAGAGTTGCCCCAGCCTTCCTTACTCGGCGCCAGTGGCATATCCCTAGTAGGAGGAGTGTTGTCTCCTGAGGGTTTTCAGCGGATTACACCCACAAAATCCTATAATAAAAGAGAGATGGTGAAAGTTATATAAAAATAAGAACTTGAAAATAAGAGTTTTCAACTATACCAGCTTTTCAGTTGCTATGAGCCCTATCTTAATGGTCATGAAAAAATGTTAGAAATCACATTATCCCTCAATAAAAAATCGCCTTTATTTTTCATTCCTACCTTTCTTCCAAACATTGATCATATACCCCTACGAGTATGAACTGGACATCCCTACACTCAAAGAATTCAATTCAAGCAATCATACTCTTGTCCATCTACCTTAGTAATTTTTAATAGATATTTAGATGGAATTTGCTCATACATTCTTCATGCGACCGTTAATATTTCTTGAGGTACTAACCGACCGATTACTCATGTGCTTGCTAATTAGGTGTTTTTCCTCGTCTTGCAACACCTAAGGCTTAGCAGTGGCTCCCAAATCAGTTGGTCTAAGGCACTAGGTGATAAAGCACCCTCGCTATATTTTTTTATTGTTGCCTCGGTGATAACAAAACCAGTGTTCATTTTTCTTTTCACCATTTTATGTTTTATTCTCCACTTTTATTTTCTTCATACTTTGGCTTTTAGACAAGAGCATTTCAAGGTATCCTCTACTATCCCGAGTTTCAAGATGTGTGTAAGTGCGTATAGTAGGGTATCAACGTTCAAATGTTTGGCTTCCAGAATAGGAACTATTTTTCAGGCTTATTTTTATCCTCAGATTAGCAATTTCCTTCATCTTACTAACCCTTGGGACAACAACTCATAACTACTTATTACTAGTTTCATTTAAGAAAACATCTAATTTTCTTGTTTTTCTTAAACTATTCCTATCTTTCAAATATAATTTTTCACTTTCTACTCTTTTATTATCACAATTTTTTTGGTGTGTGCTTATATATAGTATAATGCAAAGTAAGGCATAAATAAGCACAGGAGCGCTGAAAAACGACTTCTTGGGAGCTTCTTGCGATGGTACAGGAGCGCTGAAGCTCGTTGGCGGGAGCATGGTCCCGAAGAATAGCCCAGTGGTGGCTTGAGTTATCTGCTCCACTGGCATAGTGAAAAGGGAGGCCGCTTGAGGCCCGTAGGTTACTCCTCCAGATGGGACAGAGCGAGAGTTGCTGTTGCAGTTAGTGCAGTTTGAAGCCATTGATTTCTTGAAGAGCTTGAATATTCTGCCCCCTGCGTCGACCTTGGTCTTTGGCATGTGCCAGTTGTTTGAGGACCGATTCCGTCGGTAAGGCTGCTGCTTGGGGAACCTGCCTGTGGACGACAGACATCCTCTGGGCTTCCTCCATCGGCGTTGAGGCACCGAGGGTGGGAGGTGGGAGCATCGACCCAAAAAGAAGCCCGTTGATTTCTTGAAGAGTCGGATTGCAGAGATTTGAGGCTGCGAGTGACCCATACTTGACTCCGCCGGATATGACAGAGCCTGAGTTGCTAGGGTGGGAGCAAATGCCATTCTTCATAGAGACGAAATGCCGGCTTCAATATCTACTCCCCTAAGGGCAACCAAAAACATATACATCGCGATTATTTGATCGCGGGAAAAACACGACACACGAAGTGTGGAGTGGAAAGAGGAAAAGGTCCCACCGGGCGTGCCAGAATCTGTTCCCCTCCGAACAACGGAGACGCGACCACGTAGGTCCGTCATGCCTGAAATTCGGGGTAGATGCTATTTGGTTTTATCCGTCTACCTCTCCGAAGATGCCAAGTTGATTTATGGTACCGTGTATCGGAGGTTTAGACGGATGCGGCCGATGTAGCAGACTTCGTCAGATTCCCCCTCGTTCGAGGGGTTTTTGATTGTGGGGACGCTCTTCCCTGCAGGTGCAAGCCCCTGCAGTTAATTACGCTACCGCTTCGCAGTAACAACTTTCTCCTTCTCCAGATGTTCAGTTCATGTCGTGGATGTTTGTTTTGTTTGTGGTTGCCCGTGGATTGTATACGGAGACTAATTTATGTCGTCGTCCGTAGGACGTGGATTAGTCCAAATCCGTATTTTCTTAGATTTGGGTTTGGGGTTTTGGTTTAAGGATACGTTAGCCATATTTGAGGCTAAGATCAACTTAAACGTTTGTTAAGGATACGTTAGTCGAATTTCCAGACTAAGATCAACTTAACAGGATCATTTAGATCCGACAAAAGAGCATTTGGGCTCTATTGTTCTAGTTTAGGGATATAGTGGTCCATTGCCAGTTTAGGGATATGGTGGTCCATTGCCAGTTTAGGGACATGGTGGTCCAACATTCCCATTTTGGGGAATATTGGTTTAAGGACGCATTAGTCCATGAGTTTAAGGACCCCACAGTCCGTATTACCAGTTTAGGGACATGGTGGTCCCACCGGGCGTGCCAGAATCTGTTCCCCTCCGAATGGCGGCGCGACGACAGAGAGACCTCTGGCCTGAGATTCGGGGCAGATGCTATTTGGTTTTATCCGTCCACCTCTCCGAAGATGCCAAGTTGATTTATGGCACCGTGTATCGGAGGTTTAGACGGATGCAGCCGATGTAGCAGACTTCGTCAGATTCCCCCCTCGTCTGAGGGGTTTTTGATTGTGGGGACGCTCTTCCCTGCAGGCGCAAGCCCCTGCAGTTAATTACGCCACCGCATCGCGGTAACAACTTTCTCCTTCTCCAGAATTTCACTTCGTGTCGTGGGTGTTTGTTTTGTTTGTGGTTGCCCGTGGATTGTATACGGAGACTAATTTATGTCGTCGCCCGTAGGACGTGGATTAGTCCAAATCCGTATTTTCTTAGATTTGGGTTTTGGGGTTTTGGTTTAAGGATACGTTAGCCGTATTTGAGGCTAAGATCAACTTAAACGTTCGTTAAGGATACGTTAGTCCAATTTGAGACTAAGATCAACTTAACGGGATCGTTTAGATCCGACAAAAGAGCATTTGGGCTCTATTGTTCCAGTTTAGGGACATAGTGGTCCATTGCCAGTTTAGGGACATGGTGGTCCATCTCCAGTTTAGGGACATGGTGGTCCAACATTCCTAATTTGGGGACGAATATTGGTTTAAGGACGCATTAGTCCATGAGTTTAAGGACCCCACAGTCCGTATTACCAGTTTAGGGACATGGTGGTCCAACATTCCCAATTTGGGGATGAATATTGGTTTAAAGACGCATTAGTCCATGAGTTTAAGGACCCCACAGTCCGTATTACCAGTTTAGGGACATGGTGGTCCATTGCCAGTTTAGGGACATGGTGGTCCAACATTCCCATTTTGGGGACGAAAATTGGTTTAAGGACGCATCAGTCTATGAGTTTAAGGACTCCACAGTCCATATCAATATGTGGTTGTCGGGACCCGTCACCTCTCTGACGACGTTGAAGGATTACAACGACAAATACCAGAGGAGTTCAGAGATGTACCCTTGAACCGAATGTAAATTGATTTGGGAGAGCAGTTGTGCTCAGCTCAATTTAGTTTGAGGACTTATGGCCAGAATTGGGCTAAGTCCAGTTAAGAATATTCAACATTTTATTTGTGTTTGGCCTGTCAGGCCTTTATTTGGGCTCTGCCCTTATTTAATAATGCATAGCATTTATTTTGGCCTGTTAGGCCTTTTTAGTTGGGCTCTGCCCTTTTTAATAATGCATAGGATTTGTTTTGGTCCATTGGACCTCTTAATTGGGTTCTGCCCTTTAATAATGCATTGCATTAAATGTTCTAACAGTGCCCCACGTGGCTTGTCAGGCGCTTTGCGCCGATTGAGGAGCGCAAGGCGCAAACTGATGTGGAGGTGACACGTGTCACGCTCTGGTGAGCGCAAGTCTGTTAGCGCAGTGCGCTGCGCAAGTGCGCTGCTGACACGTGTCGCGCTCTGCTGAGCGCAAGTTTGTTAGCGCGGTGCGCTGCGCCAGTGCGCTGTGCTAGTGCGCTGCTGACACGTGACGCACTCTGGTGACTTGCGCCAATTCAAGAGTGCAACAGCGCAAATCAAGAGTGCAAGGTACTGTTCTGTAGCGCAGAGCGCATCTTGATCAAATTTAGATCAAGGAAACAAGTTTTTTCTTGTTCCAAAGAGTTTCTACCTCAAATTTCAAGAACCAGTGGTTCATCAAAAGGCAATGCCTTTATATAGATCAAAAGATCTAACATAGAAGTAAATTACTTCTTTTTTTATTTATTTATTATTTTCTTTTTTATGGAAGATCTTGATCTTGTTCTTAGATCTTTGATCTTTTTAGAAGAACTTCTTCCTTTTTCAAAGGTTTTACCTTTTTCTCTTCGAGTTCTTCTCAAAGTTTTTAGAGGAGTTCTGTCTCTCTATCTCTCCATCTTTTAGACTTGGAGTCTAGGTGCCTTTATATAGCGCCAATTAGTTTGTTGAGTTAGTTACAGAGATCTTTCTCTGATTGATTTGGGGATGTTTCCCCACCGTCGGATCTTTGATCCTAAGGCTTCTGTTTTACAGAAGACAATCTTCTTGTTTTTAACAAGATTAGAAAGATCTTTCCAAAATTTTATTGTTTAAATTCTGGCACAGTTGGCGCAAGCGCACCTGCGCTTGACACGTGTCGCGCAGCGCAGAGCGCAGCGCAACTGCGCTGACACATGTCGCGCAGCGCAGAGCGCAAGTCACCTGAAGCGTTGCTTCCTTTTTTTTTATTTGAATTTTTAAAACAGAGCCTTGCTCTGATTGGAGGAAACAGAAGCGTTGCTTCATTTCCCGTCTTGGAATTTGAACAGAGCTTTGCTCTGAAAGGGAGGTTTTCTCCTTTATTATTATTATTATTTATTTATTTATTTATTTATTTATTTATTTTTTCTTTTATTGTTATTATTTTATACGGAGCGGGTTTTGAGCCAAAATTTTGGCGGGAACAGGCCCCTATGATCTTTCCCTTCAATCTAGGAATTTGGTTTAAGGGTACATCTCTTCATATCTCTGATATATGTCGTTGTAATTCTTCAACGTCTTCAGAGAGGTAGAGGGTCCCGACAACCAACAGCTTTTTGGTGCAACCCAAAACCTATGAGCACATCCCTATGGACCGCAACGTCCTTAAACTAGCTATGGACCGCAACGTCCTTAAACTATGACCTCACCGCCAAATGGTGAGCTATGTACCGCAATGTCCTTAAAC
Organism: Agapanthus africanus; assembly: GCA_030015575.1. Classification (NCBI taxonomy): domain Eukaryota; kingdom Viridiplantae; phylum Streptophyta; class Magnoliopsida; order Asparagales; family Amaryllidaceae; genus Agapanthus; species Agapanthus africanus. The sequence continues at coordinate 243,475,758 of JASDDO010000019.1, forward strand.
TAGCTGTGGACCGCAACGTCCTTAAACTAAACCCCCACACCAAAAATGGTGATCTATGGACCGAAACATTCTTAAACTAACAACGGACCGCAACGTCCTTAAACTAGCTATGGACCGAAAACGTTCTTAAACTAAAGCAATAAAGCCCAAATGCTCTTTTGCTGGGTCTGAATGATTCCAAAATCCTATTAAGTAGATCTTAGTCTAAAATTAGACTAACGTATCCTCAACAAACATTCAACTTGATCTTAATCTCAAACGAGATTAACGATCCTTAAACTAAACCCAAATCTAAGAATATACAGATTTGGACTAATCTACACCCTACGGGCGGCAACATAAATTAGTCTCCATATACAATCCATAGGCAACCAAAAATAAAACAAACATACAAGATACGAAGTGAACATCTGGAGTAGGAGAAAATGGTTATCTCTACGCGGTAACATAATTAACTGCAAGGGCTTGCGCCTGCATGGAAGAGCGTCTCCATAATCAAAAAACCCCTCAGAAATGAAGGGGAATCTGACGAAGTCTGCTAGAACGGCCACATCCGTCCAGATCTCCGATACACGGTGCCATATATCAACTTGGAATCTTCGGAGAGATGGACGGATAAAACCAAATAGCATCTTCCCCCAAATTCAGGCAAGGCGTTTGTCTTCCCGGCTTTCGGCGGTAAACAAACCTTATCCAGCTTCTCTTTCAGTGGAGCTTCTTCTCTCTCTCCGAACACTGGCTTCCGAGGCTGGTTGGCATTAGGCCCGCTCATCCCTCGCTTATTTCGATTAGCCAAAGCGTTGAAAGATTCAGTATTGTCGGAACTTCCGCCTTTACGATTATCGTCCTTTCGGTTTCTCCAGGACCTATTGTTATTTTGGGAATCAGAGGAGGACTCCTGCTTTGAGCGCTCCAACATCTGGACTTTCCTGGTCAGCTCTTGCAATGTTTTAAGACCCACGGTGCATAAAAACGGGGCCATCTAATTGTTGAGATTTCCGACGAGAAGGCTGACAGATTGGTCCTGCTCTATCGGCGGTTCACATTTGACGGAGAAATTGCGTCAGCGAGTTATAAAATCCTTGCTACTTTCGTTGTTATTTGACTTGGTCCTTATGAGGTCGGCAATGATGATCTTATCGCTGACACTCATGAACCTTTGTCGGAACAGAGATTCCATTTGGACAAAAGTAGTAACAGAACCATCCGGTATGCTCGCGTACCAGTCGAAAGCGATATCGGTTAAGCTATTAACAAAATAGCGGAGGAGAAGAGCACCATTACCCCCAGTATTCCCGCATGAGGCTTTAAAGTGGGCGATGTGCTGATTCGCATTTCCTGTCCCAACAAATCTTCCGAATTTGGGGATGACATAGCCGCTAGGAAATTCTACCAGATCATACTGAGCAGGATATGGTCTCCCGCTACTGCTAGAATCTTTTTGTGCTTCGGCTTCGGCTACCAATGTTTTGACTTTGTTGGAAACCAAATCCATTATTTGATCTTGAGTTAACGGGCTACCGTCGCCGGTAGCCAAGACATTTCCCGAGATAGGATGCGACTGACTTTCATGCAGTCTGCCCACCTTTGGATTTGAGGGAATAGGCGCCGGCTATCTCGGGACACCGTTTTCTGGTTCATGAGCAGAACCCTGCGCTTGATTGGACGGCCGAGAAGCAACTTGGGCCGTGAGCTATAAGACGGCATTTGTCAAGTCGTCAAACTTTGAGTAGAGCTTGGACATCTCCTTGTTCTTACTTCTGAGCTATTTTCGGAGCTCTTGGAGAAGTTGTTGCTCTACGTTCTTGGGACGAAAGATTGACTCCTCTTCACTTTCCAAGCCCGGCTCCTTATGAACCGAGGGATCTCTCTGCTTATCATCCTCACTGGGAGGCTTTTCATTACCTTCCGGAGGATGCTGGCCTTGGGAAGTGATGGCCACATTCACACCAGATTAGATTTGAGATGTAGTTGCCCCATCCTTGCTCTTGCTGCACGCGCCCACCATGTAGATAGTATGGACCACATATCCAGCCGTCTCTTTATCTTTGGCGGGGTAACCCTGTTCTTGGAACCTCATGAAGTTCAGCCTAGCATAAGCCCTGGCCCTTTTGTTGGCTCTGTATCTGAGCCTTTTCTGTCTTAGCTTCTCAATTTTGAGGGCTTGGAGGGCATCCGTCATCTAGGAAGCCATCATGAGCTGATTAACGGGGAGCTTAGAGAAGATACCCAATTGAGCAGCTGTCACGAGCGCCGCTGGATCTTGCCTGAGATGCCTTATTGCTTTGTTGGTGTTGATGGCCTTTCCCCAAGCTGGGGCCAAAGAAAGTCTTTCAAACACCGACTTGCGTTTGGGTTGGGGTGCCTTCGAGACCACCACATTTGGCTTCCTGCCTTTCGAGGCCGGTCTATCTGTTACTGGAGCTTGAGGAGCTGGAATGGCGTTAGCTGGCATGAACAGAATAGAGCCAAATGGTAGCGGCGGCTCCTCCTACTGTCGCCCGAGACTGGCCGGAAGGACCGTCCTGGCGTCCATCTTCATCGTGTAGGAGATGTGAGCTGTGTTGAGAGCTGAGCTTGCCCTTAAAGACATTTTGTTGCGTTCGAAGATTGCAGTCGAAAGTCGTTAACCTGCAAATAGAAGCAAGATTTCAGTACAGACAATCAATGTATACGTTGATTGAGTTTGCATGGATGTTTAACCCGAAATATGGGAGGAGAGATCAGTCCCACCGAGCGTGCCAGAATCTGTAGGGTGTTTTTCGTCACCCCATTGAGATGGAAATACGCGCGCTTGTCAGGTATGTACAGATTCCCCCTGCCTAGGGCAGGCCGGGGTTTATTTATTGTGGGGATTCAAATCTCCGGCAGCCGCGGACTAAACTGCCGTTAATTACCCCTTGCTTTAGAGCGAGAGAACCTCCGATTGACGGGTTAAACCGGTCATACGAACTCAATGTGAAGTATTGGTGTGTTTTTATTATACATAACAATAGGGACGTGTTGATTATTTTTTTTCCATTTGTAAAATAAGGATATATATATATTTTTTAATTTTTTTTAAAGAAACACATTTTTTTAAAAATTTATTATTTATGTTTTATTTTATTTATTTCATATTTTTTTAAATAAAAAAAATACAGAGAGGGGAAGCCCCCCACTCAAGTGAGGTCCCACTAAGTGGGAGCCTCCCCTTCACGTGAGTGGGGAAAAGCTCCCATCTGGTGGGAGCCTCCCCCTCACGTGAGGGGGGCTCCAAAAAAAATATTTTGTGGAAGGAGTTAAAACTCCAAAACATTTTATTTGGAGTTTAAATTCCCAAAAGAATTTTATTTGGAGTAAAACTCCCAAAAAATTTTATATGGAGTTAAACTCCAAAAGAATTTTTATTTGTGGAGTTAAACTCCAAAAGAATTTAAATGGAATTAAACTCCGAAAGAATTTTTTTTGTGGAGTTGAATTGCGAAAGAATTTTTATTATGGAGTTGAACACCCAAAGAATTTTAAATGGAGTTAAACTCCAAAAAAATTTATAATTGAGTTAAACTCCATAAGAATTTTTATTGTGGAGTTGAACTCCAAAGACAAAACCCCATTTTTTATTTTTAAAAGGAAGCTCTTACAGAGTGGGAGCTTCCCTCTTTCACGTGAGAGGGAGAAAGGGGGCTCCTAAGATGGGAGCCTCCCCCTCACATGAGAGGGAGAAAGGGACTCCCAAAATGGGAGCCTGCCACTCACATAAGAGGGAGCAACCCAAAATGGGAGCCTCCCATTCACATGAGAGGGAATAAAGGGGCTCCCAAAATGGGAGCCTCCGACTCACATAAGAGGGAGCAACCCACAATGGGAGCCTCCCCTTCACAACTCCTAAAAAGATTTTTATTTAATGTGGAGTTAAATTCCACTAAATGTGGAGCCTCCCCCTCACGTGAGAGGGGAGAAAGCTCCCACTTGGTGGGAGTTCTCTATTCCTCACGTGAGAGGGAGCAGGGGATCCCACTTTGTGGGAGCCTTCTCCTCACATGAGAAAGAGGGAAAGCTCCCACTAACACTTAGTGGGAGGTTCCCTCTCACGTCTCCCTCACGTGAGAGGGAGCAGGAGCTCCAAAAAGATTTTTTTTTCATTTTTTTTGTGTGATGGAGTTCAACTCCAAAAAAATTTATTTGGAGTTAAACTCCCAAAACAATTTTATTCGGAGTTAAACTCCCAAAAAAAGATTTTTATTATAGAGTTAAACTCCAAAAGAATTTTATTTATGGAGTTAAACTCCAAAAGATTTCCTCTTTTCTCTTTTGAGAAGAAACCCAAAATGGGTTATCTTGATACTCCAAGATTTAGATCTTAGATAATAAAAAAGAGACCATTTTTCTTCTCTTGATGAAGACTTAGGAAGTGGGTTTCTCTTCTTCTCCCTCTCTCAAATTGGATCTTGAGGAGGGAGAAGAAGGTAGCGAAAATCTAACCCTTTTTTTTCTTCGATCGAATGTGAAAATTAAACTCTCCTTCAGTGGGTTTATGGTAAAACTTTATTTAGTTTTTAAAGAAAAGAGAGCTAAGCTCTTGATTTAATTGGAAAATGAAAAGGAAGAGGAAGAACTTGAGAGAGTGAGGATGGAGGCACAAACCCTACAGATTTGATGGGGAATGAATTTTTTTTTCCATTTCATCATCATGTTGCCTTTTATAGGCTTACAAGATTACACATAGCCCCTGGGATTTACAAAATGGTATTTTGCTCATCCCATAGCTCATGTGCTCATTTCTTTTGCACATGAGCCACGAGTTTTACAAAAATTTGGCTTTATGCCCATTTTTCTCACATTTATGCATAAAAAATTATATCAAAATTATTTATTACAAATTTTTTATTTTGGCATGGGGGAGGCCGTCCGCTTCATGTTTAGGCTCGACTTGGGCATGAGCCCACTTGACCTGGGCTTGGGCCTACTTGGCTTGGGGTTGACTTTGACTTTGACTTTGACTTTGACTTGGCCAACCGGGGTGTAATTTTTGACCGCAACATCAGTCTGAGTCAGACACTTTTAAAAGAACTTGAAATCCTGATTGTTTTGGTGTTATCAGTAACTGCTGCACATGGACGACAGGATTTATGTCTTTTTCCAAGACAATTACCATGTTGATAACACCGTTTGTTAAGTTATCTACCTTAAATAGACAAGCACCCATATCTCCAGCTCCCTGAGGCTCAAGAGACTAGTCCGCTTAAACCTATGTTTACTAAGGTCCTTATTGTAATTTAGTATAACTTGAGGGGGTTTATGTAAAAATAATTTTGGTATAATTTCAAAATAAACCTCAAGTATTTAATTACCGTCTTTATGGTTTTCATTGTTGTATATTTTATAAATATGATATTTCTAGTGAATAAAACCTAATTTCATGATATATGGTATTTATCTGTAATATGAATATTGTTTTGAATTATCATGGTAGTTTCATATAATATTTGAATTCTTTTCTTGAGTTTTGGAAATATGGAATAATATATATATTCAAAATAAGTATTGCACCCAACTACTACCTGTTTGCACGACTCCTTTGAGCCGTGGTAGGGTAGTAATCAAAGTACAGTGGGAACAAACTTGAGGCGAAGCAGCAGTGTCAAGTCGACGGACTAAGCTGTACTCATGTCACCTGGGAACTGCTACCCGACGACAGGTATAATACCCACCAGCAGTTCCCGATGAGTCCTGTCCAGTGTACTCATAACCTAATGAGCACCTGCATACTATCTCCAGTACGACGTACTGATGGCCGTGGGACAGACCATCTCCCCTGCTGGGATGAGAAGCGTATACACTAGTCTACTGTGGAGTATCGATGCCCCGTCTCGATAATCATACGACTAGAGACCTGTATAGGATGTGCTTATAGATTACCCAGCCCCCACTAGTGTGACTGCCATCGCAACGCTGATAATCAAGCAAAGATCCTAAGGGCTCTACCAATATGTATAAGTGATATGCTAAAAGAAACACATGCACATATTGAGGTAGAAACAAACCAGGTAGCATACTACCATTTCGAGCAAAACTATTACTATATCCTTGTATATCCCAAGCTCCCATTAAGTAATATACAATACAATATAATACAATAATGGCCTCTAGGGTATATATCACTAACAATCTCCCACTTGCACTAAGGCCATATACTGGCATATCGCAGACCGAAGATCTCGAATAGCCTTCTCGAACACTGTCTGAGGGATGCCCTCTGTGAGTGGATCTGCAGTGTTGTTCTCCGTATCTACTCTCCTCACCTCGATCTCCTGGGGATCAACGATCTTCCTGATCAGGTAGTACCACCTCAAGATATGTCTGGATCTCTGATGGGACCTGGGTTCCTTCCCTAAAGCTATAGCGCCGTTGTTGTCACAATACTAAAGTATTGGACCAACAATGGAAGGACCATCTGAAGTTCAGTTAAGAACTTTCACATCCAGACTTCCTCTTTTGCGGCGTCTCATGCAACGAACTACTCCGTTTCCATTATCGAGTCTGCAACGGTGTCCTGCTTGGAGCTCTTCCAACAGACCGTCCCTACACTGAGGATAAAGCCATAACCCAATATGGACTTGGAGTCATTCTTATCACTCTGGAAGCTGGAGTTATCAAAGGCCTCAATATGGAGGTCCTTTTCCTCCATACACCAAGAACATCTCCTTAGTCCTACTCAGGTACTTGAGAATGTTCTTTACTGCTTCCCAGTGCTTTTCTCCTGGGTTTGACTGATACCGGCTTACCACGCTCAGTGCGTAAGCTACATCTGGTCTGGTACACAACATCGCATACATTATAGAGCCTACCGCAGAAGTGTATGGTATAGATGTAATGCGAGCCCTTTCCAAATCAGTCTTGGAAGACATCCCTTTAGAGAGGGCGATTCAGTGACAAGTCGGTAGACTACCGCACTTTGAATCTTCCATACTAAATATTTTCAGTATGGTATTGTTGTACCTTGACTGTGAAAGTCCCACCATTCTCTTTGATCTATCACGATAGATCTGGATCCCTAGAATGTAGTTGGTATCACCCAAGTCTTTCATGGAGAACCTCTGTGACAAGAATCCTTTGATTGATTGTAGCAAAGGAATACCATTTCCTATCAATAGAATGTCATCCACGTACTTGTTCATCTCAGAAAACTACATTTTAATACCCTCATTAGTTATCTATTTTTATTTATATCAGTACTATTAACCAGTGTCTGCTCAGAATTACAGATTACAGGTGTTCGTGATAAAAGACTGGAAACACACTTAAAATCACGGATATAACGTTTGGAAGCTGACACTGCAGACGGAACAGAAAAATGACCGATATCCGAAGAGCTCTTTTGCAAATAAAAGTGTACACTCATTTTGGTCCAACACATAGCAAGTGTACACATGCTCTTTGGCACTAGGACCATGATGGGGCTGCCATGATATAAGGCATAAGTGAGCATGGGTGTGATGTGCATTAAATGAGCATTGAATGCTAAAAGTATTGATGTGATGCATTACTCCATGTTTCCCTCCAATCCCTGAGTGCATCAAAAGCCCATACAAAGAAATCTAGCAGCACCAGAGGGATATTGGGAAGCACACAAACCCACATATCTAATACGAGCCCCTCTCCTCGGTTTGGGACCGGCCACATGCCCATAAAATCCGAGCAGGCCGTGTAAGTACACGGTAGCGTCCCGGCCGTCTAACAGACGCCAAATGCGGAACAAAATCTTTTTGACTGGCGCTATCGTATACTATAACCCGGATCTGCAATTAAAGCTAAACTAACAAACTACAAAGTGGGTAGAAATGTTATACCGAACGATCCGAGTCCTTCGGTCTTCAACCATCATCCCGCGCTTTGTTGCGGCTGCTCCGATCTCCTAAATCTCCAGTCTCCTCGTCCAGGTGGCACCACGTTGACGGATCTTTAAACGGGCTCCCGCCTCTGATCCGAGGCAACTCGATCATCAAGTTTGCTAAAAGAGATGACCAAGATTGATGTAGAGAATGAGTAGAACACTTTGTCTCATTACGTCCAAAGCTATGGACGAACGGTTAATGAAGTTGCCTTTTGGATTCAAATGAAATGAGAAATGAATATATGAAATTTCCATGAAGCCAAAACCATAGTCTTTTTCTTTTGCAATTCCTTCATCCTCTCTCAAATGAGAGGCCCAGACACTTGAGGAGAGAGGGGAGGTGAGTGTAGGAGAGGGGGGTGACCACAACCATTAATGAACTAATGAGTCATTTTTACACCTAGCATAAACATTAATGAATACAATGAATCATAAAATCATCCATTCATTAAATGCTCAATTAATGCACTAATAACTCACTAGCCACCTCATCATCCTAGTCACCATCTAGAAGCATCTAGAACCACGACTCACCCTCATGACTCGCCCAAATGACGAAAAGATAAATCCGCATTTAACCGAATGTTAAATACGGGTGAACAGGAAACTGGCAACTTCCAAAAGCGATCCGGAAACGAATTTCAGGATAACCCCGTAATAGTATAAACATACCCGCATTTGTATTACGACCGAATACAAATGCAACCGAGACAAAGATATTATATCTACACAGTATAATACTCGGATCCGGATTAAACCAAAGCCCACAAGTATTATCTGCCCGAAATATGACACGTGCGTAAACGCACGTGCATTTTCCGAACCCTGCCATAAAACCATACGGCCTCTACAACGTTTCGCCCAAACTTGGGAAACTGTCTGTGGGGGACTCTAATAACTCATCAACACACTGGCAGTGGGTAAAACCTCTAGCACTTCATAGGTACAAGCTGTACGTAACGTTTGCCTATATATTGATTGGAAGGGAAGCTGACGAGCGAACTCATCCAGAAACCCTACTGAGCCTGACAGTAACAATATCCGTAAAGTCCGGTCCGTTCGTCTAAAAGTATCGCATATCGAGTCTAGGGGGTAGATAAAGTCAGACCCCTAATAACGCGATAATTCGTGTCGGTATGAAGCCCATCACCACCTGAGAAACTACTGATCCAAATCAGTAATTCTCCACTACCTCGGCCGAGGATTTCTAGTGATGGCCACCCGTGCACTGTGCGATATCAACCCCCAATACCAGGAGAGACGAATCCCCGATGATCCGCTCACTGCCTCCATGTGGCTCGGGACTGTACCCAACTAAAACCTGTTTGCACGTCTCCTTTGAGCGTGGTAGGGTAGTAATCAAAACACAGTGGGAACTCACACGAGACAAATGACGATCTCAGGTCGACAAACTAACCTGTACACATGTCACCAGGGAACTGCTATCTGACGATATATATAATACCAACTAGCATGTTCCCGGGGAGTCCTGTCCGGTGTACTCATAACGCAATGAGCACCTGTATACATCTTAGGTGAACCAACTGACACCAATAGCTCGTGAGACCGGCCATCACCCCTCGTCGGGGTCTCGACTGTATACACTAGTCTACTCTGGAGTATCGATGCCCTGTCTCGAAACTCCTACGACTAGGGACACTTTAAGGATGTGCTTACAGACCCCAGCTCCCATGTATATGATCGCCATCATACTGCCGGCAGTCAAGCAAGAATCCTATGGGCTCTATCAACATGCAATAGAGAACTAAAGCATGTAAACGATGATAAAGACAAACTAGATAGTATACTATCATCTCGAGCAAGACTTTCATATCGGTATAGGTCCTCCCTCAATCATTGCAATCACGTACCTGCGATCCAATAATTGACTTTGAGGGCACTATATCCAACAATCTCCCACTTGCACTTAAGGCTAATTATTGCGATGTCGCATACTCACAGCTCGTGTGATACCGAACATCCAACTCCTCTACTAATCAGTTTCACAAAGCCTAGCCTCAGTGAGTGGATCCGCCCTGATGTTTCTTTCTATATCTATCTAAATCTCATGTTCGCGGAGAAGGCCATCTCCCGAATTGAGTAATACCTGTCTTAGAATATGTCTAGATATCTGATGGGACCTAGTTCATAAATGAACTCCAATTCCAAACTTCTTAGACTGTATTGATAACTGAACCTAATCAGTATCCAGCACCATACCTCCCACAGTATCCTCTTGGACCACCTGTCCAAAATACTGTCCCTCGTCAGAGGGAAAACTATAATTCTGACAATCACTCTGTCATCCAGGTCACCTTGGAAGTCTGGAATGATAACCGTCTCCCGAAGGAGGCTGCCGTCATCAAATCTGTAGAACATGCACTTATGTTCTAAAATTGCTTCCTTATGTTTCTCCAGGATTGGATTAATATAAACTTATCGCATCTAGTGCAAAAACAACATCTGGTGTGGTACTTGACATCTCACGATTGACTCAATTACCTAAGCAAGTGATCTGCCAATCATGCATATCCCTCTCTCTCCTTTAGTCTATAAGACACCTTTAGAGAGGGTGACTCCATCATCTGCAGGTACACCACCATGCCAGGAGTCATCTATTCTAAAATACCATTAGAATACTGTCAAAGTACCCAAATTGGGAAACTACCCAATTCTAGATCTAAAAACCAGAATGTTTGATATTATATCCATATCCTGTCTGGAGAAACAACTGTGTGACGACCACAGTGCAACCGATCGTAGTATAGGAATTTTACTTCCTACTCTGTGTATGTCATCCAAATACCAGGACATCACAGCCTACTACCTTCTTAACAGATCCATCCCCTATTCTGATGAAGTCAAACCCATGACTATTACATCAAAATTAGATGATCTTATCTCCGCTATATTTGCTCAAGCCTATAAATAGACATAAGCTACTTGCCCACTATGCTTCCGCTGCTCCCACTGACTAGGACAACCCTCTGGCAGAATAATATATATGTACACTTCTAAAGCTAGTTTAGAACGACGCTATACTTATCCTCCTACCGGGTCTCATAGCCTGGAACAACAGTAGTGTCAAGTCTGGGTAAACAAGAACCTCCCTGTCACCGTCCTTGAGACTACCGGAGTACCTCTCGGGTGTCTGAGGTTACCCACCATATCTGCGGAGTGGTTATTGGAATGTCAAACCTGATTGAATATATAGGTCCTATTAAATTTTCCGTAATCGTTTGCGGTTCTGGAATCACTTCCAGTTCTACCATACTCCCACTACTGTTTTCTGAAAAAATCCATTTTACTAAAACTATGGCGAGTCAAGAACAATATCACTATTGATCTTCCAGATGGTAGAAAATCCACCCTCGTCAAAGCCAGGGTCAACCCACAAACTGCCATTACAGAAACGTGCCTTGAGTTATCCAGAGTCTGGTTTTAAGCATAAGCTGGACAACTCACCGTACCTTAATATCGTTAAGATATGAACCATTCTATATAAAATATAGAAACATTGGCACTTATTTAATTGGAACCATATTCTAATCATGCAGCTGTCTCCAGTGCATATCAACTTAATGGAGAGAGGCTAATCAGCATTACTCAACTTAGGAATCCATCCAATTATGAGTAACCTGAAAGAGAAACAAGTTTCTCAAAGCTAATACTATCATCTGAATAACAATCACAAGAATCTACATCTTCGATCTCTTTGAAGAATCCCGATACTTGCGACACCTGGTTCTCTATTTTATTCTTATACCCACAACTTCTCAAAACTTAGACATTGTATTTCTACGAAACACCTGTCTAAAAACTAGAGAAATTACAAGTAAACAGAACAGAGTACGAGGACCTATCCTTTTGTCCTGATGGACACTGGACAACATACAATACTCTGTATAAGCCCGCTGAGTTGAATAACTCAAAACCTGCGCATCGTAGGTTGAAAAACTGTACTTATGGTTTAAGAACTACTCCGTTGTTTAATGCTCCTTGCCCAATCATCAACTGATATAGGTAAATGTCACAGACATAATTTCAAAAAGTTATATCTCACTTTATAAAAAATAAACGTACAGATATATCATTTTGAAATTGGTGCACAACAACGGATACTCAAAACCAAATACATGCCGTCCGGCAAAAACTCAGGCGACTTCCTCAAATATCACCAATTACAACGAATTCCGATATAATGAGGATGATCACCTTTATTCCCAATAACCTACTCCCACTCATCATCTGCAAAACCATACAGATGTGAGAATCATACCTGGTAAATACATACCCTAGAGTAAGTATCTAATCAGGAAATCAGTTTTCCATTAACAATGCACTGAAACATAAAAATGTTTCATAGGGGTATCCTGGTATTCTTAGTAATGCCTCTTCCATAATCCAATTCATGACTTTAACCGTATATTTCATTTCCATCTCTCCAAATCCCTTTATTTTGTCTTTAGTCGTTACCTTCTGTACACCTTCGTTAGGCTAAATGGTTTTCTTCCTTCCCTACCGTTCGGCACCAGCCTATGGTTTGGAAGAAGACTATCCAGTAAGCATAATAGGTGTACTCTCCTAATCCTAGGAGTACTCGCAACTTGAGAGAAGGTGATGATAAAAGACAACTGAATAATACCTTATTCTATTTCTCCCAAACTGGGAAAAAAGCAAAGGTGAAATAGGAGTGGCGATGAAGTACGTGATTTGGTCATGAATGATAACAGTCGCAATTTACTTTGCCCTCTTTCTAATCCCTTTATTTTGTCTTTAGTTATTACCTTCTGTACACTCTACTTAGGCTAATTGGTTTTCTTCATTCCCTACCTTTCGGCACCTGCCTATGGTTTGGAATAAGATTATCCAATAAGTGTAATAGGTGTACTCTCCTAAACTAAGGAGCCCTCGCAACCTAAGAGAAGGTGATAATAAAAGACAACTGAATAAACTAATTCTATTTCTCCTGAACCTGGATCCATCCTCGAAGAAGTCCCTTCGAGCTCGTATATAACCATACGATGGATCTATCCAATGGAAGTGGATGTCCGTAGTAATACGGGGTGTTCTGAGAAATGCAAAGGGTAAAAGAAGGAGCGGCAATGACTTATGCAACTCAGACAATCCAAAAGCTAGTATTTTAAGAAGGTTCGGTCAACTTGGTCACTGAGTCATAGTCTAGGGTCGGTCAATGGTCGCTGCCAAAGAGAGAGAGAGAGAAAAGAAACACTCTGTGTGCACTCTAACCTAGATCAGAATGGTTATCACTTTATCTAATCAGGAAACCTCCTACTGTAATCTCAAATTCTTCTCCAAACCTGAAAGAAGAATTAGTCGGGATCACCCGAAGAGTAAACTAACTCATCAATGGGAATCGGGATCCAACTCTCATCGCATGATAACTCGATGGAAGCCACTCAAGTTATCACACTTCAGAAGGTATGCGCATACTTGGGAAGTTTCAGTTTCTTTAGAAACTCCCGATATGATTTTTGCCCCATGCTCTTATGACCTTGGCGTTGGTCAAAATGTCATAAGTCACATGCCAAGTTCTACCCGTCACTATCCAGATCAATTTGAACCCACCCGCACATGCCCCTGACGTTGGCCAAATGGCAGAACGATTGTCCCAAACCAACTCATCTATCTATGCAACAAATGAATACCCAGCAGCTACCAAACACTATGCCTTGGCGTTGGTCAAAATACATAGCTTGAATACTACTGAATACACAAAAGAAACGACGGAGGGCTACGACTGGTTTTTAGCGAAAAACCTTTAACGTAATGAACTTGATCTCGTTGAAGGAACTTGATAGCTTTTTATAAAAATATAGTGGCGAAAAACCTTTGCTAAAGAGGTCACTCCCGGTGAAGGGATCTCAGCTCTTTTCCTCGTGGAATGAGGTGCAGGATATTCCAACTGAATACCGCGATGCAAAGCAACTTGTAATCGACTATAGCGAAATTATTACCCTGATGCAAACTTCTGCCCAAGGGGTCATTCCCGGTGAAGGGATCTCGGCCCTTGCCTCGTCGAATGAGGTGCAGGATATTCCAACCGAATACCGCTATGCAGAACAAAAGAAAACGTCTTTGTAATAACACATTTTAAAGCTGTTCCAACAACATCAAATATAGGTTTGTTTTATCCTTGCATTGATAAGAATCAATGCAGTCCCATCATCTAATCACACCAGAAAAGAACGAAAATAAAATGTACGTATATGCCATCCGCATTCGTCACTTGGTCCCGTCATCACCCGTTAGGTTACTTAACTAACGGAAGAGCGGGGACTGGACTAGCGCGGGTGTAAAACATATACAACATCTAATAGTCTATATACCAATATACAATAATCGCTCCAGGCGTGATAATATGCAACATTACAGAAAAGTAATAAGCATCACAGAACAATACAGATAATCTGGGATCCCCGGGTTTCACAGAGCCGCTACTGAAACCTGACGTTCCCGTGGTCGTGCGGATAGCCTGTGCAATGAAACCTAGACCCCTACGGGTGCGGCAAGTTACCCGCCAAAACCTGAAGAGAGGCAGCCCCTTACAGCAAAGTGAATGGACCACCCGGCACTTTACGGAATCCGGTAACTTGGACACCCCTTCTTGGGTCAACCTGTACCCCCTACGAGTGCGGCGAATAGTCTGCCAATTCTAGAGTAAGGCCCCTCTGCCTCTCAAAGCCATGAGATACGGACCCGTTGCTTTCCAGAACCTGGATATCCGTGCACTCCGTCGCGGGGTAAACCTAGTACAGAAATAAAAATATGTACAACGGGTACATCGACCTCAGCCCGGTCATGCCCCAAAAGAATATTATACAAACAGGCAGTGACGGCAGTCCACATCTTGGACGCTCGCCCCGCAATATCAAATGTACAAATAAATTCAAAAAGCACTACCATTGCACACTGCTATCCACCACGACAAATCCGCAACATTACAGCACAACACAGAACATCAACGCGAATGTCACGTTCGCAAATTCGTCTAAAAGAACTATAACAATTAGATGCAATTTACTGCTCAAATGACATTCCCGGTCGGAGATATAATATAAGTACTGTATACTAACAAGTTTAAAATTTCGATCGACAAAACTTCCCGAAGTGGGCCCCACGTACATCTGCTGTACAGTAATAAAATATGGGCCCAAAAGAAATATTCCAGAAACCACAATTCACTGTGTACAAGACATAGTAGAAATTTGGAGCATTGATCCCACAATATGGCGGCGGATCCACGGCCGTACAGTAGGTTCACTTGACAAAATTTCACCCGTATTCTTAAAAAAGCCTGCTCTGTTTACTGTGATATGCAAAATAATTTTTAGACCCTTTTAAAAATCGACAGAAACTTTAACCTAGAAAATTGCAGTTTTCGAAATTTCGTTCGATCGATATTTTAAACGCGTTAGCACAAATTAGTAAAGGTTAATGGTGAGGCTTTGATACCACTGTAAGTACACGGTAGCATCCCGGCCATCTAACAGACGCCAAATGTGGAACAAAAACTTTTTGACTGGCGCTATCGTATACTATAACCCGGATCTGCCATTAAAGCTAAACTAACAAACTACAAAGTGGGTAGAAATGTTATACCGAACGATTCGAGTCCTTCGGTCTTCAACCATCATCCCATACTTTGTTGCGGCTGCTCCAATCTCCTGAATCTCCAGTCTCCTCGTTCAGGTGGCACCACGTCGACAGATCTTTAAACGGGCTCCCGCCTCTGAACCGAGGCAACTCGATCATCAAGTTTGCTAAAAGAGATGACCAAGATTGATGTAGAGAATGAGTAGAACACTTTGTCTCGTTACGTCCAAAGTTATGGACGAACGGTTAATGAAGTTGCCTTTTGGATTCAAATGAAATGAGAAATGAATATATGAAATTTCCATGAAGCCAAAACCATAGTCTTTTTCTTTTGCAATTCCTTCATCCTCTCTCAAATGAGAGGGCCGGACACTTAAGGAGAGGGGAGAGGTGAGTGTAGGAGAGGGGGGTGACCACAACCATTAATGAACTAATGAGTCATTTTTACACCTAGCATAAACATTAATGAATACAATGAATCATAAACCCTAGTCATCCATTCATTAAATGCTCAATTAATGCACTAATGACTCACTAGCCACCTCATCATCCTAGTCACCATCTAGAAGCATCTAGAACCACGACTCACCCTCATGACTCGTCCAAGTGACGAAAAGATAAATCCGCATTTAACCGAATGTTAAATACGGGTGATAGAAAACAGGAAACTGGCAACTTCCAAAAGCGATCCTGAAACGAATTTCAGGATAACCCCGTAACAGTATAAACATACCCGTATTTGTATTACGACCGAATACAAATGCAACTGAGACAAAGATATTATATCTACACAGTATAATACTCGGATCCGGCTTAAACCAAAGCCCACCAGTATTATCTGCCCGAAATATGACACGTGCGTAAACGCACGTGCATTTTCCGAACCCTGCCATAAAACCATACGGCCTCTACAACGTTTCGCCCAAACTTGGGAAACTGTCTGTGGGGGACTCTAATGACTCATCAACACACTGTCACTGGGTAAAACCTCTAGCACTTCAGAGATACAAGCTGTACGTAACGTTTGCCTATGTATTGATTGGAAGGGAAGCTGACGAGCGAACTCATCCAGAAACCCTACTGAGCCTGACAGTGACAATATCCGTACAGTTCGGTCCGTTCGTCTAAGAGTATCGCATATCGAGTCTAGGGGGTGGATAAAGTCAGACTCCTAATAACGCGATAATTCGTGTCGGTATGAAGCCCATCACCACCTGAGAAACTACTGATCCAAATCAGTAATTCTCCACTACCTCGGCCGAGGATTTCTAGTGATGGCCACCCGTGCACTGTGCGACATCAACCCCCAATACCGGGAGAGACGAATCCCCGATGATCCGCTCACTGCCTCCATGTGGCTCGGGACTGTACCCAACTAAAACCTGTTTGCACGTCTCCTTTGAGCGTGGTAGGGTAGTAATCAAAGCACAGTGGGAACTCACACGAGACAAATGACGATCTCAGGTCGACAAACTAACCTGTACACATGTCACCAGGGAACTGCTATCTGACGATATATATAATACCAACCAGCATGTTTCCGGCGAGTCCTGTCCGCTGTACTCATAACGCAATGAGCACCTGTATACATCTTAGGTGAACCAACTGACACCAATGGCTTGTGAGACCGGCCATCACCCCTCGTCGGGGTCTCGACTGTATACACTAGTCTACTCTGGAGTATCGATGCCCTGTCTCGAAACTCCTACGACTAGGGACACTTTAAGGATGTGCTTACAGACCCCAGCTCCCACATATATGATCGCCATCATACTGCCGGCAGTCAAGCAAGAATCCTATGGGCTCTATCAACATGCAATAGAGAACTAAAGCATGTAAACGATGATAAAGACAAACCAGATAGTATACTATCATATCGAGCAAGACTTTCATATCGGTATAGGTCCTCCCTCAATCATTGCAATCACGTACCTGCGATCCAATAATTGACTTTGAGGGCACTATATCCAACAGGACGGCCCCCCTAGCTCAGAAGGCCCCCAGTTTTCTACAGAGCCTCCCTTGCTTCCATGTCACCTCATTCTTATTATTTGTTTAATCATTTTTTGTGCCTA
Source organism: Agapanthus africanus (assembly GCA_030015575.1). Lineage (NCBI taxonomy): Eukaryota > Viridiplantae > Streptophyta > Magnoliopsida > Asparagales > Amaryllidaceae > Agapanthus > Agapanthus africanus. The sequence continues at coordinate 243,493,326 of JASDDO010000019.1, forward strand.
TATAAAGTAGACCAGTGAAGCAAAGGAAGCACTCTCTCATATTCTCACATACTTCTATAGTTTTGTTAGTTTCTTTGTTTTTGTTTAGGCTTGAGGGTAAGTGAGCTTCAATTGGTTTCTTCTTCTTCTTCTATCACGCCCCGCTTCCCAAAATACGGAATACGAGGGGTAGACAAGGCCAGCCATGCTCCTACGGTCAAGGAAATGTCCTGCCGTAGTCACACTTCGGCTTCTAGTTCATCATGGTAAACAATAAAAGATGCGCAGGTAATGAGAAATGCAGTAACCGAAAGAAACAATAATATAAACTGACCTGAAGTGGAACAAACAAACGTAACTCGGAAAGACAAGTCAAGATGTCCATGGTGCACGTCTAGTTCTGGTCCAGGCTAAATCTTCTCCTCACACTGAGCATGCATACTCAGGTCGTCAGAGCGACACAATAGCAATATAATATGTATAAAATCAAGTGACACTTCTAACAGTGATAATAGATATGTGAAGCAGTAAATCAATGACATCATGAATATGAATGTGCAATAATCAATGCAGCGGAACAGTAAAGCAATAGAACGATATGTCACGTATGTCAACACAGTATATAAGGAATATAAATGCCAGTATCCCTATCAGTCTCTAAGTCTCACTGCACAGGTCACTAGGCCTATCGTCAGTCCAAGTGTGAGAGTCAACCACTCGTGAGTGTCCTCCACCCAAGGGTAGAACCCAAGGGCAAGGGACCACGGGCCCAACATGTAACATGTATATCACGGTGTATATATCACATACCCTGTAAATCTCCATATAACTCCCTAAATATATAAGCCGGCATGGGACTCCCGAGATTCTGTTGAACTCACACTTAAACTACCCCACACCCCGTGGTCTACATCAAACGCTAACCATAACCCTAAATACTAATCGATCCGTGACAAGTCTGCACGAAAACTGGAGGCAGGACCTCCATCAAGCACGTCCCGACTAATATCTAAGATAAATGGCAGTGTCGGATGTCTTATCTGTGACACCCGTGCAAGCACTTCCATAAGTGTCCCATACCACTTATAGTCACACGTACACGCATCCCACAGACGTCGACAATGCAATAGAATAATAGGGTCAATGATTGTGTACAAGTACGTATCACTTTCACTTAATCACGGATACACGAACACTGACGTACTTGCCACAATCATCGCTAGAAACTAACACTGGGTAAATGCACGATATCACTAGGTTATCACTACAATGATATGGGTATGATATGATGCGTGAACAGTATATGAGCACGATTAAGGTGTCACAAAAACAATATTCTATCACTTGCACGATTTATCATGAAACGTACATATATAATTTAGTGAAACGATAAACATGTGATAATTAGTATGTTTAGTTATCTATCCGTCTAATTTAGTTTCAAGCCAATCGGGTTCCAGGATCGTTAGTTATAACCATGTCATTTTAAGCGCTCGCGGCTGGAAATCCGGTTTCAGAATCAGAAGTCCGTTTCGCAACGCATTTTAATCCCAGTTGGGATCAGATTTTGGCGACTCTAAAGTTGGATGAAATCTAGGGTTTTCAGTAAGGTTTTCAACGCAATAGACGGATCTTCAATCGCATCTGCACGTCAGGAGTTATACAATGTTTAACCCTAATATGTCAATTCTGATTCTGTCGGGACTGTTATGCGTTCCGATCTTTTAAATTTTAGAATAAATAACAAATGGTAACGAAACAGAATGAAACCAATTGTGTTGTCTAGATAACAGGTTTACCTACAATAAACAGCGGAGTTCCGCAACCTACGAATAAATTAAATCCTGTGTTACCCATTACGGAACAGCAACCAATAACTGGAGTCGCTCTGGACTGCAGTCCAGAGTCGCTCTCCGATCGGAATATCATTACAATTTAGGTACAGGAATGTCCGGAAACTGGTATAGGGTTAAAGTTCGTCGAGTTGGCTTCGATTTGAGCCCTCGAACGCACCATTATAGTATGCATATGATTTGTGGTGAATTTAACGGTTTTCAGGTACAATAAAATTACAGTTTTACGATTAAACTTGGGGGTAGTTGTTTTAGTCGTTAACGATCAAATTATCCAACGAAATTCATGCACTAGGTTCAAAGCCCTACGAGCCAAACAAAACTATTTAGTTCCGCCAAATTGGGAAAGGTTTCCCATTGGGAACACACATCGAGCAGGTTATGGCACATAATCAGTTTAAATTTGCAACTTTATAATCTATGTAATTAGTAATTGTACCATAAGTAAATAGCATGTAAGCAAGTAAAAACTTGCCTGGACACATGTCGACGAAGGTACGGCAGCGGCAACGGCACGATCACGGCACACTCGCGGCTCGGCACTTGACTTGGCTCGAACACGAGTCTCGACAACGACGGCTTGGTGACGGGCTGTTGCGATCTCAAGCGATGTTATGGTGGTGATTGGTTGATGGAAGAGGGAGAGACGGATGAGAGTTGGAGAGTTGTACCGATAGATTAGAGAGGTTTATATAGAGAGAGAGAAATAGAGAGTGAGAGAGAGAAAGAGAGGTTTAGAGAGAGAATGAGACAGAGAAATAGAGAGTGAGAGAGAGAGAGGTTTAGAGAGAGAGTGAGACAGAGAAAGAGGGTGAGGGAGAGGAAGAGAGATGCAGAGAGGTTATAGAGAGAGACTGAGAGAGCTCAGAGAGAGACAGAGAGTGATAGAGTTAGAGAGCGAGAGGGCTCGGAGAGAGAGGGAGAACACAGAGGGAGTGTGCGAAAGAGAGAGAGGTCGAGAACAGGGGAAGATGACGACGACGACGACGACGATGATGATAACGGCACCGGGGAGTTGACGAGACGTAGTGGGGCTTGCCGGCAAGAGCGCGGGTGGGTGATAGGTCGTGGTCGTTGCCGTCAGGGCGAGGGGCGAGTGGTCGTGGGCGTGGGTTCGAGAGGGGCGGAAGCAGAGGTAGAGAGGGGAGAACGTGAGGGAAAGAGAAAGAGAAGGAGAACGTGGAGGCGAGGGAAGGGAGAGAGGAGAAGTAGTGGAGACGGGGTCGCGCGTCGTGGGCATAACGTCCCCAGAGCGGAGGCGACGGCGGAGGGAGCGGGCCGCGCGAGACAGGGAGCGGGAGAAAAGGAAAGGAGCCGTTGGGGGAGATGGGGGATTAGAGAACGGGTCGGGTCGAGGAAACGGGTCGCGGCTGAGTGAGGCGGGCTTGGAGAGTGGGCCTGAGGTTTAAAGAAAAATGAAATTGGGAAAAAGAGAAACGGGCCGCAGAAAGAATAAATAGAAGAGGAAGAGTGTGTGGACCGGGCTTAGGGCTGGGAAAAAGGAAGGAAAAATTTATTTAGAAGAAATAGAAACGGGCCGGGCTTGGGTTATGGGAATTAAAGAAAATTTTTGATGATAATAAAAGGGAGTTGGCTTAAGGAATTTATTTGGTTTTAGAGTTTAGTTTTAAGTAGATAAAGGAATGGTTGAAGGGGAAAAATTTTCCCAATAAAAATAAAAGGGGACTTTAACATAAATAATTAATTATATATGAATAGATAAAATCATAAATAAAATCATTAAAATTATAAATAAGAGTAAATAGAATTCTATAGTAACAAAAATGCATATTTTGGTATAAGAGGGGCTGGGTATTACATCTTCCTTCTTGAAACTCTCTTTGGAAAGCTTCATTAAGGAGGTTGAATAAGTCATCATAATCTTGTATCTCATTTCAAGTGTAAATAAATTGTTTGTTCTTTTATACTTGCTTCTTTTCTTTACTTGCATTCTTTTCATTATGCTTAACTAATATTTTATTTATTTGTGGTGTGGGTGAGGAAGTGAGATGAAATGCTTTGCCTCCTCCACCTCTTGTTTATGTTTATTATGTTTAATTTAAGATTCTAACTTAAAGATTGTTAATGTATTGATATGATATGGTATTTTGACACATGGTTACTTATAACCTCCTCATAGACCATATTCATTCCCTTCCCCCATTTCAATGTTTAAGTTATAATCACTTTGGAGTTAAGTTTGCTAAGTTTGGATATGGTATGTTGTGATTAAGGACTTGACAAATCTCTTAATTTCATATATCATATACCATCATAAACACTTAGCACACTTAACACCAAAATCATTTGCTCTCACTAACCACTTTGGGTTTTTGTTGTTGTGGTATGCTTGCTAACCCTTGTGTTTAGTATTGATACCCCAAGCGCAGACATACAAACGGTAAGTGATCAAAAGGACTTATTTTGTGCTTTGCGACGAATATCGGAATTTGATGGTTTATGCTCCGCAACCGCGTTGATAAGTCGTACTTCACGCCGGAATCGACGTAAGGAACGGACAACTCATGATGAAGGGAGTGTAGAGGGAAACGTCGCGATTCAACCTTCCAAGCTGAAGCCACAACCATTCTTAACTTGCTTGTTTTCTTGCTTTTCTTATTTTCGTATTCTTTTATAATTTTGTGACAACCAACCTAATTCCTTTATTTGTTGAACCTTAAATCACGATACCGAATACACAACTCCCTGCGGATCAACCCGTGCTTGCCGGCTCGCTACAACGTGCCGTGCACTTGTGGTTATAAATAGTAAAACGAGAACGATCTCGCGTGCGCAATCCGTTTCCTTCATTTCATATCTGTTTCCATAACATACGCGTTTGCGCGCACGGGTGAATTTGGCGCCGTTGCCGGGGAGTTGTAGTCATTAGGTATTGTTATTTCTGGTTCTTTCTAACAAACTAACTACTAACTCAAAAAAAATTCAAAACCAACAATACGATTCTTTTCACTTTTGTTCTCTATTGTTAAGACCTGCAATCACCCTGAACTTAAACTTAAAAATCTAGTGATACCATAAGAGTACTTAGATAGCCTAGAGAACCCACACAAAATTTCATCCCATTCCCTCGAATTTTGGCCGGCGGCTTCAAGGAAAATTCCGGCGAGCTCGGACCAGACTGGGTGTTTGTGAATTTTTTTCTTGTGTTGTCTCTAGTGCCTCGTTGGTACTCTATTGGTATTGATTAATTTTTGTAATTTTGAGTGTGCGGGAATTGGGGCATAGATATCGGTTTTGACACTAAATATCGTATTTTCCGACATTTGCAGATTTTTAAGGATTTATGACCAGCGATCGTGCGGAGCGATCCTCAAATGCAATTTCAAGACGTTAGAGAAATATAGTGCCAAACATTCGGGTAGTTTGACCCGCGTAAGCAAACAATTAAAGACTCGGATCACTTTCAAAGGGGTTTTCTTAAACCAAATCACATTGGTACGTATTTCCTAACACATTCCTCTCGAATCCGACGCATTCCAATATTCTATCTTTTGCATGATTCTTCGCACAATTTTGCCGCCAATTGTACAGAGAACTAACCCGTATTTTTTTTTGCAGCGCTAATACCTAAATGAAAAAGAATTGATTTATTTGCTTGATTTCGTAAATTCTTTTATTAATTGCGCATTGCAGCTTAATACGGAATTAAGGGCAAAAATAGCCAAACAAGATACGGTAAAGGATTTCATCACCTTTTTCCGTAGCCCACAAATCACAAACTGCATTCTTGCATACCCCCAGTAATTTTTAAAATCAATTAGAACGTTGACGCTAAGGACTTCGCACTCATTAGGAGAAGTTGACTGTGTTTAGAACACCGCTTAACGGTATATCTTTCACGGGATGTCTAGGTAAGTGTTCAAGAGAAATGGTTATTTAATTAAGGAACTTTGCAAAAACGTTGGAAAACCTCCCCTTCTCTCTTGCACTTACCTGGCTTCATGATCCGTATATCTTGAGCCCGTTTCTCGACACAGTTTTATTTCGACAGTCAGGTTCTTGAGCAGGTCTAGTTGACTAGCATACCTGGGGATCGCAAGTCGAAAGGGTGGCGAAGATATTGGTAGATTGCTAGGGGTGTGATATTCTTTATTTTTGTGACATTTGTGAAATTATTGTTAATATAGGTGATACACGATTCAATTCTATTTTTCACGATTCTTATTCTTTTGTTTATACTTAGTCCCAATTAATTTGTACAAATTGCCAAAATTCTTCCCACATTCATGAAAATTGTCCTTTTCTTGGGGGTGACCAACCGTTCCAGAGTTTTGATAATGGTCACCCACCTAACACTCTTGAATCCAGTCCCATTTCAACCATAGACCAACTGATTGAAAATTTAGAGAAAGAGATCGACAGACAGACTGCTTTAGCATCACCACCATCATAACCCCTTCAACCCGAAACAATTGAACCATCATTAGGGTATGATAGTGAAATGGATGCTAGGATGACCGCTCTAGAAAAAGGTATTGATGTAATGACTGCGGTCGAGAATCAATCAGCTGTGACGCCAGCCCTGTTTATATAGCAATCTGAGCAACTATTTGTTGCTCAAGCTTAATCATTGGCTAGAATCAAGGACCAAGTGAAACATTTAGCTGTGAGGATTCTAAGGAGTGAACACGGTCAATTGGAACCACATAGTGTTATTATCTGTCATATAGGAAGTCACCCGAGTGAGGTAAAAAATCAATTGAATTTTAATGATTTCATAGATGATGATACGATTGTATTGACTGAGTGTTACCAGGACACACAAGAAAACCTTCTAAGTCAGTCCACCACAAGCCTTCAGTTATCCACTGAGCCTCTTGTCACTTGTGATTTAAAGATTGTTTTAACTGAAATAATACTTGATGAGAAAATTCTTGAACCGACTGATTTTTGCTTTCCAATTTTAGATGAGGGAGCTTGTGAATTTGTCGGGGATGGTTGAGATAGATTGTCAGAAGAAATCAAAGATCAGGAACCCACAATTTTTGTATCACCTGTTGATATTGTTTCAAAAGAAACGTTAGTGTGGGAACCTATTTTTTAGATGACATTTACCTACCCATTTGTGAATGTGATGAGGGAGAAATCATTTTGGGAGAGTTTGTAAATAAAGAGAATAGGATTGTGGAAAATCATAGGGAGGAAGACCGTTTTGAAAAATATTCTTTCAGGTCGAGTTTTGAGAAAATTTTTGCGGATTAACTTGACATTCTTGGTGGGTTTGAGTCGGGAACAATTTGGGAACATCCGAGAATCCTTTTTTCTGCTGAACTTTTTGCGAATGAATTCCAGTTTTTACACGAACTTGACTTTGAAACTCAACACGTGCTTATTGAACATTCAATTCATTCAGAAAACAATTCTTTGACCTCCTCAAAATTCCATCTTCATCTTCAACGTCTTCCTATCCCTACTTTTACACGCCCATGCCATTCACTAATATCTAACATATACCCATTCTTTTTCTTTTTCTTCTTTTTATACAGATTCTTTTACCAGCCATTGCACTATATAGACAAAATCTTTATGTGGCTGGTATTAATTTCTACACTAACCCAATCTTTTAACTTGTATATGTTGTAATTAGTCTTAGGTTTTCCCTTTTTTTTGAATAAAATTCTCGTCATGATGTCTAAGTATAGCTACCGGAGACGGGGGCAACGATGAGGATATCGTAAAACTCAGGTTTGGGGGTGAGCACTGCATCGTGTGTATATTCTGCATTGCATACATATTAAAAAAAACCCATAAAAATTGAAAAAATTTCCTAAAAACTTTGTCGTCAAGTTAGCTACTAGGGTAACTTAGATTGCTATTCCAAAAATTTAGTTGATATATTAGAAGTAACTAAATCCTAGGCTTAGGAATTGAAAACCCTAAAAATAACCCTCATTCTGTTTAAACATGGTAATTATACGTCCTTATAGTTTTTTTAGAAATAGGTAATCTTGAGTTCAGTTCTTTAGTTAAGTCGAGATGAAGGGAGAGAATTGAAGTTTTACTGAAAGATAAGTCTGAAAAATAGTTTCTATTCTTGAGTCCAAATTTAGAAAATATATACCCTACAAACTGCATATACATGCACCTTGAAACTTGGGATAGTAGAGGATACCTAGAAATACTCTTGCCTGAAAGCCTAGTATGAAAGAAAAAACGGTATTTAAAGCTAACCACCATAAGAGCATCATTGAAAAATATATCCGGTCTTGAAAAGAAAAAGAAAAATAAAAGGAAAAAAATAAAGTCAAGACCTGGAAACTGCTATTTACGCTTTAAGCTCATACATTCAGTAATCGGCTGTTAGTGCCTCAAGATGCATTAATAATCGCATGAAAGATGTGTGAGCAAAACCGTCCATCCATTAATGAAAAGAAGTAGTATTAGGTATTAACACAAGGGTACTATAGCTTTAATTGAATTCTTAAGTGTAGGGGTGAAAATTTACACACACGAAGGGGTATACAATTGATATTTGGAGAAAAGATAGGGGTGAAGAATAAGACTTATGTTTTCTGTAATAATGATAAAAATCCCTGATTGGAGACCGCACTTTAGAAGGAAAACTCAAGAGATACCGAAATCTTTCTAAACTGTAAAAATGTATAGGATCTGGGGTTGAATAAATAGGAGGTGTGAAATATAAGAGTTGAATATTTCTAATTTAGGATGATAAAATTTCTAACTTAGATACTAAACTGTAGAAGTAGAATCGACGTTAACTTATGAAACTAACTTGACTGGATTTTGTGGGTGTAATCCGCTGAAAACCCTCAGGAGACAAAACTCCTCCTACCAGGGACATCTAGAGGTTTAACGGCTTGTTGCACGTGCTCAGTGCAATCGTGTTCCCTGCAAAAGTGAGGCTGAGATTTTTTTGTATTGCTCGGGACGAGCAATAGATAAGTTTGGGGGTATTTGTTCATCTCAGAAAACTGCATTTTAATACCCTCATTCGTTATCTATTTTTGTTTATATCGGTGCTATTAACCAGTGTCTGCTCAGAATTACAGATTACAGGTGTTCGTGATAAAAGACTGGAAACACACTCAAAATCATGGATATAACGTTTGGGAGCTGACACTGTAGACGGAACAGAAAAACGACTGATATCCGAAGAGCTCTTTTGCAAATAAAAGTGTACACTCATTTTGGTCAAACACATAGCAAGTGTACACATGCACTTTGGCACTAAGACTATGATGGGGCTGCCATGATACATGGTACAAGTGGGCATGGGTGTGATGAGCATTAAATGAGCATTGAATGCTAAAAGTATTGATGTGATGCATTGCTCCATGTTTCCCTCCAATCCCTGAGTGCATCAAAAGCGTATACAGAGAAATCTAGCAGCACCAGAGGGATATTGGGAAGCACACAAACCCACATATCTAATACGAGCCCCTCTCCTCAGTTTGGGACCAGCCACATGCCCATAAAATCCGAGCAGGCCGGCCCCCTAGCTCATAAAGCCTCCAGTTTTCTACAGATCCTCCCTTGCTTCCATGTCACCTCATTCTTATTGTTTGTTTAATCATTTTGGTGCCTATATAAAGCAGACCAGTGAAGCAAGAGGAGCACTCTCTCATATTCTCACATACTTCTATAGTTTTGTTAGTTTCTTTGTTTTGTTTAGGCTTGAGGGTGAGTAAGCTTCAATTGGTTTCTTCTTCTTCTTCCCTCTTGAAGCTCTCTTTGGAGAGCTTCATTAAGGAGGTTGAATAAGTCACCGTAATCTTGTATCTCATTTCAAGTGTTAATAAATTGTTGTTTCTTTTATACTTGCTTCTTTTCTTTACTTTCTTACTTTTCATTATGCTTAACTAATCTTTTATTTGGTTGTGGTGTGGGTGAGGAAGTGAGATGAAAGGCTTTGCCTCCTCCACCTCTTGTTTATTTTTATTATGCTTAATTTAAGATTCTAACTTAAAAATTGTTAATATATTGATATGATATGGTATTTTAACACATGGTTACTTATAACCTCCGCATGGACCATATTAATTCCCTTTCCCTGTTTCCCCCAATTAGAGAGCAAAGCTCTATTCAAGAATTTGAAATTTGAAATGAGGCAGCGCCTCATAAGAGTGCTAACGCCAAGAGCGCCAGTGCTAAGAGTCAAAGACTCTGAGGCAGCGCTCACGTGCAAAGCACAAGAGCGTTAACGCCAAGAGCGCCAGTGCTAAGAGTCAAAGACTCTAAGGCAGCGATCACGTGCAAAGAACAAGAGCGCCAACGCTAAGAGTCAATGACTCTAAGGCAGCGCTCACATGAAAAGCACGAGAGCGCTGGCGGCAAGAGCGCCAGCGCTAAGAGTGAAAGACTTTGAGGCAGCGCTCACACGAGAGCGCTCACGCCAAGAGCGCCAGCGCTAAAAACTCTGAGGCAGCGCCTCACGTGCAAAGCACGAGAGCGCCAACGCTAAGAACGCTAGAGCCAAGAGTCAAAGACTCTGAGATAGCACCTCATGTACAAAGAACGAGAGCGCTAGCGTGGGAACTAAATGCTCTCCACCCTTGGATCAAAGATCCAACGAAGTTGATTAAAAATCTTCAAATTACCAGAATAAAATTCTGTTAAGGAAATACTCCTCAAATCTTTCCAAACAAGAAAGATTGTGCTCTGTAAATCAGAGCACCGTTGGATCAAAAATCCAATGGTGATTAAAAATCACCAAGATACAGAATAAGTTCTGTATGGGAAAATATTTTCCCAATCTTATTAAAAACAAGAAAGATGTCTTCTGTAAAACAGAAGCCCTTGGATCAAAGATCCAATGGTAGGATAAATTCCCAAATCATTTAAAGATCTATCAATGAGAGATTTCCTTAACTGATTCAACAAATCAGCTTCCACTATATAAAGGACCCAAGACTTCAAGTCTTGTACAGAAGAAACCCCCCCATAAGTTTCCAGTTCTGAGAAAAGAAAAAGTGAAGAGCAAGCTCTAAGAAGAAGAACCTTTTTTAAGGTAAATAAAAAGACGAGAGATCATAACATCTCCTCCATATTTGAGAGTTTAACTCTCGCATCAGAAGAACTTAGTTCTTTTCTAGATCACAGATCTATAAGACCAAGTCTTTCACAAAAACAGAAGAGATCAAAGCCTCTCTTCATAAAAAGAAGAACTTAGTTCTTAGATCCATGAGACAAAGTCTCTCTTCATAAAAAGAAGAACTCAGTTTTTAGATCCATGAGACAAAGTCTCTTGTAAATCTAGAATTAATTCCCAGAGCACAGAACTGATCAGAGCTGCCAAAGAAGCGCCTTAGCGCTCCAATTTAAAAGAAGCGCTTTAGCGCTCCAAATCTGGCTTTCCACGTGCTCCTCACGTGGACGCTATTTTATAAGAAGAGCTTTAGCGCTCCAAATCTGGCGCTCAGCGCCAAGCGCTCCACGTGCTCCTCATGAGAGCACCATTTTAAAAAGAAGCGCCTTAGCGCTCCAAGTCTGGCGTTCAGCGCCAAGTGCTCCACGTGCTCCTTACGTGAGCGCTAAGGAACTACAAAGCGCTTTGTAAATAAGGCCCCGGCACCACAAAAAGTGTTCAACACTCAATAAAAGACAAAAAGAAAAAGGAGTGTCAGAGCCCAAATCAATGCTCAACATTATTTGAATAAAAGGGGCTGAGCCCAAATGAATGTTCAACATTCTACTCAAAATGAGTGGACCGAGTCCAAACAAGTGTTCAAACACTTTATTCAAAAATGAGTGGACTAAGCCCAAGCTGGCCACAAGTCCCTAATTCAGATCAACCGAGCCCATGTGCTCACAATCTTCTTGATTGGTCTTAGTCTCAAACTTGACTGTAGATCTCTCAACCAAGTTCGGTTCAAGGGTACATCTCTTCATACCTCTGATACACGTCGCTGTAATTCTTCAGCGTCTTCAGAGAGATGAAGGGTCCCAATAACCAATAACTTTTGGTGCAGCCCTAAATGGTTAAATCAAAACCCTATAGACTATGATGTCTTTAAACCAGACTATGATGTCTTTAAACTATACAGACTATGACGTCCTTAAACTATGGACTATGAGGTCCTTAAACTCATGGACTATGATGTCCTTAAACCCAATGGACCGCATTGTCCCTAAACTAAAATGATAGAGTCCAAATACTCTCTCGTTGGATCTAAATGATCCCAAAACCTTGCTGAGTAGATCTTAGTCTAAAATTAGACTAACGTATCCTTAACAAGCATTTAAGTTGATCTTAATCTAAAAATAAAATTAACGATCCTTAAAACCAACCCAAACCCAAATGTAAGAAAATACGGATTTGAACTAATCCACGCCCTACGGGCAACAACATAAATTAGTCTCCGTATACAATCCACGGGCAACCAAAAATAAAACAAAAACACATGACACAAAGTGACCTTCTGGAGAAGGAGAAAGTGGTTATCGTAACCCGATAACGTAATTAACTGTAGGGGTTTGCGCCTGCAGGGAAGAGCGTCCCCACAATCAAAAATCCCTCGCAAGCGAGGGGGAATCTGACGAAGTCTGCTATAACGGCCGCATTTTTCCAAACCTCCGATACACGGTGCCATAAATCAACTTGGCATCTTCGGAGAGGTGGACGGATAAAGCCAAATAGCATCTGCCCCCCAAAATTCAGGCCAGACGTCCCAATGTCCCGGTCGCGTCTTTCGGCGGTGAACAGATTCTGACACGCCTGGTGGTACATTTTCCTCTTTCCACTCCACATTTCGTGTGTCGTGTTCGCGAACAAATCGTGGTTTAACATGGTTGCCCCTAGATTCAAGGTACTAAGATTTGGTATCTTGCTCCCGTGCAGAGAAAAGAAGAGCAATGGCCTCCAACTGCACCAGCTGCAACAATAACTCCCACTCCATCCTCGCCGGAGTAGTGACCTATGGGCCCCAAGCGGCCTCCATCTTTGCCATGCCAGTGGACCTGGTGACACAAGCCATCACTGGGTTGTTCTTTGGGACCATGCTCTCTCCAATGAGCTTCAACGCTCCAATGCCAATGCAGGAGGCTCCAAAGAAGTCGGTCTTTGATCGGCTCACCACTACTGCGGCCCCTCTCAACGGGTCGTCCAATTCCAGCGCTTCGGTCTTTAACAGACTAGGCCATAGCTCAAATGGGTCCATGAAGAAGCCTGCAATACCCGAAGGGGGTATCCCAAAGCGGATAGCCATTCCGGCTCAAGTAGAAGAAATCGTCAAAGCGGCTTCTCCTGCTAAAGGATCAGTCTTTGCAAGACTGACCGTTCCGGCTCCCGCTTCGGGCGAAGTCACCAAGGCTGCTTTCCCTGCTCAAAAGTCAGTCTTCGATAGGTTGGACGTTTCTTCTCAGCGGACGTCAGTCTTCGATAGGCTGGCACCAGCAGCAACCCTTCACCAGAATAGGGGGCATGATAAAGCTGCCCCGACAACGGAGATGATCCCATCTGCAAGATGCGCTCGACGTCGCCACTGGCGCCGAGTGAGGAAAGCTGGGGGCAGTTCCCCTTCTGGACTGACTCCATCAGCTCCAATGGTGGAAATTGATGTTGTTGTTCCAACTGGGAACAACATCGAACCACTTAGGAAGGTGCGCAAAAACTCTTCAACTGCTATCTTAAAAAGGTCTCCTCCACCTGCTGAAAATGTTATAACAGCGGAGCCAAAGCAGCCTTCTCAGCGGCTATCCTCCAAAATCCACAGGGTCTGGCAAAGGGTCCAAGACTCGGTGATTAACTAAGACTACTCCCACCGACCGAAGAAAATGAAGGTTTGGCAAGAGAAGGATCATCCCGTCGTACCACAGAAGGTATCGTCTACATGGGTTCCCGCTGCAACGGCCCCCTCAACTTCGACCGCCCATAAAAAGAGAAGGCCAGAGAAGATCCCTATGTCTGCGACGAATCTCAAGAGCACTGAACCTAAATGCCCAAAATCTGGGGGCATAGTAGTACACACCGTCTATATGGCTTCCGGAAAAGAGGAAAGCCGTGCTTCCACGGGTCATCGACCACTTACACGGTCTGTGACAAAGGCTCAAGAGCAACAACAGCAAATGCTCTAGGAGATGCTAATGAAGATGGTCGCGCTCACTGGGCCGAAAGAAAGCCCGGAGACGTCATCAGAACAATGCCAAGAACAGGAAACTGACGCCGAGTTCCTCCGAAGAATGCTCGAGAAGAAAGACAAAGAGGCCGCGGAACAAGTGGCTAACATAAAGCAAATGGCGCTTCTGTTCCAAGATATGGTCGGGATGATGATACAGCCGGATCCTCCAGCCGAAGACCCTCCGATTATCCTTGAAGACGGCAGAGGGGAGACATCAAACCCTCTTCCTGCGCTATCAGCAGCCAAGGAAGAGACCATCTCCAAAGCTTCCCTTGACGACTATATAGCTCAACAGATACAAGCTCATCAGGCGAATGAAGTAACCGGCCGAGTCTTCGGAACAGGAAGACCCTATCTAGGCTGGTACGATCAAATTAAGTACCCTCCAGGATACACGATCCCCAAATTTCACGAATATTAGGGGACCGGCAATCCCCATCAGCATGCCACCCAGTTCAGGGCTCTCTGCGGCAATACTGGAGGTGACGATAAGCTGCTGCTTCGCCAATTCGTCGGCAGCTTGGCAGAGACGGCCTTCGAATGGTATTCGGAACTTCCAAACAACTCCGTCAAAACATTCGCGGAGATGGAGTTGCTATTCACTCAACATTTCGCAAGCGCCAGCGAACGCACCCCAATCACGGCATTGATCAATGCCAGGGTGAAGCTAGGAGAAACATGGGTTCAGTACGCCATTCAGTGGCGGAACCTGTGGTCAAGATGCGAACAGCGCATACCTGCCAGGGGCATGTTCGTAGGAACCCTTGATCCGTAGGCGGCCATTTCCCAATTCATGATGTTCTTCAAGCCAACCACTTTCCAGGCTTTGATCGACAAGCTGGCTCAGATGGACCAGATGGGCCATAGGCCTTCCTCTTCAAAGACGGAGCCTCGGAATGAAAAAGGGAAAGGGAAAGCGACCTTCGTTGCCAATGCTCAGCAACAGTCGATTGGTCCAAAACCAGCTGATCGCCAAAACGATAGACAGCGATTCCTCAACAAAAAGTTAAGACGTCCTTACTCGTTTCCGCGGGAGAAAACAAAGAGACTGTTCGAGTTGGCGATACGCAACAGGCTCATCAATCTGCCGGATCCGAGACATCCATTGCAGCCCAGTGACATCAACAATCCCAATTACTGCCCCTACCACCGAGTAGTAGGCCATCCAATCGAAGATTGCTTCGTCTTCAAAGGCTGGATTGAGGACCAATACCAATAGGGCAAATTCACACTATCCGAGAATTGGAAAGTAAGCCCGCTCCAGCCGCATGCTCTTAAAAAGGTGGACACGCCGGGGGCATCGTGCTCTTTTATAGAAGAAACTCCATGGGAGGTCACTCTTTCAGCCAAAACAAAATGAATGCTGAAAGATCTCCAAACATGCCCGGCGATCAGGTGGAGAAGCCCGCTGGAACCTGAGTTCATTGAGGGAATGCTGAAACCGTGCCCGACGCCAAGAATTGGTAGCGATGGTCAAAACGCTCAAGCCCAGCCGTCAAAGTCTTCGAAGAAGAAGAAGAAGACCAAAAATACCGTGAAGCCTGATGACAAGAGCATGGACTTGCGAAAACATATTGATGCGCTGGAGGAATACAACCAAAAGGCACGAACCCCGGTCACACTCCAAGAATTCCTCAACAATATCCTTGAGGGCGGGGATAACGAAAATGACGATGGAGACGACTCATCAGAAGGATCTGAGGATTATGTGGCAAGCTGTCACATGATCACTCATTTGTCGCTAACTAACGAAGAAGCTCACTCGGCGTCAGAAAACAACATAGAGGAGTTGGGGGAGGGATCGGAGCCAAAACCCTTAGAACCGTCTGACGAAATGATCGAAATGCTGCTGAACGAAGCCCGTCAAAAGAGCAAGGATGATCAAGAACGCGAAATAGCCATATTCGAAAGGACTAGGAATCGGCGTCAATTTGAAGAAGTCGCGGTAGGGATGGGTCACAAAACACTCCCACCAGATCCAAGCACATCCGCCGCAGACAAAAGCAAACTTAAAACGAGGAAACGGTTCGTCAAAGCCTTGTCAATGGAAATGAAGTTGCCACCTTTCAAAAGGAATACTCCCGCCGATATGCACCCTGACGAAGCAGATGCACATCCCACCTATTGCTTATACCATCAGAGGATTGCACATCCTACCGAAGAATGCATGGCCTTTAAAAAATGGTGGCAAGGGTATGTCGCTTACGGGAAACACTTCAAGAGGGTGAAGCGTGAAGCTCGTCGACAGCGAAAAAGTGCGACAGACGAACGTGGAAGAGCTGCCAGCAACTGTCACATGGTTGATAGCAGGGGATCGCAAGTTCTCAACTTCGGGAGCAATTCTGACGAAGAAATAACCCTCGGCCCTCTCTTCAAAGAATCCACCTCAGGAAAAGAGGAAGAGATGAAGAGTTGTGAGAATATTCAGCTGCGCAACCGTACGTTGCCTGAAAAGAATCTCGGACACACAAACAAGGGGTCGAACAAAAAAGATAAAGGAAAGGAAAAGGTCCCTGAGGATATTGCCCTTGATGACCGAGTCGTCGAAGAACTCGCAGCCAAGGACCCGCCCAAGAAAAACAAGGTAGATTACAATGTTCTGGCACACCTGAGAAAGATACCCTCGCAGCTAAGCATTCTCGATGCCCTCCTGTTGTCTAAAGAGGCGCAGGATTCTCTGATCAAGGCACTACAAGAACCCGATTAGTTTCAAGCTTTCCTTACCGAAGAAAAGATGAAAGACGAGCTCGAAGAGGTTCACACAGCTGACATCATTTTTGGCGATGAAGATCTCCTCCCCGGAATGTGCGAGCATAACCGTCCCCTGTATGTCACCGGAGACTGCCATGACATCAAGATATGGAAGATCTTAGTTGACAATGGGTCTTCTGTCAATCTCCTAAACGTGAGGGTGCTAAAGGAAATTTGCATGAGCATGCAGCACGTAGCTCGAGACAAAATCACCATCTCCGGGTTCGACTCCTAGTCATCACGAACGCTCGGTTCTGTGATTTTGACGTTACGCTTTGGGATGCTCATCACTGACATCAAATTTCATGTCATCGATGTCAAGACCTGCTACAACGCCTTGCTCGGCCGGCCTTGGTTACACGAGTACAATATCATCCCTTCTACACAGCATCAGTGTATGAAGTGCCTTAAAGATAGTCTTGAGTACACTGTGACGGGGGAACTAAACACATTTTCCATGAATGAAGTCCGCAAATACGAAGACGCCAAGTATTTTCTGCCAGACTTTGAAGACACGGAAAGATGTCATAAACCGGAGAACAAGCAAAAAGCTACCACCCTATTCCGGTCTTCGGAAGCGATACCGAGGAAGATGAGGAGATAGTCTATTCGGGGCCACCCCAATACAACAAGCCGGGACCATCTACCCCTATTCTGGTTTTTGGCAGTGACTCTGAAGACGACGTCAACGCAGTGTTCTCGGTCCGTCCATCAGTGCAGGCCCTCACTGGAGATGATCAGAGTTTGCAGATCGCTATGGTTCCGTGGTAACACTACAGAGAGCTTGATACGCTTGAGACATATAGTGTGCAAGAGCTGCAGACATTCTACATCCCTCCCAGACGAAGAGGTGAAAAGGCGATCATATTCTACCGATCCACGGAGACTAAAGTAGATTGAGAAGTATTGCATGGTGTCGATCCTGCGCTCTACATGCTCCAACCCATTCGTCTGCCCAGGTATTACACCAAGGGATTGAAAAGGTTATTAAGATGCCAAGGCGTACCATTCAAATAAACTCCTCGACAAGCTCAGTTTTATAACAGGATCTGGAACGTCCCCGGGACACAGCGAAAATTTCCCAACAGAAAAATAGAAACGATTGGGCTTGGATATGTCCAGTCCGAGAAACGGGAGCGATTCCATGGTTGCCATGTCATAAAGGACCTTGATGAAGAAGAGGATGCTCTCTTAAAAGACGCTGACGCTAAACCAGAACGAGATCCTGCCATAAAAATGCCAAGTCCGTCATTTGAAGAACAGATTGACAAGCTAATAAGAGAAGCAGGTTAAAGGGTTCGGGATGACCACAGCCGCGAAATGGCCATTTACGAGAAAGCCAAGACGCAATACCTCCTTTAGCAGGCCACGGAGGATGACGATACCCTTCGCCGTCAGCCCGCTGTGCATTCCCAAGACAAGAAAAAGGCTCGACGCAGAAGCAAAAACAAGTCAAAGAACGGAAAAAACGTTCGACGGCGGCAAAACGGATCCAAAAGGCCACGTGATCAAGTAAAGGTCAGCCGAAATCCGTCTCTTACGAAAAAGATGGGTCGAGCATATTCCTTCCCTCAAGACAAGACAAGGAAGATCTTTGACCTCATCATGAAACATCAAATGATTACGCTCCCGGAGTCCAAGCATCCCGAACAAGCAAACGAGGTTCATCACCCGGATTATTGCTCCTATCACTGAGTGATAGGACATCCTCTTGAAGATTGCTTCACCTTCAAAAACTGGGTCGAAGACCAATATAAACTCACCAAGTTCGCTCTATCCAACAGTTGGACGGTAGCCCCACCGCAAAAGCATATACCAAAAGCAACGTATATGGCAAGAGTAGAACCAGATCAACATCGGTCTTGGAAACGATCTCGTACCTGTCACGTGATAACGCTGTCAGAAGAAGGAGTGCCCGAGAATATGGATGACCTCTCTTGGTGCTTCGAAAACGAGGATGAAGAGGAATTGATCTTAGAATTTCCACCGGCGCTAAAAGAGTTGGAAGATGGAATACATATTACTGCGGACAACCTAAGGAAAATCGACTTGGGGATGGTAAACGACCCGCGGCCTACGTTCGTCAGTGAGTTGTTATCTAAAGAACTGGTGGCTACGCTAAAAGACATGCTCATGCAGTATAAGGACTGCTTCGCATGGAACTATTCCGAGATGCCGGGGCTTGATCCGGAAATAGCTGTGCATAAATTGGCGGTATTTCCGGACGTCAAGCCGGTTAAACAAACCCTAAGAAGAATGTGGCTCGAACTTGAGATGAGCATCAACGCCGAAGTCAAGAAGCTGATCGACTTCGGCTTCATCCAAGAAGTCCAATACCCCGACTGGATCGCCAACATTGTCCCAGTGATGAAGAAAAATGGGACGGTGCGCATTTGCGTGGACTTCCGGGACATCAACAAGGCCTGTCCGAAGGATGATTTTCCCATACCGGTTACTGAGCTAATGATAGACAACACGTCCACTCATGAAGTCTTTTCCTTCATGGACGGGTCATGAGGGTACAATCAAATAAAGATGCATCCCGAAGACCAGAAGTATACCGCTTTCCGGACTCCTCTGGGCATATTCTGCTACAAAGTAATGCCTTTTGGTCTGAAGAACGCCGGTGCTACCTATTAGAGGGCCATGACAAAGATTTACGATGGCCTCATACATGAAATCGTCGAATGCTATATTGACGACCTCGTGGTAAAAAGCAAATCACACAAGGAGCATTGGGAGCATCTGAAGGTAGTATTCCAACGTCTTCGGAAATACAACTTGAAGATGAACCCTCTCAAATGCGCGTTCGGAGTTTCCTCGGGCAAATTTCTAGGGTTCATCATACGACATCGAAGCATCGAAATAGATCCATCGAAAATCAAGGCGATTATGGAAATACCTTCGCCAAGAACTCTCAAGCAATTGCGGTCTCTCTAAGGAAAGCTCGCGTATATCCGGCGGTTCATAGCTAATCTCTCCGACAAAATGCCGCCCCTACAGTCATCTAATGAAGAAGGGGACCCCGTTCGTATGGAATCGTAAATACCAAAGTGCACTGGACGAAATCAAGCAATACCTGCAGAATCCGCCGGTACTGACCGCTCAAGTCAAGGGAAAGCCCCTCATCCTGTACACAACCGCCCTTGAAGGCTCTTTAGGCCCGCTATGGGTACAGGAGAATGACCAAAGGAAAGAGAGAGCCCTCTACTATTTGAGTCGAGTTCTCCTGGGGGCAGAAAACAACTACTCCCCTATCGAAAAACACTGCCTGGCGTTAATCTTCGCTATAACGAAACTTCAGCATTATGCTTTGCGCATGAGGTCCATCTCATATCAAAGGTGGATCCTCTCAAGTATTTGATGTCGAGAGCCATACTAACGGGGCGGCTCACTAAATGGGTCCTACTCTTAATGAAATTCTCGATAACATACCGACCTCTCAAGGCGGTGAAAGGCCAGCCAATTGCCGACTTCCTCGCTGAGCATCCGATACCTGGCGATTCACCCCTAAATTGCGAATTGCCAGACGAGCACGCGTTTGACACAATCGACGGGGAGAAAGGAGGGGGTGATATCCGATGGAAACTTTACTTCGATGAGGCATCTTCTATGAAGAAGCGACAGCACAACACCCCTATAATCAAATCGGGGATAGGTCTTATCTTCGTGACTCCACAAGGAGGGATAATGCGCTTTGCCTTTTCCTTGATAGAGCTGAGGACAAACAATGAAGCAGAATATGAGGCTTTGATAGCAGATCTTGTGATCGCTGTCGATATGGGAGTCAAAGACTACTTCATATACGGAGACACCCAGTTGGTCGTTAGTCAAGTAAATGGCGACTATCAAACATGCAAACCAGAGTTAGTGAAGTACGGCGAGAGAGTGTAACAACTGCTGGCTCAAATCCCTTCCAACATTCTGGAAAGCATACCGCGTGCAGAAAATAGCAAAGCTGACGCATTAGCCAAACTTGCTAAAGAACTGGCCGACGAAAACCTCGATGACGTAAGGATCGTTGTTCAAAGCTGTCGGGTCCTTGCACCAGCAGAAATATCCCCGGAGTCGTCTGAAGAAAAGGAAGCGACCAAGCAAGAGGCCCTACAAATAGAGGACCAAGAAAAGGTTAAGGATTGGAGAGAAGTCTTCATAGACTACTTCAAATCCCGTCGAACACTTGAAGATGCATCCTCAAGACATCAGCTCATGAGACGAGCTCTGCCATTCGCCTTCGTCAATGATACTCTATATAAGAGATCATTCGACTCCCTATGGCTAAGATGCCGATTGTTAAGAGATTTTCTGTATTTAAATTTACCGCAATCAAGACGGTGTCGCTTGGTAGCTAGCCGGTTGAGTACGGGTCGGTCCACAGGGAAAGGTGTTATTTTCTTTAAGTTCTAACGAGTTAAATCCTATTTTTGGTAGGTTTTGTTTTAAAAACTAAGAATGAGATTTGATTGATTTAAAGTCTTGCTAGGGTTAAGATTAGGTTAGTTTTTTTTTGAATAGTGATTCTACTCGCTGCTTTCTTTGCCCTAATTAAGAATATAGGTGTTAGGATAATAGTCAACAAAGGGGATTAGCACGACTAGGAAGAAACTCAGTTTCTTCCTTTTGGTCCTTGTCCGTCCTTTCTTAACTCTTAGCCCTAACCTCTATTTAAATCAACCACAACCGATCTAACTAGGGAATCACCGCTATCTTGTAGGATAGGGTGCCGTAGTGAGCGGTGTGTGGTTAATTTAAATAGAGTCCTAATTAATTAATTTATATGGACAAGGAAAGGAGAGAGACATTTCCTTCTCTCAAACCTTCCCTATCCTAACCCTAACAAGTGAGGAATTACTCACTCATTAGGAAAGTGATGATCAAATTCATTTTTATATTATTTATAAAGGCTATCTAAGTTATAGATAATAAAAGACAGATAAAATAATGCAGAAATTAAGTTCAGATAAAAGAAAATGCAAGATAGAAATAAAACTTACTTTATTGATACCTCTCAAAAATGCATTACAACTGAATTAAAAATTTTAATCTAAGAAATTAAAAAGAGGCATGCCTAATTAGGCTTCTGGCTTTCCTATTTATAGATAGGAGAAACCCTAGGTTTTACATCTGATCCATACATGAAATTACAAGACTACCCTAAGAAAGCCGGGTCAAAGCACCGACACCCACCGACACGTGCACTACACGGCCGCGGTTCCGCGGCAGAAAGCCATGTTTGGCCGCGGTTCCGCGGCCATATTGAGGGATCTCTGGCTCAACTTCTCAGGGTTGCTTCATGTTGCTTTTTCTTTCTGTTTTCTTTACTTGGTTCATCAGAATCTCTTCTAATTTCTTTCAGATTTCCACAGTGCAGAATGTTGTGGACTTTTTGCCGTGAGCTTCGCGTTGAAATCTTGAATCTTGTGCTACCCTTGTGTTTTATGCATTGAACTGTCTACTGATCTTCATTTGTTCCTTGAACTGGTAGGCAGTATCATACGGATTCATCTATCGTTGGTCGTAATCTCACATTTGTAGCGTCTTTCATGAATTTCACTGTATTGTTCTGAGAACCTGTAACCTGCAACTATTTAGCAGGCATAGATCAAAAGCACCTATTTATTTGTAATATGATTAAGAATGGGCGATATAATAATGCAAAATTCTGATATGAACAAATACCCCCAAACTTATCTTTTGCTCGTCCCGAGCAAAACCATTTTTTTCTTGAAAAATCCTCACCTCACTTTCACAGGGAACGCGATTGCACTGAGTTCGTGGAACAAGCCGTTAAAGCTCTAGGTGTCCCTAATAGGAGGAGTGTTGTCTCCTAAGGGTTTTCAGCGGATACTACCCACAAAATCCGATCAATTTGTCCTATTGACTCTAATTCTTCAATTCAGTATTCTAGCAAGAAATTCTATTATTTTCAACTTAAAAATCATCAACCCATATTTTTCACACTCACTTTTCATTTAACTTAAGATCTTATATGTTTTGCAAATTTATTAAGTTTTCAGCATCTTTTGAATTTTCCTTCTAAGGTGAAATCTTAACTCAGGAATTTTTATCATCTCTACTGAAGATATAAACCCTATCTTTTATTCCTATTTCTCATCCAAACCCCAATCATATACCCCCACGTGTATGTAATTTTTACCCATACACTTGGAAATTCAATTCTAGTTATCATACTCTTGTCCATGTCCAAAGTACTTTTAGTTGGTGAATTTTAGATGAAATTGCTCACACATTCTTCATACGACCGTTAATACTTCTTGAGGTACTAGACGACCGATTACAAAATATGCTTGCGCATTTAGGCGTAATTCCTCGTCTTGTAATACCTAAGGTTTAGCAGTGACTCCCAAACCAGTTGGTCTAAGGCACTAGGTGATAAAGCACCCTTGCTATATTTTTTTTATGCCGCCTTAAGTAATTACAAAACCAGTGTTCATTTTTTTATCTCTTTATTCACCACTTATACTTTTATTTTATTTTCCTTCATACTGAGGATTTTAGACAAGAGCATTTCAAGGTATCCTCTACTATCCCAAGTTTCAAGGTGCGTGTAAGTGCGTATAATAGGGTATATATTTTCAGAATTTGGACTTAAGGTTCAGAATTATTTTTCAGACTTATACTTCAAAAAGAGCTTTCAATACTCTGCCCTTATTTCGATTTAGCCCAAGAACTGAACTGAAAATTTGCCTATTTTTAATTAAACTACAAGGACGTATATTTTCTACAGTTAAATTTTAAGAAAGGTTATTTTTAGGGTTTTTAATTTACTAAGTTTAGGATCTGGTTTTTCCTAACTAGTCAACCGTCATGTTAAACTTAAGTCAAATATGGCCAAAATTGAACTTTTCAATTTTTAAAATTTTTTAAAATTTTTCAATTTTTATGGGTTTTAAAATAAGTATGCAAATGCAAAAATATACATATGAATGCGAAGGAAGAAAGCTTACCGAGCACACCCCCAAACTTAAACTTGACAGTGCCCTCAGTGTCAGGCTACACCAAGAGGGTCAAAATTGTCGGCACTCCCCCCTTTTTTTTTAAATTTTTATTTTTATTATTAACAGAAAAAGAAAACAAAATATATATACACAAAAAGGTTTCCCCCAAACTTAAGTAAAACATTGTTTCTACTTTTGCCATTTTTTAAATCTCATAAAGTTGTAAACTTGGGAGGAAAAATTTATTAACGGGGACATGAAATATGATCGTGAAAATCTCCCCCAAACATATTTTTGGCTCACCAATTTGAGTTAGAAAAAATTATTTTCGAGAGCCAAATTATACCCCCCCAAACTTGAGTTAAACAATGTTAAGCTTTTAAAGAGGGGGTTCAAAGTTATTGGTCAGTACCAAGTTTTGCAAAGACCAAAAGTCAACACCAACCATTTGAAGAATTTATCAATGTAACGTATAGGTCGGTGGAAGAACATGTTATATAGAGCCAAGAAGAAGTGGGGAAGAGATAAGTGGTGGTATGGAATGGGTTTCCGTGAACGTGAATGTGAGGAGATAAGAGGTGATGATAAATAAAAACGAGAATGTGAATGATCAGAAATGAGTGGAATATTGGCATTCTCGTATTTTATAAGAAGAAATGGTGGTGGTTCAACTTCTATAGGTGGAGGTTGATTAATTACAAAATCCTTGTTGTTTAGGAATACAAGTTCGTCAGCGAAAGGTTGTTCAAAACTCTCATCGATGTAATTGAACATTTTACTGTCAGTAAGTTTTGTGCCAGAATATATCATACTTGATTTGTCAAAAATTATGGAGGTGGGAGACTCGAAAAACTCATTTACCTCATTTTCAAAAGTATCCAAATCAAGTTGGCTTTCTGGAATGATCAAACTTGAATTATCGGATTGTGATTCATCAACACTCACTGAAATTATAGAAAGAATAGAAGAACCTGAGAAAGTGGGAGAAAGAAGTTGAATACGAACTTGAGGCTGGAGATGGAGTGTATAAATTAGCACAATTTGTAAAGACCGATGTGTAAAAAACGATTGTGCTAATCTATCAACCCACTGAGAAATGAGGTCAAATCCCTCAAGATTCGTGAGAAAACATGGGTACGTCGAACTTGGTAAACCAGACATAAAAAATGAAAGTGTAACGGTTTCTTGCAAGGTCGGAACGAGGATGGAGAGAAGTGATTGAGGAAGGGTATCGGTTAAAGATTCAGGAGGGTGTGCGCAGTCAATGAAAGGGATAGAATGAATTGGAAAATCCGACTTCTCAAGTAAAACTGCTTCATCCTCAATAATTTCCTCAATACTCTCCTCAAAATTTAGCTTATCCATACAATTCTCATCAAAATCAAGACGCATATGAAGTTCGGGAAAAACAGTTAATGACTCGGGATGATGAATTGGAGAGAGAAACTCATCCAAATCTGTGGGTTCATCATCCAAAATATTCCCAGCATCTATATTTTCAATCAAGTGAAAATCAATTTTTTCAGACACCTCATCAAAAGCATGGATATTAATCAATTCAGGTTCTAGAGTGGAGGTGTAGAGGTCAAAAGGATTGGTGATGGTTTCACTCGAAAGGGATCCTTCACAATCAGGTAAATCAAACACTACAAAGTCGCACAACTCATTAAACGTTTTATTTTCAACTGGTGAATCATTTGGAACACTTGACAGACATTCAAAACCGGAATTATGGGATTCAATTGGGGATGGGTAGGATTGATTTGGAAGGGTTCACAGCTCACTCTCTTCATTCAAATTATCAATCTTTCCAACCGCCTCATCATACATTGGAAAATTTGGAGCTAGTTGGAAACTAGCTACCGGGTCACTAAGTTGTATAAGGGCGGTCATGGACGCATTCAAATCCCTCATCTTTTGGCATGACGCTACCATAAAGTCTTCCAACGACTGTTCCAGACTAGACATGGGTTGTGACGGGGTTTCAGTAAAAGATTCAAAGTTGTTTGGATACGTGAAACTCCCAAATGGTTGTGTAGAAGCAATGTCTAGGGAAGGTGCAAAAGTCGGGTAGGACTGGTAGGAATTGAATGATTGGACAGGAGTAGGATCAATATTTGGATAAGAAGGTGAATGGAATTGTTGATCCAAAGAATTCGCAGTGGTGAAAGGAGTGAAAGATCGGTTACGAGATTGTTCAATATGTTCAGCAATAGACATGGGTTTCGGAGTTACAACAGGACTCGAAAATGGGGTATCAACGTAAGAAGGTGGTGAAGGTTGAAATGGTTGATATAAGGTGGATTGCGGAGTCCAACTGGTTGTCCTAGACGCGTCTATTCGATCTTTCAAAGAAATTTTAGGCATGGAGGGGTCGTTCGAAATTCGATCAAAACAAGAAGCGTAGGAAGTAATGTCTGGTTGAGGGTACCAAAATTCGGCAAGAGTTTTGCGAGGTGGGGTACCCATGATGTGATGAGAGAAAGGAGAAGAAAAAGAATGTGATTTATTTTATTTTATTTTATTTTATTTTATTTATATTTTTTGTTTTTAAAAAAATTGTTTGTTTTTGGAGTTTTGAAATTTTTGAAAGTGTTTTTTTTAGAAAGTGTTTTTGTAAAATTTGTACGGAACTACGGCACAATTTCAAACAACCACAGTTTAAACATGCACAATCAAACCTAGAGTTAGGGTCTCCTAAGTCAACTAGACTGCTCCTAACTGTTCCAAAGCGACAAGTTGTGAGATATCTCTCAAATCGCCTCTTCACCGCCAATTGTGGCCAGGTAAGCACAAATGAAGAAAGGATAGATCCGCTCACGAATCACTGTGAGACGAGCCTTTTAAAGTTACCTTCTCACTTGTCTAGCCTAGGCACCACAAAGTCAGGTTTAAATAAACAACTGAATGCCCACAACCTTCCTTTGTCCTAATGAGCGCAACAGTCCTTAATTGGCTGAGTCTAGATATTTTTTAATTAGCTCAAGGATGATGCATATGCTTTTAGTGATTTTTGGGGTCTTAGGAAGGGTAATGAAATCCCCACCCAATCTGAATTGGTGTTATAGACTCTTAAAATTCCGTATTAATTATGCAAAGCAGTTAACACACCAAAAAATCTAAAACACTTGCAAAATATTTTTTTTATTTGGCAGCGCAAAGAATCCTGCACAAAAACAATTTATTGGAGAGGGAGAAGAAGTTGTTGTGCAAATAATACCTACAGGAAAAAAATTTCAGTGGAGTTCTGGGGGTAGGAGGAGAAAAAATATACTCACAGAGAGTTTTCAAACAGCTGATGTCATTTGTTTGACCAGGTTCCGTGGTCAAACCCCTGCTTATGCCACGATTCCGCGGTTCAATAGCTGGTTTGGATCTTCAAAAAATTTCTCTGTGCTAATTTGGTTCTCCTCTGTCTGTTCAGATCCTCTGTTTCTGTATTTGTTCACTGGGCTTGCTCCAGATCTGAATCAGTGTTTGCTCCAAGCATGCACACTTGCACAAAAACCTTTCAAAAATAACAAGATGATTTTTATTTTTATTTTTATTTTGTTTTTAAAATTTTCCAATTTTTTATAATTTTTTTAAATTTTCTTTGTTTTTTTTAATTATTAACCCGAAATTACACAAAGAAAGAGACTACCGTCTCCTCGGCAACGGCGCCATTTGATTGTTAAGAGATTTTCTGTGTTTAAATTTACCGCAATCAAGACGGTGTCGCTTGGTAGCTAGCCGGTTGAGTACGGGTCGGTCCACAGGGAAAAGGTGTTATTTTCTTTAAGTTCTAAGGAGTTAAGTCCTATTTTTTGTAAGTTTTGTTTTAAAAACTAAGAATGAAATTCGATTGATTTAAAGTCTTGCTAGGGTTAGAATTAGGTTAGTTTTTTTTAATAGGGATTCTACTCACTGCTTTCTTTGCCCTAGTTAAGAATATAGGTGTTAGGGTAATAGTCAACAAAAGGGATTAGCACGACTAGGAAGAAACTCAGTTTCTTCCTTTTGGTCCTTGTCCGTCCTTTCTTAACTCTTAGCCCTAATCTCTATTTAAATCAACCACAACCGGTCTAACTAGAGAATCACCGCTATCTTGTAGGATAGGGTGCCGTAGTGAGCGGTGTATGGTTAATTTAAATAAAGTCCTAATTAATTAATTTATATGGGCAAGGAAAGGAGTGAGAGATTTCCTTCTCTCAAACCTTCCCTATCCTAACCCTA
Organism: Agapanthus africanus; assembly: GCA_030015575.1. Lineage (NCBI taxonomy): Eukaryota > Viridiplantae > Streptophyta > Magnoliopsida > Asparagales > Amaryllidaceae > Agapanthus > Agapanthus africanus. The sequence goes on from JASDDO010000019.1 coordinate 243,521,181, forward strand.
ACAAGTGAGGAATTACTCACTCATTAGGAAAGTGACGATCAAATTCATTTTTATATTATTTATAAAAAGGCAATCTAAGTTGTAGATAATAAAAGACAGATAAAATAATGCAGAAATTAAGTTCAGATAAAAGAAAATGCAAGATAGAAATAAAACTTACTTTATTGATACCTCTCAAAAACGTATTACAACTGAATTAAAATTTTTAATCTAAGAAATTAAAAAGAGACATGCCTAATTAGGTTTCTGGCTTTCCTATTTATAGATAGGAGAAACCCTAGGTTTTACATCTGATCCATACATGAAATTACAAGACTACCCTAAGAAAGCCGGGTTAAACCACTGATACCCACCGACACGTGCACTGCACGGCTGCGGTTCCACGGCAGAAAGCCATGTTTGGCCGCGGTTCCGCGGCCATATTGAGGGATCTCTGGCTTAACTTCTCAGGGTTGCTTCATATTGCTTTTTCTTTCTGTTTTCTTCACTTGGTTCATCAGAATATCTTCTAATTTCTTTCAGATTTCCACAGTGCAGAATATTGTGGACTTTTTGCCGTGAGCTTCGCGTTGAAATCTTGAATCTTGTGCTACTCTTGTGCTTTATGCATTGAACTGTCTACTGATCTTCATTTGTTTCTTAAACTGGTAGGCGACATCATACGGATTCATCTATTGTTGGTCGTAGTCTCACATTTGTAGCGTCTTTCATGAATTTCACTGTATTGTTCTGAGAACCTGTAACCTGCAACTATTTAGCAGACATGGATCAAAAGCACCTATTTATTTGTAATATGATTAAGAATGGGCGACATAATATTGCAAAATTCTTATATGAACAGATGCCTAGGACTAGAAGAAGCAAGGAGAGTCGTCCAAGAAACTCATGATGGACTCTGCGGTTCTCATCAAGCTGGGCCAAATATAAAGCTGAAGATCAAAAGAATGGGCTACTATTGGCTCACGATGATTCAGGACTGCCTCGAATACGCGAAGCAGTGCCACTCATGCCAAATCCATGGAGACTTCATCCACCAACATCCAAACCCGCTGCACCCGACAGTAGCCAGCTGGCCGTTCGAAATGTGGGGAACCGACATAATTGGGCCCATCGAGCCAGCATCCTCCAAAGGACATCGGTTCATACTAGCAACGACCGATTACTTTTCTAAGTAGGCAGAAGCAGTGCCGCTAAGAGAAGTGAAGACGGGGAATATTCTCCATTTCTTCAAGACACACGTCATCTACCGGTTCGGAACTCCGCGACGGATTATCTCGGATAACGGGCCGGCCTACAGAAGTCATAAGATTAGCCGATTCGCACAGCAGCATAATATAGACTAGAGATACTCTTCAGTCTATAATCCCCGAGCTAACGGTCTAGCTGAGGCTTTCAACAAGACCTTGACGAAGATCATAAAGAAGACGGTGTCCAAAAATAAAAAGGACTGGCACGAGAGACTGCATGAAGCTCTCTGGGCTTACCGGACCACGTTTAAAACGGCCACAAATACAACGACATTTGCGTTGGTATTCGGTACAGAAGCAGTACTTCCCTTGGAGATAAAGCTACCCTCTCTACGAGTAGCAGTTCATTACGAGCTAACAGACGAAGAGAATGCTTAGCTTCGGCTTGAGGAGCTCGACGCCCTCGATGAAACTCGTCTCATGGCGCAGCAAAACCTAGAAGCTTACAAAACAAAGATGACGTGCTCTTACGAAAGACTAACTAGGCCGAGAACATTCCACCAAGGCGAACTCATGCTAGTGGTCAAGAGACCAATGATCCCCAATCATGCCAAACGGGGGAAATTCGAGCCGAATTATGAGGGCCCGTACATCATAGACAAATTCTACCAAGGTGGAGCTTACTTGCTCATGGATATGCATAGCGAAAGACCCTTCAGTCCAATCAACGGCCGGTTCCTGAAAAAATACTACGCCTGACGAGTCACGGCCCAGGTCAACGATAGATGACGACGCCTATGTCCACTCGCTGTCTTCCCAAGCCCAAACTCTATAAGTAGTATCCAGCGAAAACGTTGTCTCCAAAATAGAAACAAAGGACCGAAATATCCCTAAACTAACGATGGACCGAAACGTCCCTAAACTAACAACGTACCGAAATGTCCCTAAACTAATAAGGGACTGCAACGTTCTAAAACTAACAATAGACCGAAATGTCCTAAAACTAACAAGGGACCGAAATGTCCTAAAACTAACGATGGATCGAAACGTCTTTAAACTACTACAAACCGCTGCATCCTAGAGCTGACGCAAAAAAAACGGTATGGCCATAAGCAAGATGGGCACAGATGAAAACTCGAAAGGGCTCCATGAGTAAAAACAGCAAGGCTACCAGCGAGTTTGTGAAAACCCGAAAGGGCGCAGGCTCGTGAAAAATTCATACATACTTGCAAGGTCCTCTCGACCTTGTAAAAAGAAAATACCTGCGTGAGATCCTTACGACTGACAAGGGAGCAACATACTCAGGGATCCTCACGATTCCCGAGGAGAAATTACATTTACGAGATCCCCACGACTCGTAAGGAGAACCATCTTATGAGACCCTCACGGATAATAAGATTCAAAAGCCTTAAGCTACAGGGATCTGAACCTGTTCTTAAGCCATCACATTTCCCATACTGCCCTACAAACAATTCAATATTGATCCTTGTATACAATCCACGGGCACAAATAAACGTCTCCCCCATCAAGTCCCACCAACGACGAGGAATGTCCTAATTTGGTGAACAAACACTTGTAGGTCCTCTCGACTTGTAAGGAGAAAATGCTCTTATGAGATCCTTACGACTTATAAGAGACCATACACTTAAGAATCCTCACGATTCTTAAAGAGAAAACGCACTTACGAGATCCTCACAACTCGTAAGGAGAAACATCATTATGAGACCCATACGGCTCATAAAGTCAAAAGCCTTAGTCGATAAGATCCTAACCCTGATTGCTAAGCCACCTTTGATCGACATCGACAGAGGCAAATGATGATTCGCTCCTGGCAATGTTCCAGTAGTAGCGATGCTGATGCTTAAATCGGTAACAAATTCCAAGTCCTTTCACGGTAAATGATAATTCGCTCCTGGCAATATTCCAGTCGCAGATTTGCTGATGCTAAGATTGGCACCAGATTCCAAGTCCCATACTCATGGCGGAAAGTCAGCGAGCCATAAATGCATATGAAATAGCCGAAATGATAGGGTAACTTGCAACAAAATCAGCAAGTAAAAGATATGCATACAAAAATAGCCGAAATGATTGGGCAACTCGCAATAAAAAGCAGCGAGTAAAAAGAAAAAATAACCGAAATGATTGGGCACCGCGAAAAATAGCCAAAATGATTGGGCAATCGCGACTTTCGCGATATAAAAGATGAAATGATAGAGCATCGCGGAAAGAAATAAAAAATGATGAAAGAATAAAACTTTTGCCCTGCAGGTAAGTCCATACTGACCCCTGTATACAATCCATGGGCGTAAACGAAAGAGGAACCCCGTGTCCCAACAAACTCTGTCAAAGGGAGAGTCAGATCTCACCGGCAACATCTACAACCTAGAGACCGGCAACGGCATTCCTCCTCATCCCAGCAGGATACAGACGTGACATCACCAATCGGAGCCACGACAGAGTCCCCAGTTCCAATACTTTATAGTTCATAGACAACCTAGAGTCAAAACCCTGACACCGCAAAAAGCGGAAATACGTCAGCAAATGACCCCGTCGCGGAAATACGTCATCCAATAACCCCGTCGCGGAAACACGTCATCCAATGACCCAGTCGCGGAAATACGTCATCCAATGACCCCGTCATAGAAACACGTCATCCAATGACCCCGTCGCGGAAACACGTCAGCAAATGACCCCATCGCGGAAATACGTCATCCAATGACCCCGTCATGGAAATACGTCATCCAATGACCCCGTCGCAGAAATACATCAGCAAATGACCTCGTTGCGGAAACATGTTATCCAATGACCCCGTCGCGGAAACACGTCATCCAATGACCCCGTCGCGGAAACACGTCATCCATTGACCCCATCACGGAAACACGTCATCCAATGATCCCGTCGTGGAAACACGTCATCCAATGACCCTGTCGCGGAAACACGTCATCCAATGACCCCGTCGCGGAAATACGTCAGTTAATGACCCCGTCGCGGAAATACTTCAGCCCATGACACCGTCGCGGAAATACGTCAGCGAATGACCCCGTCTCGGAAATACGTTATCCAATGACCCCATCTCGGAAATACGTCATCAAATGACCCCGTCGTGGAAACACGTCATCCAATGACCCCATCGCGGAAACACGTCATCCAATGACCCCATCGCGGAAACACGTCATCCAATGATCCCGTCGCGGAAATACGTCAGCAAATGACCCCGTCGCGGAAATACGTCATCCAATGACCCCGTCGCGGAAACACGTCATCCAATGACCCCGTCTCGGAAACATGTCATCCAATGACCCCGTCGCGGAAATACGTCATCCAAATGACCCCGTCGCGGAAATACGTCAGCAAATGACCCCGTCTTGGATATATGTCAGTCAATGACCCCGTCGCGGAAATACGTCATCCAATGACCCCGTCACGGAAAACACGCCAACGACCTCCCCGTCAAAGCAATGCTTCGACTCGGAAACAAGTCAACCCACCAAACTACTTATGAGTCCTCTCGACTTGTAAGGGAGAAAATTCTCTTGTGAGATCCTTACGACTCTCAAGAGAAAATGCACTTAGGAATCATCACGATTCCTAAAGAGAAAATACACCTACGAGATCCTCTCGACTCGTAGGGAGAAAATTCTTTATGAGACCCTCACGGCTCATAAAGTTGAAAAGTCTTAGGCAGCAGACCTGAACCTGTTTCCTAAGTTATCGCTACCCTATAAGGAGTTCAAGATGAATTGTTATCTATCATCTGCAGGCTACACTTGCTAGAGTAACATGCCAACAACAAAAAAATGTGTGTCTTTTATTCATGAATTCAATTGAGTACAAGATACATCATACCAAAGAATAAAAAAATGAATAAAGGCATGTTACAAATTTTTTATCGATACAAAGATGGCTACTGAGAAGGAGGTGTTTTTAGCAAATCAGCAAGCCGCTCTCGCACTCCTCTCAACTCCTTTTCATGATCAGCCGCCGCGGCTAATTCCGCTTCAATTTGAGTCCGTTGTTGTAAGAAGGATGAAAGCTTCTCATCGATTTCCTGCTGAGCAGCTTCCTGACTCTGCGTAACCTGCTCAGTGAAGTCAAGCTTTTTCCTCAGCACCAGCCCGTCAGAAATACATCGTTGGAGATTTTCAAAAATAGCGCTCAGCTGTGCAGCGTTCGCTTCGACCTGGGCACGCAGTTGGACAGACTCAGCGGAAGTCTCCTCGTGTTCCTTTCGCTTGAGGTTCGCCTCTTTTTCAAAATGGCGAAGGAAAAGGGCACTTTGCTCAACCCACGTAGCCCGCCGGGAGTTTAGAGCCAGAACCTCGGGAGCAGGACTCTTGAGCTCAACTTCGTGCAAGCAAGCCTCGATCTGTCTGCAGTAATTAACCCAAGATTCGATGACGCCCTCGCTATGGAAGTGCACAAGCATCGCCAACATAGAATTAACCTCAGCAGAAAAATCTGCAGCGAATACAGTGGCATCTGCGTCAAGCTCCTCGATAGATTCACTCAACATACGCAGGCTGGTCACAGTGCCCTTGGAAAATGGACGTCTGGAAAAGGGCCTACTGGCATTAGGATGCGAGACTTGAAGGGAGCTGGAGCTGGTGTGATTGCTGCAAGACAAGTTATGGTCAAATGTCGACTTAAGAGATAAAGAAAATGCACGAGTAATGGAGTCTACCGGCTGCGACAGGTGGAAAAGTTGGGAGTACCGGAGGCGCGGCTATACTCTCGTCCCCTCCTCCAATCTGTAACGCTGCAATCAATTCAAAGAAGAATTAACAATGACATGGTCTCCCGTGAAAGAAAGGAATGGATGTCGATTAAAAACTATACTCACCGACACCTGCAAGCAGGACGATTTCTGACTGGAAGGAGAAATGTCGGTTCAACACCTGATACAGATGGTCAAAAAGGACTCCTGCAGAATTGTGACAATCTACTATCAATGCAAGGAAGATGGTATCCACAATTTAAATTAAATAAATCGCAAACTCATACCTTCCAGCATTTGAGAGGACACAACAGATGGCGACCGTCAGAGCAGCAACTAGTAACGATTTTTCGGGTGGCACAACCTCAGCGCTCACCACACCTACATTCGAAACGAACAAAATTTCATTAGAAGGGACTGAAAGGGATTGCAGAACAAAAAGTAAACAGCGACCCAAGACTTACCTGATGGGTCATCAGCCAAAACCGCGATGGACGCATCGCCAGACGTAGTGGCCTCTTTGCTCTCCTTCGGTGCAATAGTTTCGGCGCCCGTGGCTTCATCCCCTGATTCTATAAGAGTCGTTGTAACGCTTACGATGCCCTCCGATATCGGGGAGCCGCAAAGGGAAAAAGCGGTAGTTTGGGCAGTCCCAGACTCCCGAGAGAGAGTAGCCGCTTCAGGCTCTGTGGTCGCCGTCGTCTCACCTGCCATCTCATCGCCGAGACTTGTCCCTGTAGGATGTGGTATATAAGAATTTGAAGATCAAGTTCCAGTAAAAGACTCAGCGTTACGTTACCTTCGGGCAGCTTTTCGGTCTCTTCCCGAGCCGCGCGCGCAACCTTTCTATAGACAGGGCAGCCGGCGCACCCTCTGACGAAATAGCGACAAATGGAGTGGTGCTTGAGCCTACACCTACAGCCAAAGCGACATTACGTTCCCTCGTTGCGCGCTTCTTGCATTTCTTTTCGGTCTGAGCGGTGAGAAGTGATCTCCTCAAGACCTCTGTCAGAGGGACGTCATCGTCCGAACCAAGAGCTGCCTCTGGAGCCGTTACGGCGTCCGTCATCGCCTGCTTAAGTGAAGCCTCCTGCAGTACTGTCGAGGGAGCTGGGGCCACAATAGCTGGCTCTGGCAATGTCGCCGCATCACCGCTCAGGATCGGCACCGCACTTGGAATAACCCTAGTCAAGGTAGTCCCTGCAATAGAATAAAGGAGAGGGTCAAGCCACGAATGAAGAAAAAGGGAATGAAGGCACAATGAGCCGAATTATACCAAGGCCCAAAGAAGCACGGAGCCTCTTTTCCTCTTCAAATGTTTTGAGGGAAGCCGCAAGAGCCTCTTCGGCAGAGATACCTGTAGAAGAAGAAAGCGTCAATAAAAGAAAAAAAAATAAAATATAACTGCAGAAAGGTACGACTGAGGTCTACCTGACTGTGCGATGGTGATCAGTGCTGCTTCATCGTGAGCCAGTTGCTCGGAAGCCACAAGGGCAGCTTGAAGATCAGTATCATCTGCAGGCGCAATAAATAGACCCTCATTGGTCCCATACTCACATAAGCCTTCGCTGTAAGGAACATGGGGCTCCTGACCAAGTACAACGTCAACAGAGAAGATCGATTTCTTCTTTTTCTGCGAGCGAGTGCCGGCAGCCGATAACACGAGCTTGCGCTTAGCGGGCAATTTTGGGCGACGAGTCCCGATCTCCGAACCCACCCCAAAATCCGGGGACGCTACAGCTGTCGTTTCTGTAGGAACATGGGGTAGAGCCTTATCAGGAAAAGCACGCGGAATAACAGCCACAGCAACTTCTCTTAAGGTAGGACCAACGATTGTCAAAGAGATTTTCTGTGTTTAAATTTACCGTAATCAAGACGGTGTCGCTTGGTAGCTAGCCGGTTGAGTACGGATCGATCCACAGGGAGATGGAATCTTTTTCTTTATGTTATAACGAGTTAAGTCCAAAAAATTGGTTGTTGCTTTAAGATCTATGAATGAGAATAAGTTGATACAAGGCTTGCTAGGGTTAGAATTAGGTTAGTTCGAAATAGGTATCTTCTCACTTCTTTCAATGCCCTAGTTAAGAATATAGGTGTTAAGGTAATCGGCAACAACGGGGATTAGCACGACTGGGAAGAAACTTAGTTTCTTCCTTTTGGTCCTTATCCGTCCGTTCTTGGCTCTTAGCCCTAACCTCCAGTTAATTCAACCACAACCGGTCTAACTAGGGAATCACCTCTATCATGTAGGATAGGGTGCCGTAGTGAGCGGATTATGGTTGATGTAAAGGGAGTCCGTATTAAAATTATTTGGGCAAAGAAACGAGTGAGAGAGATTTACTTCTCTCAAACCTTCCCTATCCTACCCCTAACAAGTGAGGAATTACTCACTCATTAGGAAAATAACAACAAAATTCATTTTTTTTAATTTTAATTGATGACCTAAATTGCAGATAGATAAAGAATAAATAAAAGTACAGATAATAAATTGCAGATAAGAAGAATTCGAAATAAAAAAACTTACTTTATTGATGACCTCTCAAGACGCATTACAATTGAATTTAAAATTTAGATCTAAAAAAAGAATAAAAACTAAGGAGAGGCATCCTAAGAAAGGCACCCTCAAAGAGGCACACTAATTTGGTTTTGAGCTTTCCTATTTATAGATAGAAAACCCCTAGATTTACATTCTGATCCATACACGAAATTACAAAACTACCCCAAGAGAGCCGAGTCAAAGCACCGACACTGCCACCGACACGTGCATTGCACGGCCGCGGAACCGCGGCAGAAGTGCCTGTTTGGCCGCGGAACCGCGGCCATTTGGTGGATTCATGGGCCCATTTCTTCAGGGTTTCTTCGTGTTGCTTTTATATTCTGTTTTCTTCACTTGGTTTCTCAGAATCTCTTCAATCTCCTTCCAAATTTCCAACAGTGCAGAATGATGTGGACTTTTGCCTTGAGCTCTGTGTTGAAGTCTTGGATCTTGTGTTGCCCTTTTGCTTTGTGCATTAAAGTGTCTAAATAATTTTCCATTTGTTCCTTGAACTGGTAGGCAGTATCATACGGATTCATCTGTTGTTGGTCGTAGTCTCACATTTGTAGCGACTTTTCATGAATTTCACTGTAACGAGCTGAGAACCTGTAACCTGCAACTATTTAGCAGACATGGATCTAAAGTACCGACTTATATGCAATGTGATTAAGAATAGGCGATATAAAAATGCAAAAATCTGATATGAACAAATACCCCAAACTTATCTTTTGCTCGTCCCGAGTAAAGCCAATTTTATTCTCGAAAAATCCTAACCTCACTTTCGCAAGGAACGTGATTGCACCGAGCTCGTGCAACAAGCCGTTAACCTCTAGGTGTCCCAGTAGGAGGAGTGTTGTGTCCTGAGGGTTTTCAGCGGATACTACCCACAAAATCCGATCAATTTGGCCATTGACTCTAATTCTTCAATTCAGTATTCTAGCAAGAAATTCTATTTTCTTCAACTTAGAAATCATCAACCCGTATTTTTCATACTTTCTTTTCATTTAACTTAAGATCATATACGTTTTGCAAGTTTATAAAGCTTTCAGCATCTCCTAAGATTTCCTTCTAAGGTGCAATCTTAACTTAGGAATTTTTATCATCTCTACTGAAGGTATAAGTCTTATCTTTCATTCCTATCTCTTATCCAAATTCCAATTATATACCCCTACGTGTGTGTAATTATCATCCCTACACTTGGAAATTCAATTCAAGCTATCATACTCTTGTCCATCTTCCAAAATACTTTTAGTTGGTGAATTTTAGATGAAATTGCTCACGCATCTTTCATGCGACCGTTAATACTTCTTGAGGTACTAAACGACCGATTACAAAATGTGCTTACGCATTTAAGCGTAATTCCTCGTCTTGCAATACCTAAGGCTTAGCAGTGACTCCCAAACCAGTTGGTCTAAGGGACTGGGTGATAAAGCACCCTCGCTATATTTTTTTATTTATTCCGCCTTAAGTAATTACAAAACCAGTGTTCATTTTTTTTATCTCTTTATTTTATTTTATTTTCCTTCATACTAAGGATTTTAGACAAGAGCATTTCAAGGTATCCTCTACTATCCCAAGTTTCAAGGTGCGTGTATGAGTGCGTAAAGTAGGGTATATACTTTCAGAATTTGGACTTAAAGTTCAGAATTATTTTTCAGACTTATATTTCAAATAGAGCTTTCAATACTCTTCCCTTATTTCGATTTAGCCCAAGAACTGAACTCAAAATTTGCCTATTTCTAAATAAACTATAAGGACGTATATTTTCTACAGTTAAATTTTAAGAAAGGTTATTTTTAGGGTTTTTAATTTACCAAGTTTAGGATCTAGTTTTTCCTAACTAGTCAACTGTCATGTTGAACTTAAGTCAAATATGGCCAAAATTGAACTTTTCAATTTTTAAATTTTTTGATTTTTATGGGTTTTAAAATAAGTATGCAAATGCAAAAATATACACATGAATGCGAAGGAAGAAAGCTTACCGAGCACACCTCCAAACTTAAACTTGACAGTGCCCTCACTGTCAGGCTACACCAAGAGGGTCAAAATTGTCGGCATTCCCCTGTTTGTTTATTTTTTTAATTATTATTAACAGAAAAAGAAAACAAAATATATATACACAAAAAGGTCCCCCCCCAATTTAAGTGAAACGGTGTTTCCACTGTTGTCATTTTTTAAATCTCATAAACCTGTAAACTTGGGAGGAAAAACTTATTAACGGGGACATGAAATACGATCGTGAAAATCTCCCCCAAACTTATTTTTGGCTCACCACTTTGAGTTAAAAAAATTATTTTCAAGAGCCAAATTATAAACCCCCCCCCCTCAAACTTAAGTTAAACAATGCTAAGCCTTTAAAGAGGGGGATCAAAGTTACCGGTCAATGCTAAGCATTGCAAAGACCAAAAGTCAAAACCAACCATTCGAAGAATTTATCAGTGAAACGCACCGGTTGGTGGAAGAACATGTTGTATGGAGCCAGGAAGAAGTGGGAAAGAAATAAGTGGTGTAAAAGAAAAGGTTTACGTCTCGATTTGTAGAGACGAAACAATAATGGTGAACAGAAACGAGAATGTGGATGATTAGGAATGGGAAGAATGGTCACATTCTCGTATGGGATAAGAAGAATTGGTGGTGGTTCGACTTTTTCAGGGGGGGTTGATTAATCACAAAATCCATGTCATTTAGGAATGCGAGTTCGTCGGCGAAAATATCTTCGAAACTTTAATCGATGGTCCGATTGAACGTTTCAATATCAATAAGTGTCGTGCCAGAATTCAACACGCTTGATTTTTCAAAAATTATAGAGGTAGGAGACTCGTAAAGCTCATCTACCTTATTCTCAAAAGAGTCTAAATCAAGTTATTTTTCTAGAATTATCGAACTCAAAATATCAGATTGTGATTCATTAACACTCACTGTCATTAAAGGAAGATTAGAAGAAGAACCAGATAAAGTGGGAGAAAGAAGTTGAATACGAACTTGATGGTGGAGATGGAGTGTATAAATTAGCACAATTTGTAATGACCGATGTGTAAAAAGCGATTGTGCTAATCTATCAACCCACTGAGAAATGAGGTCAAATCCCTCAAGATTCGTGAGAAAACATGGGTACGTCGAACTTGGTAAACCAGACATTGAAAATGAAAGTGTAATGGTTTCTTGCAAGGTCGGAGCGAGGATGGAGGGAAGTGATTGAGGAAGGGTATCGGTTAAAGATTCATAAGAGTGTGCGCAGTCAATGAAAGGGATAGAATGAATTGGAAAATCCGACTCCTCAAGTAAAACTGCTTCATCCTCAATAATTTCCTCAATACTCTTCTCAAAATTTAGCTTATCCATGCAATTCTCATCAAAATCAAGACGCATATGAAGTTCGGGAGAAACATTTAATGACCCGGGATGATGAATTGGAGAGAAAAATTCAGTCAAATTTGCGGGTTCATCATCCAAAATATTCCCAGCGTCAATATCCTTAATCAAGTGAAAATTAATTTTCTCAGACACCTCAACAAAAGCATGGATATCAATCAATTTAGGTTCTAGAGTGGAGGTGTAGAAGTTAAAAGGATTGGTGATGGTTTCACTCGAAAGGGACCCTTCACAATCAGGTAAATCAAACACTATAAATTCACACAACTCATTAAACGTTTTATCTTCGACTAGTGAATCATTTGGAACACTTGATAGATATTCAAAACCAGAGTTGTGGGATTCAATTGGGGATGGGTAGGTTTGATTTGGAAGGGTGTATAGCTCACTCTCACCACTCAAATTCTCAATCTGTCCAACCGCCTCATCATAAGTTGGGAAATGTGGAGCTAATTAGAAACTAGCTACCAGGTCACTAGGTTGTATGAGGGCGGCCATGAACGCATTCAAATCCATCATCTGTTGGCATGACGCTACCCTAAAGTCTTCCAACGCCTGTTCCAAACTAGACATGGGTTGTGAAGGAGTTTCAGTAAAAGATTCAAAGTTGTTTGGATACTGGAAACTCCCAAATGGCTGTGTAGAAGCAATGTCCAGGGAAGGTGTAAAAGTTGGGTAGGATGGATAGGAATAGAATGGTTGGACAGGGGTAGGATCAACATTTGGATAAGAAGATGAATAGAATTGTTGATCCAAAGAATTCGTAGTGGTGAAAGGAGTGAAAGATCGGTTACGAGATTGTTCAATATGTTCAGCAATAGACATGGGTTTCAGAGTTACAACAAGACTCGAAAAAGGAGTATCAACGTAAGAAGGTGGTGAAGGTTGAAATTGTTGATACAAGGTGGATTGCGGAGTCCAATTAGCTGTCCTAAACGTGTCTATCCGATCTTTCAAAGAAATTTTGGGAATGGAAGGGTCGTTCGAAATTCGACCAAAACAAGAACCGTAGGAAGTAATGTCTGGTTGTGGGTACCAAAGTTCGGCAAGAGTTTTACGAGGTGGGGTACCCATGATGTAATGAGAGAAAGGAGAAGAAAAAGAATATGATTTTTTTTGTAAATTTTTTTTTTGTTTTTGGAGTTTAGAATTTTTTTTTTTTGAAAGTATTTTTTTTAGAAAGAGTTTTTGCAAGAATGTGTACGGACTTATTTCAAACAATCACAGTTTAAAACATGCACAATCAAACCTAAAGCTATGGCCTTCTAATTCAATTAGACTGCTCCTAACTGTTCCAAAATGACAAGTTGTGAGATAACTCTCAAATCGCCTCTTCACTGCCAATTGTGGCCAAGTAAGCACAAATGAAGAAAGGAAGGTTCCGCTCACGAATCACCGTAAGACGGGCCTTTTAAAGTTACCTTTCTCACTTGTCTAGCATAGGCACCACAAAGTCAAGTTTAAATAAACGATTGAATGCCCAGAACCTTCCTCTGTCCTAATGAGCACGACAGTCCTAAATTGGCTGAGTCTAGATTTTTTTTAATTAACTCAAGAGTGATGCATATGCTTTTAGTGATTTTTGGGGTCTTAGGAAGGGTAATGAAATCCCCACCCGATCTTGATTGGTGTTATAGCCCTTTAGATTCCGTATTAAATATGCAAAGCAGTTAACACACCAAAAAATCTAAAACACTTGCAAAAAAAAAAATTATTTGGCAGCGCAAAGAATTCTGCACAAAAACAATTTATTGGAGAGGGAGAAGAGGTTGTTGTGCAAAGAATCCTGCAGGAAATTTTTTTCAGTGGAATGCAGAGGAGAAGAGATAAGAAATAGGATGCTTACAGAGAAAAGTGAGTCGCTGACGTCAGCAGTTGACCCCGGTTCCGTGGTCAAACGTGCACTTGTGCCGCGGTTCTGCGGCTGTTCTGAAGGTTAACGTCGTCAAATTTGTTCCCTGTGCTGAGTTGGTTCTCCTTTTTCTGTTTAGATCCCCTGTTTCTGGATTTGTTCACTGAGTTGCTCCAAATCTGAAACAGAGTTTGCTCCAAGCCTGCACACTTGCACAAAAACCTTTCAAAAATAACAAGATGATTTTTATTTTTATCTTTTATTTTTTTTAAATTTTTAAATTTTTATAATTTTTATAATTTTTTTTATTAACCCGAAATTACACGATGAAAAAGACTACCGTCTCCCTGGCAACGGCGCCATTTGATTGTCAGAGAGATTTTCTGTGTTTAAATTTACCGCAATCAAGACAGTGTCGCTTGGTAGCTAGCCGGTTGAGTACGGGTCGATCCACAGGGAGATGGAATCTTTTTCTTTATATTATAACGAGTTAAGTCCGAAAAATTGGTTGTTGTTTTAAGATCTATGAATGAGAATAAATTGATAAAAGGCTTGCTAGGGTTAGAATTAGGTTAGTTCGAAATAGAGATCTTCTCACTTCTTTCAATGCCCTAGTTAAGAATATAGGTGTTAGGGTAATCGGTAATAACGGGGATTAGCACGACTGGGAAGAAACTTAGTTTCTTCCTTTTGGTCCTTATCCGTCCGTTCTTGGCTCTTAGCCCTAACCTCCGGTTAATTTAACCACAACCGGTCTAACTAGGAAATCACCTCTATCATGTAGGATAGGGTGCCGTAGTGAGCGGATTATGGTTGATATAAAGGGAGTCCGTATTAAAATTATTTGGGCAAAGAAACGAGTGAGAGAGATTTCCTTCTCTCAAACCTTCCCTATCCTACCCTTAACAAGTGAGGAATTACTCACTCATTAGGAAAATAACAACAAAATTCATTTTTTTTATTTTAATTGATGACCTAAATTGCAGATAAATGAAGAACAAATAAAAGTGCGGATAATAAATTGCAGATAAGAAGAATGCGAGATAGAAAAAACATACTTTATTGATGATCTCTCAAGACGCATTACAATTGAACTTAAAATTTAGATATAAAAAAAAGAATAAAAACTAAAGAGAGGCATCCTAAGAAAGGCACCCTCAAAGAGGCACACTAATTTGGTTTTGAGCTTTCCTATTTATAGATAGAAAAACCCTAGGTTTACATTCTGATCCATACACGAAATTACAAAACTACCCCAAGAGAGCCGAGTCAAAGCACCGACACTGCCACCGACACATGCATTACACGGCCACGGAACCACGGCAAAGTGCCTGTTTGGCCGCGGAACCGCGACCATTTGGTGGATTCATGAGCCCATTTCTTCAGGGTTTCTTCATGTTGCTTTTATATTCTGTTTTCTTTACTTGGTTTCTCAGAATCTCTTCAATCTCCTTCCAGATTTCCAACAGTGCAGAATGATGTGGACTTTTGCCTTGAGCTCTGTGTTGAAGTCTTGGATCTTGTGTTACCCTTTTGCTTTGTGCATTAAAGTGTCTAAATGATTTTCCATTTGTTCCTTGAACTGGTAGGCAGTATCATACGGATTCATCTGTTGTTGGTCGTAGTCTCACATTTGTAGCGACTTTTCATGAATTTCACTGTAACGAGCTGAGAACCTGTAACCTGCAACTATTTAGCAGACATGGATCAAAAGTACCTACTTATATGCAATGTGATTAAGAATGGGCGATATAAAAATGCAAAAATCTGATATGAACAACCAACAGTGGTCCGTTGCTTTAAAGGAACAACTGGATTGCCGGCGGGGACCGCACCTTTGCAATCGAGCAAAAGCCGTCTTTCTTCCCTAATAATGGCGCCCATCGAATGCTGATACCACGCCACGTATGCGTTCGAGATTCTCGGAACGCAACTCGGCTCACTGATAAAGAAATGGGAGACGGTGTTCAACCGCATAAAATGGTGTAGTGCGTTGCGGATCCTTCTTCTGTGGCAGCCGACTCAGCCAGGAAAGCCTCTAGCGGAACACGCTGATCATAGCTCGATTGTTGAGCGAACCAGTGTAGGTTGTACCTCATAAATAATGCCGAATCATTCTGCCTGAACACCAAAAAGCCCGGCCTGATTGAGTACAGGTGCAGAATCTCCCGGACCTTCAATGTAGAAGCCCCGTCTTTGAAGGTGTCCCGCAGCGGCTGCACCGTCTTAATGGACTCTTTGCCGATAGTTAAAACCTTATCGACAAAGGTCATGCCATCTCCAACCATACACGGACGAAGGACCAAACCCCGAACCTCCCGCTGTGACAGATTTAAAACAGATGCGTCAACTAGGAGCATAATCCGAGGGAAGTTATAACTGTCGTAGAAACGAGGCCGTTTGTGGGCTCCAAAAGCGCCAAGCACGTGCAGCTCGATCCATGACGTAAAATAGTGCAGCGGGAGAGTGACGGGCTGTACCCTCGGCTGAGTGGTATCCGCCGCTAAGCTGAGGCCATGATACAGGTGTGCCAACCCTGTGATCCCGACGGCCACTCGAGTTCCCGCAACCATGCAATGGGCTGGGTAAAAGACTGATGGCATCATATAACGACGGTGCATCGGAAGCACGAACCAGTTTAACCATAAGCCGACGAACCCTAGCAAGAACGTCTCTTCATCGACGTCCGAAGCAGCAAGCTCCGTGAAAGGAACGACATGGGCATCCGAAATAAAGAATCTTTTTAAATCCGCCTCCACCGTCGACTGTTTATCCAAACCAAAACCAAACGGATCGTCGAGCTTGGCAAACAGCATAGCTTGCTTCGATAAGACTTCCGGACGAAGAAAGCGAGCGATGAAGTCTGCGTAGCTGACTCCATGCCCTTCAGACTCTAGAAATAAACTTTTGTAGATATTCGACACCTTGATCAAACTTGGAAATCGGTTTTGAATGGTGTTCTCCGGGGTAAGGCCCATTACCACTGATTTGGTGGCAAAGATGTACTCGTCAGGAGGAAGTAGCTCCTCGTAGTGTTCTCCCCTGACGGGTAAGCCGAAGATCTCCGCGAACTCCTCCAAAGAGATTGAAACTTTCCGATCCGACAGAAGGAAGGTGTGGGTCGGAATATTCCATTGCTCCAGAAAATCTTTGACCCACCATACAGGAGGCGTGGAATATTGGAAGAGGGACACGTAAGTTGCAGGGTACAACCCAAGCTTTAGCAACAGTGATTTCTTGGCCGGCAGAATATAGCGAGCCTACTGCAAATACCCGGCTGGATGGCGAGGAGTCAAGCCTATCATATACGACTATCCCCAAGGGCGCGACTCGCCCTGACATATGCGCCGCCCAGAGTATCTAGAGCTATCGGCGGCTGTACAGGTATCGAGCCCATAAAAGGCTGGAGACGACCCTCTGAGATCCAGTTGACTTCCTCTACGGCATAGTTCACTGGGGGTGAGTCGGTGTAGTGGATCGCTGAAATGGGCTCCGAAGGCATCGCACAAGAGAAGCTGCATCGACCCCGGATGATTTGATTATACCATGCCCCCCATAAATGAAGATTCTTTTGCTCTGGGTCCTGATCTTTGATCAGTGCAAATACTTACCTATTCACGGGCGCGTCAGGGAATGTGCTTTCCGAGCGAACAAACAGGAAGTGTCGAAAGACATAGTGCCTGCGCGAAAAAGAACAAAAGTTAGTCGTCAATACTACAATTCAAATTCTGACACTTAGTACTTTAAATTTGTACCGCACTGCAATGCAGTGGAAGGGGACCAAGGGGGACCCACAAAATCAAGATGACGGCTCATCATTGATGAGACAATCTCATCATTGATGAGACAGCCACTCATTAAAAAAGAAATCCCTAAAAGGATTCTCATTCAATGAGAAACCCCTCGGGCCAAGGAGTTAAACTCTCTTGAGAGTAGCGCTCTGCAGCAGAAATGACATCTGTCAGAGTTAATGATGAAGGGAATAAAAATTTCCCTAAAAAAATTTTAAGAGCTAGGCTCTATGAAGACGATGGAGTAATCCATCAAAAACCCTAAAAAAGCAAAACTTTTTACAGAAGTTAAAAACTTCAGGATCTTTAAGATCTGTAAAGCGAACTCTGAGAGTTCTTTATTAATGGGTTAAGAAACCCTAAAAAGGATTTCTTTTTCTGATCCATGATCTAGAAAGAGCAAAGCTCTGGTTTTTAATTAATGGGTTGAGAAACCCTAAAAATCTTTAAGATTTGTGATCTAAGTAAAGCAAAGCTCTGTTAATGGGTTCAAATCTTACCAAAAATTTTGACAGAGTTTTAACTCTAAAGGAGTTTTCTGAGGCAGAGAGCTTGGCTCTGAAAGAGAATTAAATTCTCAAGAACAAGAAAGCAAGAAGATGAACAAGCAGTCATCTCAAGGGCCAAAGGCCCTATTTATAGGCGCTGGAAGTCGATTCAAATTCAAGTTAATCTAACGGTGGAAAATCTACCACCGCTGCACTCATGTGTAAGCCACGTGAGCGCAACGGTGAGGGGGGGAATTTGTATCCCCTAATCAGAGAGCAAAGCTCTATTTAAGAATTTGAAATTTGAAATGAGGCAGCGCCTCATAAGAGCGCTTGCGCCAAGAGCGCCAACGCTAAGAGTCAAAGACTCTGAGGCAACGCTCACGTGCAAAGCACAAGAGCGCTAACGCCAAGAGCGCCAGCGCTAAAAGTCAAAGACTCTGAGGCAGCGATCACGTGCAAAGCACAAGAGCGCCAGCGCTAAGAGTCAAAGACTCTGAGGCAGCGCTCACGTGTAAATCACGGGAGCGCTAGTGCCAAGAGCGCCAGCGCTAAGAGTCAAAGACTCTGAGGCAGTGCTCAGTGCAAAGCATGATAGCGCTGGCGCCAAGAGCGCCAGCGCTAAAGACTCTGAGGCAGCGCCTCACGTGAAAAGCACGAGTGTTCTGGCGCCAAGAGTCAAAGACTCTGAGACAGCGCCTCACATGCAAAGCACGAGAGCGCCAGCGCTAGAACTAAATGTTCTCCACCCTTGGATCAAAGATCCAACGAAGATGATTAAAAATCTTTAAATTACCAGAATAAAATTCTGTTGAGGAAATACTTCTCAAATATTTCCAAACAAGAAAGATTTCGCTCTGTAAATCATAGCACCGTTGGATCAAAGATCCAATAGTGATTAAAAATCACCAAGATACAGAATAAGTTCTGTATGGGAAAATATTTTCCCAATCTTGTTAAAAACAAGAAAGATGTTTTCTGTAAAACAGAAGCCCTTGGATCAAAGATCCAATGGTAGGATAAATTCCCAAATCATTTAAAGATCTCTCAATGAGAGATTTCCTTAACTGATTCAACAAACCAACCTCCACTATATAAAGGACCCAAGACTTCAAGTCTTGTACAGAAGAATCCCCAATAAGTTTCCAGTTCTGAGAAAAGAAAAAGTGAAGAGCAAGTTCTAAGAAGAAGAACATTTTTTAAGGTAAATAAAAAGAAGAGAGATAATAACATCTCCTCCATATTTGAGAGTTTAACTCTCGCATCAGAAGAACTTAGTTCTTTTTCTAGATCATAGATCTATAAGACCAAGTCTTTCACAAAAAAAAAGAGATCAAAGTCTCTCTTCATAAAAAGAACTTAGTTTTTAGATCCATGAGACAAAGTCTCTCTTCATAAAAAAAATGAACTCAGTTTTTAGATCCATGAGACAAAGTCTCTTGTAAACTGAGAATTAATTCCCAGAGCACAGAACTGATCAGAGCTGCCAAAGAAGCACCTTAGCGCTCCAATTTAAAAGAAGCGCTTTAGCGCTCCAAATCTGGCGCTCCACGTGCTCTTCACGTGGGCGCTATTTTATAAGAAGCGCTTTAGCGCTCCAAATCTGGCACTCAGCACCAAGCGCTCCACGTGCTCCACACGAGAGCGTCATTTTAAAAAGAAGCGCCTTAGCGCTCCAAGTCTGGCGCTCAGCGCCAAGCGCTCCACGTGCTCCTCACGTGGGCGCTAAGGAATTACAAAGCGCTCTGTAAATAAAGCCCCAGCGCCACAAAAAGTGTTCAACACTCAATAAAAGACAAAAAAAAGGAGTGTCAGAGCCCAAATCAATGCTCGGGAGTATTTGAATAAAAGGGGCTGAGCCCAAATGAATGTTCAACATTCTACTCAAAATGAGTGGACCGAGTCCAAACAAGTGTTCAAACACTTTATTCAAAAATGAGTGGACTAAGCCCAAGCTGGCCACAAGTCCCTAATTCAGATCAACCGAGCCCATGTGCTCACAATCTTCTTGATTGGTCTTAGTCTCAAACCTGACTGTAGATCTCCCAACCAACTTCGGTTCAAGGGTACATCTCTTCATACCTCTGATACACGTCGCTGTAATTCTTCAGCGTCTTCAGAGAGATGAAGGGTCCCAATAACCAATATTTTTTTGTGCATCCCCAAATGGTTAAATCAAAACCTTACAGACTATGATATCTTTAAACCAGACTATGGTTAAATCAAATGGTTAAACTATACAGACTATGACGTCTTTAAACTATACAGACTATGACGTCTTTAAACTATGGACTATGAGGTTCTTAAACTCATGGACTATGATGTCCTTAAACCCAATAGACCGCAATGTCCCTAAACTAAAACGATAGAGTCCAAATACTCTTTCGTTGGATCTAAATGATCCCAAAACCTTGCTGAGTAGATCTTAGTCTAAAATTAGACTAACGTATCCTTAAAAAGTATTTAAGTTGATCTTAATCTAAAAATAAGATTAAAGATCCTTAAAACTAACACAAACCCAAATCTAAGAAAATACGGATTTGGATTAATCCACGCCCTACGGGCGACAACATAAATTAGTCTCCGTATACAATCCACGGGCAACTAAAAATAAAACAAATATACACGACACGAAATGACCTTCTAGAGAAGGAGAAAGTGGTTATCGTAACTCGATAACGTAATTAACTGCAGGGGCTTGCGCCTGCAGGGAAGAGCGTCCCCACAATCAAAAACCCCTCGCAAGCGAGGGGGATCTGACGAAGTCTGCTACAACGGCCGCATCTGTCCAAATCTCCGATACACGGTGCCATAAATCAACTTAGAATCTTCGGAGAGGTGGACGGATAAAACCAAATAGTATCTGCCCCCTAAAATTCAGGCCAGACGTCCCAACGTCCCAGTCGCATCTTTCAGTGGTGAACATTCCCCATTTTAATGTTTAAGTTATAATCACTTTGGAGTTAAGTTTGCTAAGTTTGGATATGGTATGTTGTGATTAAGGACTTGACAAATCTCTTAATTTCATATATCATATACCATCACAAACACTTAGCACACTTAACACCAAAATCATTTGCTCTCACTAACCACTATGGGTTTTTGTTGTTGTGGTATGCTTGCTAACCCTTGTGTTTAGTATTGATACCCCAAGCGCGGACATACAAATGGCAAGTGATCAAAAGGACTCGTTTCGTGCTTTGCGGCGAATATTGAAATTTAACGGTTTGTGCTCCGCAACCGCGTTGACAAGTCGTACATCAGGCCGAAATCGACGTAAGGAACGGTCAACTCATGACGAAGGGAGTGTAGAGGGAAACGTCGTGATTCAACCTTCCAAGTCGAAGCCACAACCATTCTTAACTTGCTTGTTTTCTTGCTTTTCTTATTTTCGTATTCTTTTATAATTTTGTGACAACCAACCTAATTCCTTTATTTGTTGAACCTTAAATCACGATACCGAATACACAATTCTCTGCGGATCGACCCGTGCTTACCGGCTCGCTACAACGCGCCGTGCACTTGCGGTTATAAATAGTAAAACGAGAACGATATCGCGTGCGCAATCCGTTTCCTTCATTTCATATCTGTTTCCAAAACATACGCGTTTGCGTGCACGGGTGAATTCCCAACAGTACTCAACGAGGAATTCCACAGTTCTTGCTACAATCTTACTATAAATGCATGGTTCATCTGGATTTTTGATAAAGTCGAATTCTTTGACTGTCTCAATAAAACAGATGTTCCAACTCCGCGATACCTGCTTTAGTCCATAAATGGACTTAAGCAACTTGCACACTGTCCCGCTGCTCCCACTCTGATTGAAACCCTCTAGCTGATCCATATAGATGCACTCTTCCAAATCACCATTTAGAAAAGTCGTCTCTACGTTCATCTGCCGGATCTCAAAATCTTGGAAGGCAGCAATGGCAAGAAAGATCTGGATGGATTTGAGCATAGACAGTGGAGAAAAGGTTTCATCATGGTCCAAACCAGGTCTTTGATAAAACCTTTTGCAACAAGTCTAGCCTTATAGGTTTCAATCTATCTATCTACACCAATCTTCTTTCTGAAGATCCATTTCCATCCTACGGGTTTTACCCCTTTCGGAGTGTTGGGGTCGAAAATTGCACCCCGGTTGACCAAGTCAAAGTCAAGGTCAACCCCAAGCCAGGTGGGCCCAAGCCCAGATCAAGTGGGCTCATGCCCGAGTCGAGCCCGAACATGAAGCGGCCGGCCTCCCCTATGCTGAAATAAAAAATCATGTAATAAATAAATTTTGATGTAATTTTTATGCATGAATGGGCATAAAGCTAAATTTTTGTAAAGCCCATGGCTCATGTGCAAAAAGAAATAGCACATGAGACATGGGATGGGCAAAATGCCATTTTGTAAAGCCCAAGGGGCTATATGTAAATATGTAAGCCTATATAAGGCAACATGATGATGAATAAAGCATACACTTTTCATTTCACTAAAACTCTAGGGTTTGTGCCTCCTTCTTCTCCTTCCTCAAGGTTCTAAACCTTCTTCCCCTTTTTCAATTAAATCAAGAGTTTTACTCTTCCTTTTCAAAAACTAAATAGTTTTTCACCACAAAACCCATAAAGGGGAACTCAGATCTTCCATTAGATCTCAAAAAGGGGAGACTTTCAAGTCTCGCCCCCTTTTTCTCCAAGATCCAGCCGATCAAGAGGAGGAAGAAGGAGACCCATCTCCAAAAATCCAACTTTGGACAAAATCCCAGTCAAGAGAAGATCCAAGACTCAAAAGAGAAGAACCTCTGAAGATTTTAGGGAGTTCAACTCCAAGACCTAAATCCTCAAAAGAGTTTAACTCCAAATCCAGACCTTCAGGAGTTTAACTCCACTCAAAATCCTCTTTTTGGAGTTTAACTCCTATTTCTGGGGTAAAAACCCCCTCCTTTCGCTAGCGCCCGAGCACCTACGTGCCAGGCAGGTGAAGCGCTTGCGCCTAAAGCGCTAGCGCCCTAGCGCCCATATGCTGGGCACGTGAGGCGCTAGTGCCCAAAGCGCTGGCGCCCGAGCGCCCACATGCCAGGCACGTGAGGCGCTAGCGCTCGAGCGCCTACGTGTCGGGCACGTGAGGCGCTAGCGCCCGAGCACCCACGTGACGGGCACGTGATTCACTAGCGCCCGAAGCGCTAGCGCCCGAAGCGCTAGCGCCCGAGCGCCCACGTGCCGGGCACGTGATGCGCTAGCCCCCAAAGCGCTAACGCCCATAGCGCTAGCGCTCGAGCGTCCACGTGCCGGGCACGTGAGGCGCTAGCGCCTAGCGCTAACCCAAGGGCCCAAGCGCTGGCGCTCATGTGTCCTTTGGACGCCTTTTTCCCCTCATTTTACATGTACTCCACACTAAAAATACCTCCCCGTTAGAAAAAATTTCTAATGGGACGCTGCCCCTTACCCCACAAGGGGGATGCTAGCCCCCTTGACCCCCAGCCCGCTATCCGAGTAGCGGGACCCCCGTAAAAACTCTGCGGGGACCCCGATATATCCAAAACCCTTTCAAAACACAACACTGCACATTGAGTTCGCATGACCTGTTTGACCCGTCAATCGGAGGTTCTCTCGCTCCAAAGGCGAGGGGTAATTAACAGCAGCTTAGTCCGCGGCTGCCGGAGATTTGGATCCCCACAATCAATAAACCCCAGCCTATCCTAGGCAGGGGGGAATCTGTAATGCGCCTGACAAGCGTGCGTACATTTTCATCTCAATGGGGTGACGAAAAACACCCTACAGATTCTGGCACGCCCGGTGGGACTTATATTTCCTCCCATATTTCGGGTTAAGCATTCATGCGAACTCAATTAATATGCATATCAATTGCCTGTACTAAAATTATGTTTTTTTGTGCAAGTTAACGTTCTCCAATTGCAATCTTCGGACGCAGCAAAGATGTCTCCAAGGATCATCTCAGCTCTCGACACAGCTCCCATCTCCTACATGATGAAGATGGATGCCAGGACGGTCCTCTCGGCTAGTCTCGGGCGACAATGGAAGGAGCCGCCGCTACCATTTGTCTCTATTATGTTCATGTCAGTTAACGCCGTCCCAGCTCCTCAAGCTCCGATAACAGACAAAACGGTCTCAAAAGGGAAAAGGCCAAATGTCATGGTTGCGAAGGCACCTCTGCCCAAGCACAAATCCGTTTCCAAACGACCCTCCATCGCTCCAGCTGGGGGCAAGGCCATCAACATCAACGAAGCAACGGGGCATCTCCGGCAAGCTCCAGCGGTACCCCCGACAACTGCTCGATCGGGTATCTTCTTTAAGCTCCCTATCAATCGACTCATGGTGGCTTCACAGAAAACGGATGCCCGCCAAGCCCTCAAAATCAAGAAGCTAAGGCAGAAAAGGCTCAGATACAGAGCCAACAAAAGGGCTAGGGATCATACAAGGCTGAACTTCATGAGGCTCCAAGAACGGGGTTACCCCGCCAAAGATAAAGAGGCGGCTGGATATGTGGTCCACACTGTCTATATGGTCGGACATGAAGAAACAAACCCTCCTATGCTTCACAGCCAGGGTGATGATATGGTGGACACTACCTAACGTCAACTCAGTCTAAATGACGAAGAGCTCGCTCAGGCCGATAAGCCAAAAGAGCCTGGGGTTCCTGCGGAATTGAGCTCAGGCAATAAGGATGACCCGGTTGTCATAACCAGAACTACAAAACAAGCATTATTCCGATGGCTTCAGAGGCAGCTTCAGGACAGGGATAAGAAGTTAGCCAAGGTACAGTCTAAGGTCGACGAATTGACAAACGTCACGGCAGATCTCGCGACCCAAGTCGCCCGATTGCAATTACAGCAGAATCAAATTTTGGTTCATGAGCCAGGGATTGATACCCGGAGGCAGCCAACTGATACCCCCTTCAGCCTAAGAGCAGAGCGCCTTCGTGAAAAATGTCCGCGATCAGCCTCCAGTCCCTCCGATACATACATCGAAGGGGAATCACCTCTGAAAGAGAAACTGGATAAGGTCTATTCCTTCAAAAGGGACAAAGTTCACAAGATATTCAAGAACGCCCTAAGAAACGGTCTACAACTTCCAGAATCAAAGAGGCCGCAAGAACCGAATATGACCGACGACCCAAAATATTGCCCCTATCACAGAGTGATAGGTCATGCCATTGGGGACTGCTTCGTCTTCAAAGATTAGGTCGAAAAGCAATACAAGACGGGAGAGACAAAACTGTCTAAAGGCGCGTTAGTAAACAGTCAAGCTACGACCACCGATTTCATACAAATGGAGACCGGAGCCCTTCAGGAACCTGATTCTCTTAGACATGTGCCATTATCTAAAAAGGGCGAACCAAAGACTGATCGGCCTCGAGGACCAGCATCAGTAAAGGCACCTACTCCATTGGAGAGAAAGAAGAAGGTATACTCCTTCAGGAGGGATGAAGTCTGCAAAATATTCACGGACGCCTTGAACAACAGTATGCAACTGCCTATTCCGAAGAGGCCACATGAAATGAATATGACCGGCAATCCCATATACTACCCATATCATAGAATGGTGAGTCATACCATCGAAGACTGCTATATTTTCAAAGATTGGGTGGAGAATCAATACAAACTTGGGAAAGCCCCACAGTCGTCAGATGTACCGACAAGCCACCGAGCTACGGTCATCAAAACAACTCCGCCAAGATCAAAGTTCAAGGAGCTGGGATAAGCAAGCTGACCACCACGTCGTTAAACTGGGAATGATAGACCTCTAATTCTTTAAACTGGGAACCGCTGACCACCACGTCATTAAACTGGGAACAGCTAACCACCACGTCATTAAACTGGGAACAGCTGACTACCACGTCGTTAAACTGGGAATGATAGACCTCTAAGTCTTTAAACTGGGAACCGCTGACCACTATGTCATTAAACTGGGAGCAGTCGACCTCTAAGTCGTTAAACTGGGGATGTAAAAATGTGTAAATAAAAAATATATATATATATATGTATATATATAAAAATAAAAAGCCGAAATGATGGGGCAACTCGCAATAAAAATCAGCGAGTAAAAATAAAAATGAAAATAAAGCCAAAATGATGGGGCAACCGCGAATAAATAGCCGAAATGATAGGGCAATCGCGACCTTCGCGATAAGAAAAGCTGAAATGATAGAGCAATCGCGGTAAAAAAATGGCGGATGATGAGTCGCTCCTGGTACCATATTCCAGTGTAGCGATGCAGACGCCAATTAAAATTTCAAAACTCTGAATGTCTCAAACGGCGAATGATGAGTCGCTCCTGGTACCATATTCCAGTGCAGCGATGCAGACACCAACCAAAATCCAAATTCTCAAACGGCGAATGATAAGTCGCTCCTGGTACCATATTCCAGTGCAGCGATGCAGACGCCAACAAAAATTCAAATTTCCAAAATTCTCCCGGCCCTACGGTTGGTCCCCAAGTTGACCATCGTATACAATCCACGAGCTCAAATAATTCTCATCATACCCATGCCCCACCACAGCCACCAGTTACGCGGCTAGTCTCCACCCTTGGAATTGTGGTGCATTGGGAAGTCCCACTCATGTGTCCTCACGATACATAAGAAGAACAAACCTTCGTGGGATCCTTACGACTCACAAAGAAAAAACACACTTGGGGGTCCTCACGACTCCTAAGGAGAAAGTGCACCTACGGGATCCTTACGATTCGTAGGGAGAAAATGTTTTTATGGGACCCTTACGGCCCATAAAATTGAAAAGTCTTAGGTGATAGGGACCAAAACCTGTCTCCTAAGTCGTCGCTCCCCAACGGGTAAAGGCAAATGATGAATTGCTACTGGCACATGTGCTTCAGTGTTAGCAACGCTGATGCCGGCCCCTATCCCGAAATTCCAAATCGATCCAATGGACCCCTAAGTCTTTATACTGGAAACAGATGACCGCTAAGTCGTTAAACTGGGCACAATGGATCCCTAAGTCTTTAAACTGGAAACAGATGACCGCTAAGTCGTTAAACTGGGCACAATGGACCCCTAAGTCTTTAAACTGGAAACAGATGACCACTAAGTCGTTAAACTGGGCACAATAGACCCCTAAGTCTTTAAACCGGGAACAGATGACCTCTAAGTCGTTAAGCTGGGCACAGATGACCTCTAAGTCGTTAAACTGGAAATAATAGACCCCTAAGTCTTTAAACTGGAAACAGATGACCGCTAAGTCGTTAAACTGGGAACAGATGACCACCAAGTCGTTAAACTGAAAACAGATGACCTCTACGTCGTTAAATTGGAAATAGATGACCACCAAGTCGTTAAACTGGAAACAGATGACCCCAAGTCGTTAAACTGGAAACAGATGACCACCAAGTCGTTAAACTGGAAACAGATGACCGCTAAGTCGTTAAACTGGGAACAGATGACCTCTAAGTCGTTAAACTGGAAACAGAGGACCCCTAAGTCATTAAACTGGGAATGAGGGAAATCCACTCATGTGTCCTCACGATACATGAGGAGAACAAACTTGCGAGATCCTTACGACTCGTAAGAAAACACCTTCGTGGGATCCTTATGACTCACAAAGGAAAAACACACTTGGGGGTCCTCACGACTCCTGAGGAGAAAATGCACCTACGGAATCCTTACGACTCGTAGGGAGAAAATTCTTTTATGGGACCCTTACGGCCCATAAAATTGAAAAGCCTTAGGTGATAGGGATGTAAACCTGTCTCCTAAGCCATCGCTTTCCAATGGGCAATGGCGAATGATGAGTCGCTCCTGGTACCATATTCCAGTGCAGCGATGCAGACGCCGGCTGTTCAGTTGATAAAACTGCACATTTGTTATTACATTTTTCCTACTATTTCTATATTAAAAAGGTCTTTATTATAATATATCATACATATGAGGGTTTATGTGTAAAAATACTATTTTCTATATGTTGATATATTTTAATTAGCATTTGGTAGGAAAATGTATGCAAATAAATTCATTGACCAAATCCTAGTAGAACAAAGTCTACTAAATATTATTTGAGTTGTTGTGTAGAATTTTTCCAAGTTGTGCAGAATTTTTCAAAGACTAGAATCAAGCAAATCAAGTTGTTAAAGAAGACTTGCCTAATTAAGAATCAAAACTTGGAGACCAATTCTGGCTGCAACCACGAGAAGATTTCCAAATTCTGAAGGTTCCAAGGATCGCCAAATGTCACTACGAGACATCCCCAGAAGTTTGATCAACGGCCATGATGAGAAGGCCGCGGATCCGCGGCATTAGCCCCTTTATGCCATGGATCCGCCGTAGTTAGAGGGAGTTGGAAGCCGAGGATTTTTGGGGAGGATCTTTTGCTGCTTACTTCCTAATTTAGAAGCTTGGATTCTGGCTTTGGCACTATAAAAAGGCACCGAGAGCCTCTTGGAAAATTTATCAAGTCGACGAGATCACAAAGTCCAAGACGGCTCACGTATCCAGGCTGATCATCAACGGTTCATCTACCTCCTTAGAAGAGATCGAGAAGCAAACTAGTATTTGTAATCATTTTCTAAGGAATCAAAGTGTAATGAATATTGTTGATTAATAAAGGTAGCTCTTTTTCCTATTCTATTTCTTTGTAGTTTAGTTATGCATTTTCTATCCATCTCTTTTTCTCCCAACATGCGTGAGTAATTCTCCGCTTGTTAGGGTTCGTAGGATTAGGGTAGGCTAATGGATGATGAACATCTCTAAATCCTTTTTAAGTCCTATAAAGTTTAAGAACTTTATCAAAAGAATCATTAACATCCTAATCGGGCGCGATAACAATTCTTTGTTAGTTCCGACCGCGATTAGAGATTAGATTAATGATTGTTTTGGTAAAGGCTAGATATCAACGGAGTTCCGTGTCGAGATAAGGGTTAAGAGTGGGATTCATTTTCCCTCTAGAAACCCTAATCTACACGCATCACCGTCGTTCTAGTTTTAAATCTATTAAAGGATAAAAATGGTAACTTTTAATTAATCGTCCATGACTACTAAATCCTAACGAGCCCTACAAGCCCCCTTATTATATTAACTACATCCCTAAAATAATCTAGATCTATATTTTTGCATTCTTTCTTAACGTAGATCTAGAAACCATTCTTCAAAATTCTTTATCCCTCCTCTCTTTTTCAACACATCTAAAGTAAGATTAAAAGGTTCAACATTTCCCTGAGGACGACCCATACTCTTCTCGGTCTAGCTACACGCAACACCGTTATTAATTGCGATTAACTACTACAAACACATTTTTTCACACCAATCAAATGACGCCGTTGCCGGGGATACGTGCGTAATTTTTTTATTCTTACTATTTGTGTTGAATTCTTATACGATCAATATCATAAATAAAACAAAACTGCAAATTGTATATTTAACGATTATTGTGTGAATTTTGCGAGGAAATCTGGAGTCATATACTTAAGGATACAGAGAGACAAAGACATCCATCAAGACCCAGTAGAGTACAGGAGGCCACATAGCAAAACTCATCACCTGATCCCTCAAGTCGGCGGCGGAACCACGGCAGAAGGTGCACATCCGTGGCGGAAACGCGGCACAACTGAGGATCTAGGGCTTCAGTCTTCTCTGGTAAGATTCTAACCTCCTTCTCTCTCATCTCAAATCCAATAAAATCTCTTTTCTGCAGGATTCTTTGCAAAATATCGCCGCTCAAAAATCTTTTTGCAAAGTTTTGTTATTGGTTTGTTATTTCATATTTTAATACGGATTTTTAAGGGGCAAAGACCAAATCAAGATTAGGTGGGGATTTCATCATCCTTCCTAAGCCCCACAAATCACAAACCGAGCATCTAGATCAACCCTTTATTAATTTAAAAAATATCTAGACCAGACTCTAAGGACTGTCGCGCTCAATAAGGACAGAGGAAGGTCGTGGGTAATCTATCGCTTATCCGCATTACTTTTGTAGTGTCTAGGCAAGTGTGACAAAGGCTAGTGGTTTTTAATTAGGCCCACTACTGTGGTTCCTTCCCACTTACCTGGCACTTACCTGGCTACAAGAGTAGTAAAGAGGCGGTAGAGGATTTATCCCGCGGCTTGTCCTTTAGAAGTCTAGGAGCGGTCTAGAGACTGACCTAGGTAACCTTAGTTTCAGGGTTGTTTGTACATTTTTGTGTGATTTGTCTAAATCCGTCATTTTTTAAACAAACCAATTATTTTCTCTTTTTTTTTTACCCTTCCCCCTTCTTCTCTTCTTATAATGGGTGACCCAAACAAACGATCTCTTGCCGAGCTTTGCTGTCCACAACCAGATATCTCTTGTTTTCGTAATCCTTTCGGTATACCGTCCGGCACTTTCATGTCCTTAAGAGATCACATAGAACAAGCAGGAAGAAACAGTTGGCCACCTCAGTCTAGGTCTTATCAACCGTATCCTAATGCTACACCTATTTCAGTTGATACCCAAAGTGAGGAAGCCCCTGGACGAATGTCCATTGCTGAGCACATAGCTAGGGCTAGAGGCCAAAGTTTAAACCCGGACCAATATCAGCCATCACCACCACTGTCCAGAGAAGAGTTTGATATGCGGTTTGTGGCATATAAGATGTCTATTGAAAATAGCCAGCCAACCAACCCATATCAATATTCTTCTTATCATAATATTGATCCCACTCTTACCCAAGTTTCGCAACCATTCTATTCCTATCAATCCAATCCGACTTTTCCACCTACTCTAGACAGTTCTTCTAATCAGTCATTTGGGAGTTTTAATTATCCACAGGAATTTCAATCTTATACTGAAACCCCTTATCAACCCAAGACTAGTCTGGAGCAGACATTAGAAAAATTTCTGGAACTGTCAAACCAAATTAGGAAGGACTTGGGTAGTGAGACAGAACTGTACACCCTTCCTAATCAAACCTCCCCATTCAAAACTGTAATCCACAACTCCAGTTTCATTGATTCATCAAGTACACCAAATAGAATGACTGATAAGTTGTGTGACTTTGTAGTGTTTGATTTACCCGACTGTGAAGGGTCCATTTCAAGTGAAACCATACCCAACCCTTATGATCTCTACACCTCCACTCTTGAACCAAAACTGATTGAAAACCATACTTTTGATGAGGTGTTTGAGAATTTTAACCTTCACTTGAATGAGGTGATTGACATTGGGGATATATTGATTGATGAATCCAAAATTTTGGATGATTTTGTCCCACCAATTCATCAAATCCTTTCACTTCCTTGTGGTCATCATCTTGAGCCTTTAATTCTTCCCGAACCCCAAATATGTCTTGAAGTTGATGATAATGGTATACCCAAAGATCAGACTGAAATACAGCCTCCATCTTCCACATCTGGTTCAGCAACACTCGACACACCAATTTGTTTACCCATTTCACCTTCCATTTTCTCTGGTTCTTCTTCTGTTCCTATAGTTTCAGTCAGTTTTGATAAATCACAATCCGTTAATTCAAGTTCAATGATACCAGAAATTCAACTTGATTTAGATATTTTTGAAAATGAGGTAGATGAGTTTTTCGAGTCTTCTACCTCAATAATTTTTTATGAATCAAGTAGGATAAATTCAGGCACAAAACTCTTTAACAGCAAAATGTTCAATCACACCATTGATAAAAGTTTTGAAGAACTCTTTGCTGACGAACTTGAATTTTTAAACAATACGGATTTTGTGATTGATCAATCTCCACTTATAGAGGTTGAACCGTCACCATTCCTTCTTCCTAATCATTCACATTCATCCTCATTCTTTCTTTTCTCTAATTTCAAACCCTTTCCAGACCACCTCTTATCCCTTCCCCATTTTTTCTTGACTCGATACAACACATTCTTCCACCAACCTATATGCTATACTGATAAAATCTTTGAATGGTTGGTGTTAACTTTTGGTCTTTGTAAAGTCTTACTTTGACCAAATGACTCACCCCCTCTTAAAATGCTTCGTATTGTCTAACTCATGTTTGAGGGGGGTATATTTTTGGCTCTTGAACATAACTTTTGTCCTCAAATTTGTGAGCCAAAAATAAATTTGGGGGAGGATTTTCACTTTCATATATTCTTGCCCCCATTAATAATTTCCTCCCAAGTCTACAGGTTTTTAAGCTTAACGGATGACATCGGTGAGGATACTGCTCTAAACAGGTTTGGGGGAGGTTTGTGCTTATTTACGCATCAATTTGTATTATACTTTGCATAAGCACAACATTTTCAACAATTTTAAAAAAATTTCTTTTATAACAAAAGAGTAGAAAGTGAAAAATTGCATCCAAAAGATAGGAATAGTTTAAGAAAACCAAGAAAATTAGAAGTTTTCTTAAACGAACTGGTAATAAGTAGTTATGAGCCGTTGTCCCAAGGGTTAGTAAGATGAAGGAAGTCACTAATCTGAGGATAAAAATAAGTCTGAAAAATAATTTCTATTCTGGAAGCCAAACATTTGAATGTTGATACCCTACTATATGCACTTACACACGTCTTGAAACTCGGGATAGTAGAGGATACCTTGAAATGCTCTTGTCTAAAAGCCAAAGTATGAAGCAAATGAAAAAAAAATGAAGAAAATATAAAAATGGTGAAAAGAAAAATGAACACTGGTTTTGTTATCGCCAAGGCAGCAATAAAAAAAATATAGCGAGGGTGCTTCTTCACCTAGTGCCCTAAGGCCAACTAGTCTGGGAGTCACTGCTAAGCCTTAGGTGGTGCAAGACGAGGAAAATATTATCACCTAATCAGCAAGCACATGAGTAATCGGTCGGTTAGTACCTCAAGAAGTATTAACGGTCGCATAAAAATATGTGAGCAAATCTAAATATTCATTAAGTTAAAAAGTACTTAGGTAGATGGACAAGAGTATGATAGCTTGAATTGAATTCTCCGAGTGTAGGGATGTCCATTACACACACGTAGGGATATATGATCGATGTTTGGATGAAAGGTAGAAATGAAGAATAAAGACGATGATTTATTGAGGGATGATGTGATTTCTAATATCTTTTCATGACTATTAAGATAGGGCTCATGACAACTGAAAAGCTAGTGTAGTTGGAAACTCTAAATTTTCAAAGTATTTCTTTTATGGTTCTTATCTTTATATGTAAATTTCACCATCTCTCTTTTATTATAGGATTTTGTGGGTGTAATCCGCTGAAAACCCCCAGGAGACAACACTCCTCCTACTAAGGACACCTAGGGGTTTAACGGCTTGTTGCACGTGCTCAGTGCAATCGTATTTGCCTACGAAAGTGTGCTTAGTTTTCTCCTTTCTTTTTCTCCTTCTATTGAATAAACTAGTTTGCTCGGGACGATCAAAGATAAGTTTGGGGGTATTTGTTCAATTGATAAAACTGCACATTTGTTATTACATTTTTCCTACTATTTCTATATTAAAAAGGTCTTTATTATAATATATCATACATATGAGGGTTTATGTGTAAAAATACTATTTTCCATATGTTGATATATTTTAATTAGCATTTGGTAGGAAAATGTATGCGAATAAATTCATTGACCAAATCCTAGTAGAACAAAGTCTACTAAATATTATTTGAGTTGTTGTGCAGAATTTTTCCCAAGTTGTGCAGAATTTTTCAAAGACTAGAATCAAGCAAATCAAGTTGTTAAAGAAGACTTGCCTAATTAAGAATCAAAACTTGGAGACCAAGTCTGGCAGCAACCACGGGAAGATTTCCAAATTCTGAAGGTTCCAAGGATCGCCAAATGTCACTACGAAACATCCCCAGAAGTTTGATCAACGGCCATGATGAGAAGGCCGCGGATCCGCGGCATTAGCCCTTTTATGCCGCGGATCCGCCGCAGTTAGAGGGAGTTGGAAGCCGATGATTTTTGGGGAGGATCTTTTGCTGCTTACTTCCTAATTTAGAAGCTTGGATTCTGGCTTTGGCACTATAAAAAGGCACCGAGAGCCTCTTGGAAAATTTATCAAGTCGACGAGATCATGAAGTCCAAGACGGCTCACGCATCCAGGCTGATCATCAACGGTTCATCTACCTCCTTAGAAGAGATCGAGAAGCAAACTAGTATTTGTAATCATTTTCTAAGGAATCAAAGTGTAATGAATATTGTTGATTAATAAAGGTAGCTCTTTTTCCTATTTTATTTCTTTGTAGTTTAATTATGCATTTTCTCTCCATCTCTTTTTCTCCCAACATGCGCGAGTAATTCTCCGCTTGTTAGGGTTCGTAGGATTAGGGTAGGCTAATGGATGATGAACATTCCTAAACCCTTTTTAAGTCCTATAAAGTTTAAGAAATTTATCAAAAGAATCATTAACATCCTAATCGGGCGCGATAACAATTCTTTGTTAGTTCCGACCGCGATTAAAGATTAAATTAATGATTGTTTTGGTAAAGGCTAGATATCAACGGAGTTCCGTGTCGAGATAAGGGTTAAGAGTGGGATTCATTTTCCCTCCAGAAACCCTAATCTACACGCATCACCGTCGTTCTAGTTTTAAATCTATTAAAGGATAAAAAGGGTAACTTTTAATTAATCGTCCATGACTACTAAATCCTAACAAGCCCTACAAGCCCCCTTATTATATTAACTACATCCCTAAAATAATCTAGATCTATATTTTTGCATTGCTTAACATAGATCTAGAAACCATTCTTCAAAATTCTTTATCCCTCCTCTCTTTTTCAACACATCTAAAGTAAGATTAAAAGGTTCAACGTTTCCCTGAGGACGACCCGTACTCATCTCGGTCTAGCTACACGCAACACCGTTATTGATTGCGGTTAACTACTACAAACACACTTTTTCGTATCAATCACCGGCCAGAATCCAAATCCCCAAGTGGCGAATGATGAGTCGCTCCTGGTACCATATTCCAGTGCAGCGATGCAGACGCCAACCAAATTCTAAATCTCATACCCAACGGCGGATGATGAGTCGCTCCTGGTACCATATTCCAGTACAGCGATGCAGACGCCGATAAAGTCCCGAAATTCTTTCGGCCCTACGGTCTGGATATACATCCTGCAAAACCGTATACAATCCACGGGCATAAACGACCCCCATCTCTCCCAAGTCTTACCGGCGAGACCACACTCGAAATCCCACCAGCGATGAAAAAAAATGTATGTCCACAAGCAAAATGGGCACGGATGAAAACCCGAAAGGGCTCCGTGAGTAAAAACAGCAAGACTGCCGGCGAGTTTGTGAAAACCCGAAAGGGCGCAAACTCGTGAAAAAGAGATGAAATGCACTCGCAAAGTCCTCTCGACTTTGTGAGGAGAAAATTCCTGCGTGAGATCCTTACGACTCACAAAGGAGTGACACACTTAGGGGTCCCCATGACTCCTAAGGAGAAAGTACACCTACGAGATCCTTTCGACTCATAGGGAGAAAATGCTTTTATGGGACCCTTACGGCCCATAAAATTGAAAAGCCTTAGGTGATAAGGATCTAAACCTGTCTCCTAAGCCACCAATTCCCAAATCCTCCTGGGGCAAATGATGAGTTGCTCCTGGCATTATTCCAGTGCAGCAATGCAGATGCCGACAAAAAAAATCCCCAAATCCTCTCATGGCAAATGATGATTCGCTTCTGGTAACATATTCCAGTGTAGCGATGCTAATGCCAACCCAAATCAAACCAACAACCTCTGCGGCGGAATCATGCTTCGTCCCAGAATATACCCCGTGTCGAAATCATGCTTCGTCTCGGTGTATCTGCCTTCCCTGTCGGAATTATGCTTCGACTCAGAATCAACCAGCGACATTCCGTACTAGGGACAAATTGACCACCGACACTCCATGCAGGGGACAAGTCGATCAGCGACACTCCGCGTCGGGGACAAGTCGATCAGCGACACTCCATGCCGGGGACAAGTCGAACAGCGACACTCCGTGCCGTGGACAAATCGATCAGCGACATTTCATGCCGGGGACAAGTCGAAGAGCGACACTCCGTGCCGGGGACAAGTCGAACAGCGACACTTCGTGCCGGGGACAAGTCGAACAGCGACACTCCGTGCGGGGGACAAGTCGATCAGCGACACTCCGTGCCGGGGACAAGTCGAAGAGCGACACTCCGCGCCGAGGACAAATCGAACAGCGACACTCCGTGCCGACGACAAGTCGAACAGCGACACTCCGTGCCAGGGACAAGTCGATCAGCGACACTCCGTGCCGGGGACAAGTCGAACAGCGACACTCCGTGCTGGGGACAAGTCGAATAACGACACTCTGTGCCGGGGACAACTCCGTGCCAGGGACAAGTCGATTAGCGACACTCCGTGCCGGGAACAAGTCGATGCCGGGGACAAGTCGAACATCAGCGACACTCCATGCCGGGGACAAGTCGAATAGCGACACTCCGTGCCGGGGACAAGTTGAACAACCAGCGACACTCAGTGCCGTCGACCGTCTATGTCGTAAAAAGGGAAGTGCAGGCTTCCCACAAATCGGGAACCAAATCGCTCCGGGCCAGGGAAACGTCTGCCACGGACACTCCGTCCCGGAGACGTGTCAAGCGTCGACCATCCATATCATAAAAAGGGCAGTGCAGGCTTCCTACAAAGCGGGAACCAAATCGTTCCGGGCTAGGGAAACGTCTACCACGGACACTCCGCCTCGGAGACGCAAACGTCAACCGTCCATGTTGTAAAAAGGGCAGAGCATTCCAAAAAGTGGGAACCAAAGCAAGTCGCCTCAACGCGAAAGAAGATCCATCAATTTCATGCACATGACCCATATATATGGTATGCATTTATTGATGGAGGGCACTTTGTTGGGGTCGAAAATTTCACCCCGGTTGACCAAGTCAAGGTCAAGGTCAACCCCAAGCCAGGTGGGCCCAAGCCCAGATCAAGTAGGCTCATGCCCGAGTCGAGCCCGAACATGAAGCGGTCGGCCTCCCCATGCTGAAATAAAAAAATCATGTAATATATAAATTTGATGTAATTTTTATGCATGAATGGGCATAAAGCCAAATTTTTGTAAAGCCCATGACTCATGTACAAAAAGAAATAGCACATGAGACATGGGATGGGCAAAATGCCATTTTGTAAAGCCCAGGGGGATATATGTAAATGTGTAAGCCTATATAAGGTAACATGATGATGAATAAAGCATACACTTTTCATTTCTCTAAAACTCTAGGGATTGTGCCTCCTTCTTCTCCTTCCTCAAGGTTCTAAACCTTCTTCCCCTTTTTCAATTAAATCAAGAGTTTTACTCTTCCTTTTCAAAAACTAAATAGTTTTTCACCACAAAACCCACAAAGGAAAGCTCAGATCTTCCATTAGATCTCAAAAGGGGGAGACTTTCAAGTATCACCCCCTTTTTCTCCAAGATCCAGCCAATCAAGAGGACGAAGAAGGAGACTCATCTCCAAAAATCCAACTTTGGACAAAATCCCAGTCAAGAGAAGATCCAAGACTCAAGAGAAAAGAACCTCTGAAAATTTTAGAGAGTTTAACTCCAAGCCCTAAATCCTCAAAGGAGTATAACTCCTAATCCAGACCTTCAGGAGTTTAACTCCACTCAAAATCCTCTTTTTGGAGTTTCACTCCTATTTCTGGGGTAAAAACCCCCTCCTTTCGCTAGCGCCCGAGCGCCCATGTGCCGGGCAGATGAGGCGCTGGCGCCCGAGCGCCCATGTGCCGGGCAGATGAGACGCTAGCGCCCAAAGCGCTGGCACCCGAGCACCCACGTGCCAGACACGTGAGGCGCTTCCGCCCAAAGCGCTGGCGCCCGAGCGCCTAAAGCGCCGTGCCGGGCACGTGAGGCGCTAGCGCCCGAAGCACTAGCGCCCGAGCGCCCACATGCCGGGCACGTGAGGCACTAGCCCCCAAAGCGCTAGCGCCCGAGCGCCCATAGCGCTAGCGCTCGAGTGCCCACGTGCCGGGCACATGAGGCGCTAGCGCCACCGCCCAAGCGCCTAGCACTAGCCCAAGCGCCCAAGCTCACGCGTCCTTTAGATGCCTTTTCCCCCTCATTTTACATGTACTCCTAACACCTCCCCCGTTAGAAAAAATTTCTAGCAGGGCGCTGCCCCGCACCCCGCAAGGGGACTGCTAGCCCCCTTGACCCTCAGCCCGCTATCCGGGTAGCGGGACCCCCGTAAAAACTCTACGGGGATCTTGATATATCCAAAACCCCTTCAAAACACAACACTGCACATTGAGTTCGCATGACCTGTTTGACCAGTCAATCTGGGGTTCTCTCGCTCTAAAGGCGAGGGGTAATTAACGGCAGCTTAGTCCGCGGCTGCCGAAGATTTGGATCCCCACAATCAATAAACCCCAGCCTATCCTAGGCAGGGGGAATCTGTAATGCGCCTGACAAGCGTGCCACATTCTCATCTCAATGGGGTGACGAAAAACACCCTACATGGAGCAATATTCAAAGTGCATACTTTGTTGGTGTACATGGACTCCATTTCGGTCCGCATTGCATCCAGCCATTTTACCGAGTTACCGCTCTGAATAGCTTACTGGAAGCTGGCTGGCTCATCATTGTTAATGATGCAATCCTCTCGATCCCCGTCTATAAGAAAACTGTAGTATCTTTCAGGCGGATGAGACTGCCTACTAGTCCTGCGGATTGGCGTAGGAATGTCTGGTTCTTTTGAAACCTCTGGTTCTACTATACTTTCAGTAATAGTTTGTGGTTCTAGAATTTTTTCCAATTCTATTGCGTTCCCACTATTTCCTTTTAAAAAAATGATTTTCCAAAAAAATGGGCATGACGAGGAATAAAAACCTTTTGTTTCTCTGCGTAATAGGAAAGATACCCCCTGGAGTTCTTTGGGTATCCCACAAACTTACACAGTACTGAGCGTGACTCGAGCTTGTCCGCATACTGCTTTTCAACAAAAACTGGACATCTCTATATCTTCAGATACTGAAGAAAGGGTTTCTTCCCACTCCACATCTGATATGGTGTGGTAGGCACAGTCTTGGTAGGAACTGATCAGTTGAAAATATTGCATTTTTAACACAACAATTTCCCTACCATTTGCACTCATCTATAAGTGTTCGGTATTACTATAGCACATATTAGCAAAACAGCTGTAAAATACCAAATAACTTGTGTTATATATTAAAACCGACATTTCTGAGGGAAATTGAGTGTTTATCATTGCATCGCATAATCTTTGTATAGCGCAACACTTGTCTCAAGAATCTGTGCAGGAAATTCCAGGAGAAAAGCCGAAACTGTCAAAAGTGCTGAAAAAAATGCGCCAAGTCCAAGACTTGAGATCTGGCAGAAATCTAGAGAGCAAAATGATATTCAACACATCAGAAAAGCACCAAAATGTCAGAACAAAGCAGCACAAGAAATTAAATGCACAGAGGGCTCTAAAGAGCCGCGGATCCGCGGCCAATAGGCCCTTCCCGCAGCGGATCCGCGGCGAGATGATGACGTCATCACTTCCAATTTTCACGCGTGGCTTCCCTGTAATAGACAAGCTTCCAGAAGACTTCAGAAACACCACGTGGCTTCATCCAGAAGGCTCGGCCTAACAAACTCAACCTAGAATATACCTTATTCTAGAATATTCCCTCCAACTAACCTCTTCTAGAAGCCTCTCTCTGACAAACTTTTAGAGGGAAATTTGAAATTTGAATTCTAGATCTAAGGTTGAGATGCTTATAAAAGGAAACCTAGATCTAGGGTTTTGGGTGGTTCTTTCATTAGTTCAATCTTCATCTCTCCTACAAGTTGAGTGACACAACTTGTAAACCCTAATCCCCAATTCAAAATCCAAAGCCAAAAATCAAGAACTCCGAGTACCAAATCAAGCAAGAAGCCTTCAATCCTTTAGAAAGCGACGCCGGACTTCATCAGAGCAAGTGATCCAAGGAGATCCGCGACTCAAGGAGACGAGCGAAGCCGAAATCAACGATCAAGTTCTTTCCTCTTGTAGATCTTGAGAGAATTGTAAAAAAATTGTTGATAAATAAAGGTGAAATTTCTATATCTTGCTTTCTTTACATTCTTGCATCATGATTGGATCCCAATTCTTGATTGTGTTTCTTGTTATGATGTTTGAGTAAAACTCCGCTCGTGGAGGAATCGAGACGATCAATAGATGATGATGTTACAAATCTTGAAACGATTCTTAAGTCCTATGAGTTTTGTAAACCTTAGTAAATTGAAGAATCGACGACCTAGTTTCGAGCAATACTTTCTTGATTGTGTTCGCTCTTAATTAGGGATCCACGATCGATTCTTGAATTTACTAGAGGCTAGAATGTGCATGAGATCAACGAAAGGAAAAGGGATAGATGATGAAACCCTAGTTTCCGCAAGAAATCCCTAATTCTCGTTGATCTTCGTCGATCTAGTATCAAATCATCGATGGATAAGAAAACGTAATCAATAGATTTCATCACGTCTATAGATTCGATCGATTCCTACGAGCCTCATTTCGATTCTTGATTATTGGATTGGATATCATCAATTCTTAATTCTTGATTTTAATGTTTTCTTATTATTAGATCTAGATTTTAATAATTCTTGAAATTCACTTTTAAATCATGAATCAATCTCTCTTTTCTTTTTTCTTTAATTTTCAATTCATCTAATTCAAATTTGATCGGATCTCACTTTCCCTGTGAACAATCCGCACTCGCTAACGCGCTACAATCGACACCGTTATTGATTGCGGTCAAAAAAATATCTTTGGTTGTGATTTCTATACATTTTCTACATACACGCCGAGAATTCAATCAATCAAATGGCGTCGTTGCCGGGGATCGTGTGCTAATTTGTTTGTTTTTGAAATTTGAGTTGAAAAATTTATTCCATCTATATTTTTAGATCTAAATTCGCACAAACACTAAACGTGTTGTTGTGATTTGTTGCGAGGAAATCTGCAATCTGTGGAGCGAGAGGAAATTTTTTTAGATCATTCCAGAGAGTTCAGCAAGTGAACAGGAGCTTCTGCACAAAATTTTGTACAGTGATCTTAACATTGAACCGCGTTTCCGTGATCAGGGGGCGTTTCCCGCGGCGTTTCCGCGGCAGGGCTAAGGCTTCACTGTTCTAAAAAATTTTGGTAACTCTCTAACTTTCTTATCTCTCTCTCTATGTCTGCTCCAATAACAATTTGCTGCAGGTTTCTTTGCAAATAATTCGCAGCGCCGCAAAAGCAATAAAAATTGTGCTTGTTTTGATCTTGGTTGTTTGCATATTAATACGGAAATTAAGGGGCAAAGACCAAATTCAGATTAGGTGGGGAGTTCATTGCCCTTCCTAAGCCCCGAAAATCACAAAATTGCATCCGCATTACCCTCATTAACTAAAAGAAATCTAGACATGACTCTAAGGACCGTCGCGCTCACTTAGGACAGAAGGAGGTCGTGGATAATCTATTGCTTATCCGCGTTTCTTTTGTGGTGTCTAAGGCAAGTAGTTACTTAATTAGGCCCACTACTTACGTAGTGGAGAACCTCCCACTTACCTGGCACTTACCTGGCCACAAGAGAGACAAAGAGGTAGTAGAGGATTGATCCTGCGATTGCATCATTTTTTCAAAGATCCGTATATTTTTCAAAACAAACACCATTTCATTCATTTCCCCTATTTATCTTAACGCTGCCACTTGTACTAAACCCTATAGGCTGGACACGGGATTCTAATGCCCGTTTAGTCCGCGTTCTCTCGATCGACTCCGAAGTCGGTATTTCTACATTTACCTCTTGTTTACCCACCACCACACCCACATCAATGGACGGTTCTCCATCGAACTTCTTTACCACTACTCTGCCGACGTCCGCAGGTACGCAGAATCCACCCCGCATCTCTCTCCAAGAGAGGTGCTATCCTATGCGGGGTCCTCTTTCGACCTGTCTATCCATTCCACCAGCCAATGGGGACAATTTTGAAATAAAACCCCAATACATCAACCTTCTACCCAAATATCACGGTCTCGAGTCTGAAGACGCATATGTCTTTATCACCAAATTTGAAAATGTATGCGCAATGATAGGTACTTCACAGTTTTCTGTGGATGCTATGCGTTTTCGTCTTCGTCTTCTCCCATTTACCTTGTGCGATATAGCCGAGAAGTGGCTGTATAACACAACCGCACATTCCATTTCAAACTAGGGAGAATTGGTCAAAGCATTCCTAAAGAAATTTTACCCCTATCATAAAACAGCTCGAGTCCGTAGCGAAATCAATCAATTCACCCAGCTCCCAAATGAAACATTCTCAAAATGTCTTGAACGCTTTAAGGATCTGTTAGTTCAATGTCCACATCACGGAATCCCCAGATGGGATCTGTGCCGAATCATATATGAGGGCATTAACCCTACCACTAAACAGAGCCTTGAAGCCATGTGTCAAGGCAATTTTATGACCAAAGACGATGGGGAAGCTTGGAAATACTTAGAAGATTTCGCTGAAAAATCTTTACAGTGGGAGGGTGGGAGTCAATCGTTTAGGGGTGGCAATAACTAATCGAATGTTTCCATAGGAGTTAGAGCTGACATTTCAGCTATGCAAAATAAACTCGAGACTATGGAAAACAAATTTTTAGCTGCCGCCCTAAATCAAATGTCACTCTCCAAAACTGTATGTGGATGTTGTTCTGATCCTTCTCTTTTGACGGAAGAATGTCCACTGAATTCTCCATTTCAAGATCATGAGCATATCAATTCTGCTTTCCAACAAAGACCTAGAAACGATCCATTTTCTTCCACATATAATCAGAGTTGGAGGAATCACTCTAACTTTGCTTGGAACCAACAACAAAATAAAAACACGGTTCCAACCCAAAACAATTTCCAAAGGGCTCCTCCACCACAACAACAACCACTTCAATTGAGTCAGCACCCCTTCCAAGCACAAAACTTCCAAAATCCGGTCAACACATCTGCACCGTCTAATCCTTTGCAGTTGACCGGTACTGATGAATCCTCTTCATTCATGAACTTGCTTTGGACAATAAAGTCTTCCGTCGATAAAATCGAGAAAAACTCTGCGTCCCAAAGCGAGACTATTAAATCGATGGAAGAAGAAATTGCACGATTAAAAGCTGAAATGAGTGCAAGAGAGAAAGGGAAAATTCCAGCTCAACCTTTGCCCAGTCCTGGCTATTCACATCATGTGAATGCAATCATGTTGAGATCTGGAAGAATGCTTGACAATCACGTTGGGGAAGAGATTGATGACACTGAAAAATCTATCAATGATACCCCGGCTGAGACCTTTCCTTCCACTTCTACTTCTAATTCTGA
The DNA here is from genome assembly GCA_030015575.1 of Agapanthus africanus. Classification (NCBI taxonomy): domain Eukaryota; kingdom Viridiplantae; phylum Streptophyta; class Magnoliopsida; order Asparagales; family Amaryllidaceae; genus Agapanthus; species Agapanthus africanus. Next base: position 243,564,316 of record JASDDO010000019.1, read on the forward strand.
CCCCAGTTCTTCTACTCCACCACCTTCTTCCGAGCCTATTCTTCGTTTTCCCCAAGGCTCAACACCTCAGCTCACACCGAAAACGATCCCCACTCCTATTCTTAGATCGTTCCCACCCACACGATCTTCTCCAGTGTTGGACCCCGATCTTATTGCTCAAGCTCCTTACCCGAATCGGTTAAGGGGAAACACACTGAGTCCACAAATGGAGAAGATCACTGAAATGTTTAAACAGGTTAATATCAACATTCCTCTTCTAGATGCTATCCAACAAGTCCCCGCTTATGCGAAAGTTCTTAAAGACTTGTGCACTAGAAAGAGGAAGACTCAAGTGCCCAAGAAGATATTCATGGCAAAGACTGTAGACACGGCTTTCCCCCAACAATTACCGAGGAAACGTAAGGATCCTAGCTATCCTACTATTTCCATTTCTATTGAGGAAAAACACATCAACCATGCTCTACTTGACCTTGGCGCAAGTGTTAACATGCTTCCTTTTTCAGTATACAAGCAGTTAGGGATCGGAAAGTTGAAACCAGCCCATTGCACTCTCCAAATGGCTGACCGATCAAGCACCAAACCTAGGGGTGAACTGGAGGATGTGTTAATAAAAATCGGGGAATTTGTATTCCCTGTGGACTTTATTGTAATTGATACACAGCCTGTAGAGAACCCACAGAATCAAATTCCGGTGATTTTAGGTCGCCCCTTTTTTGCCACTTCCAACGCTATTATCAACTGTCGTAATGGTTCTATGACCCTATCCTTCGGGAATAGGTCAATTGAGCTGAATATTTACAAGTTGGGAAGTGTACCCTCCGAACCTACTGCTCAGGTCTGTTCTGTCGAATTAATGGATGTCGACAGCAGCGAATTTGACGATCCTCATGATATCGATCTAGACTCTTTTCATATGTTATGTGACCCAACTATGTATCATACACATACGGACTCTTCCACTGAGTTGTCCGGGTCAACAACTAACACTGATTATGAACCATTTTCAGAGTCTGAAGATCACCCCGCGCTTTGTGATGACATTATTCTCCGGGGTATTGATAGGACTTTTGAGGAAATCTTCGCTGATGAACTCGCATTTTTGAATGACACGGGTGTTGAGATGAATCATCTCTCAAACAATGAAATTGAACCTCCACCCCTTCTTCTGAACTGTAAAAAGAATGCGAGTAATCCATCACAATCACTGCATCGTCTCTCCAAAATGAGACGCAAACACATTCTATTCCACCACTTACCCTTTCCCCACTTCTTCTTCCACCAACCTGAGCACTACATTGATAAAATTTTCGAATGGTTGGTGTTGACCTTCGGTCTTTGCAAAGCTTGGCATCGACCAATGATTCTTGACCCCCTCTTGTGATTTTCAAAGATTAACATGGCTTAACTCAAGTTTGGGGGGGTATAATCTGGCTCTTGATAAGAAAATTTTTACACAAAATGGTGAGCCAAAAATAAATTTAGGGGAGCATTTTCACTTAAATATTTTGCCCCCGTTAATAAATTTCCTCCCAGGCTTACAGGTTTTTGAGATTTAGCAGAAGGCAACAGTGAGGACACTGTTGAAAACAAGTTTAGGGGAGATTTGTGCTTATTTTCGCATCATTTGCATATCACCTTGCATAAGCACAAAACATTTTTTGAAAACCTATAAAAATTTAAAATAATAAAAAATAAAAAATAAAAAAAATAAAAAAATAAAAATAAATGTGTACATAAATAAGATAATAAAAGATTAGATGGTGAAAAATTACATCCAAAAGATTGGAAAAATTTAAGAAAACCAAGAAAATTAGAAGTTTTCTTATACGAACTAGTAATAAGTAGTTATGAGCCGTTGTCCCAAGGGTTAGTAAGATGAAGGAAGTCACTAATCTGAGGATAAAATTAAGTCTGAAAAATAGTTCCTATTCTGGAAGCCAAACATTTGAACGTTGATACCCTACTATACGCACTTACACACGTCTTAAAGCTCGGGATAGTAGAGGATATCTTGAAATGCTCTTGTCTAAAAGCCAAAGTATGAAGGGAAAAAAATGAATAAAATATAAAAATGGTGAAGAAAAAAATGAACACTGGTTTTGTTATCGCCAAGGCAGCAATAAAAAAATATAGTGAGGGTGCCTCTTCACCTAGTGCCTTAGACCAACAGGTATGGGAGTCACTGCTAAACCTTAGGTGGTGCAAGACGAAGAAAAACACCGTATAAGCAAGCACATGAGTAATCGGTCGGTTAGTACCTCAAGAAGTATTAACGGTCACATGAAAGTGTGTGAGCAAATTCATCTAAATATTCATTAATTAAAAAGTACTGAGGCAGATGGACAAGAGTATGATAGCTTGAATTGAATTCTCCGGGTGTAGGGATGTATATTACACACACGTAGGGTTATATGATCGATGTTTGGAAGAAAGATAGGAATGAAGAATAAAGACGATATTTTATTGGGGGAGATGTGATTTCTGACATCTTTTCATGACTATTAAGATAGGGCTCATGACAACCGAAAAGCTAGCATAGTTGGAAACCCTAATTTTCAAAGTCTTTCTTTTACAATTCTTATCTTTAAATGTAACTTTCACGGTCTTCCTTTTATTATTGGATTTTGTGGGTGCAATCCGCTGAAAACCCTCAGGAGACAACACTCCTCCTACTAGGGACACCTAGAGGTTTAAAGGCTTGTTGCACGTGCTCAGTGCAATCGTGTTGCCTACGAAAGTGTGCTAGTTAGTTTTTCTTTTTCTTTATTTTCTCCTTCTCTTTTTAATAAAACAGTTCGCTCGAGACGACCGAAAATAAGTTTGGGGGAATTTGATCAGTCGAAAATATTGCATTTTTAACACATCAATTTCCCTACCATTTGCACTCATCTATAAGTGTTCGGTATTAATATAGCACATATTAGCAAAACAGCTGTAAAATACCAAATAACTTGTGTTATATATTAAAACCGACATTTCTGAGGGAAATTGAGTGTTTATCATTGCATCGCATAATCTTTGTATAGCGCAACACTTGTCTCGAGAATCTGTGCAGGAAATTCCAGGAGAAAAGCCGAAACTGTCAAAAGTGCTGATAAAAATGCGCCAAGTCCAAGACTTGAGATCTGGCAGAAATCTAGAGAGCAAAATGATATTCAACACATCAGAAAAGCACCAAAATGTCAGAACAAAGCAGCACAAGAAATTAAATGCACAGAGGGCTCTAAAGAGCCGCGGATCCGCGGCCAATAGGCCCTTCCCGCCGCGGATCCGCGGCGAGATGATGATGTCATCACTTCCAATTTTCACACGTGGCTTCCCTATAACAGACAAGCTTCCAGAAGACTCCAGAAACACCACGTGGCTTCATCCAGAAGGCTCGGCCTAACAAACTCAACCTAGAATATACCTTATTCTAGAATATTCCCTCCAACTAATCTCTTCTAGAAGCCTCTCTCTGACAAACTTTTAGAGGGAAATTTGAAATTTGAATTCTAGATCTAAGGTTGAGATGCTTATAAAAGGAAACCTAGATCTAGGGTTTTGGGTGGTTCTTTCATTAGTTCAATCTTCATCTCTCCCACATGTTGAGTGACACAACTTGTAAACCCTAATCCCCAATTCAAAATCCAAAGCCAAAAGTCAAGAACTCCGAGTACCAAATCAAGCAAGAAGCCTTCAATCCTTTAGAAAGCGACGTCGGACTTCATCAGAGCAAGTGATCCAAGGAGATCCGCGACTCAAGGAAACGAGCGAAGCCGAAATCAACGATCAAGTTCTTTCCTCTTGTAGATCTTGAGAGAATTGTAACAAAATTGTTGATAAATAAAGGTGAAATTTCTATATCTTGCTTTCTTTACATTCTTGCATCATGATTAGATCTCAATTCTTGATTGTGTTTCTTGTTATGATATTTGAGTAAAACTCCGCTCGTGGAGGAATCGAGACGATCAATAGATGATGATGTTACAAATCTTGAAACGATTCTTAAGTCCTATGAGTTTTGTAAACCTTAGTAAATTGAAGAATCGACGACCTAGTTTCGAGCAATACTTTCTTGATTGTGTTCGCTCTTAATTAGGGATCCACGATCGATTCTTGAATTTACTAGAGGCTAGAATGTGCATGAGATCAACGAAAGGACAAGGGATAGATAATGAAACCCTAGTTTCCGCAAGAAATCCCTAATTCTCGCTGATCGTCATCGATCTAGTATCAAATCATCGATGGATAAGAAAACGTAATCAATAGATTTCATCATGTCTATAGATTCAATCGATTCCTACGAACCTCATTTCGATTCTTGATTATTGGATTGGATATCATCAATTCTTAATTCTTGATTTTAATGTTTTCTTATTATTAGATCTAGATTTTAATAATTCTTGAAATTCACTTTTAAATCATGAATCAATCTCTCTTTTCTTTTTTCTTTAATTTTCAATTCATCTAATTCAAATTTGATTGGATCTCACTTTCCCCGTGGACGATCCGCACTCGCTAACGCGCTACAATCGACACCGTTATTGATTGCGGTCAAAAAAATATCTTTGGTTGTGATTTCTATACATTTTCTACATACACGCCGAGAATTCAATCAATCAGGAACCTTATTCAAAAGATATGCAGCTTATTCTAGTGCATAACTTCAGAAGGATCGCGGCAACTCAGCGTTACTCATTATGGAACGAACAATATCCAATAGGGTCCTGTTCCGCCTTTCCTATACACCGTTGTGTTGTGGTGTGTATGGAGGAGTAAGCTGAGAGAGAATTCCATTCTCTTTTAGGTAATCCAGGAACTCAGCAATTTAGTATTTACCACGTCGATCAGATCTCAGTGTCTTGATACTTTTGCCTGTTTGTTTTTCCACTTCATTCTTATATTCCCGGAATTTTTCAAAGGGTTCGGATTTATGATTTCACAAGAAGACATGTTCTAACCTAAGGAAATTATCCGTAAAAGTAATAAAATAGGAATAAACACTTTGTGCATTTGTAGATTTTGAACTACACACGTCGCTATTCTCCGCCGAAGTACGGGAGACGAGACAGCGTAGGTTCGTCTTGCCTGAATTTGGGAGCAGATGCTATTTGGTTTTATCCGTCCACCTCTCCGAAGATGCCAGGTTGATTTATGGCACCGTGTGTCGGAGGTTTAGACGGATGCGGCCGTTGTAGCAGACTTTGTCAGATTCCCCCTCATTTGAGGGGTGTTTGATTGTAGGGATGCTCTACCATGTAGGTACAAGCCCCTGCAGTTAATTACACTACCGTATCGCGGTAACAACTTTCTCCTTCTCCAGATGGTCACTTCGTGTCGTGTGTGTTTACTTTATTTTTGGTTGCCCGTGGATTGTATACGGAGACTAATTTATGTTGTCACCCGTAGGGCGTGGATTAGTCCAAATTCGTAATTTTAGATTTGGTTTTGGGTTGGATTTAAGGATCATTAATCTCATTGAGATTAAGATCAACTTAAACGTTTGTTAAGGATTCGTTACTCTAATTTTAGACTAAGATCTACTCAACGGGGGTTCGAAATCATTTTGATCTGATGACAAGGCATTTGGACTCTATCGTTTTAGTTTAGGGATGTTGCGGTCCATAAGTTTAAGGACATCATAGTCCGTAGAGTTTAAGGACATCATAGTCCATGGAGTTTAAAGACGTCATAGTCTGCGGGGTTTAGTTTAGGGACGTGCGGTCCAGTGGGTTTAAGGATTGTTAATCTCATTGAGATTAAGATCAACTTAAACGTTTGTTAAGAATACGTTGGTCCAATTTTTAGACTAAGATCTACTTAACAGGGTTTGGGATCATTTAGATCCAACAAAAGAGCATTTGGACTCTATTGTTTTAGTTTAGGGACATCGCGGTCCGGTGGGTTTAAGGACATCATAGTCCATGTCAGTTTAGAGACATCATAGTCTGTAAAGTTTAAAGATATCATAGTCTATGAGTTTAAGGACCTTATAGTCCATAAAGTTTAAGGACATCATAGCCCATGAGTTTAAGGACCTCATAGTCCATGGGGTTCTGGTTTAACCAGTTTGGGGATGCATCAATAGTTATTGGTTATTGGGACCCTCCATCTCTTTGAAGACGTTGAAGGATTACAGCGACATGTATCAAAGGTATGAAGAGATGTACCCTTGAACCAATGTCCCGATTTTGGGAAGCGGGATGAACATCAGTTTGGATGTCATTTGTTGGGAGCTTATTAGCTGTCTTGAGATCGGCTTTGGAAACCCCGAGCATAAAGGGCTCAATTGATGGTCCTTGGAACATTTGATCTGATTCTGGCTAATGTTAGCCCATCATAGTGTTCAACAATAACATATTTATTCAGCGCTCACGTGCTCCCACGTGATGTGTACAAAATGGTGTTAAACGCTAAAATTCAGAGGCGCTCAAGTGGGGTCACGTGAGGCGCTTCAAAAATGGAAACTACCTTTGATTTATTCCCTTTTGCTTTGTAAGTGCTAAGCACTACTATGAGGTCACGTGTGATCACGTGAGTCAATTTCTTTTATTCTCTTTTGTTCATCACAGGAGCTCACATGGGAGCACGTGATCGGCAGTTATCATGTTGGGTGCCAATCCTCTTACGTGCATGGAGATCCTGAGTTTCGAGGCTTTCAAGTCCATTGTTTTATGAGAATTGGATCCTTAAGACTTAGTTTTTCTCTTAGGTTTGAGATCTGTATGACAGAATCTCCCTGATGAGAATTAAATTCTCAACTAAGTTCTCATATGAAGGGTTAAACCCTTGTTTCATCAAAGGAATTAAATTCCTATATAATTTTTGGGAGAATTAAATTCTCTAAACTTAGATATCTCTCTAGGTTTTGGATCTACATGGCAAAATCTCCCCGATGAGAATTAAATTCTCAACTTGTGGGGAGATCTGCTTCTGCAGATCATAACCAGAGGAAGAACTAAATTCTTTTTGGAAGAGTTAAACTCTTATGAAGGTGAAAAAGAGATGAGATATTCTCTGTATTTTGTTCCTTCTCTTACTTAGAGTTTATTTTTCTCTTTTTCTCTTTGGAGAATTAAATTCTCTTTTCTTTTAAGCTTATGAAGGGTTTCTCTTTTTTTTCTTCTCTTCTCTTTTTTCTGTCTCTCCTCCTCTTTTTTGTCGTTCTTCACAAATTTAGGAAGATATTTCCTTGCACAGATTGGTGATTTTTAATCACCATTGGATCTTTAATCTAACGGCGCTCTGTTTTACAGAGCGTAATCTTTCTTGTTTAGAAAGATCCAAGGAAGTATTTTCCAAATAAGGTTTTTAATCCCTTTTAATTAGAATTTATTTTTATTAGTCCAGAAGGCATAGGAGTCTATCATGTGTAACACGTGACCCTATTAAGCCGACTCAAGGGTGTCATGTGTTATCACGTGAGTTTATTTTTGTCCCACTTGTTTGTTGTATTCAGGCGCGTGTATTCTTTGCTTATAGGGGTCACGTGTCCGCACGTGAGGTTCGATTTTGGCTTAGTTTTGTTAAGCGAAGCACCTATCACGTGTGGGCGTGTGATGCTCCCCTTGGAGACTTTCTCCGTTGCTCTATTTATTTATTTATTTTCCGTAAGGGAACAAATGCCCCCACAGCGTTGTTCACACGTGATTTACACGTGAGTGCAACGCTGTCCCTTTTACAGCCATTGGATTGTCTAGGGGAACGGGAAGATGAACCGCCCTAGTCATGTCTTATAAATGCAAGGGTTTGGTTCCTTAGGCAGCCACTGTTTCTTCATCTCCTTCTTTTTTTATTTTCTTTGAGAATTTAATTCTCTTCCTCAGAGCTTAGTTCTCTGCCATTGCAAATCCAGAGTTAAACTCTGTCAAAAGAGACCCTTTTTCAGGTAACACTTTGTACATCAAAAAACTTTCCTTCTTTGAGAAAGCCTCTGGATTTTAAGTCCACTATGAGAGCTTTGCTCTCCTCAGAAACTTATCCTCCAAAGATGTGATCTTTGAGCAATAACTTCCATATATCAAACATTTCCCTCTGATTTTGAGGATTCATGGGATTTTTGTTTCTCATGTATCTTTATGGATTCTTGGAATTTAATTCCATTACATAAAGGAATTTAATTCCTCCGACGAAGAGCTTAGCTCTAAAAGATCAATGGGACCCTTCGGGAATTTTATTCCCTGGTGTTCTTAAAAATCTTTTCATAGGGTTTTACCCTTATTCGCGCAGATTTGAATTTTGTTGGCAGCTTAACAGGACTTGTCTTCCCAAGAATTTGTTTAAATCCCAATGCTTGTTTAATGAGGGTCTTCTTTTATTCTCGTAATGATTCCCTTGTCTCATCATTGGTGAGCCACCATATTGATTTTGTGGGGTCCGTGTGTCTTGTAAGCAGTGGTCCTGCAAAACAGACATTTTTTCGTCTTCTTTTTTTTTACTATACATATATATATATGGGGGCTTCACTAATGGTCTTTTCCTTTCCCAGTTTCAGGACCAATGGCTTCTCTCCCTTACTTCCCTTTTACTTGCTCAGATGCTGCTTTTCCGCAATCGCTGTTAGACGAAGAAGCAATGGCGATGATTCGGGCCCATGACAAAGACTGTACTAATTTGCTCTTATGGGGTACCTGGTATGGGCATATCATTCAGGGCCGCCGCAGCTTTCTTTGCGAAGTGCCAACAGAGCCTCTTCGCCCAGTCTTGCCGATGGAGCGTCCGCAGACTGCCTTTGCAGTAGAGGTGATGGATTGGACTCCTACAGGCCGGCTTGAGCCGTCGACAGCTGGGATACCAAACTAGCCGTTGCCAGCCATAAACATCTTGGGGTGTCGTATTTGCCAAGGTGAAGCCCAGCCCTGGGGACAAGTCTATAAGATAGGGCTTACCCCTCGCCATCCAACGGGCTATCTTCTCTGGGCTCATTATATCTTGTCCACTCATCGTGCGCGACTGCAGAAGGTCAGGCTTTATCAGGCGGTGTACGCATCTCTCTTTCATTATCAGTCTCCCCATGTCTGGTGGGTTAAAGCTTTCCTAAATCAATGGAATCTCCCCATCAACACTTTCTTGCTAGGAGATCGCGAGGTCTCAATTTCTCTGGAAGAGTTTCGCGGGATCTCTGGATTATCGATCAAGAGGGAGCACTATGAAGAATTGCTGCCTCCCGATGAGTATGCATTCGCGACTGTGCCTGCTATGCTTGACGGTTTATCGACCGAAAATGCCGTCCGTCATAAGTATCCAAGTCTAATCAAGACTCTGGGTATTTTCAAGAAGCTGTTCGCGGAGTCAGAGGGACAGGGCGTCACTTTTAAGAGTTTTATCGCCTGCTTCCTCCGTGAAGATGTCCTATCAAAGGAGGCTCCAAAATTTGCGAATATTAACGACCCCTTTGGGTTTGGGTTGAATAAGCTGCCAGCCGAAGAAGAGGATTTACCGCAATTTTACATCCCGATCATACCGGCCGTGTCCTTCGATTCAATTGCGGCTCCCGGCATGGACGATGAGACCTTCTTTGTTGGTTTTATCAGCCTTTGGCTCGGATGGTTTGCCATTCCAACGCATCGATGAGAGCCTCTATCATCTATCCCGCTCATCGTGTAGCCGAAGGGGCACGGTTGGCTGTTAGCATTGCAGGGTTATCGCACTTATACCATGGGCTGAGCACTGCGGCCAATACCTCGACCCCAGGTGTGGATGGGGTGAGTTTCTCCCTTCATTATTTTACGTCGTGGATTGAGATGCACGTGTTAGGGGCATTCGTTGCGCACCAGAGACCGGATTTCTATAATGCTTACACCTTCCCGCGGCTCATAAGGTTGGTGGACGCTTCTGCTCCTGATCCGACTTAGCTAGGGGCTCTTCGTGTTTTGCTTAACCCGTATGCTAATGAAGGCGGGATGGTATTCAATGACCGAGTCCTCTATACTCCTTCGGGACCTATTCAACAGCTGTTCGATTTATCGAAAGGGGGGGCACCATCCTTGAAGCCTAACAAAGTCATGCACTTGTATTCGATTAGGCCGGGTTATTTAGTGTTTCGTCGAAATGATACGGTTCGTCTGACCGGTAACCGTCTTCTTCTTCCGGGTGATGGCCTTCTTTTTCCAAGTTCGTCTAACGAGGAAGCCGTACAATTGGCTGAAGCTATAAGTCATTCACATGACGAAACTGAGAATGTGGGTGTCCCAAGGAAACCTTATCCTCCCATTATATTCTACGAAGATCCCCCATCAATACGGCGAATATTTATAGGTCCCCTGGAATAGGGAGGCGAGATAGCCCTCAAGCAACTTATCTCAGCCGCTTCCGAAGATGAGCTGTCTTTGAAGACCGGTGGCCACGAATCTACATTTGAACCCCGACGAGCACACCTCCTCAGGAAGGAATGTCGGCTTGAAAAAGCCATACTATAGGCATCCTGGCGTATCGGTATGCATGTTTTCTGTATTTTTCCTTTGGCAAGTAATTTGTATCGCTTTTTATGTCTTCTTATCTTTGTAAAACTTCGTAGGGACTTCAGTACTGGCAGAGAATCTGAGCGCAAGTCACGTCCTGACTGTGGACTCTATAAATATCCCTGATGAGACACCAGTAAGTGCAGGGGAGGTCATTACAGCTGCTATTCTTGCCGCGGAGCTTCCTTTGGTGGCCTCTGTTCTCCCGGTTTCCATCCTCCCGGAAGAGGTACCCTTATCGGCCGTAGATTTAATGGACCTTTCCGGTGATGGCCTCGAGATTGTGAATCAGGTAATTGAGACCGCCGTCCCTTTATTGGAGCCTGAAGTGGTGGCCATTGCCTCTCAACTGGAAATGTCTCCGGTGATATTCCTGAGGGAATGGAGGAGGCTGCCGAAGCTGCTATCCCTCCGGCTCAAGGCGGGAAGAGTATCGAAGGTAGTCTTCTTATTTTGCTTTAATGATCTCTCTATTATCTGACTCTTTCTATCTTTTCAGAATTGCGAGGATTGGCGGCGTCCATCGTGAATTTATCTCCCAGAAAGTTCTTTCAGCGTCTGCTAGAGGTGGCCGCCCCACAGGCAATATCCCCGCAAAGCATCGTCCTCTCTTCTGGACAAGGTAGGTGTTATTTGACCCCTTCATTGTATTATTATTATTTCGTATAATGATGTTGAATGACTTCTGCAGTTCTGGAAGCTGATGACGAAGTTGAGATCCTCGACGGGCCTGGGGACTTGTCCAATCCTCCTTCCATGACCGTGGGTAAATAAGATTTTGACGTCTCTTTATATATTCTTTGGGCGTAAATCTCATAGATTGTTCATGGATCTTGACAGCCTTGCCCGCTCTTATCCCGCTGGAGTCTCACATCATTATGCCACCAGGCTCTTATGCCCTACACGCATCTGAACGGATGGCGAAGCAAAACCTTCACTCCTTGTCGGCTCTCATCGAAGATCTTCGTGCTGGTAGCTCCATCACAGCTGAAGAATTTGCTGCCGAAGCCAACATTTCTCTGCCCTTTCATGCCGCCTACCATGATGAAACATTGGTGCATATCTGGGTCGAGTTTTGTCGTCGAGTGGAGGCTTGGTTACATGGTCTCGAGTCCATACGCCTTCCCTCAGAAGTTGTGGCTGCAAAGACGAGCTTGTGAGGGCTGATTGAACGGTGCGCCACGAATCTACAATCAAGTGAGAAAAGTCTTAACCGAAGATTCTCGAAGAAGGAACTGGCCTCGATTGCTTTGGGGGAACTTCAAGCTGAGCTCACTGCTAAGACCACCCGTGCGTACAAACTTTGGCGGGTGTTTCAAGAAGCTATCAGGGAGGTGGTGGTGTTCATACAATAATATTGCATTATTATATTCCCCAGTCCTAGTTATTTTACAAATAAACAGGTGCTTTTGACCCATGTCTGCTACTTAGTTGCAGGTTATAGGTTCTTGGAATAAAAACAATGAAAAAGATAAAAGACGATGTAAAAGTGAAACTTTGACCAACAAACAGAAGGATCTTGATCAGGCCTACATAAAGATCAGTTCACAAAGTACAAAAGGTCCAAGATTTCGTCTCGAAGCAACGGTTAAAATCCACTACATTATTCACTGGAGATCTGGAAGAAACCTAGAAGCCCATTTGAGAAAAGTACTAAAGAACTAGGAAGCACAAGTCAACCAGAGCCAGCAGACAAAAGTGCAGAATTCAAGCCGTCAATTTGGCGGCGGAACCGCGGCCAAACCCTGGCTGCGGCCGCGGTTCCGCGGCCATCTATTGCATGTGTCGGTGGAATTTTTTAGGCGGTGCGCGGATCGTTGAATAGCTCTTTTCTTAGGGGTATTTTTGTAAAGCAGATGTGCGAGTCAATTGTAACCCTAGGGTTCCTATCCTCTATAAATAGGAACTCTAAATCTTGTATGAGGGTATGCCTCTTTTCATTTCATAAATTCAGATCTGTACTGCGTTGATATTTGGAGAGAGCCATCAATAAAAATTAGTAAGTTCTTTTATTTTTTTGCCTTATTTTACTTTTAATTTAGAATGACTTTTAATCCCCTAATGAGCGAGTAGTCTCCTCGCTTATTAGGGTTAGCTTTAGAGAAAGGTTTGAGAGATGAGATCTCTCACCCCTTTCTTGCCCCATCACAAATAATAATTAGAACTCCATGCATACACGCACACACCGCTCCCTGCGGCACCTTACCCCTCGAGGTAACGGTGATACCGTAGTATAAAGGACCGGTTGCGCGTGTTTTCCATGGAGGTTAGGGTAAGGATCGATAAAGGAAGGACAAGAACCTAGAGGAAGAAACATCTTTCCAAATGATTCTAATCCACTTTATTGATAATTACCATAACACCTAATAGATCTATAATAGGGCATTGAAAGCGGTGAGGAAACCTTTAATCTCTCAACTTCCCCTAAACCTAACCCTAACAAGACTTAGATCTAGATAATCTTAGTATAAATTAATTTAGCTTTTAGAGATAAGCAATCCGACACCCATCGGAATTAACTCGTTAGCGCGATTAGGAAAACACAAAATCCCTGTGGACCGACCCGTACTCACCGGCTAGCTACCAAGCGACGCCGTTCTTGATTGCGATAATTATATTTTTTATCGTTAAAATCCAACTCCAAATCAAATGGCGTCGTTGCCGGGGATGGCGTAGTATTTCCTTTTTGCAATTTCGGGTTAATCTAAATTAGAAAAATCATAAAAAATTGGAAAAAATAAAAAATATAAAAATTCTATCATCTTTTATTGTTTGAAGGGTTTCTTGTGTGAATCTTTGCAGGATCGACGGATCTGGAAAAATCCAGAGTGTGAAACAGAAAAAGGTAGATCAGAACAGAAAGGGATTGGAACAACAGAACAGCATCAAAAATCCAGAGCCCTGAACCCACTGTGCCGCCGCTAAACCGCCGCCGCAACAGCCCTCCAGCCGCGTATCCGCGGTCCCTCCGTGTCTTCAGCGCGCGAAAATTCCTCTGTTTGTTTCCTCTCTCTCTCCTCTGTAAATCCCGATATATCTTTTGTCAAATCTCCTGCAGGATTCTTTGCGCTTAAAAAAATCTTCCCCCTTCTTAATAACAAATCTTGTGCAGGATTCTTTGCGCCGCGCTAAAAAATAAAAAAAAAGATTTGATTGCAAGTGATTTACTGTTTTGCATACTTTAATCGGACTTTAAGGGGCTTGAGACCAATTCAGATTGGGTGGGGATTTCATCACCCTTCCCAAAACCCTAGAAATCATATAAGGCATTTGCATGGACCATATCTTAATTAAAAAATATTAGACTCAGCCCTAAGGACTTCGAGCTCAATAGGACAGAGGACTAGTTATAGGCATCGGCCGTTAATCCTAACCTGACTTTGCGGTGTCTAGGCAAGTGTGTCTAAGGCGAGTGGTTACTTAATTAGGACCGCTACTTGTAGCGGGGAGCCTCCCACTCACCTGGCACTTACCTGGCCGCAATTGGCGGTGAAGAGGCGGTTTGAGGTCCTATTTCTAGCCCTTTGGAACAGTTAGGAGCTGTTTAGCTGACCTAGGTGACTCGTTCCCCTCCGAACGGCGGCCGCGACGCGTGAGGACGTCTCGCCTGAGGTTAGGGGCAGATGCTAATTGGTGCTATCCGTCTACCTCTCCGAAGATGCCAAGTTTATTTATGGCACCGTATATCGAAGGTTTAAACGGATGCGTCCGATATAGCAGACTTCGTCAGATTCCCCCTCGCTTGAGGGGTTTTGATTGTGGGGACGCTCTTCCCTGCAGGCGCAAGCCCCTGCAGTTAATTATGCTACCGCATCGCGGTAACCACTTTCTCCTTCTCCAGATGGTCACTTCGTGTCGTGTGTGTTTATTTTATGTTTGGTTGCCCGTGGATTGTATACGGAGACTGAGTTATGTCATCGCCCGTAGGGCATGGACTAGTCCAAATCTGTATTATCTTAGATTTGGGTTTGGGGGTTTGGGTTTAAGGATACGTTGGCCTCATTGGAGACTAAGATCGACTTAAACGTTTGTTAAGGACACGTTAGTCTATTTTTTAGACTAAGATCGACTTAACGGGATCGTTTAGATCCAACAATAGAGCCATTAAGGGAACCCTGTTGTTTAGTTTAGTGACGTTGCGGTCAATAGGTAGTTTAAGGACGTTGCGGTCCATAGGTAGTTTAAGGACGTTGCGGTCCAATGTTAGTTTTAAGACGTTGCGGTCAAGGTTAAGGACCTCATAGTCCGTGGATTTAAGGACTCCACAGTCCAAAGTTAGTTTTAAGACATCTCGGTCAAGGTTAAGGACGTCATAGTCCATGGGTTTAAGGACCCCACAGTCCGAAGTTAGTTTTAAGACATCTCGGTCAAGGTTAAGGACCTCATAGTCCATGAGTTTAAGGACCCTACAGTCCGTATCAATATGTGGTCATCGGGACCCGTCACCTCTTTGAAGACGTTGAGTAATTACAACGCTACGTATCAAAGAAGTGAAGAGATGTACCCTTAAACCGAGGTAGATTAAATAATCTTTGGCCCAATTTGGAACCAAGACCAATTAATTATATTATGAGCTCATTGGCTCAGTTGAATTTGAATTGAGGACTTATGGCCAGCTTGGGCTAAGTCCAATCATGTTTAGGATTTTGGCCCTCTGTTGGTCCATTAGAGGAGAGGCTTTGCCTCTAGACACTCAGCCAATGAGGCTAAAGTTAGTGTTAAACACTAAAGATCAACCAGTGTTGAACACTGAGAATGAGATTGACAGGTTAGTGTTTAACACTAAAAGATATTTAGTGTTAAACGCCAGCAACAGGGCTTTCAAATTAGTATTTATACACTAAAGCAAATCAGTGTTAAACACTGGCAGTGGAGATCTCAAATTAGTGTCAAACACTAAGATAATCAGTGTTAAACACTGGTGACAGAGATTTTAATTTAGTATCGAACACTAAGAAAATTAATGTTAAACTCTGTTAACAGAGATTTAATTTAGTGTTAAACACTAAGAAATTCAATGTTAAACACTGCAAGAAAGGCTTTTCGATTAGTGTTGAACGCTAAGGCAAAACAGTGTTAAACACTGGATTCAGAGGGTCCAATTTAGCGTTAAGCACTAAGGTAAGAGGGGTCACGTGGTAGCACGTGAGGGCGCCCTCCCCTTTATTTGTTTTGCCGAGAGTGGTGAATTCTTTGGAGCATCACGTGTTGTCACGTGATAGGCATTTAAATGCGTGTATGTTAAATCTTCAGCCAAGGATCACGTGGGTCACATGAGGCATTGCCTCAAAGGCCCTTCTCTGTGGATCTTTTCGGGGGTCACGTGGTAGCACGTGACCCTGCCTCTTTGTATGTTTTTAAAAGATCTGTTAATCTCTTTAAGAATTAAATTCTTCGCAGGGTTGAACCCTAACAATAAACTTTAGAGGAATTAAATTCCTATTTCCTTCTGAAGATTTATATTCTGGGATAGAGTTGAACTCTGAATTTTCTGTAGGAATTAAATTCCTCATATATGTGAAGAATTGAGTTCTGTCATAGGGTTAAACCCTGATAATAACTTTAAAAGAACTAAATTCGCTCTTTCTTTAGAGAATTACTCTTAGATAGGGTTGAACCCTAATTTATATTCTGAGGGATTAGATTCTGTCATAGGGTGAAACCCTAATTTCTTCTTTCTTAAGGGAATTAAATTCCTGTTATTTTGACAGAACTAAGTTCTTAACTAGGGTTAAACCCTGATTCTGTTCATTCTGAAGAAATTAAATTCCTACAACATAGGGTCAAACCCTAATTTTATCTTAAAGGAATTAAATTCCTATAGTTTTGTGAGAATTAAATTCTCAAACTTCCATTCCCTCTCTATGCTTTGGATCTGCATGGCAGGATCTCAACCCAATGAGAATTAAATTCTCAATTCAAGGGGAGATGTGCACTTTGCAGATCCTCCACTAAAGAGAGAACTATGTTCTTCTTTTTAAGAGTTAAACTCTTTTGAGAATTAAATTCTCTTTTAAGGGCCTTCCCTTTCTTACCTAGGATTTTCTTCTGCAGAAGATCGAATTCTTCCAGAGTCTCAAGGCTCTATCTTTTTTTTTATGTATCGATCTCTGTCTCTCTCTATATGTGTGTCTCTTGGCTCCTATTTATAGGAGAAGAAGCAGAATCAATTAGTTTTGATAAATCTTTCATTGAGAGATTTGATTTGTATTCACCATTCGTTTGGACCTTTGGATTATTAGGTGAATTTTATTCACCATTGGATTTTAAATCCAAAGATTTTCCTTTGTTATTTCGATTAGATTTTAAGAGGAAATCTTTCCAAGTTCAAGATTTTTCCATAGATAGGTGATATTTAATCACCTTTAAATCTTTAGTCCAATCGGTTCCAAATAATCATTTTCCTTTGGAAAGATTTGAATGATCTCTTCAGAATTTAATTCTGTTAAATAAATAGGCTTTGAAAGCCGGTCACGTGTGGCCACGTGACCCCGTGGAACGAGCTTTCTTCTTCTTTTTGCGTTCTGCCTTCTGGCCGCTGCTTAGCCGTCACGTGCCACCACGTGACCCCTGGTCACGTGTGAGCACGTGACCCTCGTCTGGAGCCTTTTCTTTGATTTAATCAAGGAGCTGACTTCGCCTTTGCCGCTGCTTTTAAATGTTACGTGCTAACACATGACTACTGGTCACGTGGTAGCACGTGATGCCTCTTCCGTAACTTTCCTGATTTTAAATCAGGAAACAAATGCCCCCACAGTGTTGTTCTCACGTGTTTGCACGTGAGTGCAACGCTGTCACTTTTTATGACCGTTGGATTCCTCTAGGGATTTGGGGAGATGAAGCGTCTCCATCACATCCTATAAATGCCCATGTCCCTTTTGAAGAGCTTCCACTTTGCTCATCTTCCTTCTTGCAAACTTTCTTCTTTTGAGAATTTAATTCTCTTTTCCCAGAACTCAGTCCTCTGCCTTGAACCCACCCTCAGAGTTTAACTCTGTTGAAAAGACTTTTCTCTTTAGGTAATGCTCTCGAATGAACGATGAACTCTCACATTCCTCTGGATTTCAAATCCAAAACAAAGGTTTTTACCCTTTTTTTTAACAAAGAACCCATTTTTCGAGTTTCTTAACCAAAATACGAAACCATTTAACCTCTAACAGTAGATTTCTTAGGGTTCATATGATGATCCATGGAGTTTAACTCTGTTCATAGAAAAAAGTTTCTGGGGATTTAATTCCCCTTTCCAAAAGGAATTCAATTACTGTGAAGAACTAAGTCCTTCCTCATAGAGGCTTCTTAGGGTCTCCTTGCCCTAAGCTGTCCTTCTGTAATCAATGCAGTAGAAGCTTTGTAACAATTCTCATGACCTTTATTTCAGGTATTATGGATGCTCATATGTATGGTCTTGACGAAATCATTTCCTATGGGAACATTCGTGCACTGGGCCGCAGTCAGAACCAGGAGTTCACCAATGCTCAGTGTGCTGAGATTATGAGCCGCTTTGACGAGTACAACCATTGGCTACTCCCCCGTCGCTCTCCTCTTTTGAGACTCATCGTGCTGGAAATTTGGGAGGCGCTTCCTCTCTTCTGTGCCGGTGTACCGCTCAGGGCATTGGACGCTGCCGAGGATAAGATATATTCGGTGTATCTGATGAGTCTAATCTCGAAGAGAAGGCGCGGCAACCTCATTGATCTCTTGCACCAGGCATTTCAGCAGTCGGACGTACTTGCCACCTATCGGAGGGTGGAGGACATTCGCGAGGACCCCGACGCTTGTGATTGTGAGAGAAAACATACTCGGGAGGTTCGAAATGCTTGGAGGATCTTGAACAAAGTTAAGCTTGAGTTTCTCAATCCGTGCCCCGCGTCTGAAGTCTTACCATTGTAAACGTGTTCTCTTTATTTTGTATGACCTTCTTGAAGTATGAATGATAAGTTCTATTATGTCTTTGTATGTTTGCATGCCTTTCTGTGGGATTTTATCATTTCACTATTGTTGTTGCTGATGCTTTTAATATGCATGGTGCTATTCCATTTTTAGTGCACGTCAAGTTTGGGGCTCACGTGTTCTGCACGTGGGGTCCTTTGATGAGACTGTTCAAAAATTTTCCATGCCACATTTTTAGTGCACAATATCAGATGCAGAAAAGGAGCCTTGGAAATAGTTTCACCCCCCTGATTTTCGATGCCTTTCCTTTTTTGGGCCTTGGAAATAGCTTCGTCATGCAAGATTTTCCGCGCTCAACACTTAACGCAATTCTTTATATCTGAGGCTATAGCCTTCTTTTCCCTTCACAGAGAGATTTATATTTTTTTTCTTTCTTATTTTGGTGTAATTTGTCTTGAGAGACAACTGAGCGCCATGGCCTGCAATCGCCCTCATGCTCGTCGACCGCCTTGGGAAGTTCCTATCGAGGAGATGATCCCCCGCTTTGCTGCCCGGTTGGTGGATCCACTCCTTACCGACGACGAATGCGACTCGGCAATGTATGAACTCTCGATCCGTAGGGGGTCCCCCCTCCCGATGGGGTCCCTCTGGCTCCGGATGATTCTCGCGGCCGTGCTTGCCGACATCCCTCCTCACCAAGCGGAGATGACCCTGGCGATGCTTGACGCGGCTGAAGAAAAGCTCGAGGGCTTTCACGAAGCGTTCCTGATTACTCAGGCTTTGAAGGATTGCTCAATTCATCTGCTGAGCCAGATAAAGGCCCGGCGAGCTATTATGTCTGCTTTCGCGGACGAACATGGCGCCAATCGATGGGGAGCGACTCCTCGCGAGAACCGTCGCTTTGATGTGCTGGAGAAAGCAGAGAGAGAGATGGAGAATTTTGTCTTCTGCTTTGTTAACCCTTGTGCCATTGATCCCGTGTTTGGTGACCTTTTCCTGTTAGCGTAGCATTTTTAAATTAGTCCTTCTTTTTGTATGCTTTATGCTGAACTTCTATGTAGGCTTGGTACTCGTATGTATGTTTTCGCTTGCATAAATAAACTTTGTGTTCTTTTTATGAAAACTTCCTTTAATTATCAACACTGTCATCATGTCGCATGCACATTAAAGCTTCGAATTTTATTTCTTTTTCGGATGTTGGTATGATTGTGAACACATGCTCGATAGGATAAACATCGGAAATTTTCTCGTTGCTTTTCATACCAGGTGATGTGAGCGCGTTCTAGATCGATTATTGCTGTCGACTGGAAGCCCATTTATATGGTCTTGATCGTGTGTGCCCCGTTTCCAAGGTTGCGGTCGCGAAAGTGAGCTTACATGGCCTGATAGGGCGACACGTGGCGAACATATTGTTGTGCGAGAAAAAGGGCTCGGCCGTAAATTCTCGGAGAGGGAGCTGGCTTCTAAGGCGCTGAGCGAGCTTCAGGCGAGTCTTACTGCCAAGGCCAACAAAGCGTATGAACTCTGGCGGGTGCTTCAAGAGTCTATCAGGGAGGTGGTGACTCTTGATAAAGCTGTCACGTTCACTCGTGAGAGGGTCGAGGCTCATAGGGCCACCGAGAAAGAGCTTGAAAGCCGGCTCGCTTCATATCAGGCCCAGCAGGCTCAGGCGGAGGCCCGTCTTTTGGCGATCCTGAATCATGAAGCCGTGACTCAGCAACAGAAAGATGAGCTGGTAAAATTGCTCCATCACCCGCCGACTTGAAGACTTGTATCTTTTCCTTTCTTTTTGTACATACTCTTGAGCAATAGTATTTTCTTTTTGTTCTTTCATGGATTGTAATTTGTATCCATTTTGGTTTATGAATAAAAGATACAATTTTCTTCTCAATGGTGTGTCTCTTTTCATTGAATGCGCTTGCGGACAATTTATCTTGATCTCCTTGCAGGGCAGCGATGGCTTAGGATTCAGGGTTAAGATCTGCTTCCTAAGACTTTTGCGCTTTATGAGCCACGAGGGTCTCATAAAGAGTTTTTTCTCCCTACAGGTCGAGAGGATCCCATAGGTGTAAGTTCTTCTTAAGAATCATGAGGATTCTTAAGCTGGTTTTCCCTTAAGAGTCGTAAGGATCTCACAAGAGAGTTTTCTTCCTTGCAGGTCGTGAGGACTTGCAAGTGCTGGATGTGGTCGCCCTTATCCGTGTTTCACGGG
The DNA here is from genome assembly GCA_030015575.1 of Agapanthus africanus. Lineage (NCBI taxonomy): Eukaryota > Viridiplantae > Streptophyta > Magnoliopsida > Asparagales > Amaryllidaceae > Agapanthus > Agapanthus africanus. The sequence goes on from JASDDO010000019.1 coordinate 243,584,860, forward strand.
GTCAGGGGTCGCTCAAGGTATCATAGTTTAAAGACGTCACGGTCAAGGTTAAGGACCTCATAGTCCATGGATTTAAGGACTCCACAGTCCGATGTTAGTTTTAAGACATCACGGTCAAGGTTAAGGACGTCATAGTCCGTGGATTTAAGGACTCCACAGTCCGATGTTAGTTTTAAGACATCACGGTCAAGGTTAAGGACCTCATAGTCCGTGGATTTAAGAACTCCACAGTCCGATGTTAGTTTTAAGACATCACGGTCAAGGTTAAGGACCTCATAGTCCGTGGATTTAAGGACTCCACAGTCCGATGTTAGTTTTAAGACATCACGATCAAGGTTAAGGACCTCATAGTCCGTGGATTTAAGGACTCCACAGTCCGATGTTTGGTTGCAGGGACCCGTCACCTCTTTGAAGACGTTGAGGAATTACAACGTCAGGTATCAAAGGAGTGAAGAGATGTACCCCTAAACCGAGGTGGCACCAATATAGAATCAGGTTGGTTGATTGTTAGTTTTAAGACATCACGGTCAAGGTTAAGGACATCATAGTCCGTGGATTTTAAGGACTCCACAGTTCGGTGTTTGCTCTGGATGCTTCACACGGGTTCACTGCCGTGCTTGGCGAGGACCAGGCTCCGCTCCGGGCGTTTTCCGCGGGGTCAAAGAGTGACGTTATCCGCGTTCCACGTAACCAGGAATTTTGCACTAGATGCTTCACACGGGTTCACTGCCATGTTCGGCAAGGACTAGGCTCCACTCTGGATTTCACACGGGTTCACTGTCGTGCTCTGCGAGGACCAGGATCCGCTCTGGACGTTTTCCACGGGGTCAAAGAGTGACGTTATCCGCGTTCCACGTAACCAGGAATTTTGCACTAGATGCTTCCCACGGGTTCACTGCCGTGTTCGGCGAGGACTAGGCTCCGCTCTGGATGCTTCACACGGGTTCACTGCCGTGCTCTGCGAGGACCAGGATCCGCTCTGGACGCTTTCCACGGGGTCAAAGAGTGACGTTATCCGCGTTCCACGTAACCACGAATTTTGCACTAGATGCTTCCCACGGGTTCACTGCCGTGTTCGGCGAGGACTAGGCTCCGCTCTGGATGCTTCACACGGGTTCACTGCCGTGCTCTGCGAGGACCGGGATCCGCTCTGGACGCTTTCCACGGGGTCAAAGAGTGACGTTATCCGCGTTCCACGTAACCAAGAATTTTGCATTAGATGCTTCTCACGGGTTCACTGCCGTGTTCGGCGAGGACTAGGCTCCGCTCTGGATGCTTCACACGGGTTCACTGCCGTGCTCTGCGAGAACCAGGATCCGCTCTGGACGCTTTCCACGGGGTCAAAGAGTGACGTTATCCGCGTTCCACGTAACCAGGAATTTTGCACTAGATGCTTCCCACGGGTTCACTGCCGTGTTCGGCGAGGACTAGGCTCCGCTCTGGATACTTCACACGGGTTCACTGTCGTGCTCTGCGAGGACCAGGATCCGCTCTGGACGTTTTCCACGGGGTCAAAGAGTGACGTTATCCGTGTTCCACGTAACCAGGAATTTTGCACTAGATGCTTCCCACGGGTTCACTGCCGTGTTCGGCGAGGACTAGGCTCCGCTCTGGATGCTTCACACGGGTTCACTGCCGTGCTCTGCGAGGACCAGGATCCGCTCTGGACGCTTTCCACGGGGTCAAAGAGTGACGTTATCCGCGTTCCACGTAACCAGGAATTTTGCACTAGATGCTTCCCACGGGTTCACTGCCGTGTTCGGCGAGGACTAAGCTCCGCTCTGGATGCTTCACACGGGTTCACTGCCGTGCTCTCCGAGGACCAGGATCCGCTCTGGACGTTTTCCACGGGGTCAAAGAGTGACGTTATCCGCGTTCCACGTAACCAGGAATTTTGCACTAGATGCTTCCCACGGGTTCACTGCCGTGTTCGGCGAGGACTAGGCTCCGCTCTGGATGCTTCACACGGGTTCACTGTCGTGCTCTGCGAGGACCAGGATCCGCTCTGGACGCTTTCCACGGGGTCAAAGAGTGACGTTATCCGCGTTCCACGTAACCAGGAATTTTGCACTTGATGCTTCCCACGGGTTCACTGCCGTGTTCGGCGAGGACTAGGCTCCGCTCTGGATGCTTCACACGGGTTCACTGCCGTGCTCTGCGAGGACCAGGATCCGCTCTGGACGCTTTCCACGGGGTCAAAGAGTGACGTTATCCGCGTTCCACGTAACCAGGAATTTTGCACTAGATGCTTCCCACGGGTTCACTGCCGTGTTCGGCGAGGACTAGGCTCCGCTCTGGATGCTTCACACGGGTTCACTGTCGTGCTCTGCGAGGACCAGGATCCGCTCTGGACGTTTTCCACGGGGTCAAAGAGTGACGTTATCCGCGTTCCACGTAACCAGGAATTTTGCACTAGATGCTTCCCACGGGTTCACTGCCGTGTTCGGCGAGGACTAGGCTCTGCTCTGGATGCTTCACACGGGTTCACTGTCGTGCTCTGCGAGGACCAGGATCCGCTCTGGACGCTTTCCACGGGGTCAAAGAGTGACGTTATCCGCGTTCCACGTAACCAGGAATTTTGCACTTGATGCTTCCCACGGGTTCACTGCCGTGTTCGGCGAGGACTAGGCTCCGCTCTGGATGCTTCACACGGGTTCACTGCCGTACTCTACGAGGACCAGGATCCGCTCTGGACGCTTTCCACAGGGTCAAAGAGTGACGTTATCCGCGTTCCACGTAACCAGGAATTTTTCACTAGATGCTTCTCACGGGTTCACTGCCGTGTTCGGCGAGGACTAGGCTCCGCTCTGGATACTTCACACGGGTTCACTGCCGTGCTCTGCAAGGACCAGGATCCGCTCTGGACACTTTCCACGGGGTCAAAGAGTGAAGTTATCTGCGTTCCACGTAACCAGGAATTTTGCTCATTGTATTCGCATTTCACGGAATGGGGGTTTGACTGTTGGTGATATGTGTATCGCCGAGCCATAGAACTGGGGTGGTTGCCGCTGTTCCGCTTTGCTTGAAGTTGTGTCCGTCGTTACGCGACGAGTGTTGGGATGATCTCTAGGTCGCTTGCGGCCCGTCGAGATTTTGCTTCTTCTTATGATGAAACCTGGGGGAGATGTGATCACTTCTTTGTTTACGCCCTTGGATTGTATACAGGGAGTGATGGAACATCACCTGTAGGGCATAAATTAAAACTTTCTTTTTTTTATTTCTTTTTCCACGATGCTCTATCATTTCAGCTTTTATATCGCGAAGGTCGCGATTGCCCTATCATTTCGGCTATTTTTCGCGGTGCCCAATCATTTCGACTATTTATTCATTTTTACTCGCTGCTTTTTATTGCGAGTTGCCCCATCATTTCGGCTATTTTTCATGCATATATTTTTACTTGCTGTTTTTTATTGCAAGCTGCCCCATCATTTCGGCTGTTTCGTATGCACGTACGGCCTACTGACTTTTCGCCATAAACCTGAAATTAGACACCGATTTTGGCATCAGCACCGCTACAACTGGGATAATGCCAGGAGCGAATCATCATCTGCCTCTGTCGATGTTGAACAAAGGTGGCTTAGCAAACAGGGTTAGGGTCCTGTCGACTAAGGCTTTTGACTTCATGAGCCGTAAGGGTCTCACAAAGGTATTTCTCCCTACAAGTCGTGAGGATCTTGTAGGTGTATTTTCTCCCTAGGTGTCGTGAGGATTCCTAAGTGTATGTTCCTCTGTAAGTCGTAAGGATCCTACAAGTGGGTTTTCTCCTTATAAGCCGAGAGGACTTATAAGGGTTGTTCACCATATGGACATATCCCTAGTCACGGGTGAGACTTTGTTGGGGAAATGTTTATTCGCGTCCGTGGATTGTATACAAGGGCCAATATTGGACCACTTGTAGGGCATTGTCGAGGGTTGTGGGGGATTTTGCTTAAGCACAGGTTTAGGTCTCTGTGACTTAAGACTTTCAAGTCTTATGAGCCGTGAGGGTCCCATAAGAGAGTTCTCCTTACGAGTCGTGAGGATCTCGCAAGTGTATTTTCTCCTTTGGAATTATGGGGATCCCTAAGTGTATTGCTCCCTTGTGAGTCGTAAGGATCTCACACGGGTGGTTTCTCCTTATAAGGTCGTGAGGACCCTGCAAGTGTCCTTTAACGAGGCTGCGTCCTTTCGGGTTTTCACAAACACTCGCCGGTAGTCCTGCTGTTTTTACTCACGGAGCCCTTTCGGGTTTTCATCCGTGCCCATTTTGCTTATGGACATACCGTTTTTTTTATTCTTTTTCTCTTTTTTTTTTACAAGGTCGCGCCTTTTCGGGTTTTCACGAACACTCGCCGGTAGCCCTGCTGTTTTTACTCACGGAGCCCTTTCGGGTTTTCATCCGTGCCCATTTTGCTTATGGACATACCGTTTTTTTCTGTTTTTTTTTATTTATATATATTTTTTCTCCTTTTTTTTTATTCATCTCGTCAGCCTAAGGATGTTGCGGTAGTAGTTCAGGGGCGTTTCGGTCCGTCGTTAGTTTAAGGACGTTTCGGTCCGTCGTTAGTTTAAGGACGTTTCGGTCCGACGTTAGTTTAAGGACGTTTCGGTCCATCGTTAGTTTAAGGACGTTTCGGTCTATCATTAGTTTACGGACGTTTCGGTCCATTCGGGGGAAGGCCGGCTACTGCTTATAAAGTCTGAGCTTAGGAAGATAGCGAGCGGACATAGTCGTCGTCATCTATCATTGACCTCGGCTGTGGATCATTAAGCGTAGTATTTCTTTAGGAAGCGGCCGTTTATTGGCCTGAAAGGCCTTTCACCGTACATGTCCATGAGTAGATAGGCTCCACCCTGGTAGACCTTGTCTATGATGTACGGGCCTTCATAGTTTGGCTCAAATTTTCCCCGCTTGGCACGATTGGGGATCATAGGTCGTTTGACTACCGGTACGAGTTCGTCTTGGCGGAATGTCCTCGGCCTGGTCAATCTTTCGTACGAGCGCGTCATCTTTGCTTTGTAGGCCTCCAGATTTTGTTGTGCTATGAGCCGGGTTTCATCGAGGGCATCAAGCTCCTCAAGCCGAAGGTGAGCATTTTCTTCGTTTGTCAATTCATGGTGGACTGCCATTCGTAGAGAAGGCAGCTCTATCTCGAGGGGGAGTACCGCTTCTGTACCGAATACCAGTGCGTATGGCGTCGTGTTCATGGCCGTCTTGAACGTAGTTCGATATGCCCAAAGAGCCTCTTGCAGTCTCTCGTGCCAGTCTTTCTTATTTCGGGACACCGTCTTTTGTATGATCTTTGTCAAGGTCTTATTGAGGGCCTCGGCCAGACCGTTAGCTCGTGGATTATAAACTGAGGAGTATCTCCAGTCTATATTATGCTGTTGCGCGAAACGGCTAATCTTATGGCTTCTGTAGGCTGGTACGTTATCGGAGATAATCCGCCATGGAGTTCCAAACCGATAAATGACGTGCGTTTTGAAAAAGTGGAGGATATTCTCCGTCCTCACTTCCCTCAGCGGTACTGCTTCCGCCCATTTGGAGAAGTAATCGGTCGTCGTCAGGATGAAACGATGTCCCCTGGATGATGCTGGTTCGATGGGGCCGACTATGTCAGTCCCCCACATTTCGAATGGCCAGCTAGCCACCGTTGGATGTAGTGGATTCGGATGCTGGTGCGTGAAATCCCCGTGGATTTGGCACGAGTGGCATTGCTTCGCATACTCGAGGCAGTCCTGGATCATCGTGGGCCAGTAGTAACCCATCCGTTTAATTTTTAACTTCATCTTCGGGCCTGCTTGATGAGAACCACAGATTCCGTCATGAACTTCCTGAACGACTCTTTCTGCTTCGTCAGGTCCTAAACATCTCAGCCACAGAGAATCAAATGTCCTCTTATACAGAGTATCATTGACGAAAGCGAAAGATAGAGCTCGTTTCATGAGCTGATGTCTTGTGGACGCTTCTTCAGGCATTCGGTGGGATTTAAAGTAGTCTATGAAGACTTCCCTCCAGTCCTCAGCCTTCTCACGGTCTTTTATTTGTAGGGTCATCTGCTTAGTCGCTCCCTTTTCTTCGTGTGATTCCGGAGATATTTCTGCTGGGGCGAGCACTCGACGGCTTTGTACCATGATTCTAACGTCATCGAGGTTCTCGTCAGCCAGTTCTTTAGCGAGCTTAGCTAACGCGTCCGCTTTGCTATTTTCCGCACGTGGTATACTTTCCAAAGTATAGGAGGGAATTTGGGTCAACAGTTGTTGCACCTTTTCACCGTACTTTACCAACTCCGGTTTGCACGTTTGGTAGTCACCATTTACTTGACTAACGACCAGTTGAGAATCCCCGTATATAAGGAGGTCTTTAATTCCCATGTCAATGGCGATCTCGAGGCTCGCTATCAAAGCTTCGTATTCGGCTTCATTGTTCGTCCTTGATTCCGTTAAGGAGAAAGCAAAGCGCATTATCCCTCCTTGTGGGGTCACGAAGATAAGGCCTACTCCCGACTTGACTATAGGGGTACTTTGTTTGCGCTTTTTCATAGAAGATGCTCCATCGAAATAAAGTTCCCATTGGGTATCACCACCGTCGACCGCGTCAAATGCATATTCGTCCGGCAAATCGCAATTTAGAGAAGAGCCGGCAGGTACTGGATGCTCAGTAAGGAGGTCGGCAATGGCTTGGCCTTTCACTGCCTTAAGAGGCTGATAGGTTATTGAAAACTCCATCAGGAGCAGGGCCCATTTAGCGAGTCTCCCTGTCAATATGGCCTTTGACATTAGAAATTTTAGGGGGTCCACCTTTGATATAAGACGGACTTCAAGTGCCAACGCATAGTGCCGTAGTTTTGTTATCGCAAAGATTAACGCCAGGCAATGTTTTTCGATCGGGGAGTAATTGCTTTCTGCCCCCAGAAGAACTCGGCTTAAATAGTAGAGCGCTCTTTCTTTCCCCTGGTCATTCTCTTGCGCCCATAATGCGCCCAAGGAATCCTCAAGGGCTGTTGTATAAAGAATAAGGGGCTTTCCCTTGACTGGAGCAGCTAACACCGGCGGGTTCTGCAGGTACTGCTTGATTTCATCTAGCACGCTCTGGCACTTTTCGTCCCAGACGAATGGAGTTCCCTTCTTCATCAGGTGACTGTTAGGACGGCACTTGCCTGACAGGTTGGCGATAAACCGCCGGATATACGCGAGCTTCCCCTGGAGAGACCGCAGCTATTTGAGAGTCCTTGGGGGTGGCATTTCCATGATCGCCTTGATCTTGGATGGATCTATTTCGATACCTCGGTGTCGGATGATGAATCCCAGGAATTTACCCAAGGAGACTCCGAACGCGCATTTGAGGGGATTCATCTTCAAATTATATTGCCGAAGGCGCTGAAATACGGTCTTCAGATGCTCTAAATGCTCTTCGTATGACATGCTCTTCACTACGAGGTCATCGATATAACACTCGACGATTTCATGTATGAGATCATCGAAGATCTTTGTCATGGCCCTTTGATAGGTGGCACCGGCGTTCTTTAAACCGAAGGGCATAACTTTGTAGCAGAATATACCCAAAGGAGTCCGGAAGGCGGTGTGCTTCTAGTCTTCGGGATGCATCTTTATCTGATTGTACCCTGATGAACCGTCCATAAAGGAGAAAACCTCGTGAGTGGACGTGTTATCTACCATTAGCTCGGTTACCGGTACTGGAAAATCGTCCTTCGGGCAGGCTTTATTGAGATCCTTGAAATCCACGCATATGCGCACCGTCCCATTTTTCTTCATTACCGGGACGATGTTGGCGATCCAGTCAGGATATTGGACTTCTTGGATAAATCCAGAATCGATCAGCTTCTTGACTTCGGCGTTGATGCTCATCTCAAGCTCGAGCCGCATCCTTCTCGGCGCCTGCTTGACTGGCTTGATTTCCGGGGATATTGCTAATTTATGTACCGCAATCTCTGGATCTAATCCCGGCATCTCGGAGTAGTTCCACGCGAAGCAATCTCTATGCTGTAGAAGCACGTCCTTTAACGCAGCCACCCTTTCTTCAGATAGCAGTTCGCTGACGAATGTCGGTCGCGGATCGTCTGTCGATCCCAACTCAATCTTCTTGAGGTTATCTGCAGTAGTATGTATGACATCTTCCAGTTCCTTCGGAGCCGGTGGAAATCCTGAGATTACCTTATTGTCATTGTTTTCGAAGCACCAAAGGAGCTCATCTATGTCCTCGGGCTCTTCTTTTAATATTGTAATCATGTAACAAGTGCGAATCCGCTTCCAAGATTGATGTAGATCTGGTTCTGCTCTTGCGGCTTTGGGTTCGTGCTTTTGTGGCGGCGTTACCCTCCAGCTGCTGGATAAAGCGAATCTGCCTTGCTGGTACTGGTCTTCGACCCAGTTCTTGAATGTGAAGCAATCTTCGATAGGGTGTCCTATGGCTCGGTGATAAGAGCAATAGCCCGAATGAGACACCTCGTTAACTTGCTCAGGGTGCTTAGATTCCGGAAGTGCGATCATTTGATGTTTTAAAGCGAGATCAAGTATCTTCTTCGTCTTGTCTCGGGGGAAGGAATACGCTCGACTCATCTTCTTCATGAGGGACAAATCCGGGCCGCGCAATACCTGATCACATAACTCTCTAATCCTGCGTCGTTGTTGTCGACTCCTTTTTTCGCTTCTTGACTTACTTCTGCCTTTGCATCGGGCCTTTTGCACGACGGGTTGACAGGGAGGAGCATCTTCGTCTTTTGCAGCTTGTTGAAACAGACGTTGCGTCCTGGCCTTCTCGTAGATGGCCATCTCGCGGTTGTGATCTTCCCGAGCCGTTTGACCCGCTTTCCTGATAAGCTTTTCCACTTGTTCTTCAAATGACGGACTCGGCACTTCATTCGCGGGATCCAGTTTTGACGAGGGGTTAGCATTCCCCGACAGGGTGTCCTCCTCCTCATCGAAGTTATATATGGCGTAGCTGCCGTGGACTCGCTCCCATTTCCCGGACCTCACATATCCAAGCCCAAGCGTTTCCATTCTCCCGTTGGGCAATTTGCGCTGAGTTCCAGGGACATCCCAAATCCTGTTGTAGAACTGAGCTTGTCGAATAGTCTGCTTTAAGGGTACTCCTTGGCGCTTCAATAGCCTCCTTAGTCCATTTGTGTAATATCTGGGCAAACGGATGGGTTGGAGCCTGTCGAGTGTAGAATCCGCGCCATGCCAGATTTTTTTCTCCACTCTTCTTTCCGTGGATCGGTAGAATAGGATCGCCTTTTCACCCTTTCGCCTGGGAGGGACGTAAAACGCCTGCAGGTCCTGCACATTGTAAGCTTCAAGTGCGTCAAGGTCTTTGTAGTGTTTTCGCGGCACCATGGTGATTTGCAAACTCTGATCATCACTAGGGGATGCTTGTATTGACGGCCGACTGGAGAACACGGCATTAACCTCATCTTCCGAGTCACTTCCGAAGATCAACATAGGGGCGGACGTTCCCGGGTTGTTGCGTTGAGACGGCCCAGCATAAACTATCTCTTCTTCTTCTTCGGTGTCGCTCCCGAAAACAGGGATGGTGGCGACGGCTTTGTTCTCCGGCTTGCGACACTTTCCTGTATCCTCGAAATCTGGAAAAAAGTACTTCGCATCTTCGTACTTGCGGACTTCGTTCACAGAAAATGGGTTCAGCTCACCTGCTACGGTATATTCGAAACCATCCTTAAAGTACTTCATACACTGATGTTGTGTAGAAGGGATGATGTTGTACTCATGTAACCAAGGACGACCGAGCAAGGCGTTGTAGCAGGTCTTGGCGTCGATGACATGAAACTTGATGTCCATGACGAGCAGCCCGAAGCGTAATGTTAGTATTACAGATCAGAGAGTCCGTGATGACTGGGAGTCGAAACCAGAGATGGTAATTTTGTCGCGAGCGAGGTGCTGCACGCTCATGCAGATTTCCTTTAACACCCGAACGTTAAGGAGATTGACGGAGGATCCATTATCCACCAGAATCTTGCCTATCTTGATATCATGGCAGTATCCAAAGACATATAGGGGACGGTTGTGGTCGCACGTCCCGAGGAGGAGGTCTTCGTCACCGAAAGTGATGTCGGCCGTATGCACTTCTTCCAGTTCATTCTTCATCCTTTCCGCGGCGAGGAAGGCTTGGAATTGCTTGGGTTCTTGTAACGCCTTGATTAATGAATCTCGCGCTTCTTTTGATAATAGGAGGGCGTCGAGAATGCTGAGCTGAGAAGGTAGCTTTCTTAAGTGCGCTAGGATGTTGTAGTCCACCTTACCCTTCCTGGGAGGGTCCTTGGCCGTCAGCTCTTTCATGACTTGGTCATCTAAGGTGATATCCTCAGTGACCTTTTCCTTTCCCTTATCTTTTCTATTTGCGGGCCCGAGATTCTTTTCCGGGAGCGTGCGATTGCGCAGCTGAATATTTTCGCAGGCCTCTGGTTCTTCCTCTTTCCCTAAAACGGATTTTTTAAAAAGAGGGCCCAGAGCCATTTCTTCCTCAGAGTCGCTCCCAAAGGTGAGAACTTGTGACCCTCCGGCGTGAACCATGTAACAGTTGCCAGCAGTTCTGTTGTGCCCGTCGGCAGTACTTCTTCGTTCCCAACGAGTCTTGCGTTTCATGCGCTTAAAATGTTGCCGGTGAGCAACATATCCTTGCCACCATATCTTAAAAGCGTCGCACTCCTCTATAGAGTGTGAAATCTTCCGATGATATGAGCAGTAATCAGGATGCATCTCCGCCCCATCGAGCGTGTTTTCTTCCGAAGGTGGTAGTTTCATTCCTATTGACACGGCCTTGGCAAACCGTTTCCTCGTCTTGAATATGTTTTTATTTGCGTCGGATGCCTTTCGATTTGGCGGGAGTACTTCAACTCTTTCGTTTAGTCGCCTGCGTTTGGCTCCCTCTGATGCGGCTATCTCACGCTCCTGGTCGGCTTTACTCTTCAAATGAATCTCGTCTAGAAAGGCGTCGATCATTTCATCTGTTGGCCATACAAGTTCTGGCTCAGGCTGTGCCCCCAGTTTCTTAGTGCCAGGAGTTTTCTCATCTTCCGAGTGGGAAATCATATGACAACTCTCCACATACCCCTTGGATTCATCCGATGAGCTCTCTCCATCTCCTTCCTCCTAAAAGACGTGGTTGAGGAACTCTTGCAGCGTGACGGGAGTCCGCGCCTTTTGATTGTACTCCTCCAGCGCGTCAATCTGTTTCTGCAAGTCCGTGCGTTTGTCTCCAGGCTTCACGGGCTTCTTGGATTTCTTCTTCTTTTTCTTTGAAGATTTTGACGGCTGGTTGTGAGTGCTCGGGCTATCACCACCGATCTTTAGAGTTGGGCGCGGCTTCAGCATCCCTTCGATGATTTGAGGTTCAAGCGGGTCCTTCCATTCGACCGCTAGGCACGCATGAAGATCATTCAGCATTCTTCTGGTTTTAGCTGATAGCACGACTTCCCATGGAGCTTCCTCGATGAAAGAACAGGTTTCCCCCGATGTGTCTGCTCTCTTAGGAGTATGCGGCTGTGGCGGATTCACCTTCCACTTTTCGGATAGTGCAAACTTCCCCTGGAGGTATTGATCTTCAATCCATCCTTTGAAAACGAAGCAATCCTCAATCGGATGGCTTACCGTTTGATGGTAAGGGCAATAGTTGGGGTTATTCACCTCAGTGGGTTGTGGCGGTCACCTTGGATTTGGCAGGTTTATAAGTCTGTTGCGTACTGCCAGCTCGAATAACCGTTTTGTCTTATCCCGCGGGAACGAGTAGGGACGCTTCATCTTCTCATTATAATACCGGCGTCTTTCTTCCAGTTGATCCGTCAGCTTTGGGGCATTGGGTTACTGCTGGGCATTCGCGACGAAGGTTGCCTTTCCTTTACCCTTGTCACTCCAAGGCTCGGGCTTCGGGGGAGACGGTCTATGACCTATCTGGTCCATCTGGGCCAACTTGTCGATTAGAGCCTGGAATGTGGTTGGCTTAAAGAACATCATGAACTGGGAGATAGTTGCATGAGGGTCTAGAGTGCCCACAAACATTCCCACTGCCGGAGCTTCTTCTATACACTGCTCGCATTTTGACCATAAATTACGCCACCGTATAGCATATTGGACCCATGTTTCGCCCGGCTTTACCCTGGCATTGATCAATGCCGTTATCGGGGTACGCTCGCTAGCACTCGCGAAGCGTTGGGTAAACAACAATTCTATCTCTACGAAGGTCTTGATAGAGTCGTTCGGGAGCTCAGAGTTCCACTCGAACGCCGTATCTGATAGACTTCCAACAAACTGGCGAAGCAAAAGCTTGTCATCACCGCCGGTGTTGCCGCAGAGTGCCCTGAACAGGGCAACATGCTGGTGAGGATTGCCCGTTCCCTTGTAAACATGGAACTTGGGAATTGTGTAACCCGGCGGGTACTTGATTTGGTCGTACCAGCTTGGATATGGCCGCCCCGTTTTTACGACCTGGCCGGCTGCTTCAGTCGCATGATGAACCCGGATCTGCTGGGCTATATAGTCGTCCAAGTCAGCCTTGGAGATTGTCTCCTCTTTAGCCGTTGACAAAGCCGGCGGGGGATTTGATGTCTCTCCCCTATCGTCTCCGAGGACGATCGGGGGCTCTTCAGCCGGAGGATCTTGTTGTATCATCATCCCTATCATATCTTGGAAGAGAAGGCCCATACACTGTATGTTGGCCGCTTGTTCAGCAGCCTCTTTGTCCTTCTTCTCCAATATTTGGCGAAGGAATTCGGCGTCGGTTTCTTCCTCCTGGCGTTCATCCGAGGACGTTTCTGGGTTTTCTTTTGGCCCGGTAAGTGTGGCCATGGCATTCATCATCTCTTGGAGCTTCTGTTGCTGCTCCTGCGCCTTGGTCACTGACCGTGTAAGCGGTCTATGACCTGCAGACGCACGGCTGTCTTCCTTTCCTGACGCCATGTATACGGTATGGACCATCATGCCCCCAGACTTAGGGCGTCTGGGCTTAGTGCCTTTAGCTCTCATTGCAGGCTGGGGGATCTTCTCTGGCTTCCTCTTTTTATGAGCAGTGGAAATTGAAGGGGCCGTTGAGGTGGGCACCCAGACAGGTTTTCGTGGCTTAGCCTGGCGACTGACTTCCTGTTGGATTTTCAGCTTCTTGTGCTGGCGGGAGAAATTTGGATCGATCACTGAGTCCCAGGTCTGCCGCCAGACTTTATAGATTCGGGAGGACAGCCGTTGAGGAGATTGGGGCTGTTCTGGCTTCACTTCTATAGCCCTTTTCAGTGGATGGGAAGACCTCTTTAGCACCGCAGTAGGAGAATTCCTTCGCACCTTATTTAGCATCTCGAAGCTGTTCCCAGTTGGAACAGCAGCATTAACTTCTGTCGTCGGGGCTGGAGGAGTTAACCCAGAAGGGGAGTTGCCTCCGGCCTTTCTCACTCGGTACCAGTAACGACGTCGAGCGTGTCGTGCTGATGGCATCGGCTCGGTGATGGCGATAGCCGCGTCTTTCCCCCTGTGTATGTGAGGGGTCACTGCTGGTGTCAGCCTGTTAAAGACTGATGTCCTTTGGGTAGCAGGAGCGGGAGCTGGAACAGTCAATCTTGTAAAGACCGACTTTTTGGTAGGGGAAGCCGCCTTGACGACTTCAGGAGCAGGAATGGTTATTTTCTCAGGGGCAGCCTTCTCTAGGATTGCAGGCCCCATTGCGATTTCACAGGAGCTCTGGCCTAGCCTGGAGAAGACCGAGGCACTGGTGTTGGGCGACCCGTTGAGAGGGGCCGCGGCAGGGGTAAGACGATCAAAGACCGACTTCTTGGGAGCTTCCGTTGTCAGCACATGAGCGGTGAAGCTTGTTGGCGGGAGCATGGTCCCAAAGAATAGACCGGTAGTAGCTTGGGTCACTTGCTCCACAGGCATAGTGAATAGGGAAGCAGCCTGCGGTCCATATGCTACACCTCCAGGTGAGGCAGAGCGTCGGTTGCATTTGCAGTTCATGCAGTTGAACGCCATTGATTCTTTGTTTTCTGCACCAAGCAAACGCCAAATCTTAGTACCTCGCCACCCAAGAGCAACCATTAACGAACCGCGATTGGTTCGCGAATCACGACGCACGAAGTGTGGAGTGGAAAGAGGAAAAGGTCCTACCGGGCGTGCCAGAATATGTTCCCCTCCGAACGGCGGCCGCGACGCGTGAGGACGTCTCGCCTGAGGTTCGGGGCAGATGCTAATTGGTGCTATCCGTCTACCTCTCCGAAGATGCCAAGTTTATTTATGGCACCGTATATCGAAGGTTTAAACGGATGCGTCCGATGTAGCAAACTTCGTCAGATTCCCCCTCGCTTGAGGGGTTTTTGATTGTGGGGACGCTCTGCTCTGCAGGCGCAAGCCCCTGCAGTTAATTACGATACCACATCGTGGTAACCACTTTCTCCTTCTCCAGATGGTCACTTCGTGTCGTGTGTGTTTATTTTATGTTTGGTTGCCCGTGGATTGTATACGGAGACCGAGTTATGTCGTCGCCCGTAGGGCATGGACTAGTCCAAATCCGTATTATCTTAGATTTGGGTTTGGGGGTTTGGGTTTAAGGATACGTTAGCCTCATTGGAGACTAAGATCGACTTAAACGTTTGTTAAAGATCGACTTAAACGTTTATTAAGGACACGTTAGTCTAGTTTTTAGACTAAGATCGACTTAACGGGATCGTTTAGATCCAACAATAGAGCCATTAAGGGAACCCTGTTGTTTAGTTTAGTGGCGTTGCGGTCAATAGGTAGTTTAAGGACATTGCGGTCCATAGGTAGTTTAAGGACATTGCGGTCCAATGTTAGTTTTAAGACGTTGCGGTCAAGGTTAAGGACCTCATCGTCCGTGGATTTAAGGACTCCACAGTCCAAAGTTAGTTTTAAGACATCTCGGTCAAGGTTAAGGACGTCATAGTCCATGGGTTTAAGGACCCCACAGTCCGAAGTTAGTTTTAAGACATCTCGGTCAAGGTTAAGGACCTCATAGTCCATGTGTTTAAGGACCCCACAGTCCGTATCAATATGTGGTCATCGGGACCCGTCACCTCTTTGAAGACGTTGAGGAATTACAATGCCACGTATCAAAGAAGTGAAGAGATGTACCCTTAAACCGAGGTAGATTAAATAATCTTTGGCCCAATTTGGAACCAAGACCAATTAATTATATTATGAGCCCATTGGCTCAGTTGAATTTGAATTGAGGACTTATGGCCAGCTTGGGCTAAGTCCAATCATGTTTAGGATTTTGGCCCTCTGTTGGTCCATTAGAGGAGAGGCTTTGCCTCTAGACACTCAGCCAATGGGGCTAAAATTAGTGTTAAACACTAAAGATCAACCAGTGTTGAACACTGAGAATGAGATTGACAGGTTAGTGTTTAACACTAAAAGATATTTAGTGTTAAACGCCAGCAACAGGGCTTTCAAATTAGTGTTTATACACTAAAGCAAATCAGTGTTAAACACTGGCAGTGGAGATCTCAAATTAGTGTCAAACACTAAGATAATCAGTGTTAAACACTGGTGACAGAGATTTTAATTTAGTGTCGAACACTAAGAAAATTAATGTTAAACTCTGTTAACAGAGATTTAATTTAGTGTTAAACACTAAGAAATTCAATGTTAAACACTGCAAGAAAGGCTCTTCGATTAGTGTTGAACGCTAAGGCAAAACAGTGTTAAACACTGGATTCAGAGGGTCCAATTTAGCGTTAAGCACTAAGGTAAGAGGGGTCACGTGGTAGCACGTGAGGGCGCCCTCCCCTTTATTTGTTTTGCCGAGAGTGGTGAATTCTTTGGAGCATCACGTGTTGTCACGTGATAGGCATTTAAATGCTTGTATGTTAAATCTTCTGCCAAGGGTCACGTGGGTCACGTGAGGCATTGCCTCAAAGGCCCTTCTCTGTGAATCTTTTCGGGGGTCACGTGGTAGCACGTGACCCTGCCTCTTTGTATGTTTTTAAAAGATCTGTTAATCTCTTTAAGAATTAAATTCTTCGCAGGGTTGAACCCTAACAATAAACTTTAGAGAAATTAAATTCCTATTTCCTTCTGAAGATTTATATTCTGGGATAGAGTTGAACTCTGAATTTTCTGTAGGAATTAAATTCCTCATATATGTGAAGAATTGAGTTCTGTCATAGGGTTAAACCCTGATAATAACTTTAAAAGAACTAAATTCGCTCTTTCTTTAGAGAATTACTCTTAGATAGGGTTGAACCCTAATTTATATTCTGAGGGATTAGATTCTGTCATAGGGTGAAACCCTAATTTCTTCTTTCTTAAGGGAATTAAATTCCTGTTATTTTGACAGAACTAAGTTCTTAACTAGGGTTAAACCCTGATTCTGTTCATTCTGAAGAAATTAAATTCCTACAACATAGGGTCAAACCCTAATTTTATCTTAAAGGAATTAAATTCCTATAGTTTTGTGAGAATTAAATTCTCAAACTTCCATTTCCTCTCTATGCTTTGGATCTGCATGGCAGGATCTCAACCCAATGAGAATTAAATTCTCAATTCAAGGGGAGATGTGCACTTTGCAGATCCTCCACTAAAGAGAGAACTATGTTCTTCTTTTTAAGAGTTAAACTCTTTAGAGAATTAAATTCTCTTTTAAGGGCCTTCCCTTTCTTACATAGGATTTTCTTCTGCAGAAGATCGAATTCTTCCAGAGTCTCAAGGCTCTATCTTTTTTTTTATGTATCGATCTCTGCCTCTCTCTATATGTGTGTCTCTTGGCTCCTATTTATAGGAGAAGAAGCAGAATCAATTAGTTTTGATAAATCTTTCATTGAGAGATTTGATTTGTATTCACCATTCGTTTGGACCTTTGGATTATTAGGTGAATTTTATTCACCATTGGATTTTAAATCCAAAGATTTTCCTTTGTTATTTCGATTAGATTTTAAGGGGAAATCTTTCCAAGTTCAAGATTTTTCCATAGTTAGGTGATATTTAATCACCTTTAAATCTTTAGTCCAATCGGTTCCAAATAATCATTTTCCTTTGGAAAGATTTGAATGATCTCTTCAGAATTTAATTCTGTTAAATAAATAGGCTTTGAAAGCCGGTCACGTGTGGCCACGTGACCCATGGTCACGTGTAGGCACGTGACCCTGGTCACGTGTAGGCACGTGACCCCCTGGAACGAGCTTTCTTCTTCTTTTTGCGTTCTGCCTTCTGGCCGCTGCTTAGCCGTCACGTGCCACCACGTGACCCCTGGTCACGTGTGAGCACGTGACCCTCGTCTAGAGCCTTTTCTTTGATTTAATCAAGGAGCTGACTTCGCCTTTGCCGCTGCTTTTATATGTCACGTGCCAACACGTGACTGCTGGTCACGTGGTAGCACGTGATGCCTCTTCCGTAACTTTCCTGATTTTAAATCAGGAAACAGACCCTAGATCTAGGCCTGATTGTGCATTTTTGGTTGATCGAAAGTGTGTCTTAGCCCTTTATCGAAAATCTTTTTTTGCAAAAAGTTCCAAATAAAAAAAAGAGGAAAAAGGAAAAATCTTTTATAAAAACTTGCAACTTATCGCTAAAAAATCCTTGCACCCCACCACCACTCACTTTCTTCTCATTGACATTTTCTTACCCCCACATTCTGTTTTTCACTTTTTGACTACACTACCTCCTTAAGTGTATGTCCGGTTGGACTAGGGACGCTAGCTCCCGATTAGTCCGTGTTTCGTTGGTACCGACCGACGAACCTTTCGACTCCGAAGTCGAAATTCCCTCTATTTTCTTACCTCCACCTTCAAATTCTTCTTTCGAAGGTATGTCGGGATATAATCCCAACAACACCTTACCCACGGGACTGATTCCACCTCCGTTAGGTGCGAATAACCCGAATCTCCCACCTGTTGTAGCGCCCCAACGAATCGCGCTCCAGGATCTCTTCTACCCTGTCCGCACCTCTTTACCTACCTGTCTTTCACCCCCACCTGCAAATGGAGACAATTTTGAAATAAAACCCCACTTCATCAATATGCTGCCAAAATTTCACGGATTGGAATCCGAAGATGCTTATATCTTTATCAATAAATTCCAAAACGTTTGTGCCATGATGAAAACAACCCAATTATCCGACGATGCTATAAGACTAAGGGTCATTCCTTTCACCTTATGTGACTTAGCCGAGAAGTAGCTATACAGCACAGCATCACATTCAATTAGAAATTGGGACGAGTTTGTCAAAGCTTTTCTTAAAAAGTTTTATCCTCATCACAAGACCGCGAGAATTCGCAATGAGATTATACAATTTTTCCAGCTTCCTTCCGAACCATTTTGGAAGTGTTTTGAAAGATTCAAAGACCTACTTGTTCAATGCCCTCACCATGGGATCGAAAATTGGCAACTTTGCCAAACATTATACGAGAGATTGAACCCGGCAATGAAGCAGTTGCTAGAAACCATTTGTCAAGGTCACTTTCTAACCAAATCTAGTGAGGAAGCATGGCAGTTTCTCGAGGATCTTAGTGAATAAACAATTCAGTGGGAGAGCACAAAGACCATCTCATCTTCTTCTATTGGTCAATCTAGGGCAGGCATACATCAATTAGATATGTCGATTGCTATGAAGGCCGAGATGGCCGCACTTATGAAAAAGCTAGAAGCCATTGAGACCAAAATCTCATCGTCTTCTCCTGCCCTTGCTTTACCCCCACGAACTGTTTGTGCTTGTTGTTCGGATCCATCACACTTTATCGAAGAGTGTCCTTACAATCCGCCTGTTCAAGGACAAGATCAAGTCAATGCTGCCTTTCAGCAACGACAAAGAAATGATCCTTACTCTTCGACTTATAATCCGGGTTGGAGGAGTCATCCAAATTTTGCTTGGAATCAAAGTCAACAATTCCAAGGAAACAACAACTTTTAAAGGCCTCCTCCTCCACAACAACAAGCACCCCAACAAACTCAATACCAGCAACCTTTCCAACAACAACCTTATCCAAATCAAACGAACAATTTTGTTCAACCAAATGATGATAAGGTTATCTCGCTAGAAAAAAGTCTAAATGCGTTTCTCAAGCAATCTACAGAATCCACAGTAAGGTTAGAAAATTCCGTCCAGTCTTTAGTGCACAACAATGCTTCACACGATCAAAGTATCAAATCTATTGAGGTACAAATTGCACAACTAACTGCTGCGTTGAGCGAGAGAGAAAAGGGAAAGCTTCCATCTCAATCATTGCCAAATCCCGGTCACACACACAACGCACATGAATATCACAATGTAAATGCGGTGACCACGTTGAGATCTGAAAGAGTGTTGCAAAATAACGTGGGTATTAGTGATGACATCCCCGCAGGTGGTTCTCCTTCTTCTCCGTCTTCTTCATCTTCTCCATCCTCTTCTTCACCTTCATCTTCTCCGCTAGAGCCTATTCTTCATTCTTCAAAAGGCTCTTCTTCTTCTAATCCGAACGGACCCACTTCTTACTTCACGAACACACCCACACTGGGATGCATTCCAACTCCACATTCTACTCCACAGACATTGGACTCAATAGATTTTCAAAATGTTCCATTTCCAAACAGGTTGAGTCCCAATAAACCAGCTGCACAAATGGAGAAGATTGTGGAGTTATTTAAACAGGTTAGCATAAATATACCTCTCTTGGATGCAATCCAACAAGTCCCTTCATACGCGAAAATATTAAAGAGCTTATGCACCTCAAAGAGAAAGTCGTCTCAAATACCCAAGAAAGTGCTAGTGGCTAGTGCAGTGAGCAATGCTATTAACCAACCTCAACCCTTACCCCAAAAATGAAAGGACCCCGGCTGTCCTACGATTTCAATAAAAATTGGGGATAAGAAAATCAATCGAGCACTTTTAGATCTTAGGTCTAGTGTTAACCTGCTTCCCTACTCCGTGTACTAGCAATTAGGGGTTGGAGAGTTGAAACCCACTCGTTGTACTCTCCAAATAGCTGATCGATCAATCACCCATCCTAGGGGTGAGCTAGAGGATGTATTGATAAAAGTCGGGGATTTCATATTCCCCGTTGATTTTATTGTTATGGACACACAACCTGTTGCTAACCCACTGAACCAAATTCCGGTGATCCTCGGTCGACCATTTTTGGCCACTTCCAATGTCGTAATAAATTGTCGCAATGGCTCCATGACTCTATCCTTCGGGAAGATGTTTAGAGAGTTCAATATTTACAAGTTAGGAAGTCTGCCCCCCATGCCCAAAACTAGTACACGAGAAGTTTGCTCTATTCACGAAATCACGCAGTAGGACTGCGAGCTTGAAAGATTTTTGTTTGATGAAAACAGTTTTGACGCCACTAGTGCGTCCCTCCTCGAATCTACCACAGTTGACACAACCGATATTGATTATGAATGTTTCACTTTTCCGGATGATTTTGACGACTCACCACCCGAATATGAGTCTTTTGAATTTTTGGATGAGTTAGTTGAACCATCCGAATCGGTTGTTTGCAGTGATTTCGAATCTGTGTTGGAGTCCTTTGAGTTCGAGGTAGATTTCCCAATTTTTCCTATGATATTGTTTCGCCTCCGAATCTCGAACTCACGCCCTTGCCGTCTCACCTTAAATATGCTTACATAGGTGAGAATGAGACCTTTCCCATTATCATATCAGCCTCTTTAGCCCTCGAGCAAGAGAACGCCCTTTTAATGGTCTTACAAGATAAGCGGCAAGCTTTCGGCTGGACTATGGCGGACATCGAGGAGATTAGTTCCCTCATAATTGAATATCATATGCATATGATGGATGAAGCCAAGTCGATAAAGGATCCACAGAAATATCTTGGGGATAGTGTGGATATTCAACCTCCTCCTTTAGAAGTTGAACCACCCCCTTTTCTTTTAATAAGCTACGAGAATATCAATATTCCACTGATTGCTGATCATTTACATTCTCGTTTTGATTCATCACCACCTCATATCTATTCACTTCCACACTTTCCATACCACCACTTCTATCTTCCCCAATTCTTTTTGGATAGGTACAACATGTTATTCCACCAACCGATACTCTATACAGATAAATTTTTCGACTGGTTGGTGTTGACGTTTGGTCTTTGCAAAGTTTGGCAGTGACCTTTAACATTGTTTCAATGAAGTTTGGGGGGGTCTTTCTGTATATATATTTTTGTTTTTCTTTTAACAATAAAAAAAATTATAAAAACAATTTGTAAATAAATAAACAGGGAAGTACCGACATTCTCAACCCTCTTGGTGTAGCATGACAGTGAGGACACTGTCAAGTTTAAGTTTGGGGGTATGCTCGGTAAGCCTTCTTTCTTCGCATTCATATGTACATATTTTTGCATTTGCATACTTATTTTAAAACCCATAAAAAATTGAAAAAAATTGAAAAATTATAAAAATTAATGTATTCAATTTTGGCCATGATTGACTTGAGTTTGACAAAAAGGTTAACTAGCTAGGAACAACTAGATCTTAGACTTAGTAAATTAAAAACCCTAAAAATAACCTTTCTTAAAATTTAAACGGTAGAAAGTATATGTCTTTATAGTTTATTTAGAAATAGGAAAATTTTGAGTTCACTTCTTGGGCTAAGTTAAAACAAGAGAAGAGTATTGATATTTTTATTAAAGTATAAGTTTGAAAAATAATTCCTAGCTTAAGTCTGAATTCTGAAAATATATACCCTACAAAATTGCACAAACACGCACCTTGAAACTTGGAATAGTAAAGGAGACCTTGAAATGCTCTTGTCTAAAGTCCTTAGTATAAAATAAAAAAATTCAAGTGTGAATAAAGAGATAATAAAAAATGAACACTGATTTTTGTGATTACTTAAGGCTGCAAAAATAGAAAAAATATTTAGCGAGGGTGCTTCATCACCTAGTGCCTTAGACCAACTGGTTTGGGAGTCACTGCTAAAGTCTTAGGTGTTGCAAGACTAGGAATTACACTTTAATATGCAAACACATTTTGTAATCGGTTGTTGGTACCTCATGAAGTATTAACAGTCGCATGAAGGATGTGTGAGCGAAACTCATCTAAAAATTCACCTATTAAGAAGTGCTTTGGACAACGGACAAGAGTATGATTGCTTGATTTGAATTTCCAAGTGTAGGGGTGATATATACACACACATAAGGGTATGTGTGTGGGGTTTAGATAAGAGATAGCAATGAAGAATAGGACTTGTATCTTTAATAGAGATGATAAAAATTCCTAAGTTGAGATAGAACCCTAGAAGGAAAACTTAAGAGATGCCGAAAGTTAAGTAAGTCTACAGAACATATATAATCTTAAGTTGAATGATAAGGATGCGTGAAGAATGTGGGTGGATAATTTACGAGTCGAAGATAATAGAGTTCTTGTTGGAAAACCTAATTGGAAAATAAAAATCAATGGGCCTAATTGATAGGATTTTGTAGGTAGTATCCGCTGAAAACCCTCAGGAGACAACACTCCTCCTATTAGGGACACCTAGAGGTTTAACGGCTTGTTGCACGAGCTCAGTGCAATCGCGTTTCCCTGCGAAAGTGAGGGTAGGTTTTTGTTGAGAATAAAACTAGGTTTACTCGAGGACGAGCAAAAGATAAGTTTGGGGGTATTTGTTCATACCATAATATTGCATTATTATATTCCCCAGTCCTAGTTACTTTACAAATAAACAGGTGCTTTTGACCCATGTCTGCTACTTAGTTGCAGGTTACAGGTTCTTGGAATAAAAAAAGTGAAAAAGATAAAAGACGATGTAAAAGTGAGATTTTGACCAACAAACAGAAGGATCTTGATCAGGCCTACATAAAGATCAGTTCACAAAGTACAAAGCAGCGCAAGGTCTAAGATTTCGTCTCGAAGCAACGGTTAAAATCCACTACATTATTCACTGGAGATCTGGAAGAAACCTAGAAGCCCATTTGAGAAAAGTACTAAAGAACTAGGAAGCACAAGTCAACCAGAGCCAGCAACAAAAGTGCAGAATTCAAGCCGTCAATCTGGCCGCGGAACCGCGGCCAAACCCTGGCTGCGGCCGCGGTTCCGCGGCCGTCTATTGCACGTGTCGGTGGAATTTTTTAGGCGGTGCGCGGATCGTTGAATAGGTCTTTTTCTTAGGGGTATTTTTGTAAAAACATATATACGAGTCAATTGTAATCCTAGGGTTCCTATCCTCTATAAATAGGAACTCTAAATCTTATATGAGGGTATTCCTCTTTTCATTTCATAAATTCAGATCTGTACTGCGTTGATGTTTGGAGAGAGCCATCAATAAAAATTAGTAAGTTCTTTTATTTCTTTGTCTTATTTTACTTTTAATTTAGAATGTCTTTTAATCCCCTAATGAGCGAGTAGTCTCCTCGCTTGTTAGGGTTAGCTTTAGGGAAAGGTTTGAGAGATGAGATCTCTCACCCCTTTCTTGCCCCATCACAAATAATAATTAGAACTCCATGCATACACGCACACACCGCTCCCTGCGGCACCTTATCCCTCGAGGTAACGGTGATACCGTAGTATAAAGGACCGGTTGCGCGTGTTTTCCATGGAGGTTAGGATAAGGATCGATAAAGGAAGGACAAGAACCTAGAGGAAGAAACATCTTCCCAAATGATTCTAATCCACTTATTGATAATTACCATAACACCTAATAGATCTATAATAAGGCATTGAAAGCGGTGAGGAAACCTTTAATCTCTCAACTTCCCCTAAATCTAACCCTAACAAGACTTAGATCTAGATAATCTTAGTATAAATTAATTTAGCTTTTAGAGATAATCAATCCGACACCCATCGGAATTAACTCGTTAGCGCGATTAGGAAAACACAAAATCCCTGTGGACCGACCTGTACTCACCGGCTAGCTACCAAGCGACGCCGTTCTTGATTGCGGTAATTATATTTTTTATCGTTAAAATCCAACTCCAAATCGGGTGGTATTGATAAAGCCGTTATCTTTACCCGCGAGATGGTCGAAGCTCACAAAGTGCTGAAAAGGAGCTTGAGATTCGGCTCGCCTCGTATCAGGCTCAACAGTCTCAGGCGGAGACCCGTCTCGTGGCGATAACCAAGCTTGAAGCCGAGGCCCAGCGGAAGAGCAATGAATTGAGGAGCTTATTATGCCGTCCGCCGGCTTAAAGAATTTTTGTAAATTTTGTTTTCTTGTATCCACTCCTGAATGAGAGGGTATTTTGTATTCATTTTGATCCTTTTTACGATATGTATTTTGTATTCACTTTGAATTCATGAATAAAAGACATATATTTTTTTATCTAGTGCTTGCATGTAGCTCTGATGGATGTGGTCCATATGTAGTTTATCTTGATCTTCTTGCAGGGCAGCGATGGTTTAGGCGACAAGGTTAGGATTTGGCACCTAAGACTTTTCAACTTTATGAGCCGTGAGGGTCTCATAAAGATTTTTCTCCCTATGAGTCGAGAGGATCTCATAGGTGCAATTTCTACTTAGGGGTCGTGAGGACTCCTAAGTGCCTTTTCTTGTGAGAGTCGTAAGGGACCTCATAAGAGAACTTTCTTTCTATGTTAGGTTTATGTGTTGATTTATTTCTGAGTCGAAGCATTGCTTTACGACAGGGAGATCATGGGTTGACGTATTTTCGAGACGGAGCATTGTATCGGCAGTGGGGGTAACGAGTTGACATGTATCCGAGTCGAAGCGTTGCTTAACGACAGAGAGGTCAGGGGTTGACATGTATCCGAGTCGAAGCGTTGCTTGATGACAAGGAGGTCAGGGGTTGACATGTATCCGAGTCGAAGTGTTGCTTGACGACAAGGAGCTCAGTGGGTTGACATGTATCCGAGTCGAAGTGTTTCTTGACGACAGGGAGGTCAGGGTTTGACATGTATCCGAGTCGAAGCGTTGCTTAACGACAAGGAGGTCAGGGGTTGACATGTATCCGAGTCGAAGCGTTGCTTAACGACAAGGAGGTTAGGGGTTGACATGTATCCGTGTCGAAGCGTTGCTTTACGATAAGGAGGTCAGGGGTTGACATGTATCCGTATCGAAGCGTTTCTTTATGACAAGGAGGTCAGGGGTTGACATGTATCCGAGTCGAAGCGTTGCTTGACGACAAGGAGGTCAAGGGTTGACATGTATCCGAGTCGAAGCGTTGCTTGACGACAGAGAGGTCAGGGGTTGACATGTATCCGTGTCGAAGCGTTGCTTTACGACAGGGAGATCAAGGGTTGACACTAGGTTGTCTGTGCACCGTAGAGTCTTGGAACTGGGGACTTTGTCGTGGCTCCGATTGATGATGTTGCGTCCGTGCTCTGTTGGCATGAGGAGGAACGCCGTTGTTGGTCTCTAGGCTGTGGAGGTGGCCGTCGATATTTGGAACTAGGGACTTTGCCATGGCTCCGCTTCGTTGCGACCTTGAGGTCGGTTGTTGACGTTGCGTCTGCATCCTGCTGGAGTTGAGAAGGAATGCCGTGTTGGTCTTCTGGTATGCAGATATTACCGCTGAGACCTGAATCTTCCTTTGATAGAGTTTGTTGGGACATGTGGTTCCCTTTTCGTTTATACCCATGGATTGTATACAGGGGTCAGTATGGACTTACCTGCAGGGCTCTATCATTTTATTTTTTTTATTTCTTTTCGCGATACTCTATCATTTCAGCTTTTTATATCGCGAAAGTCGCGATTGCCTAATCATTTCGGCTATTTTTCGCGGTGCCCAATCATTTCGGCTGTTTTTTTCTTTTTACTCGTTGTTTTTTATTGCGAGTTGCCCAATCATTTCGGCTATTTTTGTATGCATATATTTTACTCGCTGATTTCTATTGCGAGTTGCCCAACCATTTCGGCTATTTCATATGCATTTTTTTCTCGAGTATGGAACTCATGGTCTGATACCAATCTTGCATCAGTATAGCTGCGACTGGAATGTTGCCAGGAGCGAATCATCATTTGCCATGAAAGGACTTGGAATTTGATACCGATTTAGGCATCAGTATCGCTACAACTGGGATATTGCCAGGAGCTAATCATCACCTGCCTTTGTCGGTTCGAACAAAGGTGGCTTAGCAAACAGGGTTAAGATCTGTCGACTAAGGCTTTTGACTTCATGAGCCATAAGGGTCTCATAAAGGTGTTTCTCCCTAGGAGTCGTGAGGATCTCGTAGGTGTCTTTTCTCCTTAGGAATCGTGAGAATTCCTAAGTGTATATTCTCTTGTAAGTCATAAGGATCTCGTAAGAGTGTTTTCTTCTTGTAAATCGAGAGGACCTACAGGTGTTTGTTCATCAAATGAGGGCATTCCTTGTCGTTGGTGAGACTCAGCAAGGAAATGATTATTTGTGCCCGTGGATTGTATACAAGGGTCGGTATTGAACCGCTTGTAGGGCAATCTGGGAAAGGTGATGGCTTAAGAACAGGTTCAGATCCCTGTAGCTTAAGGCTTTTGAATCTTACGAGTCGTGAGGGTCTCATAAGAGGGTTGTCCTTACGAGTCGTGAGGATCTCATAAGTGTAATTTCTCCTTAAGAATCGTGAAGATTCTTAAGTGTGTTGCTCCCTTGTTAGTCGTAAGGATCTCATGTAGGTATTTTCTTCTTATAAGGTTGAGAGGACCTTGCAAGTGTTTTTTAACGAGATTGCGCCCTTTCGGGTTTTCACAAACTCGCCGGTAACCCTGCTGTTTTTACTCACGGAGCACTTTCAGGTTTTCATCCATGCCCGTTTTGCTTATGGACGTACCGTTTTTTTTTTGCCGCGTCAGCCTAAGGATGCTGCGGTTCATAGTAGTTTAAGGACGTTACGGTCCGTAGTTAGTTTTAGGACATCTCGGTCCGTCGTTAGTTTTAGGACATCTCGATCCGTCGTTAGTTTTAGAACATCTAGGTCCGTCGTTAGTTTTAAGACGCTGCAGTCCGTCGTTAGTTTTAGGATGTTTCGGTCCGTCGTTAGTTTTAGGACGTCTTGGTCCGTTGTTAGTTTTAGGACATCTCGATCCGTAGCCTTAGAGGCGAGGTTTCGCTGGGCACTATTTATAGAGTTTGGACTCAGGAAGATAGCGAGCAAACATAGGCGTCGTCATCTATCATTAACTTGGTTTGTGACTCGTCAGGCGTAGTATTTTTCAGGAACCGGCCGTTTATTGGCCGAAAGGGTCTTTCGACGTGCATATCCATGAGCAAGTAAGCCCCACCTTGGTAGACTTTGTCTATGATGTACGGGCCCTCATAGTTTGGCTCGAATTTCCCTCGTTTGGCACGATTGGGGATCATAGGTCTCTTGACCACTAGCACGAGTCGCCTTGGTGAAATGTCCTCGGTCTAGTCAATCTTTCGTATGAGCGCATCATTTTTGCTTTATATGCCTCCAGGTTTTGCTGCGCCATGAGCCGGGTTTCGTCAAGGGCGTCGAGCTCCTCGAACCGAAGATAGGCATTCTCTTCATCTGTTAGCTCATAATGAACCGTCACTCGTAGAGAGGGTAGCTCTTTCTCGAGGGGGAGTACTGCTTCAATGCCGAACACCAATGCATATGGCGTTGTATTTGTGGCCGTTTTGAACATGGTCTGATACGCCCAAAGAGGTTCATGCAGTCTCTCGTGCCAGTCCTTCTTATTTTTGGACACCGTCTTCTTTATGATCTTCGCCAAGTTCTTGTTGAATTCCTCAGCTAGACCATAAGCTCGGGGATTATAGACCGAAGAGTATCTCCAGTCTATATTATGTTGCTGTGCGAAGCGGCTGATTCTATGACTTTTGTAGGCTGGCCCGTTATCGGAGATAATTCGTCGTGGGGTGCCGAACCGATAAATAACGTGTGTCTTGAAGAAATAGAGGATATTCTCTGTCTTCACTTCTCTCAGCGGTACTGCTTCTTCCCACTTAGAGAAGTAATCGGTCGTCGCCAATATGAACCGATGTCCTCTAGACGATGCAGGTTCGATAGGCCCGATTATGTCGGTTCCCTACATTTCGAACGGCCAGCTAGCCACCGTTGGGTGTAGCGGATTTGGATGCTGGTGGATGAAGTCCCCGTGAATCTGGCACGAGTGGCACTGCTTCGCATATTCGAGGCAGTCCTGAATCATCGTGGGCCAATAGTAACCCATTCTTTTGATCTTCAGCTTCATCTTTGGCCCGGCTTGATGAGAACCGCAAAGTCCGTCGTGAGTTTCTTGGACGACTCTCCTTACTTCTTCTGGTCCCAGGCATCTCAGCCATAGAGAGTCGAACGATCTCTTATACAGCGTGTCATTGACGAAGGCAAAAGACAGAGCTCATTTCATGAGCTGATGTCTCGAGGATGCATCTTCAGGTGTTGGACGGAATTTGAAGTAGTCTATAAATACTTCTCTCCAATCCTTGGCCTTTTCCTGGTCCTCTATTTGTAGGGCTGTTTGCTTGGTCGCTTCCTTTTCTTCCGACGACTCTGGAGATATTTCCGCTGGTGCAAGAACCCAACGGCTTTGTACAACGATTCTTACGTCATCGAGGTTTTCGTCAGCCAATTTTTTAGCGAGCTTGGCTAACGCATCCACTTTGCTATTTTCCGTACGTGGTATACTTTCCAGAACGTAGGAAGGAATTTGAGTCAGCAATTGTTGTACTCTCTCGCCGTACTTTACCAACTCGGGCTTGCACGTTTGATAGTCGCCGTTTACTTGACTAACGACCAGCTAGGAGTCTCTGTATATGAGGAGGTTTTCTATTCCCATGTTGACAGCAATCTCAAGACCTGCTATCAAAGCTTCATACTCGGCTTCATTGTTTGTCCTCGGCTCTGTTAAGGAAAAGGCAAAGCGCATTATCCCTCCTTGTGGAGTCACGAAGATAAGGCCTACCCCAGATTTGATTATAGGGGAGTTGTGCTTTCGCTTCTTCATGGAAAATGCCCCATCGAAGTAAAGTTCCCATCGGGTGTCACTCTCTCCTTTCTCCCTATCGATCGTGTCAAACGCGTGCTCGTCTGGCAATTCGCAATTTAGGGGTGAATCGGCAGGTATCGGATGCTCAACGAGGAAGTCGACGATCGCCTGGCCTTTCACTGCTTTGAGGGGTCGGTATGTTATCGAGAACTCCATTAGGAGGAGGGCCCATTTAGCGAGCCTTCCTATTAATATGGCTCTTGACATCAAATATTTGAGAGGATCCACTTTTGATATGAGATGGACCTCATGCGCCAATACATAATGCCGAAGCATCGTTATTGCGAAGATTAGCGCCAGGCAGTGTTTTTCGATGGGGGAGTAGTTATTTTATGCCCTCAAGAGAACTTGACTCAAATAGTGGAGGGCTCTCTCTTTCCCTTGGTCATTTTCCTGTGCCCATAGTGCGTCCAAGGAACCTTCAAGGGCGGTTGTGTACAGGATGAGAGGCTTTCCTTTGACTGGAGCGGTCAGTACCGGCGGATTCTGCAGGTATTGCTTTATTTCTTCTAGTGCGCTCTAGCATTTACGATCCCAGACGAAAGGGGTCCCCTTCTTCATTAAATGACTGTAGGGGCGGCATTTGCCGGAGAGGTTGTCTATGAACCGTCGGATATACGCGAGCTTCCCTTGGAGAGACCGCAATCGTTTCACAGTCCTTGGAGCAGGCATTTCCATGATCGCCTTGATTTTCGACGGGTCTATCTCGATGCTCCGGTGTCATACGATGAATCCTAAGAATTTGCCCGAGGAAACTCCGAACACGCATTTCAGAGGGTTCATCTTCAGGTTGTATTTCCGAAGGCGCTGAAACACGATCTTCAGATTCTCCCAATGCTCCTTGTACGACTTTCTTTTCACCACGAGGTCATCGATATAGCATTCGATGATTTCATGTATGAGGTCATCGAAAAACTTTGTCATGGCCCTCTGATAGGTAGTGCCGGCATTCTTCAAGCCGAAAGGCGTTACTTTATAGTAGAATATTCCCAGGGGAGTCCGGAAAGCGGTATGCTTCTGGTCTTCGGGGTGCATCTTTATTTGATTGTACCCTGATGATCCGTCTATGAAGGAGAAGACTTCGTGGGTGGACGTGTTGTCTATCATTAGCTCGGTAACCGATACGGGAAAATCATCCTTCGGGCAGGCTTTGTTGGTCCCGAAAGTCCACGCAGATGCGCACCGTCCCGTTCTTCTTCATCACTGGGACGATGTTGGCAATCCAGTCGGGGTATTGCACCTCTTGGACGAAGCCGGAGTCGATTAGCTTCTTGACATCGACGTTGATGCTCATTTCAAGTTCGAGCCGCATTCTTCTCGGCGCTTATTTGACTGGCTTGATGTCCGGAGATATCGCCAATTTGTGCATAGCTACTTCTGGATCTAGTCTCGGCATTTCGGAGTAGTTCCATGCGAAACAGTCTTTATACTGCATGAGCACGTCCTTGAGCGTAGCCACATTTTCTTCAGACAACAGCTCACTGATGAACGTTGGCCACGGGTCGTTTGCCGTCCCCAAGTCGATTTTTCTGAAGTTATCTGCAGTAGTGTGTATTCCATCTTCCAATTCTTTTGGCGCCAGTGGAAACTCTGAGATCACCTCATCATCATTGTTTTCAAAGCACCAGGACAGGTCATCCATGTTCTCGCGCATTCCTTCTTCTGACAGCGTTATTGCATGACAGGTACGAGATCGTTTCCAAAACCGATGTTGGTCTCGTTCTACTCTCACCATATATGTTGCCTTTGGCATATGCTTTTGCTGTGGGGCCACTTTCCAACTGTTGGATAGAGCGAACCTGCCGAGTTGATATTGGTCTTTGACCCAATTCTTGAAAGTAAAGCAGTCTTCAAGAGGATGACCTATTGCTCGGTGATAGGAGCAATAATCTAGGCGATGAACTTCGTTTACTTGATCGGGGTGCTGAGACTCCGGGAGTGTCATCATTTGATGTTTCATAACAAGGTCAAAGATTTTCCTTGTCTTTTCTCAGGGGAAAGAATATGCTCGGTCTATCTTTTTCATTAGAGACGGATTCCGGGTGACCTTTTCTTGATCGTGTGGCTTTTTGGATCCGTTTTGCCACTGTCGAACGTTTTTTCCGTTCTTCAACTTGTTTTTGCCTCTGCGTCGGGCCTTTTTCTTGTCTTAGGAATGCATGGCGAGCTGACGGTGAAGGGCATTGTCGTTCTCCGTAGCCTGCTGAAGGAGGCGTTGCGTCTTGGCTTTCTCGTAAATGGCCATTTCGCGACTGTAGTCATTTCGAACCTTTTGACCCACTTCCCTTATTAGCTTGTCCATCTGTTCTTCAAATGACGGACTCGGCATTTTTATGGCAGGACCGCGTTTTGGTTCGACGTCGGCATCTTTTAAAAGAGCATCCTCTTCTTCATCAAGGTCCTTTATGACATGGCAGCTATGGAACTGCTCCCGTTTCTTGAACTGAACATATCTAAGCCCGATCATTTCCATTTTCCCGGTGGGCAATTTTCGCTGAGTTCCAGGGACATTCCAAATCCTGTTGTAGAACTGAGCTTGCCGAGGGGTTTGTTTGAAAGGTACGCCTTGGCATCTTAATAACATTTTTAATCCCTCTGTGTAGTACCTGGGCAGACGAATAGGTTGGAACCTGTCGAGTGCAGGATCGGCACCATGCCAGACTTCTCTTTCAACTTTAGTCCCCGTGGATCGGTAGAATAAGATCGTATTTTCACCTTTTCGCCTGGGAGGGACATAGAATGTTTGCAACTCTTGCACACTATATGTTTCGAACGTATCAAGCTCTCTGTAGTGCTGTCGTGGAACCATAGCGATTTGCAAGCTTTGATCTTCTCCAGTGAGGGTCTGTATCGATGGCCGGACCGAGAACACTGCGTTAACTTCGTCTTTAGAGTCGCTACCAAAGACCAGAATAGGGGTAGATGGTCCCGGCTTATTGCATTGGGTGGCCCTGAATAAACTATCTCTTCTTCCTCTTCGGTATCGCTCCCAAAGACCGGAATAGTGGTGATAGCTTTCTGCTTATTCTCCGGCTTACGGCATCTTTCTATGTCTTTAAAGTCTGGCAGGAAATACTTTGCATCCTCGTACTTTCGGACTTCATTTATGGAAAATGGGTTTAGTTCCCCTGTCACGGTATACTCAAGACCATCTTTAAAGTACTTCATACACTGATGCTGTGTAGAAGGGATGATGTTGTACTCGTGTAACCAAGGCCTGCCGAGCAAAGCGTTGTAGCAAGTCTTGGCATCAATGACGTAAAACTTGATGTCAGTGACGAGTAGCCCAAAGCGTAGCGTCAGTATCACAGACCCGAGCGTCCGTGATGACTGGGAGTCGAACCCGGAGATGGTGATTTTATCCCGAGCGAGGTGCTGAACGCTCATGAAAATCTCCTTCAACACTCTTACATTGAGAAGGTTGACGGAGGACCCATTGTCGACCAGGATCTTCCTTATCTTAATGTCATGGCAGTATCCGGTGACATACAAGGGACGGTTGTGCTCACATGTTCCGAGGAGGAGATCTTCGTCGCCGAAAGAGATGTCGGCGGTATGCACTTCTTCCATCTCGTCCTTCATCTTTTCTGCGACAAAGAAAGCTTGAAACCATTCGGGCTCTTGTAATACCTTGATTAGAGAATCTCTTGCCTCCTTAGATAGCAGAAGGGCATAGAGAATGCTTAGTTGCGAGGGTATCTTCCTCAGGTGTGCCAGAACGTTGCAATCCACCTTGTTTTTCTTTGGCGAATCCTTGGTTGCCAGCTCTTCGACAACTCGGTCATTGAGGGCGATATCTTCAGGGACTTTTTCTTTCCCCTTATCTTTTTGTTCGATCCCTTTTTTGTGGGTCCGAGATTCTTTTCGGGTAACGTGCGATTGCGCAGCTGAATGTTCTCGCAGGTCTTCATCTCTTCTGTTTCGAAGATGGATTCCTTGAAGAGAGGGCCGAGGGCTATTTCTTCATCAGAATCGCTCCTGAAGGTGAGAACTTGCGATCCCCCGGAATCAACCATGTGACAGTTACCGGCGGTTCTTTTGTGCTCATCGGTCGCGCTTCTTTGTTCCCGGCGAGTTTGGCGCTTCATCTGCTTGAAATGCTGTCGATGAGCAACGTATCCCCGCCACCAATTTTTAAAGGCTATGCATTCCTCGATATGGTGTGTGATCCTCCGATGGTATAAGCAGTAGTTTGGATGTGCATCTAGTTCGTCGGGGAACGTATTTTCTGAAGTTTCTTTTTTGAAAGGTGGCAACTTCATTCCCATCGACAGTGCTTTAGCGAATTTCTTTCTTGTCTTAAACCTGCTTTTGCTGGCGGCAAAAGTGCTTCTATCCGGTTGGGTACTCTATGGCTTCTCAATACCGGAGCTTCTTCAACGTGACACCGATGCTTGGCCCTTTCATAAATGGCCGTCTCATGCTCTCGGTCAGATTTGCTTTTCTGAAGGGCTTCGCTCAGCAGCCTGTCAATCAATTCGTCCGATGGCTCCACGGATTTTGATTCCGGTTCTGGATCTGCCCCCAGTTTCTCAGCATCAGGAGCTTCTTTGCCATTTATTGATGAGTGAGAGATCATATGGCAGCTTGCCACATAATCCTCGAGCTCTTCTAAAGAATCGTCTTCTTCATCAGCGTCATCGGCTTCATTTTCAAGAATATGCTTAAAGAATTCATCCAACGTGATTGGGGTCCGTGCCTTCTGGTTGTATTTTTCCAGCGCATCGATGTATTTCTGCGGACCTGTACGGCTGTCTTCGGGTCGGACGGGCTTCTTGGCCTTCTTATTTTTCTTTAAATACTTTGGAGGCTTTGCCTGAACGTTTTGTCCACCTTCACCAACATTCAGCGTTGGGCGTGGCTTCAGCATCCCCTCAATAATCTCAGGTTCCAACGAGCTCTTCCACCTAATCGCCGGACATGCTTGGAGATCTTTCAGCATTCTTTTCGTTTTGGCTGAAATAGCGACCTCCCATGGAGCTTCTTCTATAAAAGAGCACGATGCCCCCTGCGTGTCCATCTTTTTAGGAGCGTGTGGCTGGGGCGGGCTTACCTTCCAATTCTCAGACAGCGCGAATTTGCCTTGTTGGTATTGGTCCTTAATCCAGCCTTTGAAGACGAAGCAATTTTCGATTGGATGGCCTACTGCTCGGTGGTAAGGGCAGTAATTAGGATTGTTGGCGTCGCTGGGCTGCAGTGGACGTCATGGATCTGGCAGATTGATGAGCCTGTTGCGCACCGCCAGCTCGAATAGTCTCCTTGTTTTATCCCGGGGAAACGAATAAGGGCGTTTTAGCTTCTCGTTGAAGAATCGCTGTCTATCGTTTTGGCGGTCAGCTGGTTTTGGGCCGCTGGGCTGCTGCTGAGCATTGGCGACGAAGGTCGCTTTCCCTTTCCCCTTTTCGTTTCGAGAAAGACGGTCTATGGCCCATTTGATCCATCTGGGCCAGCTTGTCAATCAAGGCCTGGAAGGTAGCCGGCTTGAAAAACATCATGAACTGGGATATGGTCGCCTGCGGATCGAGGGTACCCATGAACATGCCTATTGCAGGAGCTTCTTCGATGCGTTGCTCGCATTTCGACCATAGGTTCCTCCACCGGATTGCATACTGAACCCATATTTCTCCCGGCTTCACCCTGGCATTGATCAATGCCGTGATTGGGATGTGTTCGCTGGCGCTTGCGAACCTTTGTGTAAACAGTAGCTCCATTTCTGCAAATGTCTTAACGGAGTCATTTGGGAGCTCAGAGTACCATTCAAACGCTGTCTCCGACAAGCTGCCAACAAACTGGCAAAGCAGCAGTTTGTCGTCACCCCCAGTATTACCGCACAGGGCTCTGAATTGAGCAACGTGCTGGTGTGGATTACCCGTCCCTTTATACACGTAGAACTTAGGGATCATGTATCCCGGCGGATACTTTATTTGGTCGTACCAACCCGGATAGGGTCGTCCAGTCTTGACGATTTGGCCAGCCGCTTCGCTCACCAGATGAGCTCGTATCTGTTGAGCTATATAGTTGTCAAGGGCGGCTTTGGAGATGGTCTCCTCCTTGGCTGCTGAACAAGCAGGAAGAGGGTTTGATGTCTCCCCTCTGTCGTCTTCAAGGACAATCGGAGGGTCTTCAGCTGGAGGATCCGGCTGTATCATCATTCCGACCATATCTTGGAATAAAAGCGCCATTTGTTTTATGTTGGCAGCCTGTTCCACAGCCTCTTTGTCTTTCCTCTCGAGCATCTTCGGGGGAATTCAGCATCAGTTTCCTGTTCCTGACGCTGCTCCGACGATGTTTCCGGGCTTTCTTTTGGCCCAGTGAGTGCGGCCATAGTTGTCAGCATCTCCTGGAGCTTTTGCTGTTGCTGCTCCTGAGCCTTTGTCACTGATCGGATGAGTGGTCGATGGCCCGTGGAGATACGGCTATCCTCTTTCCCGGATGCCATATAAACAGTGTGTACCACCATGCCCCCAGACTTGGGGCGTTTAGTTTCAGTGCCCTTGAGATTCGTCGCAAACACGGGGATTTTCTCCAGCCTTCTCCTTTTGTGGGCGGTTGAAGTTGAGGGGGCCGTTGCAGCGGGTACCCAAGTAGACGACACCTTTCGTGGTATGACAGGGTGGTCCTTCTCTTGCCGAACCTTCATCTTCTTCGATCGGTGGGAGTAGTCTTGATTGATCACCGAGTCTTGGACCTGTCGCCTTGTGAATTTTAGAGGACAGCCGCTGAGGCGGCTGCTCTAGCTTCGCCTTTGTAACGTTTTCCATAGGCGGAGGAGATCTTTTTATCATGGCGGTCAGATAATTTTTGTGCACCCTCCTAAGTGGTTCAAAGCTGCTCCCAATTGGAACAGCAGCATCGACTTCCACTGTTGGAGCTGGCGGAGTAAGTCCAGAAGGGGAACTGCCCCCAGCCTTCCTCACTCAGCGCCAGTGGCGACGTCGAGCATGTCTTGCAGATGGTATTGGCTCAGTTACGGGGGTGGCTCCCTCATGGCCCCTGTCTTGGTGAAGGGTTGTCGTTGGTGCCAGCCTATTGAAAACTGACGTCCGTTGAGTGGGGATGGACAACCTGTCGAAAGCAGACTTTCGAGCAGGGGAAGCAGCCTTGGTGACTTCGCCTGAAGCGGGAGTTGGAGCGGACAGGCTAGCGAAGACCGATCCCTTAGCAGGAGAAGCCTCTCTGATGATTTCGTTTGTTGGAACAGGGATGGCTATCCGTTTCGGAATAACCCCCTCAGGTATCGTGGGCTTCTTCACGGGCCCATTGGAGTTTTGGCCCAGTCTGTTAAAGACCGAGGCGTTGGATTTGGGCGACCCGTTGAGAGGGACCACGGTAGTTGCAAGCCGATCAAAGACCGACTTCTTCGGAGCTTCTTGCGACGGCAATGGGGCGTTGAAGCTCATGGACGGGAGCAAGGTCCCAAAGAACAGCCCAGTGGTGGCTTGCGTCACCTGTTCCACTGGCATCATGAAAACGGAGGCTGCTTGAGGCCCATAGTTCACTCCTCCAGTAAGGACGGAGTGGGAGTTATAGCCGTTGTTGCAGTTGGTGCAGTTGAAATCCATTGATCTTCTGTTTTTTGCACGGAGTAAGACACCAAATCTTAGTATCTCGAATCTAGGGGCAACCATAGCAAACCGCGATTCGTTCACGAAACACGACACACGAAGTGTGGAGTGAAAAGAGGAAAAGGTCCCACCGGGCGTGCCAGAATCTGTTCTCCGCCGAAATACGGGAGACGAGACTGCGTAGGTTCGTCTGCCTGAATTTGGGGGCAGATGCTATTTGGTTTTATCCTTCCACCTCTCCGAAGATGCCAAGTTGATTTTTGGCACCGTGTATCGGAGGTTTAGACGGATACGGCCGTTGTAGCAGATTCCCCCTCATTTGAGGGGGTTTTGATTGTAAGGACGCTCTTCCTTGTAGGCGCAAGCCCCTGCAGTTAATTACGCTACCGCATCGCGGTAACAACTTTCTCCTTCTCCAGATGGTCACTTCGTGTCACGTGTGTTTACTTTATTTTTGTTTGCCCGTGGATTGTATATGAAGACTAATTTATGTTGTCGCCCATAGGGCGTAGATTAGTCCAAATCCGTATTTTCTTAGATTTGGGTTTGGGTTGGGTTTAAGGATCATTAATCTCATTGAGATTAAGATTAACTTAAACGTTTGCTAAGGATACGTTAGTCTAATTTTAGACTAAGTTCTACTCAACGGGGGTTCGAAATCATTTAGATCCGATGACAGGGCATTTGGGCTCTATCGTTTTAGTTTAGGGACGTTGCGGTCTATAAGTTTAAGGACATCATAGTCCGTAGAGTTTAAGGACATCATAGTCCATGGAGTTTAAAGACGTCATAGTCTGTGGGGTTTAGTTTATGGACGTTGCGGTCCAGTGGGTTTAAGGATTGTTAATCTCATTGAGATTAAGATCAACTTAAACGTTTGTTAAGAATACGTTGGTCCAATTTTTAGACTAAGATCTACTTAACAGGGGTTTGGGATCATTTAGATCCAACAAAAGAGCATTTAGACTCTATTGTTTTAGTTTAGGAACATCGCGGTCCGGTGGGTTTAAGGACATCATAGTCCATGTCAGTTTAGAGACATCATAGTCTGTAAAGTTTAAAGACATCATAGTTTATAAGTTTAAAGACCTTATAGTCCATAAAGTTTAAGGACATCATAGTACATAAGTTTAAGGACCTCATAGTCCATGGGGTTCTGGTTTAACCAGTTTGGGGATGCATCAATAGTTATTGGTTATTGGGACCCTCCATCTCTCTGAAGACGTTGAAGGATTACAACGACATGTATCAGAGGTATGAAGAGATATACCCTTGAACCAATATCCCGATTTTGGGAAGCAGGATGAACATCGGTTTGGATATCATTTGTTGGGAGATTATTAGCTGTCTTGAGACCAGCTTTGGAAACCCCGAGCATGAAGGGCTCAATTGATGGTCCTTGGAACATTTGATCTGATTCTGGCTAATGTTAGCCCATCATAGTGTTCAACACTAACATGTTTATTCAGCGCTCACGTGCTGCCACGTGATGTGTACAAAATGGTGTTAAACGCTAAAATTCAGAGGCGCTCACGTGGGGTCACGTGAGGCGGTTCAAAAATGGTGGAAACTGCCTTTGATTTATTCCTTTTTGCTTTGTAAGTGCTAAGAACTACTATGAGGTCACGTGTGATCACGTGAGTCAATTTCTTTTATTCTCTTTTGTCCATCACAGGCGCTCACGTGGGAGCATATGATCGGCATTTATCATGTTGGGTGCCAATCCTCTTACGTGCATGGAGATCCTGAGTTTCGAGGCTTTCAAGCCCATTGTTTTATGAGAATTGGATCCTTAAGACTTAGTTTTTCTCTTAGATATGGGATCTGTATAACAGAATCTCCCTGATGAGAATTAAATTCTCAACTAAGTTCTCATATGAAGGGTTAAACCCTTATTTCATCAAAGGAATTAAATTCCTATATACTTTTTGGGAGAATTAAATTCTCTGAACTTAGATCTCTCTCTAGGTTTTGGATCTGCATGGCAAAATCTCCCCGGTGAGAATTAAATTCTCAACTTGTGGGGAGATCTGCTTCTGCAGATCTTAACCAGAGGAAGAACTAGGTTCTTTTCGGAAGAGTTAAACTCTTATGGAGGTGAAAAAGAGATGAGATACTCTCTGTTTTTTGTTTCTTCTCTTACCTGGAGTTTCTTTTTCTCTTTTTCTCTCTAGAGAATTAAATTCTCTTTTCTTTTAACCTTACGAAAGGTTTCTCTTTTTTTTTCTTCTTCTCTTCTCTTTTTTCTGTCTCTCCTCCTCTTTTTTGTTTGTTTCTTTGCTCTTATTTATAGGAGAAAGAAGGGAATCAATTTGTTTAGCAAATCTCTTGTTGAAAGATTTTGATTGATTTTCTAATCAACCAACATGATCTTTTTGATCACTTGGTGAATTTTATTCTGGATTTTTTAATCCAAGGACTTCTGTTTTACAGAAGATATTTCTTTTGTCATTCTTAACAAATTTAGGAAGATATTTCCTTGCACAGAATTTCTCTGTAGATTGGTGATTTTTAATCACCATTGGATCTTTAATCCAACGGCGCTCTGTTTTACAGAGCGTAATCTTTCTTGTTTAGAAAGATCCAAGGAAGTATTTTCCAAATGAGGCTTTTAATCCCTTTTAATTAGAATTTATTTTTATTAGTCCAGAAAGCATAGGAGTCTCACGTGTAGCACGTGACCCCATCAAATTAAGCCGACCTAAGGGTGTCACGTGTTATCACGTGAGTTTCTTTTTGTCCCACTTATTTGCTGTATTCAGGCGCCTGTATTCTTTGCTTATATGGGTCACGTGTCTGCACGTGAAGTTCAGTTTTGGCTTAGTTTTGTTAAGCGAAGCGCCTATCACGTGTAGGCATGTGATGCTCCCCTTGGGGACTTTCTCCGTTGCTCTATTTATTTATTTATTTTCCGTAAGCGAACTGTCGATGTATATGAGTCCCAAGAGCTCGCTCGCTCTTACTCCGTGTCCAGTGAACGGAGTCTTTGTCATCTTTCCTATGAGAAAAGATTGACAGGTTGCATAAGACTGATATTCGAACAGATCCAAATATCCCTCTCTATGTAACTTCGTCAACCGTGTTTCATTGATGTGACCCAGTCTACAATGCCTTAAGAGAGTTTTATTTAATTCTGGAGACTTTCTTTTAAGTGTGTTCTTGACATTTGAAAACCTGAGCTTGATTCAATATATATTGTCCTCTAGTGTACCTAATCCAATCAAACTTTGATTTAGGTGGATGTGAACCACATCGCTTATAAACTAGACTTGGTACACACAAACAGTTACGTAAAATCAATATCTGCCCACTTTTCAATTCTAGGTGATATACCCTACGGATACAGCATCTACGCTCATTCCGTTAGTAACCCTGAGAGTCATATCACCTGTCTGATAACTCTACGGTTTCTCAAAACCTATAATGAATTACAGATATGAAATCCTGATCCGGTATCTAGTACTCAGGAAGTAGAGTTAATTAACTGACCATTTTCAATCATAAACACACACAAAGTCAAAGCCACAACATGCTTCGGATCCTGAATTTTGGCTTTCCAAGCCCTGCATTCCTTCTGCCAATACCCCTTCCCGTAACAATAGGAACATCCCTCCTTCCCTACTGTTAATCCCGAAACTTTTGCCCTTCTCTTTTCTTCTACCTTATCAACACCGCCTATCGGCTTTGTGGAGGTCTTCTTCTTCTCACCCTTGACATCCGCCTTAGATCCAGAAGAGGAAGATTCCCCAATAAGCAGAGCGGATGTCTCCCTGGTTTCCTTCAGGGTGCCCTCAACTGGAAGTATAACTTTCTTCCCCTTGGCATAAGTAGGAGGTAGGGACTTTAGAATCAAGTCAGCATATGACTCGTTCTCCAACGTAGTCTCCAGGACCGTGAGCTTTTTAATATAGCTAATCATTGTAGGGACGTGGTCCCCTCCGGATGATCCGACAGCCAACCTCGCTTGAAGCAATTCTTTCGAGGTATCATATCTTGCGATATGAGATTGCTCTCCATATAAAATTTGTTATGGAGGAAGATAGAATCCAACTCCATCTTCTCGTGCTGCCTCTGGTATACACCATCAACTGAGGCCAACACGAGGCACTTGGCATTCGCACAGTCTTTTTTCCTTGTCTTACGGATATCCTTATCCGCGACGGTAGAAACTGGACCTGGGACGGCGGGGGCTTGAGTAGTAATGAGGTGGTCCTGCTTGTCATAGGTAATGGACATGTCACGCCCCGCTTCCCAGAGTACGCTAAGATAGGCACGTGACATAGCCAACCATGCTACCTGTGGATAGGAAAATCCCTCCACGGTCACATTACGGCTGTAGAGATATCAAGAAGAGGAAAGTAAACTAAAACTATCTAGTACATGTCCATAAGCCAGAATAAAACGAGTCAAGAAATAATAATATGCGGAAGCAAAAGATCCAATAAATAAAACACCTGGAAAGTAAAACTGGATACCAAAAGGATCCTCACCGCTCGGTCTAACAGCAGCAGTACTCCTGATCAGTCCGCAACAAAGGTAGAGGATCTGGGCCATGCAAAACCCAGACGTCAGTGCGTCATAATATCAAGCAACAATACATCAAGTAGCAAGACATGCAGGTATGAGTATAAACGGTAAGACAGGTATAACAGCAATATAAATAAAGACAGTGAAGGGTAGTGTGCAGTGAGTAATCTAGACTGGTCTACTGGGTTAACCACTCTCAAGTCTTTGAAATCAATTTGATGAATCATCGATGTAACTCAATAGTATCCCGTGCGTGCCCGGGATCACGGTGAAGATTCTCGGGCTGAAATCGAGACATGCCGCTAGGCACTAAAAGGAAAAGGGGTAACGATGAATGATGTCAACAGCATCATCCTAAGGCTGGCCTAGCCTCTAAAAGGTAGTGGGTAACGATGGATGATGTCGGCAGCATCATCCCAAGGCTGGCCTAGCCTCTAAAACTGATCAGTAAAGGTATCGAACTATCGAGTTACAAGTCAGGTTTCATCATTGATTTCCCCATACCCCAAAGTTGTGTATTCAAGTCAAGTATTGGTAAATCTAGAGCTAATGCCAACACATGATCAGCAGGTAAAGGTTTGCCTGGATAGACAACAGGAAATGTCCGTAGAGACAACAGGTCAGGTTTGTTGGCATTAGTAACAAGATCAGGTAACAGGTAAAGCCATGGTACATCAGGTCAAGTCAGGTAGTATATAGGTATCATGTCATGTCAAGAGGTGCACGGTACCATGTCGTGTCAAGTAGTAGGCGTAACAAGCCATGTCAGGGGTGCACAAAATGTCATGTGGGTGCTCATAATCAAACTAACATAAGCATGGGTATACAAAACAAGTACGAGTACTAATGGAACAATAAAAATGGAACATTGTGATGTTATATGCAAATAAGTACAGATTAAAGCATATAGATATGATTAGGGTTAAAGTTAAAGTTCCAATACTAATTAAACTACAATTTATCAAATGTGGAATGTTAATATTTCAATGTTATACATTCAAGTGATCTAGGGATGCAATAATAT
Source organism: Agapanthus africanus (assembly GCA_030015575.1). Taxonomy (NCBI): domain Eukaryota; kingdom Viridiplantae; phylum Streptophyta; class Magnoliopsida; order Asparagales; family Amaryllidaceae; genus Agapanthus; species Agapanthus africanus. The sequence goes on from JASDDO010000019.1 coordinate 243,626,803, forward strand.
GTATACTAGACGAGATGGATGCAAACGGGTGTTTGAAAGGTTATAAACTATTTTAAAAAGGGTACTATGGGCTATGTAAATAATTATGTGATTTAAATACGGATGTAGGTACTAGGTATAGTAAATCAAAATGCAATATGGTATGTTCCAAGTTATAAATCTAAAATGATAAAATGGACATCGAATGTTAAAATGTAACGTGAGACATTAGATTAAATCTATAGGTTTCACATGTAATCAAATAAGTATAAAATATTATGAATAGCATGTAGCAAGTTTCACTTGCCTCGGGGATCACGATACGGGATGCGCACGCAGCGTCCAATGTCGGAAAATGTTGCAACATCCACACGCGCACACGAAACAGGTCCAGACACAGCAAGAAGGTAACCACGCAAGTAGAGGACGTCCACAGGGTTGCTCGGATCGTCGGCAGCGGCACGGCTTCGGCGATCACCGGAAAAGACAAGATCAAGAAAAGATAAAAGAAAGAAGAAGAAGAAGAAGAAAAAGAGAAGAAGAAGATAGGTTGGGGTCCCTTGGGTTTGGTGCTTGTGGACAGAGGCGAGGCCACGGGACAGTCGACATGGGTCGGCGACGACAAGGGTCGGCGGCGAGGCATAGGGTTGCGGTTTCTTGATGTCGGGCTTCATGCAGTAGTGTTAGGTTTGTGGGTGTCCCAGGTGATGAGGGAGAGGAAGTGGTGACGAGGTCATGGAGACGACGGCAAGGTCGGAGCTCCGGCGAAGAGGGCAGTGAGGGTCGCGGCACTCGGGGAGTTCTTGGTATCGGGGGTTTTTGGAGTTGATGATACGGTTGAGGAGAAGAGGAGGAGAGAAGAGGGAGGTGAGGAAGAAGAGGAGAAGGAGAAGGTGATGAAGATGGAGGTGGTGGCGACGGGGTTGTCGATGACGAGGATGACGACGAAGGCAGGGTTAGGGTTGTTGAGTTATATGCGACCAGGGACGAGAAGATGGGTTGTGCAGGCGGAGGAGGAGAGGAAGGAGAGAGAGAAGTGCCGACGAGGATGGTGGAAACAGCGAGGGGTCGCCGGGAAAAGGGAGGCGATGGGTGTCGTGGGTTTTCCTGGGTCGGGATCTTGGGAAAGAGGAAGCGAGGAGGTGGTGAGGTCGCGGGGATGAGGTGTTGGCAGCGAGGGGCTCAAGCGAGGTTGGAGGCAGCGACGGCGACGACGAGGCGAAGGTAAGGGTGTCGTGGCCGTGGGTTAGGGTTCGCATGAGAAAGGCAAAGGCGGGGATAGACTGAGGAAGACGAAAGAAGAGAAGGGAGAGAGACTCGTGATTAATTATTAAATGGATTTATAAAATCAGAAGGGAGAAAGAGAGACTGAGGGAAAAAGAAAGAGAGAGAGAGATCAAGATGAGAGAGAGATGGAGAGAGAAAGAGAGAGAGAGAGATCGAGATGAGAGAGAGAGAGGTGAACAGTAGGGAGAAAGAAATTTGGAAGTATGTGGGGGGGAGAGAAAGGGAGAGAGAGAAAGAGAAAGAGAAAGAGAAAAGGAGGAGAGAGAGAGAGAGGTAAGATTATGATTAAGTAAAATATTAAAGATTAATATTTAAAAAGGAAACCAGAAAGAGTTGAGATTTAATATATTCAAATATTTTTTTTGTTAAAAGCGTATTTGAATAGTTAGAAGGAAATAAAGAATATAATATTATAATATTAGTCCGTTTTGAGATTTTGGCAAATACAAACTTACTCCAAAACACTCCCGGATCGGGTCTAAAAATTCAGATTTAAAATACGAAAAATATAAGCGACTTCCAAATTTAAAAATGAAAGCTCAGGTAACGAAAATGCATACCCCCAAGAACGGATGCACGCACGTGCGCGTAGCCATCCAAACACGTCCGTTTCACTGAACGGGACGAGAACAAAATACGCGGATGCTACCACGGGGTTAGGGGTATCATGCAGGCTATGAAATGTATTTTTAAAATATTTTACGTGACTTAAAATGTTATAGGGTAAAAGATGCTATGCCAGATAAAATACCAGTATGCGATAAAGTTGAAAATGCACAAGTCTACATAACAAGTCAGGGTGATTCATAAATATGAATCAAACAAGCTTCAAGCAAGCGGGTCGGGTCGAATGCAATGTAAAGTGTAAAATACCATTCGCACCCAAAATACGTTAAATCAAGAAATATCACGAATAAAGAATTACGAGAACTGGAATTGGTATAAATGAACTCGGGTGTTACATTATACCCAACTACAAAAAGAATTTCGTCCTCGAAATTCCAAGAACAAGAAAGGATAAACAATAAAGAAACTACAAGAATAGGTGTGGAAACTTCTGTCGGATTTCATCCTCTCGTTCCCAAGTTGATTCTCCATGTGAACGGTTCCCCCAAGAAACAAGTACAAGAGAGATAACTTTGTTCTTAAGAACCTTTTCCCTTCGATCCACAATCGACATTGGTTGCTCCTCAAAAGTAAAATCTTCACGTACAGTTAGCTCCGAATGATCCAACACATGTGTTTCATCTCGAACATACTTACGGAGTTGAGATACATGAAACACGTCATGAACATTCGCCAAAGATAGTGGTAAAACCAATCGATAGGCCACTTCTCCAACACGCTCAATAATATCGAAAGGCCCAACGAATCGAGAGCTAAGCTTGCCTCGACTCCCAAAACAAATCACTACTCTAGTCGGTGATATCTTCAAGAATACAAGATCACCAACAGCGAACTCTAGAGGTCTTCTCAATGTAACTGCCCAACTCTTTTGTCGGTCTTGTGCTGTTTTCATATGATTCTGGATAGTATTAACCTTCTCAACTGTCTGCGCAACCAAATCTGGTCCCAACAATATTCGTTCACCGACATCGTCCCAACAAACAGGTGAACGACACTTGCGACCATATAAAGCCTCGAATGGAGCCATCTGAATAGTCGTCTGAAAACTGTCATTGTAAGAAAACTCCACTAAGTGTAGATGATCCTCCCATGAACCCTTGAAGTCTAACATGCAAGCTCTCAACATGTCTTCAAGAGTTTGGATCGTTCTCTCCGACTGGCCATCTGTCTGAGGATGATAGGCTGTGCTAAACTTCAATCGTGTCCCCAAACTTTCCTGTAAACTCCTCCAAAAGTGTGATAAGAAACGGGTGTCATGGTCGGACACGATACTCACCGGTACTCCATGCAATCTTACAATCTCCTGCATGTACCGTTATGCCAAAGCTTCTGTTGATTGACCAACTCGAAATGGTATGAAATGAGCTGCCTTGGTCAATCGATCAACAATCACCCAAACTGCATTGTTGCCTTTCGGACTCCTCGGTAGAGCCGTCACGAAATCCATGGTTATATGTTCCCACTTCCATTGAGGAATCGGAAGTGGTTGCAATAAACCAGCAACCCGTTGATGTTCAGCCTTAACTTGCTGACACACCAAGCACTTTGCTACAAAGCGGGCAATCTCCCGTTTTATGCCTTCCCACCAGAAATGTTGTCGTATATCTCGGTACATCTTCGTGCCTCCTGGATGTACGGAATATGCTGAACTGTGCGCCTCCTTCATAAGTTCTTCGTGAATGTCTCCTTTTGGCACACACAAACGGCTACCATAACGCAACGAACCATCTTCATGAATCAACAAGTCCGTTCGAAGTCCAGCTTCAACCTGTTCTTGAAACTTCTGCAATCTTGGGTCCTGCAATTGCGTTGTTTTAATACTTTCGATTAACGACGATTGTACTTGCAGCTGCATCAACTGTCTCGAAAAATACGGTAGCACAACCTCCAAATCGAATCTTCGAAAGTCTTCAATAAGTTGCTTCTGTGCAGTCAACATCTGAATTGCTGGCAACCGACTAAGCGCATCCGGCACAACATTAACTTTCCCCGGATGGTACTTAAGATCAAGATCGTAGTCAGCCATCAGCTCCAACCATCTACGCTGCCTCATATTAAGCTCCTTCTGTGTGAACACGTACTTTAGGCTTTTGTGATCGGTGAATATTTCGACCCTTTCGCCCAATAAGTAGTGTCTCCAAATCTTTAAAGCGAAGATCACAGCTGCAAGTTCCACGTCATGAGTTGGGTAATTCTTCTCATGGGTCTTCAACTGTCTTGATGCATACGCTATAACTTTCCCATGCTGCATCAAAACACATCCCAAACCTTTTTCCAGATGCGTCGCTATGAATCACCAATTCTCCGGAACCGTCTGGTACGGTTAAAACAAGTGCGGTTATCAACCTTTGCTTCAACGCCTCAAAAGCTGATGCACATCTATCCGTCCATTCGAACGGTACTTCCTTCCGCGTAAGCTTGGTCAAAGGCTCAGCTAAGCGAGCAAAATTCTCCACGAACCTTCTGTAATATCCGGCAAGTCCAAGAAAACTTCTGATCTCTGCAACGTACTTCGGAATCGGCCAATCTCGAACTACTGTAATCTTTTCGGAATCAACGGCGATTCCGTCTCCGGACATGACATGCCCCAAAACTTCATTTCTTCAAGCCAAAACTCGCACTTGCTCATCCTTGCCTACAATCTTTCTTGCCTCAATGTCTGTAGTGCGATCATCAAGTGTTCGGCATGCTCTTCAATGCTCCACGAGTAAACCAGAATATCATCAATGAACACCACTATAAACTGGTCCAAGAATGGTGAAAAGATTCGGTTCATCAAGTCCATAAATATCGCCGGTGCATTCGTGACTCCGAATGGCATCACTAAATACTCATAATTTCCATACCGAGTTCGGAACACAGTCTTGCAAATATCTTCTGATTTAACTCAGACCTGAAGATATCCAGATCGCAAATTCAGTTTCGAGAATACCCTCGCGCCACTAAGTTGCTCGAATAATTCGCCAATGCGAGAGATCGGGTACTTATTCTTAATAGTCACCCGGTTCAATTCTTGATAATCGATGCACATTTTCCTTGTGCCATCTTTCTTCTGGACTAGAAGAACTGGAGCTCCCCAAGGTGAACTGCTGCTGCGAATCCAACCCTTCTCTAGCAATTCGGTAACTTGCTTCTTTACTACTTCCAACTCCACTGGTGCCATCGGATAGTACGCCTTTGAGATTGGCGCTGCACCAGGAACAAGATCGATTGCGAACTCCACATTTCGTTTTGGCGGTAAACCCGAGATGTTCTTGAACACATCCATGAACTCTCGAACTACAGCTGGCGCTTTCTCCTTATCAACTTCCATCGACGAAAGAACACTGTTTGTCGGCCTAGCCCTAAACTCGACTGGCCCGACAGCACCGCTTCCTCCAGCAAAACAAACTCCGGATGTCCGGGAATCTGGAAAATCACTTCCTTTGTCCTACAATCAATGTGAGCGTGGACAGTGCCGAGAAAATCCATTCCCAAGACAACAACAAACAAAGGGATGCACCAGAATTGAATAATTCTAATGCAGGAAGGACATGAACAAGTAGGATGCTTGAAACGATTTCACCTGAAGCCAAATACTGAAGAAGATAAGCACGGTAAACAGGATTCAAGCTTGTGATAAAATGTGAACTGGAAAGCAAGAGAAACAAGGCAATATAACAATCATGGAACAAGAAGTGAATCAAAACTGGGACTCCAAGTTACTTAAATAGAGTACCGCATTGTAACCATGCTGCAGTTCATAGTTACAATCACATAACTCCACTCAAGTCGCCCAAATCCTAGTATAAGAATCAAGGAACAGGGAGAAACAATAGAGAACCAAAAAGGTTTCAAGCCGAGATGCAAAGTCGTTTGCATATCGTCAAGACAAGGATCAAGAGAAAGATATGATTCAAGAATCATGATAGCAATGTGGCAGGACATGTTCCTAATCACGAGTATTCTGATTCGTGTATTGGGTCCAATACCCAACTACAAAGAATCAAACCCGATTAACCTAAACCATATGCCTCTGATACCAAAAGAACCATGTCGCGCCCCGCTTCCCATAGTACGCTAAGATAGACATGTGACATAGCCAACCATGCTACCTGTGGATAGGAAAAACCCTCCACAGTCACATTACGGCTGTAGAGATATCAAGAAGAGGAAAGTAAACTAAAACTATCTAGTACATATCCATAAGCCAGAATAAAACGAGTCAAGAAATAATAATATGCGGAAGCAAAAGATCCAATAAATAAAACACCTGGAAAGTAAAACTGGATACCAACAGGATCCTCACCGCTCGGTCTAACAGCGGCAGTACTCCTGATCAGTCCGCAACAAAGATAGAGGATCTGGGCTATGCAAAACCCAGACGTCAGTGCGTCATAATATCAAGCAACAATACATCAAGTAGCAAGACATGCAGGTATGAGTATAAACGGTAAGATAGGTATAGCAGCAATATAAATAAGGACAGTGAAGGGTAGTGTGCAGTGAGTAATCTAGACTGGTCTACTGGGTTAACCACTCTCAAGTCTTTGAAATCAATTTGATGAATCATCGATGTAACTCAATAGTATCCCGTGCGTACCCGGGATCACGGTGAAGATTCTCGGGCTGAAACCGAGACATGCCGCTAGGCACTAAAAGGAAAAGGGGTAACGATGAATGATGTCAACAGCATTATCCCAAGGCTGGCCTAGCCTCTAAAAGGTAGTGGGTAACGATGGATGATGTCGGCAGCATCATCCCAAAGCTGGCCTAGCCTCTAAAACTGATCAGTAAAGGTATCGAACTATCGAGTTACAAGTCAGGTTTCATCATTGATTTCCCCATACCCCCAAGTTGTGTATTCAAGTCAAGTATTGGTAAATCTAGAGCTAATGCCAACACAGGATCAGCAGGTAAAGGTTTGCCTGAATAGACAACAGGAAATGTCCGTAGAGACAACAGGTCAGGTTTGTTGGCATTAGTAACAAGATCAGGTAACAGGTAAAGCCATGGTACATCAGGTCAAGTCAGGTAGTATATAGGTATCATGTCATGTCAAGAGGTGCACGATACCATGTCGTGTCAAGTAGTAGGCAAAACAAGTCATGTCTGGGGTGCACAAAATGTCATGTGGAATCTCATAATCAAACTAACATAAGCATGGGTATACAAAACAAGTACGAGTACTAATGGAACAATAAAAATGGAACATTGTGATGTTATATGCAAATAAGTACAGATTAAAGCATATAGATATGATTAGGGTTAAAGTTAAAGTTCCAATACTAATTAAACTACAATTTATCAAATGTGGAATGTTAATATTTCAATGTTATACATTCAAGTGATCTAGGGATGCAATAATATGTATACTAGACGAGATGGATGCAAACGGGTGTTTGAAAGGTTATAAACTATTATAAAAAGGGTACTATGGGCTATGTAAATAATTATGTGATTTAAATACGGATGTAGGTACTAGGTATAGTAAATCAAAATGCAATATGGTATGTTCCAAGTTATAAATCTAAAATGATAAAATGGACATCGAATGTTAAAATGTAACATGAGACATTAGATTAAATCTATAGGTTTCACATCTAATCAAATAAGTATAAAATATTATGAATAGCATGTAGCAAGTTTCACTTGCCTCGGGGATCACGATACGGGATGCGCACGCAGCGTCCAATGTCGGCAAATGTTGCAACATCCACACGCGCACACGGAACAGGTCCAGGCACAGCAAGAAGGTAACCACGCAAGTAGGGGACGTCTACAGGGTTGCTCGGATCGTCGGCAGCGGCACGGCTTTGGCGATCACCGGAAAAGACAAGATCAAGAAAAGATAAAAGAAAGAAGAAGAAGAAGAAGAAAAGGAGAAGAAGAAGATAGGTTGGGGTCCCTTGGGTTTGGTGCTTGTGGACAGAGGCGAGGCCAGGGGACAGTCTATATGGGTCGGCGACGACAAGGGTCGGCGGCGAGGCATAGGGCTGCGGTTTCTTGATGTCGGGCTTCATGCAGTGGTGTTAGGTTTGTGGGTGTACCAGGTGATGAGGGAGAGGAAGTGGTGACGAGGTCATGGAGACGACGGCAAGGTCGGAGCTCCGGCGAAGAGGGCAGTGAGGGTCGCGGCGCTCGGGGAGTTCTTGGTATCGGGGGGTTTTGGAGTTGATGATGCGGTTGAGGAGAAAAGGAGGAGAGAAGAGGGAGGTGAGGAAGAAGAGGAGAAGGAGAAGGTGATGAAGATGGAGGTGGTGGCGACGGGGTTGTCGACGGCGAGGATGAATACGAAGGCAGGGTTAGGGTTGTTGAGTTATGTGCGGCCGGGGACGAGAAGATGGGTTGTGCAGGCGGAGGAGGAGACGAAGGAGAGAGAGAAATGCCGACGAGGGTGGTGGCAACAGCGAGGGGTCGCCGGCAAAAGGGAGGCGACGGGTGTCGTGGGTTTTCCTGGGTCGGGATCTTGGGAAAGAGGAAGCGAGGAGGTGGTGAGGTCGCGGGGATGAGGTGTTGGCAGCGAGGGGCTCAGGCGAGGTTGGAGGCAGCGACGGCGACAACGAGGCGAAGGTAAGGGTGTCGTGGCCGTGGGTTAGGGTTCGCATGAGAAAGGCAAAGGCGGGGATAGACTGAGGAAGACGAAAGAAGAAAGGGGAGAGAGACTCGTGATTAATTATTAAATGGATTTATAAAATCAGAGGGGAGAGAGAGAGACTAAGGGAAAAAGAAAGAGAGAGAGAGATGAGAGAGAGAGGGAGAGAGAAAGAGATAGAGAGAGATCGAGATGAGAGAGAGAGAGAGGTGAACAGTAGGGAGAAAGAAATTTGGAAGCATGTGGGGGAGAGAGAAAGGGGGAGAGATTTTGCGTGAGAGAGAGAAAGAGAAAGAGAAAAGGAGGGGAGAGAGAGAGAGACAGGTAAGATTATGATTAAGTAAAATATTAAAGATTAATATTTAAAAAGGAAACCATAGAGAGTTGAGATTTAATATATTCAAATATTTTTTTGTTAAAAACGTATTTGAATAGTTAGGAGGAAATAAAGAATATAATATTATAATATTAGTCCGTTTTGAGATTTTGGCAAATACAAACTTACTCCAAAACACGCCCGGGTCGGGTCTAAAAATTCAGATTTAAAATACGAAAAATATAAGCGACTTCCAAATTTAAAAATGAAAGTTCAGGTAACGAAAATGCATACCCCTAAGAACGGATGCACGTACGTGCGCGTAGCCATCCAAACACGTCCGTTTTACTGAACGGGACGAGAACAAGATGCGCGGATGCTACCACGGGGTTAGGGGTATCATGCAGGCTATGAAATGTATTTTTAAAATATTTTACGTGACTTAAAATGTTATAGGGTAAAAGATGCCATGCCAGATAAAATGCCAGTATGCGATAAAGTTGAAAATGCACAAGTCTACATAACAAGTCAGGGTGATTCATAAATATGAATCAAACAAGTTTCAAGCAAGCCGGTCGGGTCGAATGAAATGTAAAGTGTAAAATACCATTCGCACCCAAAATACGTTAAATCAAGAAATATCATGAATAAAGAATTACGAGAACTGGAATTGGTATAAATGAACTCGGGTGTTACAGGACATCTGGACAAACCTTTGCAAGTCAATATAGTATAATTCAGTCATTTTATTATCTATCTGTAATTTAATCTGGTCACCTGATCGCTGCAATAAGGAGAGAGAGAAGAAAACACTCAGTGTGATACTCTTGCAAGTTTAGATTGGTTTTTAGTTTATCTAAACAGGATAGCTCCCGCTATTTCTCGAATCCTTCCTCAAGCCATAAAAGAAGAATTAGTCAGGATTAATCTCACCGTACAATACTTGCTTAACCGTTCGGTCAGGCTGGTGTCGGTACTTCGAGAGAGGTTTTACGACGCTTTCACGAAGTTCCTTAATTAAAAAACCTCTTTTCCCTGGAGGCGTAGCCCCGCTAACACTGTTCTAGACACCTACTTGGTTTATAGCATTGATCGTTAAGTGAAGAATCTCCCGAGGAGTAGCGGATACTCATAGTAGGATCGGGATCCAAATATCATTGTGTGATAATCCTGAAGGAATCCTACCAATATTATCACACTCCAAATGGTATGCAGCACTAGCAAATTTCAGTTTCTTTAGAAACTCCCGATGTGGATTTTTGCCCCATACTCTTATGACCTTGACGAAGGCCAACATATCATAAGTCACATGTTAAGTTCTACCCGTCATTGTTCAGGTTAATTTGAACCCACCCGTACATACTCTTGACGAAGATCAAAATAGTAGTACGACTGTCATAAACCAACACATCTATCTATGCTACAGATGAATATCCAGAAGCTACCAATCACTATACTTTGGCGAAAGTCAAAATACATAGTTTGAATACTACTAAATATTCAACTGAAATGACGGAGGGCTACGAATGGTTTTGGCGAAACCGTGAACGTAGTGAACTTGATATAATCGAAGAAACCTGATAGCTTTTAAAAGGAGTGGTTTAAGCTCCGCGTTTAAAAGTCTCCTGTTTTAAAATAACCGAGTGGTTTTAAAATTATTCCAACGATTCAGCTTTGGTTTGTTTGCTTTGCATTAATATAATGCAGTCTCATCAATTAACCTACCATTGTAGAAAACAACGAAAATACAACGTACGCTTATGCCATCCGCATTCACCACGGGGCCCTGTCATCATCCGTTAGGTTACTTAACTAACGACAGAGCGGGGGATGGACTAGCGCGGATGCAAAACATAAGCAACGTCTATTATATAATATATATATATATATAATAATGTCCATTCATCAGACGCAATGATAGGCATTCCAGATCACAGATGAACACATTGGATATACTAGGAATTTCACGTTTCGTTTGAGGCTGTAACGAAAGACGGATTCCACGGTCGTGATGAATAGCCAAACCCCACCCTAGACCCCTATGGGTGCGGCAAACTACCCGCCAAATACCTGAAGTGAAGCAACCTCCTTCATCAAAGTGAGTAGGTCAGTCGGCATTTCAAAGTACCCAGTAGTTTGTGCACCCCGCCTTGGGTCTATCCTAGGATCAAAAACAGTAAAAGAAATAATATAACGGTGGATACAAGCTCAACTCGGATGTGCCCCGCAAAAATAATATTACATTACTTTACAATTTTATATCGAATGAAAGAATGAAAACCCCCATCTCACATCCTCGGCTATTCATCCACGACGATCTAACAAGTTCATATACACAAACCATCATAATATCATCACAGATATGTGCAACCCCGACTAATCGACGTATAGCAATTAGTCAACGTTTCCAAACACATATATACAACACAAATCTTGTAAAGTAACTACGATATTAGAATTCCGCACGCAATTAGCAAACTTAAACAATTTTCCAAGACTTGAAAATCCAGTGAGTTAAAGTTCCAAAACCGATAGTTTTGAGCCAATTCGGAAGTCCGAATCAAATGAAACGCGCCCGAACCTTTGCGGGAAGTTAGTGTATGAAATTAACTTCGAGTCGGGAGCCTAAAGGGGGTACCCCACCCCTGAGGCCACCACGAGGTGGCCAGGGGGTGAGGCAGACCCGAAACTGCCCAAGGTGGGGCAGTTTCGGGTCCCCACCGCCAAGACCACCTTGTGGTGATCTTGGGGAGTGGTACCAGCCATTTGGCCCCCCTGGAGGATCCCCGAGGTGCGCACACTCCACCCCGCGGCTTCTCAGTTCAAACCGTGAGCCCGCGGGATGTGCAAACAACTCAAAACTTCATTTTTGAAAACTGTTTTTCGGCAATTTTTGCGCGACAAAAAACGGCGGAATTCTAACATCGCTACAAGCTATCTAAGGTTTATGAGAGGCTCTGATACCACTGTAAGTCGGTGTCACACACCCTACGTGTTCGCGGGGAGGCGGAATTTGCAAAAAATGATTTTTACGGGATTCGCAATATCGACTAGAACTAAGGATCGCCCATAAACCATAGCTAGCAAACAACATGAGGTTTAACTACTATGATACGAAGTTATACCTCACGATTCAAGTCCTTCGGGTCTTCATCGCTGTCCTCATCATCATCGTAGGCTCCAAGGATCGATCCGGATTGTAGCTTCCTCGTCAGCTTCCTCAAGTCAAAGACGATCCACCCGAGAGTCTATAGTCCGAGCTCCAACCTCAAATCCGAGGTAACTAGGGCAATTAGCTTGCTAAACTTGATGGCCTAGGTGATGTAGAGAATAAAGATGGATTTATTTGTCTCTTGAAACCCTAGTTTACTCAACTCATAAGACCTTAAGGGTTTTTGATGTGAGGAAGAAGAAGAGAGCTAGCTTGAGGAAAGAGAAAATGGTTTTTGATAATGATAATGATAATAATGAGATGGCTCTCTTGACTTGACTACAAGTATGGAAAGAAAATATCCCACCCAAAATATCTAGTGCCACAAAATATCTCACAAAAAATATCTAGTCAAAGAGTCAAACCAAGTCAAGTGGTCAAACCAAGTCAAACCAAGTCAAGTAGTCAAAACAAGTAGCAATGTCTCAATTATCATTTACAAAAATAACAAATACTTTCCTCCACCTCATAATTGTTTTAATCAAGTCAATAGTCAAAACCCTAATGATGTGTCTCCTTCTATTCCCCTCTCATCCGTATATACATACCAGCATTCGTGTTCCGAGAAACACGAATACAAAGAGACGAAATTGATCCATCAATATAATATTAGGATCCGGCTTAAACCAAAGCCCGCTAGTATTATCCTCCCGAACATCATACACGCATAGGTGCACGTAAGTGATCGAAGCCCTGCCGTAAAATCATACGGCCTCTACACTTTTTGCCCGGTGCAGGGAAACTCTCTATGTGGGACTCTAAAAACTCGACACTACGCTGGCCGTAGGTTTAACCACAGGCCACAAGCAGTACTGGCTGCATGATTGATATGAAAATTCGTTTGGTTTGAAATGAAAAGTATAATCACGATCAAAGAATTTATAACCGCAATCAATAACGGTGTCAATGTAGTTCGTTAATGAGCACGGATCGTCCATTGAGATTCGTGTATTTCTTCGTTCTTGCTTTAGTTGAGCCGAAAGAAAATAGTAAAGAAAATTCAAGAAAATGAATCAAAATTTATTAGATGAAATATTTTCAAGAAAAATCAAGAAAGAGTTTAAGATTTAGTAATCAAGAAAGTGTCCAAGATCAATTTTAGTTATTGAAGAATAGCTTGTAAGATTCGATAGGAATTGGTAGCAATGATGAATACTAAAAATGACTCATCTTATCTATTGATGAATTATAGCTAGAACGATAGCGATGAATGAAGATTAGGGATCTTTTGAAGAAACTAGGGTTTCTCCTTCACCATCCCTTGTCTTTTCATTGATCACCACTCAAATCTAGCCTTTAGTAAAAAAAATCATCACCCATTTAATCCCAAATTGCAACGAAATTATCAAGAACGGTGATCTCGCTCCAAATTTGGTCGTTGACGATTCTTTTTTCTAAAGTTCATAATTCTTATAAGACTTAAGATGCGTATAGGATTTCATCACCATTTGATCTACCGAATTCCTTTGAATCCTTAGCAAGCAGAGATTTACTCACGCATCATGATAATAAAAGAATCAAGAATTAGAAATTTCATAATGCGAAAATTTAATGAAAACGAGAATTAACAATTGATCACCTTTATTATTCAACTTCTAATTACACTTTCCTTCAATCCGAGATTACAAGAATTGCTCTCGATCGCTCCCTTGAAGAGGTAACTATTCCGTCGAATTTCGCTTTGCTCGATCTTCATGAGACTTGGACCTATCGAGGATCTCGTGCTCTTGATGACGATCGGCTTCACGTAAAGGATCTTGAATGTCGTCGCTCGATGTTGTTCTCAACGATTCTTGATTTGGATCTTGATTTAGAATTGAATTGGATTTACAAGTTGTGTCACTCAACTTGTGTAATGAATTATTCAACTAAAAATTGAGTAACCACCAAAATGAAGGTTTAGGTCCTTTATATAGCCCTTCACCAATCTTCCACTAGAAGTTAGGTCAATCTTCCCCAAGAAACTAGGTAGTTGTAGGGAAACTTCTAGAATAAGGTAGTTATCAAGCTTTCTCAAGAAGCTAAGCTGTTGTAGGGAAGTTTCCAGAATAAGATTGTTACAATGGAGCATCCTCAGCAAGCTAGGAAGTTGAGATGAAGCTTCTGAAAAAGTATCGTCACCGGATCCCCCAACTCGGCCGCGGATCCACGGCTGATCGGCCTGACTCGGCCGCGGATCCACGGCCGTTTGGTGAGCTTGTTGCCTCATTTTCTCTGTGTATTCTGGTGTTAGCCAATTAGTGTTCAGATGATATCTAGAATTTTCTTATCTCTTCTGAATCTCTGCCAGATTTTAATTCTTTGATTTCCTGTATTTTAATCGGCGAATTTGCGATTCCGATATCTGTCCTGAAATAATTTTCTGCATAAAAATCTAAATGAAGAATGTTGGAGATATACAATATCATGCGTGAAATAATAAACACACAATTTCCTTCCAAAATGTTGATTATAATGTATAACACGTGGTATTTGATATTTTCTAGACGAACTTGTAATACATGTTATATTTATAACAAACATCCTTAGATGAATAGAAAAGCGAGGAAATTGTTATGTTAAAGATTGCAATATTTTCGACTGAACAAATTTCTCCAAACTTGATTTTAATCGTCTTGAGCAAAATTCTTTTATTCAAGAGAAGGAGAAAATAGAAAGAGAGAAAAACTAACTAGCACACTTTCATAGGCAACACGATTGCACTGAGCACGTGGAACAAGCCTTTAAACCTCTAGGTGTCTCTAGTAGGAGGAGTGTTGTCTCCTGAGCGTTTTCAGCGAATTGCACCCACAAAATCCTATAATATAAAAAGACTGTGAAAGTTACATATAAAGATAAGAATTATAAAAGAAAAAACTTGAAAATCAGAGTTTCCAACTACACTAGTTTTTCGGTTGTCATGAGTCCTATCTTAATAGTCATGAAAAAATGTTAGAAATCACATCATCCCTCAATAAAACATCGCATTTATTCTTTATCCCTACCTTTCTTCCAAACACCGATCATATACCCCTACGTGTGTGTAAAAGACATCCCTACACTCGGAGAATTCAATTCAAACTATCATACTCTTGTCCAGCTATCTCAGTACTTTTTAGTCGGTGAATATTTTAGATGGAATTGCTCACACATTCTTCATGCGACCGTTAATACTTCTTGAGGTACTAACCGACCGATTACTCAATGTGCTCACATATTAGGCGTAATTAGCAATTTTCTCGTCTTGCAACACCTAAAACTTAGCAGTGACTCCCAAACCAGTTGGTCTAAGGCACCAGGTGATGAAGCACCCTCGCTATATTTTTTTATGCCGCTTTGGTGATTACAAAACCAGTATTCATTTTTCTTCACCATTTTATACTTTTATACTTCATTTATTATTTTCTTCGTACTTTGGCTTTTAGACAAGAGCATTTCAAGGTATTCTCTACTATCCCGAATTTCAAGACGTGTGTAAGTGTGTATAGTAGGGTATCAACGTTCAGATATTTAGCTTCCAGAATAGGAATTATTTTTCAGACTTATTTTTATTCTTAGATTAGTGACTTCCTTCATCTTACTAACTCTTGGGACAACGGCTCATAACTACTTATTACTAGTTTCGTTTAAGAAAACATCTAACTTTCTTGGTTTTCTTAAATTCTTCCAATCTTTTAAATGTAATTTTTCACTTTCTAATCTTTTATTATAAAAGAAATTTTTTTGAGAATTTTATGCTTATGCAAAGTGTAATGCAAAGTGATGTGTAAATACGCACAAACCTCCCCCAAACCTGTTTACAGCAGTGTCCTCACTGTTGTCTCTTTTTAAATCTCATAACCTGTAGGCTTGGGAGGAAAAGTTATTAACAGGGATAAGAATAAATGAACGTGAAAATCCTCCCCCAAACTTATTTTTGGTTCACAATTTTATGTACAAATTTTATTTTCAAAAGCCAAAAATATCCGCCCCCCCCCCCAACTTGAGTTAAACAATATTAAGCATTTTAAGTGGGGGTAAAGTTATTGGTCAATGCCAAGCTTTGCAAAGACCAAAAGTTAATACCAACCATTTAAAGATTTTATCAATGTAATGCACCGGTTGGTGGAAGAATATGTTATGTAGAGCCAAGAAGAAGTGGGGAAGAAATAAGAGGTGGTATGGAAAGGATTTGCGTCTCGATTTGGAGAGACGACACAATGATAATGATGGATTACTCGCATTCTCGTTATTGTTAAGAAATAGGTGTGATGGTTCAACTTCTTTGGTTTGGGGTTGATTCATCACAACTCCCGTGTCTGCTAAGAATGCAAGTTCATCAGCGAAAATTTCTTCAAAACTTTCATCGATATCCCAAAGAATATTCTCATTTAAAAGAACGGGATAATACTCAGACTCCATAACAGGTTCATAATAAGTGTTAGATGTTGATCTGGACAACTCGAAAGAAGGGTCCGTATGTGTATAATATATCGCTGGGTCAAACAACAACGTACTAAGGGAGTCTGGATCAGTATCGTGAAGCTGTTCAGATTCGCTGCTGTCATCATCCATCATGTTGACAGAACATACATGAGCATAGGGTTCGGAGGGTTGACTTCCCAACTTGTAAATGTTAAGCTCAATTGACCTATTCCCGAAGGATAGGTTCATAGAGCCATTTTGACAGTTGATTATAGCGTTGGAAGTAGCCAAAAAGGGCCTATCAAGAATCACCGGAATTTGGTTCCGTGGGTTCGCTACAGGCTGTGTATCTATAACAATAAAGTCCATAGGGAATATAAATTCCCCGACATTTATCAACACATCCTCAAGCTCACCCCTAGATTTGGTGATAGATCGATCGACCATCTATAGAGTTGTGTTCACGGGCTTTAACTCTCCGATACCTAATTGCTCATAGACAGAATATGGAAGCAAGTTAACACTAGCGCCAAGGTCGAGTAGAGCACGGTTGATATTTTACCCCCAATAGAAATAGATATTGTAGGACAGCCAGGGTCCTTACGTTTCTTGGATAATTGTTGTGTAAAAGCTCTGCTTACATTACTCGACATGAATACCTTTTTGGGCACTTGAGTTTTTCTCTTCCTAGTGCACAAGTTCTTAAGTATTTTCGCATAAGCTGGAACTTGTTGTATAGTATCTAGGAGAGGGATATTTATGTTAACTTGTTTAAACATTTCCACAATCTTCTCCATTTGTGTGTTAGGTTTGTTGGGCCTCAACTTATCTAAAAATGAAGCTTTATCAATAAGTGTTGGGTCCAACATTTGTGGAGAAGTTTGTGAGGGTGGAATCGATCCCAGAATTGGAGTGGGGATCATCTTATGTTGACTCGAGGAGGTGGGCGGAGGGTTCAAGCTTTGGGGAAATAGAGAATAGGCTCGAAAGAAGAAGGTAAACTAGACGAAATAGGATAAGAAGTAGAAGTGGAAGCCGAGATGTCATTGATTATTTCATCATTATCAGTATCAATCTGTTCACCGACTTGATTATTCAGCACTCTTCCGGATCTCAACGTTGTAATGGCACTCACATTGTAGTGTTGTGAATGCCCAGGATTCGGTAGGGGTTGAGATGGAAGTTTCCCTTTCTCTCTAGCACTCATTTCGGAATTTAATCGTGCAATTTGTGCTTCTAACAATTTAATACTCTCACCATGGGAGACGGTGTTTTGAAGTAAAGTTTGGATAGAAGACGTTAAAATATAATTTGTTTGCATGGAATGTTTAATGAACATGTCTAGTGCAGAGGGATTATCGGTACCGGCAGAAGAAGGATCAAAGTTATTGGCTGGGTTTTGTAAAGGTTGCGGTTGAAATGGGTGCTGACTCAGTTGTGGTGGTTGCTGTTGTTATGGAGGGACCCTTTGAAAGTTATTTTGGTTTGGAACCGTATTTTGAGTTTGGTGTTGGTTCCAAGCAAAATTAGGGTGATTCCTCCAACCCTGATTATAAGTGAACAAATAAGGATCGTTTCTAGGTTGCTGCTGAAAAGTAGCATGAGTATGCTCTTGACCTTGAAACGGAGAATTCAAAGAACATTCTTCCGTCAAATGTGATGGGTTGGAACAACAACCACACACGGTTTTGGGGAACGTGAATTGATTTAGGGAGGCTGAAGAGAATTTGATTGATATTCGAAAATCCGATTGTTTGATATGAAAAGTATAATCATAATCTAAGATTTTATAACCGCAATCAATAACGGTGTCGTTATAGTATGGTGGTGAGTATTCCCGTCTGTCACGCGGGTGACCCGGGTTCGATCACCGACAACGACACCATTTGATTGATATGAAAATCCATTTGGTTTGAAATAAAAAGTATAATCACAATCAAAGAATTTATAACCGCGATCAATAACGTGTCGATGTAGTTCGTTAATGAGCACGGGTCGTCCACTGAGATTCGTGTATTTATTCGTTCTTGCTTTAATTGAGCCGAAAGAAAATAGTAAAGAAAATTCAAGAAAATGAATCAAGATTTATTAGATAAAATATTTTCAAGAAAAATCAAGAAAGAGTTTAAGATTTAGTAATCAAGAAAGTGTCCAAGATCAATTTTAGTTATTGAAGAATAGCTTGTAGGATTCGATAGGAATTAGTAGCAATGATGAATACTAAAAATAACTCATCTTATCTATTGATGAATTATAGCTAGAACGACGGCGATGAATGAAAATTAGGGATCTTTTGAAAAAACTAGGGTTTCTCCTTCGCTATCCCTTGTCTTTTCATTGATCACCATTCAAATTTAGCCTTTAGCAAAGAAAATCATCACTCATTTAATCCCAAATTGCAACGAAATTATCAAGAACGGTGATCTCACTCCAAATTTGGTCGTTGACGATTTTTTTTCCTAAAGTTCATAATTCTCATAAGACTTAAGATGTGTATAGGATTTCATCACCATTTGATCTACCGAATTCCTTCGAATCCTTAGCAAGTGGAGATTTACTCACGTATCATGAAAATAAAAGAATCAAGAATTAGAAATTTCATAATGCGAAAATTTAATGAAAACGAGAATTAACAATTGATCACCTTTATTATTCAACTTCTAATTACACTTTCCTTCAATCCAAGGTTATAAGAATTGCTCTCGATCGCTCCCTTGAAGAGATAACTATTCCGTCAAATTTCGCTTTGCTCGACCTCCGTGAGACTTGGACCTGTCGAGAATCTCGTGCTCTTAATGACGATCGACTTCACGTAAAGGATCTTGAATGTCGTCGCTCGATATTGTTCTCAACGATTCTTGATTTGGATCTTGATTTGGAATTGAATTGGATTTACAAGTTGTGTCACTCAACTTGTGTAATGAATTGTTCAACTAAAAATTGAGTAACCACCAAAATGAAGGCTTAGGTCCTTTATATAACCCTTCACCAATCTTCCACTAGATGCTAGGTCAATCTTCCCCAAGAAGCTAGGTGGTTGTAGAGAAACTTCTAGAATAAGGTAGTTATCAAGCTTCCTCAAGAAGTTAGGCTATTGTAGGGAAGTTTCCAGAACAAGCTTGTTACAATGGAGCATCCTCGGTAAGCTAGGAAGTTGAGATAAAGCTTCTGGAAAAGTATCGTCACCGGAGCCCCCAACTCGGCCGCTGATCCGCAGCGGATCGGCCTGACTCGGCCGCGGCTCTGCGGTCGTTTGGTGAGCTTGTTGCCTTATTTTCTCTGTGTATTCTGGTGTTGGCCAATTGGTGTTCAGGTGATATCTAGAATCTTCTTATCTCTTCTGAATGTTTGCCAAATTTTAATTCTTTGATTTCCTGTATTTTAATCGGCAAATTTGCGATTCCGATATCTATCCTGAAATATTTTTTTGCACAAAAATCTCAATGAAGAATGTTGGAGATATACAATATCATGCGTGAAATAATAAACACACAATTTCCTTTCAAAATGTTGATTATAATGTATAACACGTGGTATTTGATATTTTCCAGACGAACTTGTAATGCATGTTATATTTATAACAAACATCCTTAGATGAATAGAAAAGTAAGGAAATTGTTATGTTAAAAATTGCAATATTTTCGACTGAACACTGCACGTAACGGTCCCCAGGTAGATGTCGATAAGAAGGCCGATGAGGAAAACCCATCCGAACTCCTACTGAGCCTGGATGTGACAATCTCTGTACAGTCTGGTCTGTTCGTCTAAGAGTATCGCATATTGGGCCTAGGGGGCGGTAATCGTCAGACCCGTAATAGCGCAATAAGTCATGTCGGAGAGTAGCCCAATACAACCTGAAAAACTACTGGAATACCTACCAGTAAATCTCGCTTGCCTTGGCCAAGGACTTTGTGTAATGGTTTTTTGAACACAGCGCGATATCAACCCCCAATACCGGGAGAGACGAATCTTATTTAACCGCTACTGCCTCCAAGTGCTTTGGGACTGCACCTGACTACTACCTGTTTGCATGACTCCTTTGAGCCATGGTAGGGTAGTAATCAAAGTACAGTGGGAACACACTTGAGGCGAAGCAGCAGTGTCAAGCCGACGGACTAAGCTGTACTCATGTCACTTGGGAACTGCTACCCAACGACAAGTATAATACCCACCAACAGTTCCCGACGAGTCTTGTCCAGTGTACTCATAACCTAATGAGCACCTGCATACTATCTCCAGTATGACGTACTGATGGTTGTGGGACAGACCATTTCCCCTGCTGGGATGAGAAGCGTATACATTAGTCTACTGTGGAGTATCGATACCCCGTCTCGATAATCCTACGACTAGAGATCTGTATAGGATGTGCTTATAGATTACCCAGCCCCCACTAGTGTGACTGCCATCACAACGCTGGAAATCAAACAAAGATCCTAAGGGCTCTACCAATATGTATAAGCGATATGCTAAAAGAAACACATGCACATATTGAGCTAGAAATAAACCAGATAGCATACTACCATTTCGAGTAAGACTGTTACTATATCCGTGTATATCCCAAGCTCATATTAAGTAATATACAATACAGCATGATACAATAATGGCCTCTAGGGCATATATCACTAACAGTTAAACTATAAAAATGGTTTTCTTTGGAATTGTATTTTAAAACTCCTTTACAAATAAAGCTCTACAACCCTTTTTAGGGGACCCGCTATTGGATGGTGCGGATTATCGCACATTCTTAGGCTAGTAGAGCGAGATGCAGACCTCCTCATGGAGCATTCGGTCTCAAAAGGTTTTTAATACGGTTTTTAAGAAAACGAAATTTTCTACTTAAATAAAAATATTATTTTTTTATAATTATATAAATATTATAAATCCATATATTTTCAAAATATAATAACATTATAATTTTTTAAATAAAAAAATTACAAGTTTTCACCAAAATACTATCAAGATACCAACAAAAGTCAAGCCTTACAGTAAAATACCATGAACTTTCCAAGCTAAGCTATTATCATTAAAATACTTCAAATCCTTATAATTCACATTCATAGAAACCCTAAATAATATAAATAACTTCTCGAGGTTATTTTAAAACTATATTAAAAATATTTTTCATAAACCCCCCTAGAGTTATATAAAATAACATTTAAGAACTTTAGTAAATATAGGTTTAAGCGGGATCAATTCTCTTGAGCCCTAGGGAGCCGGAGAAAGTGAGTGCTTGCCTATTTAAGGTAGAAAACTTAACGGTATTATCAATGGTAATTATGTTGGAAAAAGACACAAATCCTGCCGTCCATGTGCAGCAGTTATCGATAACTCCCGAACTTAATTCAGGATCTAAATCAGTTATAAGTGTCTGACTCAAGTCTGAGTCTAAATCAAGTCTGGACCCAAACTCAAAACTTGAATCTAAAACCAAACACGGATACTTGATCATGAACTTGAACACACAAAATCAATATTAAACTCAAATAGGTATACTTGACCATTGATCATGAATCGGAACACTTGAACTTGACTAAAGAAAAACATGAATATTTGAACACTATGACTTGACTCAAACCATGAATACAACTTGACATGAATACATGAATACTTGACATGAATACTTGACATAGACATGAACTCAATCTTGCAACTCGATGTATTCATGGATTCAAGCAAGGCTGGTAATTTTAGCTGTAACTTAGCATATACGGG
Source organism: Agapanthus africanus (assembly GCA_030015575.1). NCBI lineage: Eukaryota > Viridiplantae > Streptophyta > Magnoliopsida > Asparagales > Amaryllidaceae > Agapanthus > Agapanthus africanus. The sequence goes on from JASDDO010000019.1 coordinate 243,648,892, forward strand.
ATGTTGGGATAGTTTATGCGTGAATCCAACGAAATCTTAGGAGTCTCACTAGATCATGAATTCATGTCTACTAACACAAACAAGCAATCATGAGGTCCGGTGTTTCCTTACTCCTGGATTACAGCCTGTTGAATTTGGAATATTTCAACACCAGGTTGAAGTCCCGTTACAAACACTTGATTCGGGCCCATGGTTCCTTATCCCTGGATTACAACCTGTTGGGTTTGAGAACACTCTTGAGATTGGTTGACATTCATCTTTAAACTTACGTTAAATTAGTGTACCCAAGTAGAGATCTGTTAAGACACTTACATTCACTGCATGTTCACCATATATACACTACACGGCCATGTTATATTTGTTTACCATACTCGTGCTATACTGTCATGTTTACCTACTTGTCATATATATTATCATACTTGTTTACATATATTACGAAAGAACTGTATGCTAAATAAAATTGTCGTATTTACATAAAATGATATGCTGAGACACCATACCTCATAATCAATTGCTCATGATATACACTTCCTTTATCATTACACTTTATATTTCACTTTATATCTTGGGGACTTGCCGAGCGAAAGTTCGCTGACGGGCATTCCACCCACCTTTGTTTTCTTAGAATGTTCGTCAGATACCGTGGAGACTGAGGAGGTAGATATCTCAGAGGAAGAGCACGATCAGATCGCGACCCAAGCCTAGAACAGTTATTTTCTTCTCAGTTTATATATGCCACATGTTTAGGCATTTTTTTTCTTATATTTCCTTTCAGTTGAAATCATGTATTGTAAATGAATCAAGTGAATATAATTAAAGTTGTTGAAATTTTAATCTCATGTTAATTTTCTTATCATTTTATATTGCTTCTTTTACGCTTAGCGTATTTATTCTGGAAAATGACCTTCTCGAAATAAATACGTCGCGGGCTTGCCACATCACCGTTTCCGTCTATTGGGAAGCGGGGAGTAACAGGTTTTGTTGGCGGCCCATGCTGGTCCGTTCTGCATGAAGTCATAAGTAATATATAACAAGAAATATGAGATTCAACAACTTTACATTCCCTGCAATTCAATTTCCGTTGAATCTATCATAATCTTTCTTCTCTATCTAAGGTGATAGATTCTCCCAGCAACCCTAGCACCAATGATGGAAGTACACCACCATCTATCCTTACTGTCCTACCACCTCCACCTATCGTAGCCGCACTACTCACAAAACAGACGATACTTCTAAAGGCTATCAAAAGACTACTTGAAGGTCAGCAGGCTCAAAGCACAATTTTGCAGGAGGAGACTGCTCTCTTTCAGCAGAGTTTCATCCGCTCTGAAGAAGAAGCACCGGGAGTGAAACAATTTCGAGCGTTACACCCGAAGAACTTCTCAGGGAAGGAGAAACCACTTGAGGCCGAGGAATGGGCACAGAGTATTGAAGACGACCTAGCCGCGGCTCAAGTTCCGAAAGTGGCTTGGGTCAGAATAGCAAAATTCCAGCTTATTGACAATACCGGAATCTGGTGGAAGGCCAAGGAGAGCCGTCTTGAGCAGCCAATCGAGTAGAAGACTTTTCATGATCTCTTTGATGCCAAGTATTTTCCAGAAACCGCGCACTTCGAGATGGAACAGAAATTCATCCACCTGCAATAAGGATCCATGTGGGATAAGTCAGTGGACGAGTACGATGCTAAATTCACCATGGTCAGCAGATTCACCGCCCATCTAATTCCTACTGTAGAAATCAGAGCCAGGCGCTTCTAGCAAAGATTAGACCCGGAGATCCAAGCTGCCTTAGCAACGGGAGAATACCTGACACATGAAGCAGTTTTGAAGTCAGCCCGTTGCTATGAAGCTGTTATTAAGAAGAAGAAAAGGGCACAGTTGGTCGGTATGAAACGTCCCGCCCATCAGATTACTGGAAGAGTCTCTTCTAGGCCAACTCTCCCAGCGCCAGCTATGAGGCCAGGAGGATTATTTTCCGAGTCTGAACCGAACTTCTGCATCTATTGTAAGAGGACCGGACACCAAGTCAAAAATTGTCGTCGAGAGAATGGTATTTGTCTAATATATGGATCATCCTCACACACTATAGGAACTTGCCCACACAACCGAACTGGCCAAATTCCCGCAGCTAGACCAGCTATCCAAACTCCACCTACTCGGTTAACTCTTCCTGCACCACCTCCATGTAGACCACCTTTACCTTGTCAGCCATCGATATATCAGCATGCACAGAGAAATGTGCAGAGACGTCAGGCTTTCATCTTGGCGGCCGAGGAAGCCGAATCTATGGGTCAAGGTAACCCTGGTAAATCCCCTCTTTTTCAGCCTTTCAAATTCTTGCATCCTGTTGGTATTTCATCTACCTAAATATTTTCATACACTTCCGGTACAATATCAGTAGTTCTTTCCCCACCGCTGTAATCTAATTTTTCTTGAATCTATTACAACTTCATTCGATAAATTTTTCTATAAATTTCGAGGACGAAATTTTTATAAGGAGGGTAGAATATAACGACTCTGAAATCTTAGTATGGAAATTATTCTGTTAATATACAGAATAGAGTTTCACAGCCTGAGTTGGAGTTATAAGTTACTTTTGTTAAATAACAGCAAGAAACAACTTGTAGCTCTCTGGTAAAGCCCTAGCACTGCTGTGACGTAGCCCTTGTGTTCGAACCCCATCAGATACATTATATTTTTCTGATATTTTCTTTCTAACTTTTAGAAGTCCAAAGGTTTACACGTGCAATGCACATAAAAACGAAAAGACAGAAAAATCAAACATCTGCACAATGGTTCAAACAGAGAGATGAACACATGGCAAGAATCCACCGGCACCACTCCCAAAATCGATCGGCGGAAACCCCTCTTGGGCCGGCACCGACGGGTGGACTATGGCTATTTGTCCCCATGCTTTGCACAAAAAACCCTTCCCCTACCCCTGACTCCCCTGCACTGTTTGATTGCTCTGCAATCAAACAGAGACCCTTAAATTCCCCATTTATCCTCATTTTAATGTATTTTAATTCACTCTTTTAATTCCAAAATTCTAATTCCACACTATAAATACTACCCCATACCTAGGCCCTTCATCATTATGAAATTCCTAACCAAAACTCCCAAAATTTTCTAAGTGCAAGTGGAGTTAGCAAGCGGTCAACTTCCGGCGAAGAATCGAAACAATTCCGGTGATCCCGCGACACCACGACGACAACAATCTCTTCTCCTATCTCTTCTTAATATAACCAAGCAGTAAGTCCCTTCCAATCCTCATTCTTCTTTTTTAAAGTTCATTTTCAAAACATATGTCGGAAATGGAGTTAATACCGACATTTTCTTCTAAAACTCTATAATTCCACTTTTTCTTACATATTCTTCATTCATATTCCTACACTATGCTTGTTAACATAAAACCAATGTTTAGAATCAACTTTTAATCAAAAATATCATGCAAGATAACTTTAATTTAACATTTACATTAAAATATCATGACTTTGGTATACATCATTTTTATTTGTTTTGCTTAAACATACCCTTAGAAAAATTTACGAGGTAACGACCTACCTCTCACATACACACATAGTTTCCATTGCACGATATACTCTTATATGAATTTTAGTTACGAATACAAGATTACATTAAAATACCATTTACTATAAAAACAGTTTTCTTTGGAATTGTATTTTAAAATTCCTTTGCAAATAAAGCTCTACAACCCTTTTTAGGGGACCCGTTATTGGATGGTGCAGATTATCGCACATCTTTGGGCTGGTAGAGCAAGATGCAGACCTTTTCACAGAGCATTCAGTCTCGAAAGGTTTTAAATACGGTTTTTAAGAAAAACGAAATTTTCTACTTAAATAAAAAAAATTATAATTATATAAATATTATAAATCCATATATTTTCAAAATATAAAAACCTTATAATTTTTTAAATAAAAGAATTACAAGTTTTCACCAAAATATTATCAAGATACCTACAAAAGTCAAGCCTTACAGTAAAATACAATGAACTTTCCAAGCTGAGCTATTATCACTAAAATACCTCAAATCCTTATAATTCATATTCATAGAAACCCTAAATAATATAAATAACTTCTCGAGATTATTTTGAAACTATATTAAAAATATTTTTCATAAAAACTCCTCGAGTTATATAAAACAACATTTAAGGACTTTAGTAAATATAGGTTTAAGCGGGATCAATTCTCTTGAGCCCCAGGGAGCCGGAGAAAGTGAGTGCTTGCCTATTTAAGGTAGAAAACTTAACGGTGTTATCAATGGTAATTGTCTTGAAAAAAATACAAATTCTGCCGTCCATGTGCAGCAGTTACCGATAACTCCCGAACCTAATTCAGGATCTACATCAGTTATAAGTGTCTGACTCAAATCTGAACCCAAACTCAAAATCTGAATCTAAAACCAAACACGAATACTTGATCATGAACTTGAACATACGAAATCAATATTGAACTCAAATAGGTATACTTGACCATTGATCATGAATTGGAATACTTGAACTTGACTAAAGCAAAACATGAATATTTGAACGCTGTCACTTGACTCGAACCATGAATACAACTTGACATGAATACATGAATACTTGACATGAATACTTGATATAGACATGAACTCAATCTTGCAACTCGATATATTTATGGATTCGAGCAAGCCTGGTAATTTTAGCTGTAACTTAGAATATACGGGGTGTTGGGATAGTTCATGTGTGAATCCAACGAAATATCAGGAGTCCCACTAGATCATGAATCTATGTCTACTAACACAAGCAAGCTATCATGAGGGCCCGTATTTTCTTACTCCTGAATTATAGCCTGTCGAGTTTGGAATATTTCAACACTAGGTTGAAATTAACACTTGATTCGGGCTCGTGATTCCTTACCCTGGATTATAGCCTGTTGGGTTCGAGAACACTCTTGAGATTGGTTGTCATTCATCTTTGAAGTTACGTTAAATTAGTGTACCCAAGTAGAGACATGTTAAGACACTTACATTCACTGCATGTTCACCATACCTACACTGCACGGCCTTGTTATATTTGTTTGCCATGCTCATGCTATACTGTCATATTTACCTACTTGTCATAAATATTACCATACTTGTTCACATATATTACGAAAGAACTGCATGCTAAATAAAATTGCCGTGTTTACATAAAATGACATGCTGAGACACCATATCTCATAATCAATTGTTCATGATATACACTTCTTTTTATCATTACACTTTATATTTCACTTCATATCTTGAGGACTTACTGAGCGAAAATTTGCTGACGGGCATTCCATCCATCTTTATTGTCACGCCCCGCTTCCCAGAGTACGCTAAAATAGGTGCGTGACATAGCCAACCATGCTACATGTGGATAGGAAAAATCCTTCTACAGTCACATTACGGCTGTAGAGATATCAAGAACAGGAAAGTAGACTAAACTATCTAGTACATGTCCATGAGCCAGAATAAATGAGTCAAGAAATGATAATATGCGGAAGCAAAAGATACAATAAATGAACCACCTGGAAAGTAAAACTGCATACCGATAGGATCTTCACCGCTCGGTCTAACAGCGGCAATACTCCTGATCAGTCTGCAACAAAGGTAGAGGATCTGGGCCATGCAAAACCCAGACGTCAGCGCGTAATAACATCAAGCAATAATATATAAATAGGGTAGCAAGACATGCAGGTATAATCATAAAAGGTAAAGTAAGTGTAACAGCAATATAAATCAGGGCAGTGACAGGTAGTGTGCAGTGAGTAATCTAAACTGGTCTATTGGGTTAAATACTCTCAAGTCTTTGAAATCAATTTGATGAATCATCGATGTAACTCAATAGTATCACGTGCATGCCCGGGACCACGGTCTAAGACTTTCGGGCTGAAACCGAGACGTGCCGCTATGCACTAACAGGAAAAGGGTACAGACCAACGATGTCAGCAGCATCGTCACGAGGCGGGCCTAGCCTCTAAAACTGATCAGTAAAAGCAAGCAACTGTCGAGTTACAAGTCAGGTTTCATCATTGATTTCCCCATACCCCCAAGTTATATGTTTCAAGTTAGGTATTCCGTAATCAAGAACTAATACCAACACAGGATCAGGTAGGTGCAGGTTTGTCTGGATAGACAACAGGAACAGTCCGTAAGGACAACATGTCAAGGTTGTTGGCATTAGTAACAAGATCAGGTAACAGGTCAAGCTATGGTATATCAGGTCAAGTCAGGTAGTGTACATATATCAAGTCATGTCAAGTAGTGGTGTATCAGATATCAAGTGAAGCAGTGGTATGTCAGGTCATACAGGTAGTGCACATGTGTCGAGCGGATGCTCATACTAAAACTGTAGCAAGTACGGATGCACGGTAAAATATGGATGCACAAATATTTATCAGGGATTACATCATGACTATGTAGGATGCACAAGATCAAGTGTGGGATACTAATGTAACAGTAAAATGAAATAATATGGTCTCGGCGTGCAACTAGATATGTAATAAACCGTACGGATACAGATGGATACTATAAAACTGTAAATCGGTAAAATTTGCTGAATATTAAAAAACAAGCACTATTATTTATTAAATAGATATTGATATAATAATATTAACATGGATAACATATTCAAGCCGATTAATAACTATAAAAGTGGTATTGATTAACCATGCATAAGAAAGTTCCGTTCAGAAATTCAGCGTCACTCTAATTTGTAAAATAGCTTAAAAATAACAAATGTTCTCCAAAAGGGACGTGTCTTATACCAAAACAAATATAATTCAATAAGGTTTTCATTTTTATAATTATAAACATCTCAGGTTATTCCTACAAAAAGTTATGAACATTCGAAGTTGAAAGTTTGCTGCGGAAATTTCCCTGGACAGCAGTTTAAAGACACATTCATTTGCATTTTATGTTATTTAAACAATTTATTTTATAAGTAAATATTTCATAGAGTTATAGTATTCTGCGTTAGCTTCGTAACGAACTAAAGAACGTATACTAATGATTTTTCTATAATTTATAATGAATTTTATAAGGTAAGGTGTACAGTAAATTTCAGATTTGTCGTATCCGCTTTTTCAACGACATTTCATGTGTAAACTATAATATTTTCAAATGTATAACATTATAAAATGCAGATTATAAACTAATTACAGATAATAATAAGAAATATTACGACGATATATATTTTAAATGATATGGATGCAATATAATGTAATCTAGTATGTCACAAGATAAGTTTTCATGATCTAGATTTTAAATGATATAAACAGATGCAAACGGAACATCGAAACGTTATAAAATTAAACATGGGATACTAGATTTAAACTATAGGTATGGTATTTATTTAAATAGGTATAAAATGAATTATATAGCATGTAGCAAGATTAACTTGCCTGGACGGAATATGAACGGATGTGTACGGAACGTCCTTCGTCGGCGAAATGTCGCGACGCGTGCACGGCACACGGAATGGTTCCAAACAACACACGAGAGTGATCACGCAAGTCAGGTATGTTCACTGGATCACTCGGATCGTCGGCGACGAGCACGGCTCCGGCGGTGATCACCGGAATCAAGAAACAAGATCAAGAAAAAGAAAGAAGAAAGAAGAAGAAGAAGTAAGAAGAAGAGCTTGTGTATTAAATAAGGAAAGAAAAATTAAATAAATAAAAAATATATATAAATAGATATATGCAGAGGAGAGAGAGAGAGAGAAAGGGGTTGTTAGTTTGTTAGGAAATTAGGTTTAAAATTTTAAAATATTTTTAGATTTAAAATTTTAGATAAGAGGTTTCAGTTTGTTAAAGAAATCGTATAAAAATATTTAAACTAAATTTTAAAATTAAATAAATTGAATTTTGGCGGAATACAAAAATATTTCAAAACGCGCCCGGGTCGGGTCTAAAAATTCAGATTTAAAATACGAAAAATATGTGCGACTTTCAAAATTCAAAATGAATGATCAGGTAACCAAAATGCATACCCCTAAGAACGGATGCACGTACATGCGCGTCGCCATCCAAACACGTCCGTTTCACTGAACGGGACGATAACAAGATGCGCGGATGCTACCACGGGGTTAGGGGTATCATGCAGGCTATGAAATGCAATTTTAAATTATTTTACATGACCTAAAATGTTATATGGTAAAAGATGCAATGCCAGGTAAAATGCCAGTATGCAGTATACATGAGATGCACGTGTCTATGTAACAAGTCAGGTTAATTTATAAATATGAATCAAACAGGTTCAAGCAAGCGGGTCGGGTCGAATGCAATGTAAAATGTAAAAATACCATTCGCACCCAAAACCCGTTAAATCAAGAAAATACCACAGATAAGTAAATACGGGAACTGAAATTGGTATAAATGAACTCGGTTGTTACATTATACCCAACTACAAAAAGAATTTCGTCCTCGAAATTCCAAGAACAAGAAAGGATAAGCAATCAAGAAACTACAAGAATAGATGTGGAAACTTCTGTTGGATTTCATCTTCTCGTTCCCAGGTTGATTCTCCATACGAGCGATTTCCATAAGAAACAAGTACAAGAGAGATAACCTTGTTCTTAAGAACCTTTTCCCTTCGATCCACAATCGACATCGGTCGCTCCTCAAAAGTCAAATCTTCTCGTACAGTCAGCTCCGAATGATCCAGCACGTGTGTTTCATCTCGAACATATTTACGGAGTTGAGATACGTGAAACACGTCATGAACATTCGCCAAGGATTGCGGTAACGCCAATCGATATGCTACTTCTCCAACACGCTCCAAAATCTCAAAAGGTCCAACGAATCGAGGACTAAACTTTCCTCGACTTCCGAAACGAATCACTCCTCTAGTCGGTGATATCTTCAAGAATACCAAATCACCAACGGCGAACTCTAGAGGTCTTCTCGATGTATCTGCCCAACTCTTTTATCGGTCTTGTGCTGCTTTCATATTATTCCGGATAGTGTTAACCTTCTCAACTGTTTGCACGATCAAATCCGGTCCTAACAATCTTCGTTCTCTAACATCATCCAGCAAACAGGTGAACGATACTTGCGACCGTATAAAGCTTCGAATGGAGCCATCTGAATAGTTGCCTAAAACTGTTGTTGTAAGAAAACTCCACCAAATGTAGATGATCCTCCCAAGAACCCTTGAAATCTAACATGCAAGCTCTCAACATGTCTTCAAGAGTTTGGATCGTTCTCTCCGACTGGCCATCTGTCTGGGGATGATAAGTTGTACTAAACTTCAATCGAGTCCCCAAACTTTCCTGTAAGCTCCTCCAAAAGTGTGATAAGAAATGAGTGTCACGGTCGGACACGGTGCTCACCGGTACTCCATGCAATCTTACTATCTCCTGCATGTACCGCTCTGCCAAAGTTTCTGTTGATCGACCAACTCGAAAAGGAATGAAATGAGTTGCCTTGGCCAAACGATCATCAATCTCCCAACTGCATTGTTGCCTTTTGGACTCCGCGGTAGAGCTGTCACGAAATCCATTGTTATATGTTCCCACTTCCATTGAGGGATCGGAAGTGGTTGCAATAAACCAGCAACCCATTGATGTTCAGCCTTAACTTGCTGACACACCAAACACTTTGCCACAAAACGGCAATATCCCGTTTCATGCCTTCCCACCAGAAATGCTGTCGTATATCTTGGTACATTTTCGTGCCTCCTGGATGTATGGAATATGCTGAACTGTGCGCCTCCTTCATAAGTTCTTCGCGAATGTCTCCTTTTGGCACACACAAACGGCTATCATATCGCAACGAACCATCTTCATGAATCAGTAAATCTGTTCGAAGTCCAGCCTCCACCTGTCCACGGAACTTTTGCAATCTAGGGTCCTGTAGCTGCTCTGCTTTAATACTCTCGATCAATGACGACTGTACTTGCAGCGACATCAACTGTCCTGAAGAATGCGGTAGCACGATCTCCAACTCGAATCTCCGAAAGTCTTCAATAAGTTCCTCTTTTTTTTTGCAGTCAACATCCGAATTGCTGGTAACCGACTGAGCATCCGGTACAACACTAACTTTTCCCGGATGGTACTTAAGATCGAAATCGTAGTCAGCCGTCAGCTTCAACCATCTTCGCTGTCTCACAACTAGCTCCTTCTGAGCGAACACGTACTTTAGGCTTTTATGATCGGTGAATATTTCGACCCCTTTCGCCCAATAAGTAGTGTATCCAAATCTTCAAAGCAAAAATCCCAGCCGCAAGCTCCAAGTCATGAGTTGAGTAATTCTTCTCATGGGTCTTCAACTGTCTCAACGCGTAAGCTACAACCTTCTCATGCTGTATCAATACACATCCCAATCCTTTCCCAGATGCGTTGCTGCGAAACATCAATCCTCCGGAACTGTCTGGCCCGATTAAAACAAGAGCGGTTATCAATCTCTGCTTCAATGCCTCAAAAGCTGATGCATACTTATCCGTCCATACAAACGGTACTTCCTTGCGCATAAGCTTGGTCAAGGCTCAGCCAAATGAGCAAAATTCTCCACGAACCTTCTGTAGTATCCTGCAAGTCCAAGAAAACTTCTGATCTCTACAACGTTCTTCGGAATCGGCTAGTCTTGAACTGCCGCAATCTTCCCTGGATAAACGGCGATTCCATCTCCAGCTACGATATGCCCCAAAAACTTCACTTCTTCAAGCCAAAACTCGCACTTGCTCATCTTTGCATACAATCTTTCTTGCCTCAATATCTGCAGTGCGATCTTCAAGTGTTCTACATGCTCTTCAATACTTTTTTGAGTGGACCAAAATATCATCAATGAACACAACTATAAATTGGTCCAAGAATGGTGAAAAGATTCAGTTCATCAGGTCCATAAATATTGCCGGTGTATTCGTTACTCCGAAGGGCATCACTAATACTCGTAATGTCCATACTGAGTTCGGAACGCAGTCTTGCAAATATCTTCTAATTTAACTCGGACCTGATGATATCCGAACCGCAAATCCAGCTTCGAGAATACCATCGCCCCACTAAGCTGCTCGAACAATTCGCCAATGCGAGAGATCGGGTACTTGTTCTTAATAGTTACCCGGTTTAATTCTCGATAATCGATGCACATCCTCCTTGTGCCATCTTTCTTCTTTACTAGAAGAACTGGAGTTTCCCAATGCGAGTTACTGCTGCGAATCCAACCCTTCTCAAGTAATTCAGTAACCCGCTTCTTGACTTCTTCCAACTTCACCGGAGTCATCGGATAGTACGCCTTTGAGATTGGCGCTGCACCAGGAACAAGATGATCGCGAACTCCACATCTCGTTTTGGCGGTAAAACCGATATGTTCTCGAACACGTCCATGAACTCTCAAACTACAGCTGGCGCTTCCTTCTTATCATCTTCCATTGACGAAAGAACATTGCTTGTCGGCCTAGCCCTAAACTCGACTAGCTCGACAGAATTACTTCCTCCAGCAAAACAAACTCCAGATGTCCGGGAACCTGGAAAATCACTTTCTTTTCCTTACAATCAATATGGGCGTGGAAAGTGCCGAGAAAATCCATTCCCAAGACAACAACAAACAAAGGGATGCACCAGAATTGAATAATTCTAATGCGGGGAAAACATGAACAAGTAAGATACCGAGATGACTTCATCCGAAGTCAAGATACTGAAGAGGATTAAGCACGGTAAACATGATTCAAGCTGGCGATAAAACAATAACTGGTAAGCAATGAAACCGAGAGAAGCAAGGTAATATAATGATCATAAAACAAGGAAATGAATCAAAACTAGAATTTCAAGTTACTTAAATAGAGTACCGCATTGTAACCATGCTGCAGTTCATAGTTACAATCACATAACTCCACTCAAGTCGCCCAAATCCAAGTATCAGAATCAAGAAACAGGGAGAAAAAATAGAGAACCAAAAGGTTTCAAATCGAGATGCAAAGTGGTTTGCATATCGTCAAGGCAAAGGATAAGAGAAAGATATGATTCAAGAATCACGATAACAAGGTGGCAGGACATGTACCTAATCACGAGTATTCTGATTCGTGTATTGGGTCCAATACCCAACTACAAAACAATCAAACTCGATTAACTTATATCCTATGGCTCTGATACCAAACAAACCATGTCACGCCCCGCTTCCCAGAGTACGCTAAAATAGGTGCGTGACATAGCCAACCATGTTACCTGTGGATAGGAAAAATCCTTCCACAGTCATATTACGGCTGTAGAGATATCAAGAACACGAAAGTAGACTAAACTATCTAGTAGATGTCCATGAACCAGAATAAATGAGTCAAGAAATGATAATATGCGGAAGCAAAAGATACAATAAATGAACCACCTGGAAAGTAAAACTGCATACCGATAGGATCTTCACCGCTCGGTCTAACAGTGGCAATACTCCTGATCAGTCTGCAACAAAGGTAGAGGATCTGGGCCATGCAAAACCCAGACGTCAGCGCGTCATAACATCAAGCAATAATATATAAACAGGGTAGCAAGACATGCAGGTATAATCATAAAAGGTAAAGTAAGTGTAACAGCAATATAAATCAGGGCAGTGACAGGTAGTGTGCAGTGAGTAATCTAAACTGGTCTATTGGGTTAAATACTCTCAAGTCTTTGAAATCAATTTGATGAATTATCGATGTAACTCAATAGTATCCCGTGCATGCCCGGGACCACGGTCTAAGACTCTCGGGCTGAAACCGAGACGTGCCGCTAGGCACTAACAGGAAAAGGGTACAGACCAATGATGTCAGCAGCATCGTCACGAGACGGGCCTAGCCTCTAAAACTGATCAGTAAAAGCAAGCAACTGTCGAGTTACAAGTCAGGTTTCATCATTGATTTCCCCATACCCCCAAGTTATATGTTTCAAGTCAGGTATTCCGTAATCAAGAACTAATGCCAACACATGATCAGGTAGGTGCAGGTTTGTCTGGATAGACAACAGGAACGGTCCGTAAGGACAACATGTCAAGGTTGTTGGCATTAGTAACAAGATCAGGTAACAGGTCAAGCTATGGTACATCAGGTCAAGTCAGGTAGTGTACATATATCAAATCATGTCAAGTAGTGGTGTATCAGGTATCAAGTGAAGCAGTGGTATGTCAGGTCATAACAGGTAGTGCACATGTGTCAAGCGGATGCTCATACTAAAACTGTAGCAAGTACGGATCCACAGTAAAATATGGATGCACAAATATTTATCAGGGATTACATCATGACTATGTAGGATGCACAAGATCAAGTATGGGATACTGATGTAACAGTAAAATGAAATAATATGGTCTCGGCGTGCAACTAGATATGTAACAAACCGTACGGATACAGACGGATACTATAAAACTGTAAATCGGTAAAATTTGCTGAATATTAAAACACAAGCACTATTATTTATTAAATAGATATTGATATAATAATATTACCATGGATAACATATTCAAGCCGATTAATAACTATAAAAATGGTATTGATTAACCATGCACAAGAAAGTTCCGTTCAGAAATTCAGCATCACCCTGATTTGTAAAATAGCTTAAAAATAACAAACTTTCTCCAAAAGGGACGTGACTTATACCAAAACAAAGATAATTCAATAAGGTTTTCATTTTTATAAGTATAAACATCTCAGGTTGTTCCTACAAAAAGTTATGAACATCCGAAATTGAAAGTTTGCTGCTGGAATTTCTCTGGACAGCAGTTTAAAGACACATTCATTTGCATTTTACGTTATTTAAACAATTTATTTTGTAAGTAAATATTTCATAGAGTTATATTATTCTGAGTTAGCTTCGTAACGAACTAAAGAACGTATACTAATGATTTTTCTATAATTTATAATAAATTTTATAAGGTAAGGTGTACAGTAAATTTCAGATTTGTCGTATCCGCTTTTTCAACGACATTTCATGTGTAAACTATAATATTTTCAAATGTATAACATTATAAAATGCAGATTATAAACTAATTACAGATAATAATAAGAAATATTACGACAATATATATTTTAAATGATATGGATGCAGTATAATGTAATCTAGTATGTCACAAGATAAGTTTTCATGATCTAGATTTTAAATGATATAAACGGATGTAAACGGAACATCGAAACGTTATAAAATTAAACATGGGGTACTAGATTTAAACTATAGGTATGGTATTTATTTAAATAGGTATAAAATGAATTATATAGCATGTAGCAAGATTAACTTGCCTAGACGGAACAAGAACGGATGTGTACGGAACGTTCTTCATCGGCGAAATGTCGCGGCGCGTGCACGGTACACGGAATGGTTCCAAACAACGCACGAGAGTGATCACGCAAGTCAGGTATGTTCACTGGATCACTCGGATCGTCGGCGACGAGCACGGCTCCGGCGGTGATCACCGGAATTAAGAAACAAGATCAAGAAAAAGAAAGAAGAAAGAAGAAGAAGAAGTAAGAAGAAAAGCTTGTGTATTAAATAAGGAAAGAAAAATTAAATAAATAAAAAATATATATAAATAGATATATGCAGAGGAGAGAGAGAGAGAAAGGGGTTGTTGGTTTGTTAGGAAATTAGGTTTAAAATTTTAAAAGATTTTTAGATTTAAAATTTTAGATAAGAGGTTTCAGTTTGTTAAAGAAATCGTATGAAAATATTTAAACTAAATTTTAAAATTAAATAAATTGAATTTTGGCGGGATACAAAAATATTTCAAAACGCGTCCGGATCGGGTCTAAAAATTCAGATTTAAAATACGAAAAATATGTGCGACTTTCAAAATTCAAAATGAATGATCAGGTAACGAGAATGCATACCCCCAAGAACGGATGCACGTACATGCGCGCAGCCATCCAAACACGTCCGTTTCACTGAACGGGACGATAACAAGATGCGCGGATGCTACCACGGGGTTAGGGGTATCATGCAGATTATGAAATGCAATTTTAAATTATTTTACATGACTTAAAATGTTATATGGTAAAAGATGCAATGCCAGGTAAAATGCCAGTATGCAGTATACATGAGATGCACGTGTCTATGTAACAAATTAGGTTAATTTATAAATATGAATCAAACAGGTTCAAGCAAGCGGGTCGGGTCGAATGCAATGTAAAATGTAAAAATACCATTCGCACTCAAAACCCGTTAAATCAAGAAAATACCACAGATAAGTAAATACGGGAACTGGAATTGGTATAAATAAACTCGGTTGTTACATTTATTTTCTTGGAATGTTCGTCAAATACTGTAGAGATTGAGGAGGTAAATATCTCAGAGAAGGAGCATGATCAGATCGCGACCCAGGCCTATACCAGTTATGTTCTTCTCAGTTTATGTATGCCACGTGTTTAGCCATTTCTTTTCTTGTATTTTCTTTCAGTTGAAATCATATATTGTAAATGAATCAAGTTGAATATAATTAAAGTTGTTAAAGTTTTAATCTCATGTTAATTTTCTTATCATTTTATATTGTTTCTTTTACGCTTAGCGTATTTATTCCGGGAAATGATTTTCTCGAAATAAATACGTCACGGGCTTGCCACGTCACCGTTTCCGTCTATTGGGAAGCGGGGCGTGACATGCATTCTTAAGAAAACCTTAGGATATATTTTAAATAAGAAATATTTATCATATATATCTAGGAAAATGAATTAAAACACAATTTGATTTTTTTCAATGAAGGGCCGTCTCGGTATTACAATTAAATAGACTAGTATTTTACACGTGCGATGTACGTTGGTAATTGAGAGAGATTCGCACTATTGGTTATTGTAAGTGATAGTGGAGAGGAGATAGTCCATAGAGAGAGAGTAGTTAGCAAATTTTATTTTATTTTAATTTTTGTACAAGAAAAAATGAAATTTTTTATAGTCATTTAGAAGTCTATTATTGAAATTTGATTTTTAATTTTAAGACCCACACCTTCTAGCACTGTAATAATAGAGACGAGATAAGAATATGATGCCAATAATTTTTGAAAGGATTGTAAACCATGCACCCATGACTAGTGTTTTACAACCCACAGTTCAAACGAGGTCAGGAATCATTCTTTATGAACCCTGAGCTAGAGCCTGACAAATGAAAGTTGAAGTAATTTAGGGATCTGACGTCAGTCAATTGTGGGGAAAGAGATGCTTCATCCCCAAAACCCTAAGGTACCTTTTTTGTTTCTTTTAATCCCTTTCGGATTCTGTAAATTGCTTTCGACCCTTTTAATTTGAACCTATTCTGTTCATGTCCATTTCATCAAAATCTTATCTTTGTTTGAAATTTCATCTGGGTCTTCACCAACTCTATCCCCTCTTCATTCTTATTAGCACCCCCTATTTTGTTGCCGCCTTCATTCTTCTTCTTCTTCTCAAGACTGACGAGAATCACCAACTGGGCTTAGTTCAGGTGGTATCAATTTCCTCTCTAGAGGTCGCAAATTCGATACCCGAAGGGGGTTGATTTCAGGGGCGAAAAAGGACTGACGAGAATCTGTAGAGGTAATTCTTATGACCTTCGACGGCGAAGAAGAATTGAGCAAGTCGATGAGTTGAATGGTGTATGGAAATAAAATGTGGGTACATTAGGATGGTATGGAGATTGGTTATGTCTTCTATTTTAGGTTTGAGATCTGTTTGATAGGATTGCATGTTCAAACAACGGTTGGGACCAATAACTTGACTGCAACATCTGATTGCGAAGATGACACTATGGTCGTTCTGCAGCGACTATGGTTATGATAATGAAGATGGCATTGTTGATACCATGCTTTATAGCGGACGTGGAGGTGCGAATAAGGATGACAATAGTTATAGCGATGATCAAAAGCTAATTAGGGGTAATCTTGCTTTTAGAGAGAAGTTTCATGGAGGCAATGCGATTCGGGACGTTCGAAGCGCGAAACATTTTGCTTGCCAAACCGGGAATATCTACATTTATGATGGGATTTAGAAGATCTAAGTTGTGGGTTGAAAAGGAAAGTCGGGTTTCGACGCTCTTAAGTTTTAACTGCGAGAGAACCGCGTAACATTTCACCTGTGCCACTGAACCTAATTATTCGAGCCTTGTTAGCTTTGACCCATATGCATGGGAGCATGCCTGCCAGGAGATACGAATTGCTGTTGTGCACAACAAAATGGTGGAGTTCTTCTTTGTAGCTCCAACGTGCATCTCGTGAGCATAAGCATAATATATGAATGTAGCTCTTGTTTTTGCTCTATAAGTTACCAAAACAGAGTTACCCAAAAGGGCGTCAGGCTAAACTTTGACGTGTTCGAGACAAGGGAACCATGTCGGGGCCTTGCTGTTGGAACCTGATTAGGCCCAGCACTTTTGTTTGTTAATATACGTGCGAAGTCAATGATAAGAACAATGCAAATGAATATGGCGAAGAAAACAATTCCCTTTTTTAAGGGCGTATTGATGATAAGTCGTTTAAGTGGAATTATGTACTGGAATTGCTCAGTGAATCAAGTGACAGTGCATTGTCCGAGACTCCTATGCCCTTACCAGTGCGTTTTATTAAGCATTGTAGATTTCCTTTTTCTGGCAGCCTGTTCATCATGATCATGGTGATGAGGGATGTCTGCATATTGCAATTAAGAATATTCCTGTAATGACCGAGCGAATGCTTTATTGTGGCCTGAGTGAAAGATAAGGGCAAGGGGGCCCTGAGTTTTGGAGAACAAAGAAATTGTCTGGGTCATCAAAGTGCCAAGAAACTTTTTTAGCTAGTTCCTACAAGGTCAGTAATCTTTATAGTCTTATTTATTGCAGGTTTTCCATTCGGCACTGGAATATGCTTTCTGTATATAAATATAATAAAATTTCACATCTTTGTTGCCTTTTATATTCTCCCTGCATTAAGTTATGTTATAAACACCATTCATCTGATATTGACAAAAAAGAGGTATTTTACTGCAATTTTAGCCACTATTCAAATTTTAAACGAAATATGAGATATGCTACTACATAAGATTAATGATAGTTGTACCGACAATAGATAGTTTGTTTATTATGCTAACAACACACTATCAATTCTGTGGGTGTGTATTAGAATAACGTAAGCATGGTTTGGGATTAAAAAAATAGATTTTTGTAAAAAAAAACTCATGCATCTGGTTCTTTTAGAATTGACTTTCCATTATCATTCCCAAGAATTCAAGATTTCTTCAATTTCATTTCTTTTGTTGGTTTTCATTCACTTGTCTTTTTAGGAGTTCAAAAACAATTGATAAACTAAAAGACACTTGTCATGCTTTTGTTGGCAAGTAAATAAACCTGTCATCTATCGTAATTCCGTATAATATTTGCCACTCTTGGAAGAAATCGGATTTTTTCAACTATTGGTAAGATTTCAACGAACTTTTATAATTGGGATTTCATTCTATTCCTTGTTCGAATCTACATTCTAGTTTCAAATCTAAAAAGCACTAGTCTCTTTCTTTTATGACGGTTACTTATTTTGAAGGTACTATGGTGTCACAATTCTCATGTGTTAATGACTATTCTATCCCTTGAGTGATTGATCGGTTATTCTTCCCCACATTATAGTTCCTCTCCATCAACCAACACCCTATGTCCACCACCATCATCATCTTCATCGTCACCTCTCTTTATCTTCAAACCCAACCCGAGACCTCACTGCAGCCACCAACTCCAGTTGCCGTTGCCGATCTTCTTCATCATGCGGCTTCTCACCTCTCAACAGAGAACACCTCCCCATTGCTGCAGTTTCCCTATGTCACCTTCGACGAGCAGCCGCAACGAGCATCCTCGTCGAGATTGCCTTCTTCTCATCAAACAAGACTATTGAGACGAGCAGCAGGCCAATCGTCGTCGAACTTCATCCCCGAGCCTAGCAAGTTTGGAGATCGCTTTGTGTTGTCGTTGTTCCGTGTCCGTACTGCTCCGTTCGTGTTCGTATCCGCATTCGTCGAGACCGAGGCAAGTTTACAACTTGCTATATGGTAGTTTACTTATATCTATAGTGTCGTGATTTATTATTAATATACTGTTTTATTTATATATAATCCGTATTTCATTAGTTAGTTAACACTAACACGTTTATAATTATAGTTTATAAATTTTATGCAAAATTATATCTATAACTAGAAATTATACGAACTATTCTAGTTTGGTCAATTGGTTAATCGAATGTATGAATTAATATATTTATTTGTTTCGTTACACTATTTATCACATCTAGATAACCGTATTTCATTACGACCCGTTTGCACGATAGTATTACGAATTAACACTTTATATAAATTAATATACTATTTTGACATGCTTATCACCCGTTATCTTGTTACAAATATTGCTATCTTGCTTGTATATGCTTACGTGTCATATCTATCGATGCTAACAATCCTGGCTTGTTGTCCCGACGGACGTGACCTGTTGTCTAGATAGGCATAACCTGTACATGTTTGTTTCTGTGTTGGTATTAAATAAATATTATTCATACCTGACTTGGAAAACGAAACCTAAGAAAATGAGAAAATCAAAAGTGTAACTGAAGTGTAACTTAAAAAGATATTACTTGATCCGTGGTTCTGGTGTTAACAGAACAGAATCATTCATGATTCATACTACTTGATCCGTGGGGGTAACGGAACAGAATCATTCCTGATTCATATATCTTGGTCCGTGGTCCCGGAGGTAATGAGATATATACTTTTGAGTTATATGGAGGAGTACATTCATTAGTTTCAAATACCTGTAGGATAGTTAACCTAAAATCACTGACTTTAGGATATACATGACATGTTTGAATACTTATAGCATGTTGTTATAACACCTGTGATTGTTTTGTTTATACTCATATCTTATTTTACACGTGACATCCTGTATAGCACACTGTTCAATTTATTATTATTACTATAATATTTATGATGCACTGACGTCTGGGTTTTGCATGGTCCAGATACTTGATTTTAGCACATGAGAATCATGAGTACTTGACAGGATCGCCGATCAGTGAGGATCATTCCACTGATATAGTTCTTATTTGTGGTTTATGTATTCTCTTATTTCCTTAGATCTTTACTGCTTCCGCTATCGTTTCCTGTTATTGTTTATCGTGGTTATTGTACATGTTTAGAGATAGATAGTTATATTATTGTTTTGATCACTGATTGACAGCCGTAATGTGACTATGTGAGGATATTTCTTTGCCGTAGGTAGCTTGGTTGACTTTGTTACGTTCCCGCTTTTATGTATTTTGGGAAGCCGGGCGTGACAAGGTTTTGTTGGTATCGGAGCATAGGTTTTAGGTTAGCTGTGCTTGGTTCAATTTGTAGTTGGATATGGTACTCAATGCATTGTCCTTAAGACCCAGAATTTTAGGAACATGTTCTGCCACATTGTTGTCTTGTCATTTAAATTCTTGAATCTTATCTTTTTCTTAAACTCTTTTATATTGACGATATGGAAATGACATTTCATCTCAGCTTGGAATCTTTTTGATTCCTTATTGTTTCTCCTCTTTTATTCTCTCGATTTTGATAGTAGAATTTGAGCGACTTGGATAGAGTTATGTAGTTGTAACTATGTACCGCGGTATAGTTATAATGTGATACTCTATTTAGGTAATCTGGAGTTCAATTTCGATTCATTTTCTTGACTTAAGTTCATTGTACCGTCTTGTTTTCTCTCGGTTTCATTACTTACGAATTTATGTCTTATCACGAACTTGAATCCAACGATTGCGTTATATCTTTCCCCTTGTCCCGTAGTGATCAATCAGTCTGCGTTTCAAAGAACAATGAGAAATACATGAGAGCATATGATGATTGCAGTAGTTCGAGATTGACCCCAGCGGGAGCTGGTAGAGACCATTTTAAGGCCGATCAAGTGTAAAATGTTTCAGTGAAGTTCATTCGGACCCACCTCAATTTATCAAAGTAGCGCAGCGGAAGTGTAGTGGGCTGATAACCCACAAGTTTTAAAACAAACTTGTAAATTCACGATGAGGGGAACTATTTGTGTGTCCTGAAAGGTGAAGTTTGTGAACAAGTTACAGATGAAGTGCTGATAGCAGTTCGAGATTTCATGGATGTGCTTAAGAACATCTCGAGTTTACCGCTAAAACGAGATGCGGAGTTCGCGATTGATCTTATTCCTGAAGCAACGCCAATTTCAAAGGCTTATTATCCGATGGCACCGGTAGAACTGAAAGAAATAAAGAGACAGGTTTCTGAATTATTAGAGAAGGGTTAGATTCGTAGCAGCGGTTCACTGTGGGGAGCTCCAGTTTTTTTGGGCAAGAAGAAAGATGGCACACGGAGAATATACATCGACTATCGAGAGTTAAATCGGTTGACCATCAAGAATAAGTACAGAATTCCTTGCATTGTCGAATTATTCGATCAACTCATTGGCCCGGGAGTATTTTCGAAGTTGGATTTGTGATCAGGATATCACCAAGTTCAGGTAAAAGCAACAGACATTTATAAGACGGCGTTCCGAACTCGATATGGGTATTACGAGTATCTAGTTATGCCATTTGGAGTTACTAACGCACCGGTGATATTTATGAATTTGATGAACAGATCTTTTCACCATTTCTAGATCAGTTCGTGGCGGTATTCATTGATGATATTCCGGTCTATTCGAGGAACAAAGAAGAGCATGAAGAACACTTAAGAATTGCACTGCAGACGTTGAGATAAGAAAAGCTATATGCTAAGATGAACAAGTGCGAGTTTTGGCTCGATGAAGTGAAGTTCTTGGGTCATATTGCATCCGGAGATGGAATTGCTGATGATCCCGAAAAGATTGCAGTTGTTCATGATTGGCCGATTCCAAAGAATATATGTGAGATATAAGTTTCCTTGGGCTTACTGCATACTATAGATGGTTTGTGGAGAACTTCGCTCGAATAGCAGAACCTTTAACCAAGTTAACACAAAAGGAGGTGCCGTTTGTTTGGTCCGAGAAGCGTGCGTTAGCTTTTGAGGCGCTGAAGCAAAGGTTGACAATTGCATTTATTTTAACAGTGCCAGATGGTTCTGGAGGATTAATTATTCACAGCGACGCATTTGGCAAAGGCTTGGGGTGTGTTTTGATACAGTATGGAAATGTTGTAGCTTATGCGTCGAGGCAATTGAAGACTCATGAGAACTACCCAACTCACGACTTGGAACTAGCAGCAGTTATCTTTGCGCTGAAGATTTATAGACACTAATTATTGGACGAGAAGGTCGAGGTATTTACTGATCACAAGAACCTAAAGTATGTGTTCACACAGAATGTATTCAACAAGAGGCAGCGTAAATGGTTGGAGCTGATGGCCGACTATGATCTTAATCTAAAATACCATCCAGGGAAACTTAATGTGGTACCGGAAGCTTTAAGTCGGTGGCCAGCTGTATAGATGTTGACTTCGCAGAAGGAAATTATAGCGGATTTTCAGAGATTTGAGTTGGAGCTCGTACTACCAGATTTTTCGGGACAGTCGATGCAGTTGCAAGCACAGTCATCGTTAATTGATAGCATTAAGGCAGAGCAGTTGCACGATCCTAGATTGCTGAATTTCGAGGACAAGTAGAAGCAGGACTTCGAACGGATTTATTGATTCATGAAGATGGTTTTTTGAGAATGGAAGTCGTTTGTGTGCGCCTAAAGGAGAAACTCGTGAAGAAATCATGAAAGAGGCTCGTAGTTCCGCATATTCGGTATATCCAGGAGGCATGAAGATTTATAGAGATTTGCGACAACACTTTTGGTGGGAGGGCATGAAAAGAGAGATCGCTCGTTACGTGTCGAGGTGCTTGGTTGTCAGCAAGTTAAGGCTGAACATCAAAAGATAGCTGGTTTGTTGAAACCACTTCCAATTACTCAATGGAAGTGGGAACATATAACCATGGATTTCATGACAGCCTTACCACGGAGTCGGCAATAACACAGTTTGGGTGATTGTCGATCGACTGACCAAGGCAGCTCAATTTTTTTTATCATTTCGAGTTGGTCAGTCGACGGAGGCCTTAGCAGAAAGGTACATGCAGGAGAATGTGAGATTGCATGGAGCATCAGTGAGTATTGCTTTTGATCGTGATACCTGGTGTCTATCATATTGTTTGAAGGAGTCTACAAGAAAATTTGGGAACTCGCTTGAAGTTTAGAGCGACCTATCATCCTCAGACAGATGGACAGTCCGAGAGAATGATCCAAACTCTTGAAAATATATTAAGAGCTTGTATGTTAGACTTCAAGGGTTCGTGGGAGGATTATTTACAATTAGTGGAGTTCTTATATAATAACAGTTTTCAGGCGACTATACAGATGACTCCATTTGAAACATTGTACGGTCGTAAGTGTCGCTCACCAGTATGTTGGGTATGATATTGGAGAAAGAAGATTGTTGGGACTGGTACTGATTGTGCAAATTGTGGAGAAGGTTAACTTGATTCATGATCATATAAAGGTGGTACAAGATCGACAGAAAAGTTGGACAGATACTGAAAGAAGACCATTAGAATTTGTTGGTGGTGATCATGTGTTCTTGTAGATATCACCGACTAGGGGAGTAATTCGGTTTGGTAGTCGAGGCAAGCTTAGTCCTCGATTCGTGGGGCCTTTCGATATCATTGAGCGTATTGGAGAAGTGGCTTATTTATTGGCTTTACCACTGTTCTTGGCGGGTGTCCATGACGTGTTTCATATATCTTAATTTCGCAAGTATGTTCAACATGAAACGCATGTCCTAAACCACTCGGGAATTGACAGTGAGTGGATTTGACTTATGAAGAGCAACTGATGGCTATTGTGGATCGACGAGAAAAGGGTTCTCAAGAATAGAGTGATCCCTTTAGTGCTTGTTTCGTGGGGAAATTGTTCGCATGGAGAATCTACTTGGGAACGTGAAGACGAAGTTCGACAAAAGTTTCCACATCATTTTCCTTAGACCCGTATCTTTATCGTTCTTGTCTTTTCCTGTCTTGTAAATTTTGAGAACAATTTTTTTGTAGTTGGGTATAATGTAACACGATCGTATATTATTTAACGATTTTAATTAGTATTTTGAATTTTATTTTATTTATTATTTGCGCTGTGATTAGTTTGAATAGTATATGTGTTTATTTGACCCGACCCACTTGCGTGAAATCCGTTATGGTGTTATTATTTTTTATTAATATTTATTCATAAACTAAATCCATATGAATATTAAATAACATATATATGATATTTAATATATACATATATTTTCTGGTAGCCATACGTTAGGGATATTTACGTATATTAATTGTTAGTATATTTTACCTCATTTAAACATCTCATGGTATTATATTGACATTTATCTGTTACGCCTAAATCTTTAACAACCTAGATACAAGATATTTGTTAGATTAGAATATATTATTTTAACCCTTAGATTTATGGTTAAAGGTGGCTACGTACGTATATATTATTTCTAATATATTTTCAATTAGATTTAGTAGAGCCGGATCGGAGTTTTGTAGTATCTTTTATTATATTATTAGTTATATATTAAACTATACATATATATAATGAGATTAATGGAAGAAAGAGGCCATAGGAGGGGATTTCCTCCTATGGCGTGGAAAAAATACCACCTCCACCATTTTTTCCGACGATCGGCACCCATCATCATCATCGTTATCATCTAGGATGTGCGTACACCAAATTTCATGTGATTCCACAACTTTTTCACCGTTGATTTAGTGGGTTCAAAATTAACGGTTTACCGACAATAGAACTTTTTACATTGCTAAATCAACGGTGAAAAAGTTGTAGAATCACATGAAATTTGGTGTACCCACATCTTAGATGATAACGATGAAGATGATGGAGGCCGATCGTCGAAAAAATTGGTGGAGGTTGTATTTTTTCCACGCCATAGGAGGAAATCCCCTCCTATGGCCTCTTTTCTCCATTATTGTCATATATAATATTCATATACTATATAATATATATTTATATATTTCCTTTATAATAAAAAATCTTTCTCTCATCATAAACCTCCCTCTCCCGCGTTTCTCTCTTCCCTCTCCGATTGACTTGCCCCCAACTCCTCACCTCCGACCTCATCACCACCACCACACATCCTCCAGCATCCATCTCCTTCTCATCATCCCTTCTAACACCGACCCTAACTCCTAACTCTAATCACTCTCGACTCCTTCAACCCATCATTGAACCCACCTTCTCCTTCTTCCTTGTCATCTCCTCGCTCCACTGCCAACAACCCAACACCACCATCACCATCACCGCTTCCGACTCGTCATCACCTTCGTCACCGTCTTGTTAATCTCCAAACCGAACCCAACTTCATCTCCCCAAACTCCGGCCTTGAAACCCATATCCCTAACCTCACCGCCTTCAAGTCCCGAGCATCGCCTGCACTAATCCATCCAACTCCGTTCACTCTTGTCTCCTCACCGTCGACCTCCTCCTTCTTCCCTAGCCAACTCGGGAACCAATCTCCATCACCGGTGTCTCCTTCTTTTCCATTGGAGCACCCATCGACACCTTCACCGACATGACTTTCCTTTCCATCAACCAACACCCTATGGCCACCATCATCGTCATCTCTCTTCATCTTCAAACCCAACCCGAGACCTCACCACAGCCACCAACTCCGGTTGCCGTTGCCGATCTTCATCCTGCGGCTTCTCACCTCTCAACAGAGAACACCTTCCCATTGCCGCAGTTTCCCCACGCCATCTTCGACGAGCAGCCACAATGAGCATCCTCGTCGAGATTGCCTTCTTCTCGTCAAACGAGACTATTGAGACGAGCAGCATGCCAATCATCATCGAACTTCATCCCCGAGCCTAGCAAGTTTGGAGATCGCTTCGTGTTGCCGTTCCGTTTCCGTACTGCTCCGTTCGTGTTCGTGTTCGTATCCGCATTCGTCGAGACCGAGACAAGTTTATAACTTGCTACATGCTAGTTTACTTATATCTATATCTATAGTGTCATAATTTATTATTAATATACCGTTTTATTTATATATAATCCGTATTTCATTAGTTAGTTAACACTAACACGTTTATAATTACAGTTTATAAAGTTTATACAAAATTATATCTATAATTAGAAATTATACGAACTATTCTAGTTTGGTCAATTGGTAAATCGAATTTAGGAATTAATATGTTTATTTGTTTCGTTACACTATTTATCACACCTAGATAACCGTATTTCATTACGACTCGTTTGCACAATAGTATTATAAATAAACACTTTATATAAATTAATATACTACTTTGACATGCTTATAACCCATTATCTTGTTACAGATATTGCTATCTTGTACTTGCTTACCTGTGATATTTATCGATGCCAACAATCGTGATTTGTTGTCCTGATGGACATGCCATGTTGTCAAGATAGACATAACCTATACCTGCTTATTCCCGTGTTGGTATTAGGCAGATATTATTCATGCCTGACTTGGAAAACAAAACCTGAAGAAATGGGGAAATCAAAAGTGTAACTAAAGTGTAACTTAAAAGGATATTACTTGATTCGTTGTTTCGGGGGTAACGGAACAGAATCATTCGTGATTCATACTACTCGATCTATGGTTTCGAGGGGTAACGGAACAAAATCATTCTTGATTCATATATCTTGGTCCGTGGTCTTGGAGGGTAACGAGATATATACTTTTGAGTTACATGGAGGAGTACATTCATTGGTTTCAAATACCTGTACGATAGTTAAACTAAAAACACATACCTTAGGATATATATGACATGCTTGAATACTTATATCCTGCTGATATAACACATGTGGTTGTTTTGTTTATACTCATACCTTATTTTACATATGACATCCCGTATAGCATACTGTTCAGTTTATTATTACTATAATATTTATGACGCATGACGTCTGAGTTTTGTATGGCCCTGATACTTAATTTTAGCACACGAAAATCGTGAGTATTTCGATAGGATCGCTAATCAATGAAGATCATTCCACTGATATAGTTCTTATTTATGGTTTAGGTATTTTCTTATTTTTTTAGATCTTTACTGCGTTTCCTGTTATTGTTTATCATGGTTATTGGATATGTTTAGAGATAGATAGTTATATTATTGTTTTGATGGTGGAGGACAGCCGTAATGTGATTATGGGAGGATATTTTCTTGTCGTAGGTAGCATGATTGGTTTTGTTACGTTCCTGATTTTATGTATTTTAGGAAGCGGGACGTGACAACCATCCTCCACCAGTGTTGACCGTAGCCCACAATCGCGACCGCTTGGTGACCAATGCTTGTTGCCCGCCGTCCTCTCACCCATGACTACCGATTGTTGCCCTCCATCGCTTCCGATCCTACCAGGCCCGTCCTGCCACCGCTCGTCGTTAGTTGTTGCCCAGCGGCCGTTGCCCACTATTACGATAGAATATACGGATGTTGGATCCAACCCAACATGCTATCAATCTACATATGCCTTCGGTCGACCGATGTTAGATCCAACCCAACATGTCATCAATCTACATATGCTTTTATATTGTGGTATCCAATACCCAATTATGATTTGCCAGCCAACAATGTTAGTATTAGTATGACAATGGAAATAGCATAGGAATCATCAAAGTAGTACTCGTCTCACACATACAAATGCTTGGCCTAAGTTTTTCTTTTGCATGAAACTTTTTAGAGACTAACCGATTAGCTCACTAGCTTAAGGGGTTTTCTTCTCTAGTTTTTAATTAGTGTTAATGATGTCCATCTATTTACATGTATGCTTCATCTTATAGTTCGGTTTGTATGTTTGCCACTCTGGTTACATGAATTCCAAACCTTATTATTAGTATTTAAAATAAAGAGTTTTATGACCTTTGCAAGCTCTACTAAACGCAGTACTCTACCTTCTTATATCTATGTCACACTATTCCTTCTGATATAAGACGTTAAGGAGAATCGATCCCTAACTTGATCTAGTAAGGAAACACTGCTGATTAAGATGAATGTTTATCTCGCTTATCGGGTTTGGCATTATAATGAAAAATTTAAACTATTTTATTCATACTGAGAACTACATCCGGTGTGACTGCAAGCAAACACAAATGCCCTTAATAGCATTGTATGCAAGATTATGTGATTATTCTTTTTTAATAAAAACATGTATGACCACATGATAAAACAACATATATAGATATAATTTACTAATTTTATGTTCAAATTATTTTTTATCATTGATGACTACGAGGCGATAGAGAATATATCCATTCCGCGTTAATTTCCATCCATCTATATAAAACTTCATATTTTGTAATACCTAGTGAAACCTTAAGTAGCATTAATAATGACCTTTCTAAATGAATCCAAAGGAAATTGTATTGAATATAAAAAAAAACTCTCAACAAGATTCTAGTTAAGATATTCTAACTAATGCCTATAAATAAACATAAGGAGTGAACTTATTTTAGCTAAAAAAAGAATTTTAAAATATCTTATAGGCAATAAAAAGGATGGATAGAATGCTTCTAATGATTATCCTTCCTATGATAAGAAAAATTATACTTTGAACCTGCAGCCACAATTGAAAATCTAAATGCATTTGAGTGAATCCAAAGGGAATGTACTAAATAAAATTAAATGAATTATTTCTCAAAGACTTTCCAATGAATACTTAAAGATATACACAACGGGTGAATCTATGTGTGTTAAAACTGGCCGGATTGTATCATTTTAATGGGGGTTGTACAAAGTCCTTTGTCATAATTTACCTAATTATTCATTTACTTGTTTCCGAAAAAGTTAAATTATGATTGGAAGGACTTAAATAGATTTTTTTTCTATTCCTAATGAGCACGGTAACAAAGACATAAGGCGTTTATTTCGAGGTGGCGATTATCACACAGAAAACCGAGACAGAAAGTTTTGACCATTTTACCCCTTGTATTTACCATTTCATCTTTCTAGATTTTCTTTTCTAACATCTTTTCTCATTCATTCGGAAAAGAATTATTTCTATCCCTTCTCATTAGACAAAAGACATAAAGGAAATGTGTAAAGTAAAAAACATCAATTAGATGCATATATAAATTAAGTTGTAAACCATAAATTTTATGCTAATACTATATTCTTCAAGAGATGTACAACATACACGTACTATAGTTACCACACAACATTTATATATCAGACAAATGTTGGTTATAACACATGTCAAATAAAGGCACGAAGCCTTATTGGAAGTGTGATTGCTTCATTAATGTTTTCTCGTAAGATAGAAAAAAAGAGGAGAGCCTGATCATCTTCCTATTAATAAATGTATGAATCTTTATTTTTTTTCTACACAAAGGAAAAATGACTTTTATGCTCATAAAAAAAGAAGAAAATGATATAAAAATAATACAGAGAAAAAGAAATGGTTGACTCTTGAAATAGTTATACAACCTACAAGATAATAGGATTTAAATTTGATTTTATTATTTCCTCAAATAATTGTTTTTTAATATTGCGGTTATTATTATATTATTTAATTTTCAATTTAATATTTAGTTTTTTATTTATTATTTATTTATAGTGTTTGATTTCAAATTTTAGTATTCTGATTTTTTTTAAACCACAATCTGAAAATTGTGTTCAAGTTTTGATGATATTGTTGTAATGTAGCAATTAGATGGTTTATGATTGATGATTCAAATCAAGTTATAATTTGTTTTGATAAACTTGAAGTCTACTTAGGGATTCAACCGATACATAGCCAATGTATAGTAAATGTTTCCATCATATTCCAACACATGTCATTCGAATTGTAATTTTTTTTCAATTAGAAAATTTCTAATATAAGGTTATAGATGGCATATGTCTAGTTTATGGTTCAAGAAAAATACCATGCCAAATTAAAAATGTCGAGCGATGTGTTGCAACATTAAGTGAATAGTTGGCATGTATGGTGAGAAATTTGTAGGTCTGGGCTTTCCTTAAGTCGCGAACGTTTAATCGATCAATTTTTTGACAATGAGAACAATTGATTTTGACCTATATGGTGTTATGCTCGGGGATAGTGAAATTCATGCGAATTTGAAAACATTTGTTTATAGATCTAAGGATTGCAAATTAATGGTTTATCGATAATAGAATAATTTATACTCTTACATCTATAAGCAAATGATTTCGAAATCACATGAAATTCGGTACCCTCGTTTTTTACACCATGTAGAACAAGATCAACAGTTCCAATCCTAAAAAAAGAAAAAACTTCGGTTATAAACGGTGTTTTCCGTAGCTTATGGATAGACAAGGCATTGAGGATCCAAACTATGCGCGCGCGCGAGCACATGTGTGTGCATGTATGTGCGCGCGCGCGCCATGTGCATAGTTTCAGTGCAAATTAATGAAAAATTCATGCTATGTCCCGAGAAATTTAAGATCTAAATGCCTTTGAGTGAATCCAAAGGGGATGTACCGAATAAAATTAGATGCATAAGGTTTTTCTCAAAGACCTTCCAATTGATGCTTAAAGATACATACAAGGGTTAAAAGTGAATTAAAATTGTCTAAAAATAATTCCTAAAATTCCTCATCAAAAGGGGTTGTATCATTTCAAAGGGGGTTGTACTAAGCCCTTTGTCTTAATCTACCAAATCATTCCTTTACTCATTTCCAAAAGAAACCAATCAAGATTAAAAGAAAATATAAACACACTAAAGTAGGCTTTGCTCTTAATTTATTCTTGAGGAACACCACAACAAGGAAGAAGGCACCTACTTCGAGGTGGTGACTATCATACAAAAAACCAAAACAGAAAACTTCGGTCATTCCGTCCCTTTCTTTTACATTTGATCTTTCTGGCCTTTTTTCTTCCAACATCCTTTCTCACACCTTTCTCATTAGACTGAAGAAATCAAGAAAATGAATGCAAATCAAGAACAATGCCTCGTCGAAGAAAGAGAAGAAATGCTGATGAAAACGGGCGAATCCGAAGAACGTTACCAGAGAAAAGGTTGGTTTATAAGACCTTGTGAGTATAGGAATCTAGGAGTTCCATACTTCCCTTCAATGAAGATGTCATCCTCTGATGTGCTCTCTAAACAAGTTCCCAAGGTCACTTTTAAAGGGTGGCCGAATCCACAGCCAAACTGGGAACGGTGGGTTGAAAAATTAAGGGTACTCCATGAGGAAATTTGGAAAAAAGCCGGCATTTTTTATGCCATACAAAGCTCTACTTTTAAAATAAGAAGAGATTTGGCAACCCTTTGGGAGATGGCACACTATTGGTGCTATCAAACCAACACATTCATTTTTCCATTTTGTGAAGCTACTATGACTTTAGAAGATGTCATGATTCTTGGAGGGTTTCCTCCACTAGGGCTCTGTGTTAGAGGAGCAAAACCTCTAACTGGAGGACTCGAAAAGCTCAATCTTCTTTTAATTAGAGAGCAAAGAACTTTTAACAAAACAAAAGCGAAGAAAGCATCCTTTTCCGCATGGATGAATCGTTTTACGGAGTGTGAGGATGCTCTAATTGAGCATATTGCATTTCTATCTCTATGGTTGTCAAAATATGTTTTTCCTAGAGCACCAGGTGAAGTAATACAGAAGGACCTGTTTCCAATTGCTATACTTCTAGCTCAGGGAGAACGATTTGCTCTTGGTCCTGCAGTTCTCACCAGTCTTTACCGTGACATGCAGTTATTAAAAGAGCACTTGACCGGCAATGAGGTTGTACCACTTTTTCTTTTTGCGCCTTTCCCGATACTACAAATGTGGATTTGGGAGCATTTTCTTTCCTGTAGGCAAAACGCGATCCCCAAATCCATTGGCAACAACAAACTGTGGGCATCACGGTGGCACGATCTGGCCATTGAAAAAATACCAGATTCGGGATTAGTAGTGAACTCCCCTCAAAACTTTCAATGGCGCCCATATGCCAATAAGTTAGAAAACTGGTGTGATTGCTGGGTTTCTACCAAGTATGTGAATGATGAAGGGCTTATTTCGCTTGCCTTGTTCCTAAGAGATTGCGAGCTTGTTGGGGTTGATAGCATTCAACCCTATCTGCCAAATAGAGTTTCAAGGCAATTTGGTTATGACCAAGGTTTGTTGGGGTGCGCTTGTGTTGATTTCAGGATCTCGGATTGGGAGGTTGCATGGGCTCTCTATGAGAAGGATTCACTGAATTTTATGCTCTATATTCCGCCTAGGCACTTTGAACCAGAGGTAACTTATGATTACTACTCCTGGTGGAAGAAAAATATTTTGTTCTCGATTGATCCTGAGATTGATATAGCAACACTTGAGCTGGAGAGGAATGAATTATCAATCCCTTCGCCCAAGAACCAAAGCCTGCCAACTGATTCGAAAATCACACCATTGGTATTAGAGGGTACACCCTTTGAACTTGATCCTCAGTCAAGATGTAACCTTCGAATTATGAAAGGGATTGCTAGAACAAAGAAAGCTTCTTCAAGTGCCACTCCAGCTCAGAACCTGCTGCCTCAATATGCAGATGAAGGAGAAAAAGAGAGAAGCCAAGAAGGGTTTCATGGAAGCAGGTATACTGAATATGGAACGCTTGGTTACGGTGAGAATCTTTGAACCTCTTATGTATTCAATCTTTATGTGACAATCTTGGATTGGTAAATTGCTATTCTTATATTAGCACATACCATATTTTATTTTTAGACTTATATATTATATCTTATATTGCTTGAATACTTTACTTCTCTTAAAATTTGTTTTGCCAGTCTTGATTTGAAAGAGCCGGTTCTTTTTGTTGTACATAAATGAACCTCTTAGAATTTTATTAGCTGATAGCTATACCATTGCATGTATGCTAAAGCCCTTTACCAGATATTTAAGATGCTTTAATTCGAGATCGGCCCTGGTCTTTTGATGTACAAAGTAAAAGTGTCTTGACATATGGCCTCTTATATTAGCACATACCATATTTTATTTTTAGACTTATATTTTATATCCTATATTGCTTGAATACTTTAATTCTCTTAAAATTGGTTTTGCCATTCTTGATTTGAAAGAACCGGTTCTTTTTATTGTACATAAATGAACCTCTTAGAATTTTATTATCTGATACTATGCCATTGCATGTATGTTAAAGCCCTCTACCAGATATTTAAGATCCTTAATTTGAGATCGGCCCTGGTCTTTTGATGTACAAAGTAAAAATGGCTTGACATATGACCACCTACTAGATAACAGAATCTGCCTATAACTTCAGAAACTGAAAAGGTAGAATAGAGACTCGGATTTAGTTAATTGATTGTATCAGATATTATTACCCCCAAAAGGTGGCATAGAACTGTTGCAAGAATATTATAATATCTAACATTTCGACACATATGCTTTGATGATGCAAGTCCTACGTATATGCAGTCAATTTGTATGATAAAAGTTCTGATAATAATTGATCTTCTGAAACTGAACAGCTGAAAAACTGCTAAATTAGGGTCTTTATTTATTTGTTGTGCTGCTTACGTTTCTAGCATGTTCAAGTTGCTTGCCATACGTGTTAAAAAAATTTCGTCACCACAAAGTTTAGTTGCTGAATTTACGTTTTTAATTACTTTATAAGTGAATGGACATTGTTAACACAATTAGAATTTTGTTACTTACCACTGGATTTGCATGATGGGGTACTATCTGATTTGAACTGATAAATACTGTAGAAGTAAATATATGTTTTCTGATTCAGCAGCTAAACTTTGTGCAAACAAAAAGTAACTAAGATATACTGCAAGACATTATTACTTGATAGAAACATAAGAAATATTATCAGCTATTTTGAATGCATTCAATATATAGAAGCGATTCTTTAGGTTCGATATATATTTTACTAATGTAACAAACAAAAACAAGCGAGTCCTATAGTTAAAGGTAGTATACAAATGCAAGGAAAAAATGACAGATTGATTCTATTACTAGTACCATGCTATATTTGCATGACTACAGGCTACAGAGAATATTAGATGGCATACTTTAGATTTGAGACTTGTTTGCATCTTGTTCTTGAACAATATATATTCATTTGTTTAACGAAATTAGAGAGTTCAATAATACAAATTGCATGCAATCTCAAGAAGAACACTAGTGGCATGTATATGCATGTTCATGAACCTTTAAAATTTTCGCTAGTTATTTCTCTCAAATGACCTTCGTTCTTTGCACCACATGTAAAGAAGTAAGAAAAACACATATGACAATGATGTAAGCTTGGATTTTTAAGTATGTGCTTCCCTCTAGTATGGTGTATTTGGCAGGAACCATCTTTGAAGTTAAAAATGTTAACCTATTAGTTTCTTCTCCATAACCTTTATTATAAGCCTTATTGGAATAAGATAATTTAATACCATGTTTTACTTCTGAGCTGGTGCAGGATCAACTTCAGAGGATCAAGGAAGTCACATACCACAAAGTAAGCTTTTTGAATGTTCTGAGTTCACTGAAGAAGACAATATTCCATGATAAGATTATGCCTCTTTCATTTAACAAATTGCATGTCCTGATCTGTTTAATTTTAAGGGAATACAAACAACGAGACAAACAAGCAAAATAAAATAGGAAAACTTAAAAAACCTGCTTATCTTGGATGCCATTTATTCTTGTTATTGTCTAATTTTGTGCGGAGCACAACTCTGTTTCTTTCTTTCTGTGATTAGTTCATCACGGTGAAGAACTTTCTACATAATCCATTACACTTGGCCAATGAAGGACGGAGATGTTTCATGTTCCATGGACACTATAATGCTGTTGACTTTGGCAACCGTCGATGGATTTCTATATTGTCGATTGTTTTTAAGTGATATGGTTGATTAATAATTAGTATGATGTTTAATGAGGATTTAAGGTAGCATAGTAATATCTATTATTAATGTGGATAAACACAAATACAAGGCCGTCAATTGCTTAACTTATAAAAAGTTAATTAGTAATTGTTTAACATGAGTGTTCTTATTATGTTAAAGATTTTCAAAACAATATAGTTTCACATAATTGTAATGATTTTCTTTCTAAAGCATGCCCAAATATTTTGTCTTCTTATATGTTAAATACCCTAGCAACCTAGGTGGTGCCCTTTGCTTTCTAGCACCAATTTATGTGTTCCTTCAACTTTAGGGTAGGAAGCATCTCATTTGGTTGTCAGATCATAACCTCAAATCTAAGAAAACAATCCATAGGAAAGAAGATTTCACACATGTGTGCGCGCACACACATGGAGAGAGAGAGAGGAAAACAACTCTCTGGAAATCCCCACCCCCCAAAGAAAATAAAAATCAAGCTCTCGTACTATGAATTATATAGTCGTTTAAAGGACTAATTACTCAAAATGCTCTTATACGAGGTTGTAAAAGCGCTAGGCGAAACTACCGGCTGGGGTACCACACCACCATCTAGTGCCTATGCGGTTTTTTATTTTTAACTAAAATTATTTTTGATAATTATACATAAAATTGCGAAAAACACAATCTTTAAAATCTAGATAAATCGAAAAACGATGTAATTACATATATACTAAATCCATATAGTAACGTCATATTGAATGGAGTGCATGACATCTAAAAATTAAAATACATGACATTAGATGGAAATATAATGATAAATCATAAATTTCTAGTCAAACTTACTAGCGTACAAATTACATACCTCATGTGATGAAATCACAAAACGGAAGAGAGTTGAGAAGAACAGAAGTAATTTGGACAAAAATTGCTTACGGTTTTTGTCGACGAGCCTTTAAAGACTTGAAAGAATGATAAGAGGACGGCGGCAAAAAGGAGAGCACCATCGACAAGCCTTTAGGAGAGGCGACGCCAATGGGAGGAGATTGACTAGAGCAGAGCGGAAGGATAATGAGAAGACTATATGGTTTCTTTGTTCATGTAATTTGGGAATAGATTGAGACCGTGTTTTTAAATATTAAGAAAGGGTTTTCAGTTGGGTAATTTTAAAGGAAAAAACTCTTATAACTTTATGAGTGAAGCTCTTAAAGTTAGCGTTAAGCAGGCTGAGCCACGTAACCACTTACAAAATTCCTATACCACTTAATGCAACCACTTAGGGTCAAATGGGAGTAACTTGGGACCGTTTCCATCTAGGCGATCGCTTAATACCGCTCTAAAGAATACTGCTCTTATGAATCTTGTACCGAATGAGCAAGGATGGAATATGGATTTTAGATATTATATTTAGTAATAAACTTAATGTTATTGTGTTGAATGCAATTTTCTAAAGTGAATCCGGCACCTTCCCCCACATTAAGTCTATTGCTTGACCATAAGAACTTAAGAGGATTGTATTGTGACTGCAAGATACGTTTGTTGTCTGCCAATTGGTCTTCTAGGATCCATAACTACTAGTAATCTATAAATAAGTATTAAATTGGATTAAAAATATTGGACTTGATAATCTCACACTAGATTAATGGTTGCAAATATGCTTAAGAATATTAATAAGGGGACAAGGTATAATATTTGTGTTGTATATGGATACAAATTTCATCTATGCTATAATATTATTAAACATTATTTTGTTAGGAACTATATAAGTAGCATGAAATTAGTGTTATATATATTATGCTTGATAGAGTAAATCATGATTGCTTATGACCACGAGCATAGCTCGGTTGGTCATAGCACTTTCCCGCCTAAGGAGTGTGCGGGGATCGATCCCCGGAAGGGGAAGTTCTCACAATTTAATATGCACTCGGCGCAAAACCGTGGAACATTTGGTGCATATATGTGATGTTTGTGTGGGTTAGGCCCACGTGCCAGTTCAAAAAAAATCATGATTGCTTATTACTATATTTTGTGTGTTTACATATGAATGGTGTTAGTATAAAGTGATGATGTTACATATGGTTCATGGTAAACAAAACTAAGAATATATGTCTAGATCAAGAATCAAGGCTTCTGACAAACTCGGAAGTTTCAGCCAATCCAGATAAGGAAATAGCGGTTCAGAACTTAGCCAAAAATTCGTTTTTGACCGTTTCAGAAAGTTTCGGCTAGTTTTAGAAGTTTCGGCCGAAACAGGAAAATTTTGACGAAAACTTAGTTAAGTTTGATTGTAGTGTGTGTGTAAACTATGCATAGTAATATATGTATATTATAGACATTGTGAAATATAATAAAGGCTCATCTCCAAAAAAAACCTTCAAGTTTCACCGTTTGGCAACAAACTTCCAAAAGGTTTTAAACTCCAAAAAATTATCATGGCTTATGGTAACAGTGTTAACTATGAACGTCTTTTCCTTATCATAAATATAATTAATTAAATGTATTATTATTAATTATTTTGTTAATAATCTTTAATCGTTTTATATTTTGTTAAGTATATATTAATAATTATATGTCCGTAGGAAGGGGGCACTGGTGGCAAGGGGAAGATGATAGAGGGTGAGGATGATGATGAAGATGGGGCGAAATGGAGGGAGGTACGGAGATTGGGCTTGAGGGGGAGGAGGGCGAGATCAGGGGCTGTGGGGAGGGGGTCGGGGTCAAGGTAGGCGGGGGAGAAGTAGGGATGAGGTGGGTTGGTGGGGAGAAGAGGAAGGGTCGGGGTGCACGGGGGCAGGGATGGGTGAGAGAGAAGGGGGCAAGTCAGGTGGGTAGGTGGAGGAGGGGCCAAGTCAGGTGGGAGGAAGGGGGAAGGAGGGGGGGGTAGGGGTAGGAGGCAAGATGGATGATGACTGGAGATGGCGGTGGAAGG
Source organism: Agapanthus africanus (assembly GCA_030015575.1). Lineage (NCBI taxonomy): Eukaryota > Viridiplantae > Streptophyta > Magnoliopsida > Asparagales > Amaryllidaceae > Agapanthus > Agapanthus africanus. The sequence goes on from JASDDO010000019.1 coordinate 243,686,505, forward strand.
TGGAGAAGGAAGGAGGAGAGTTAGGGTTAGAGTTAGTGAGGAAGAAGGGTAGTTTGGAATTTTTGAAATTTTTATGATGATTTGGCAATATAAATGACGTGACGGTGGTGTGACACCGTTAGTGGTGATGTGGCACCATCAGTCATGGTAATTTTTGGTCATTTATAAACATGTAGGTAGATTTTTGTCAAATAATCGAACTTGAGGTTTTTTTTGAGATAAGCCTATAATAAAACCTAATAATAATATGGGTAAATTGTCAAAAAAAAAAAAAACCCAAGCATTTTTTTCTGCAGTCAAAACCCCCCTCCTCGAAACCCCCTTAAAAAGCTTTTAGTTGTCAAAAAACCCTTGCATGTGATATCTAGTAGTTTCCTGTTATAAACAGTAGCAAGTGATATCTAAGCAGTTTCCTATGATATCTAAACAGTTGCATGCGATATTTAAATAGTTTTCATGAATTAGTTAAATATAGCAGATTACTATGTAGATACTGCAGGAAATTTTTTAGGGTTTTTTTGACTACCGTTTCGAGGCTTGGGAGTTTTTGACAACTGAAAAAAGTGCTTGGTTTTTATTTTGACAATTTACCCTAATAATATAGTAATGTGTGTGTATGTAATATATTACATTGAAACTCATGCATAAACTAATAAAGCTTGAAACACCGATACTCATCATTTTTTCCAAGGAACGAAACCAAAACTTAATGCTCTAAATTTAGTTACTGGTCATGAACTAGATATCTGATTTAGTTGTCTCGGTGTACATCATCCATTGTCCTACTGTTACAAAAATCAGTAATGATGTCAATTGTCCACTGAACATTATAATGTGTTGTTTGTTATTGATGGATACAAATACATATTTATCTTGTTGATTGGATATAGAATGATAATCAATTTTGTAGGAACTATATAATTATCACGAAATTAGGGTAGTGCTACACTCGCGAAAATATACGAGTAATGACTTTTTTAATTAATTCTTTTGTGTGTACATAATAACAGTTCTAGTATAAACAAACATATCACATGGTTTAGATTAGTATCCAAGTACATACATGGACTTTTATGCTTATACCTAATTTGATTGGAATGCGTAAATATGAATGCAGCATTTAGCAAAATGAATTGGTTGGATCCGTTCATGCCATTTTTGTCCCTAGGCATAAGAGTTTCCAGTATGGAGCATTGTGCTATATGTGCAAACTCCATTTTGACATAGAAGGCTTAGATGATTTTTTTTCCCAATGGTAACTAGCATGCCAAGTGAGTCGCTAAACTCCCGCAACATGTATGCAAGATACTTGAAACATTTGGCAATGGGTGTTTTTTTATTGCTGCACTGTATATTAAAAGAATGAGTAGAGAAATAGGCTTAAAAGTATTCGGTCTAATTCGACTTTCTTTAAAGGTGTAAAAAGCACGATGAAAATGCACCCATTTAAGGGGCAAATATATATGCAAGAAGTTATAAAAGAATGGCATGTGTGGACAATGTGTAATTGTTTTCCCACTTCCTAATACATGTAGTGCATTAATAAAACAACCTTTACCTTTTCTTCTCTTTAGGTGCTACGACTGCATGCTGAAATCATCTACAATGATAATAGATAGCATTAGCAGTGCACATGTGTACCTTATTTTTCCTACTCATTCCAATGATGTATGTATGTATTGCGAAATCTCTTGAGAATATCGTGACTTTATGTAATGTGTATTACACTATTTTTCTTTACACCGCGCACCACATATGAAACATTAGAAAACACATGTCGTAGGCTGTATTGTATATCATGTTCCCGCATATATTTAATTGTAAACATCTCTAAACTTTTGTTACTATCACCTTTCTTGTGTGGAGAACTTATCTAACTATAAAAAAAATTAACTTTTGAGCAGGACCCGAAAAGTTGCCTTTCAGAAGAGCAAGAAAACACAAATGACAAAGTAAGTTCCTTGATGTTCTCTGTTAATGTAGAAAGATTGCCATGAATAATACTGACACACGCACACATACACAGTGTTGTAAAATTATTGTTTACTAGGAAAATGACGCTGTGTAGAGAACAAACTGGCATCGTGTGAATGAATTCATAAACTCAAACACTTTATATTTTTAGGAGTAACTTAATAAATTTTTTTAAACTATTAGGGTCAGAAGCGACATCTAGTAAACTTTGTTATAGCTGCTGGCTAATGTAATGCATAGTTTCAGTTCAACATCTTTCCTTGTAATTATTACTTTAGTTATATTTCTTTTGGCAGGATTTATTTCCTTGCATGTTCATCCATGTATCTTAGATAAACTCTTAAGAATATATCACATTTCTTATATGTGTGTGTGTGTAAGGTTTTTTCTATATTGAACCCTAAAACTCGGTATTTCCAAACACAACTCCTACTAGTCGAGTATTTTAAATACAACCCTTCATCGTTATTTAAAAATGACCTGTCTATTTAACCCGATCAACAGCTCAGGTTTAGGGCTAACCATGGTTAGGGTTTGGAAGACATAAATCCTCGCCTACCCCTCATTCATCTCTCTACTCAGCAACACTTCCCTTCCAAATCTTAAACACCCTTCCTCAATTGGCAGTTTCGAGGTAAGGGAGGCCTTCATTTCCTTCCACAAATCCTTTCCTCGGCTGGATGAGCACTTGAAGCCTTGTCAACATTGTGTGCCCTTTGAAGCTTTCGGCCTCTCAATGTAACCCTAGCAAGATAGGATGTTTGATGTTATAATGTTGATTTGTGTAGATGTTTGATTTTAGAGTTTATTTAGTCTACATTGATTGCAGTAGTAACTATTTTCCCTTATTTTCCTTAAGTATTCTGTTTAGCATTACGGTTTCCCCAATTCTCGCAAGCATTTAGTGTAATCATGTAGTATGATTGTAATCGGGTTTATGGTATAATCCTCCGAGTAATTTGATCCTTCTTCAAATTATTGCTTTAATTTCAATTCACGTTTTAAATTTGTTTCCCCGTTCTTTCTGTTTGGGAGGTGGTGGAAGGTTAATTTCTTATGTAGAAAAAATAAAAAGATGCCTTAGAATCTACATGATATATTAGCAAAACAAAAAAAAAGAATATATGTCAGCACGACATCGCAAAGAGATATGGCATAGGGTGCAAATTGATGGTCAAGAACTATCCATAAATAACTTTTTTGGCTACTTGATCTATTATTAATCATGATTGGGAGATTGAGTAAGATATAGCTTATAGAATCATAGCGGGATGGGTGAAGTGGAGAATTTTTTCAAGAGTGCTATGTGATCTTAGGCTACGTTTGAAATCGAAAGAAAATTTCTTAAAGGCGATTATTAGGTCGACACTTTTATGGGTCAGGATGTTTGGGCAATTAGAATAACATGTTCAAAAGATGAGTGTAGCTGAAATGAGAATGTAAGGTGGATGAGTCGCAACACACTAAAAGAGAGAATAAGGAATGAGTGTATTCATAACAAGTTGGAGGTCACTCGTGTAGATGATTAAGATGAGGGAGAACCGAATGAGAGGGTTTAAACATATTCAATGGAGACCAATAAATGTACGAGTTTGAAGAAGTGACAAAATTGAGTTAATGGCAAAAATAGGGGTAGGGATAGACCTAGATGAACATGGATAGAGACTATTAAGAATGAAATGTTGATTGTTAATTTATCCAAGGAGGCGGTCCTTAATGGTGCAGAATGGAAGAAATGGATTCATATAGCCGATCCCAAATTTTGCATAAAGGCCCCTTTTTTTGGTTGAGTGGGAGAGGCGATGGATGAAAATCCCAACATAAGAGTCTTTGAGCTGCAATTAGTGAGTTGAAGAGGAGATCAATGAGGGGGAAGGGTGTTTGAGCTCTAACTTTCAGGTTGCCACCACTTCAACAACATGCTACAAATAAGTGAGGAAGGAGGAAGAAAGACGAAGGGATATTTGAAGGCTCCAGTATTACTCATTGGGGAATAATTGTCATTTTAACCCCATAATGAATGACAATTGACCATGAGGGATAATTTGGTCTACCTCTAATTTTATGGATTGTACTTAGAATGCTCAAGTATTACGGGTTTTGAATATCGAAATATCAAAATTTTAGGGGTTCAATGTAGGGGGGAAACCCTATGTATAAATATGTGTATCATTGTACATAAATCTGATATGTCCACTTTCAGTATAGAATACTCTGGCATGAACTTCTCATACTAGCATTCAGTATTACCCGTATTATCGATGCACCGTTTGTCCAATATAGAAAATACACATCTGCTTTGATCTCGTATCTGATTCTTTATCCCTTTGGAGAGCCCACACTTTTTGCCAACACAGCTTCTCCATGGAAAGTGATCTATCTTCAATGGGGGACATAATTGGTTAAACCGATATTTAATTCCAGAACATATTCCTTATGTTTCTAATTATGTGATCCTAATTTTAACCGATATCGTTATACTTTATATTCTCATTTACTCTACAAAGGAGTTTAAGGATCTTATTATCATGATGGCAATGCTATGAGGATGATGATGGTAATCAACTCTTCTGTAATATGAACTATATGTTTTAGCTGATGGGTAAAATATGTTTTAATACTAGCTTTCAAGAAAGAACTATACGAACTGTATGGTTGCCTCGATGACATCCAACTTGATAGTTGAGAATAACAGGGGTTTCTATACGAACTGTATGGTTGCCTTGTTGACATCCAACTTGATAGTTGAGAATAACAGGGGGGGGGGGACCCTACATAAATAGACTAGCTGTTCATTTATCGGAAGAAATATGATGTGGAAACATGCTACATGGCGTATAGATACCCATTGTGTCACCCAAATAGGAGATGAATACTTGGGTTTCAAAATGTGACACTTCGAAGTTTTGCTTTTTGGCACTTCACTACCTAACCGTCCTCCAGAAATACATAAATTTTCTTCAAGATCTCTGTGTGTTACTCATGAATTTTTTAGATTTTTCCTTGGTATTGAAAATATATAAGGATTTTTACACATATGGAGAATGGGGAGGTAGCGAAGTGCCAAAAAGCAAAACTTCATGTATTAAAGTGCCATATTTTGAAACATAGGTATTTATCTCCCTTTTGAATAAAACAATGGGTATTTATTTGCTATTTAGCCTGTGGAAACATAATGCCGAATATTCAGTAAACAGTAGCAGCACCAAATAAAACTGCTTTGTTTCTTTCAATCTGAAGAGTTCTTCTAGATATTTGTGAATTTGTTAATGCATACAAGTGCAATTTTCATATACCCACAGATCTCAAGCCTTTTAGTGCTATTATTAACTCTGCACGCAAATGTAACTAGAAATATCCCTTCTCTACATCACAATTGCTGGGCTCTGATTGTTTTATATTTGTTCATATGGTTGAGATTGAGAAGTGCTTGTTCATTTTCAGGAACAAAGTGAACTCCCAATACAAGAATGTGTGATGCTGGCGGCCAAGAAAACAAAGTTGCATGAAAGATTATGTTTCTAATTTGGCGTATTAACTTCTGTTCAGAGGGGATTGTAATGAAATATGTTATATTTGGACATCGACAAGTTGCAGGGTGCATGTCATATTTAATTGTGTGAACTTTTAGTCCCTTGGGGAATTCAACTTGTGAAAAGGCCAACTTCCTAGTTTGTATCAGTTGACATTTCTCTATGATTATTTGAGAAACCTTTTCCCTTTTTTTCTCACAACATCTGTACAGCCTTATGTGGTGATGCTTAGGCAACGGGTTTATTATAAGCATGTGAAAAATAGTGAGCCTTTTTTAACTGCATAATAATCATTTTTAGTATTAAAATGTTACATTAATCGGATTTAGACATCCAGCACTATATTTATTGGCACCGATTAATTCTTCAAATGATGAAATTTTTGTTCCAATTCTAGTGTTGTGAGGGGAAATGTTTCATGTTTATTCCTTCTCATATATATACACACAGAGTGAGAATAATGGAGGAAAAGGGCCACAGGAGGGGATTTCATTTCTTTTTATGGCATCGAAAAAATACGTCCTCCATTATTTTCGACGATCGGCATCCATCGTTATCGTTATCATCTAAGATGTGTATATACCAAATTTCATGTAATTTTATCACTTTTTCACCGTTGAATTAGCAATGTAAAATGTTCTATTGTCGGTAAACCATTAATTTTGCACCAACTAAATCAACGGTAGGAAAATGGTATAATCACATGAAATTTGGTGTATCCATATCTTAGATGATAAACATGAAGATAATGTATGCCGATCGTCGAAAAAATTCATGGAGGATCCATTTATTCGACGTCATAGAAGGAAATTCCCTCTGGCACCTTTCCTCCATTAACCTCATATATATATATATATATATATATATATATATATATATATATATGAGAATAATGTACAAAAGAGGCCTCCGAGGCCCTCCGAGGCTTTTTCGTTAGACGGCGTCAAAAAAGTACAATCTCCATGAATTTTTTCGATGATTGGCATCCATTATCATCATCGCTATCATGTAAGATGTGGATACATCAAATTTCATGTGATTCCATCACTTTTCACCGTTAAATTAGTAATGTAAAAAGTTCTATTGTCGATAAACCGTTAATTTTGCACCGACTAAATCAACAATGAAAAAAATGATGGAATCACAAGAAATTTGGTGTATCCACATCCTACATGATAACGAAGATGATGATGGATGCCGATCGTCGAAAAAAATCATGGAAGGTGTATTTTTTCGACGTCTGTTCCCCTCCGAATGGCGGCCAAGACAGGGACGTCTTGCCTGAGATTCGGGGCAGATACTATTTGGTTTTATCCGTCCACCTCTCCGAAGATGCCAAGTTGATTTATGGCACCGTATATCGAAGGTTTAGACGGATGCGGCCGATATAGCAGACTTCGTCAGATTCCCCCTCGCTTGAGGGGTTTTTGATTGTGGGGACGTTCTTCCCTGCAGTCGCAAGCCTCTGCAGTTAATTACGCTACCGCATCGCGGTAACAACTTTCTCCTTCTCCAGAATTTCACTTCGTGTCGTGGGTGTTTGTTTTGTTTGTGGTTGCCCGTGGATTGTATACGGAGACTAATTTATGTCGTCGTCCGTAGGACGTGGATTAGTCCAAATCCGTATGTTCTTAGATTTGGGTTTGGGGTTTTGGTTTAAGGATACGTTAGCCATATTTGAGGCTAAGATCAACTTAAACGGGATCGTTTAGATCCGACAAAAGAGCATTTGGGCTCTATTGTTCCAGTTTAGGGACATAGTGGTCCATTGAATGTATGGCCGTCGGGACCCATCACCTCTCTGACGACGTTGAAGGATTACAACGACAGATGTCAGAGGAGTTCAGAGATGTACCCTTGAACCAAAGTTGGTTGGGAGATCTATAGTCCAATTTGGGACTAAAGTCTGTTTTGAAAGTTTTGGTTTAAGGATGCGTTAGCCATATTTGAGGCTAAGATCAACTTAAACGTTTGTTAAGGATACGTTAGCCCAATTTGAGACTAAGATCAATTTAACGGGATCATTTAGATCCGACGAAAGAGCATTTGGCCTCTATTGTTCCAGTTTAGGGACATAGTGGTCCATTGCCAGTTTAGAGACATGGTGGTCTAACATTCCCATTTTGGGGAAGGATACTGGTTTAAGGACGCATGAGTTTAAGGACCCCACAGTTCGTATTGTGTGTGGTTGTCGGGACCCGTCACCTCTCTGACGGCGTTGAAGGATTACAACGATAAATATCAGAGGAGTTCAGAGATGTACCCTTGAACCGGGTGTAAATTGATTTGAGAGAGAGCAGTTGTGCTCAGTTCAATTTAATTTGAGAACTTACGACCAGAATTGGGTTAAGTCCAATTAGAAAAATGTCTAACATTTTGTTTATCTTTGACCTATTAGGCCTCTGCTTGGGCTCTGCCCTTTTATTAATGCATAGCATTTTGTCTGGTCTATTAGACCTTTATTTGGGCTCTGCCTCTTTTTGAATAATGCATTGCATTTTTATCAGGCCTATTAAGCCTTTTTAATTGGGCTCTGCCCTTATTTGATAATGCAGAGCATTTATTTTTCTGACAGTGTGCCACGTGGCTTGTCAGGCGCTTTGCGCCAATTGAGGAGTGCAAGGCGCAAACTCATGTGGGGGTGACACGTGTCACGCTCTGGTGAGCGCAAGTCTGTTAGCGCAGTGCGCTGCGCCAGTGCGCTGCTGACACGTGGCGCGCTCTGGTGACTTGCGCCAAACCAAGAAAGCAGTGCTCTGTTTTTAGAAGCGCAAGGCACAGTTGTTCTATGATTGACACGTGGCGCTCCCTGGTGGCTTGCGCCAATCCAAGGAGCGCAACAGTGCAAATTTCAAAAGTGTAAGGCACTGTTTAATATCTTGATCAAATTTAAATCAAAGAAAACAAGTTTTTCTTGTTCCAGAGAGGTTCTACCTCAAATTTCAAGAACCAGTGGTTCATCAAAAGGCAATACCTTTATATAGATCAAAAGATCTAGTCATGAAGTAGATTACTTCTTTATTATTATTTTTTATTAAAGATCTTGATCTTGTTCTTAGATCATTGATCTTTTTAGAAGAAATTCTTCTTTTTTTCAAAGGTTTTACTTTTTCTTTTCTTCGAGTCTTCTCCAAGTTTTAGAGGAGTTGTCTATCTTTTTTTCTATGTTAATCCCCTTTAGACTTGGAGTCTAGGGGCCTTTATATAGTGCCAATTGATTTGTTAAATCAGTTAAAGAGATCTTTCTCTGAGTGATTTAGGGATGTTTCCCCACCGTTGGATATTTGATACAAGGGCTTCTGTTTTACAGAAGATAATGTTCTTGTTTTTAACAAGATTGAGAAAGATCTTTCAAAAATTTTATTGTTTAAATGCTGGCACAGTTGGCGCAAGCGCACCTGCGCTTGACACGTGTCGCGCAGCGCAGAACGCGGCGCAACTGCGCTGACACGTGTCGCGCAGCGCAGAGCACAGATCAGCTGAAGCGTTGCTTCCTTTATTAAAATTTGAATTTTAAACAGAGCCTTGCTCTGATTGGGGGAAACAGAAGCGTTGCTTCATTTCCCGCCTTGGAATTTGAACAGAGCTTTGCTCTGATTGGGGGAAACAAATGCCCCCCCACCGTTGCGCTTACGTGGCCCCAGACGTGAGCGCCCACGTGAGCGCAGCGGTGGCAGAATTCCAACCATTGCGCCACCTTTTGGAAGTTGAAACGGCTCTGAATGCCTATAAATAGGACCTTTGGTCTCTTAGATGATTTCCATCTTTACTTGAGAATTTTCTCTTATTCAGAGCATTGCTCTTCAACTTTAAGAACTTTTCAAGAGTAGAACTCTGTTAAAACTTAGGTATAGTTTAAAACTTTTTAATAAACCAGGGTTTTACCCATTAACAGAGTTTTTCTCTACTTAGATCATAGATCTTTTAAGAAAATCTTTTTAAGGTTTCTTAATAGGGCTCTGCCCTTGTGAGATCTTAGATCCGAAGAGATCTTTCAATCATTTTGATGGGTTATTCCATTATCTTTTACAGAGCATGGTTCTTTGGGGTATTTCTTTAAATTTCCCTCATAATTGACTTTGACAGGTACCACTCCTGTCTGCAAAGCATTGCTTTCGAGGAGTTTAACTCTCTGCCTGTTTTTAATAAGAATTCGCTTAATCAATCTGTCTGCTAATTTTACTGATTTTCTTTTACAGGAGTAATGGACACCCACATGTACGATCTCGACGAGATCATCTTTTATGGGGATGTTTCCTGATTTAAAATCAGGAAAAACCAACGGAGAAGGCATCACGTGCTAGCACGTGACCAGCGGTCACGTGTTGACACGCGACATGTAAAAGCGACGGCACAAGGCACATTCGTTCCCTGAGTAAATCAAGAAAAAAGCTCCAGAAAAGGCATCACGTGTGCACACGTGACCAGTGGTCACGTGTTGGCACGTGATAACCAAGCAGCGGCAAAGAACATAGCGCAGAAGGAAGGGAAGCCCGTTCCAGGGGGGGTCACGTGCCTACACGTGACCAGGGGTCACGTGCGCACACGTGACCAACGGTCACGTGGCCACACGTGACCAGCTTCAAGAGCCTTATTTTTATGACAGAATTAAATTCTGTGAAAGGATCTCTCAAATCTTTCCGAAGGAGAACGATTATTTGGAACCGATTGGATTAAAGATTTAAAGGTGATTAAATATCATCTATCTATGGAAAAATCTTGAACTTGGAAAGATTTCCCCTTAAAATCTAACCGAAACAACAGAGGAATATCTTTGGATTTAAAATCCAATGGTGAATAAAATTCACCTAATAATCCAAAGGTCCAAACGAATGGTGAATACAAATTAAATCTCTCAATGAAAGATTCACCAAAACTAATTGATTCTGCTTCTTCTTCTATAAATAGGAGCCAAGGGACATATAGAGAGGGATATACAGAGAGATAGAGAGAAAAAGAAATAGAGCCTTGAGACTTTGGAAGAATTTGATCTGCTGCAGAAGAAAACCTTAGGTAAGAAAGGGAAGGCTTTTAAAAAGAGAATTTAATTCTCAAAAGAGTTGAACTCTTATATTAAAAAAGAAGAACTTAGTTCTCTCTTTGGTGGAGGATCTGCAAAGTGCACATCTCCCCATAAATTGAGAATTTAATTCTCATTGGGTTGAGATCCTGCCATGCAGATCCAAAGTATAGGGAGGGAATGGAAGTTTGAGAATTTAATTCTCACAAAACTATAGGAATTTAATTCCTTTAAAATAAAATTAGGGTCTAACCCTATGCTATGGAAATTTAATTCCTTCAGAATGAACAGAATCAGGGTTTAACCCTAGTTGAGAACTTAGTTCTGTTAAAATAACAGGAATTTAATTCCCTTAAGAAAGAAGAAATTAGGGTTTCACCCTATAACAGAATCTCATTCCTCAGAATAATTCTCTAAAAGAGAGTGGGAACTTAATTCCTTAAAGCTGTTATTAGGGTTTAACCCTATGATAGAATGCAGTCTTCACATATATGAGGAATTTAATTCCTACAGAAAATTCAGAGTTCAACTCTATCCCAGAATATAAATCTTAAGAAGGAAATAGGAATTTAATTCCTCTAAAAATTATTGTTACGGTTCAACCCTGCGAAGAATTTAATTCTTAAAGGGATTAACAGATCTTCCAAAAAAACATACAAAGAGGCAGGGTCACGTGCTACCACGTGACCCCCGAAAAGATCCACAGAAAAGGCCCTTTGAGGCAGTGCCTCACGTGACCCACGTGACCCTTGGCATAAGCTTTAACATACAAGCACCAAGATGCCCATCACGTGACAGCACGTGAGGCTCCAAAGTATTCAATGCTTTTAACAGAATAAAATAAAGGGAGGGTGCCCTCACGTGCTACCACGTGACCCCTCTTGCCTTAGTGTTTAACACTAAATTGGAACCCCTGAATCCAGTGTTAAACACTGTTTTGCCTTAGTGTTCAACACTAATTAAAGAGCTTTCTTGCAGTGTTTAACACTGAATTTTTTAGTATTTAACACTAAATTAAATCTCTGTTAACAGAGTTTAACATTAATCTTCTTAGTGTTCGACACCAAATTAAAGTCTCTGTCACCAGTATTTAACACTGATTATCTTAGTGTTTAACACTAATTTGAGATCTCTGTTGCTAGGGTCTCACACTGATTTGTTTTAGTGTTTAACACTAATTTGAACTCCCTGTTGCTAGTGTTTAACACCAACTTCAGCCCAATTGGCAAAGTATCCAGAGGCAAAGCCTCTCTTCTAATGGACCAACAGAGGGCCAATATCCTAAACATGATTGGACTTAGCCCAAGCTGGCCATAAGTCCTCAATTCAAATTCAACTGAGCCAATGGGCTCATAATATAATTAATTGGTCTTGGTGCCAAATTGGGCCAAAGATTATTTAATCTACCCTGGTTTAAGGGTACATCTCTTCACTCCTTTGATACGTGGCGTTGTAATTCCTCAACGTCTTCAAAGAGGTGACGGGTCCCGATGACCGAATATTGATACGGACTGTGGGGTCCTTAAACCCATGGACTATGAGGTCCTTAACCTTGACCGTGATGTCTTAAAACTAACATCGGACTGTGGGGTCCTTAAACCCATGGACTATGACGTCCTTAACCTTGACCGGAATGTCTTAAAACTAACAACGGACTGTGGGGTCCTTAAACCCATGGACTATGACGTCCTTAACCTTGACCGAGATGTCTTAAAACTAACAATGGACTGTGGAGTCCTTAAATCCACGGACTATGAGGTCCTTAACCTTGACCGCAACGTCTTAAAACTAATATTGGACCGCAATGTCCTTATACTACCTATTGACCGCAATGTCACTAAACTAAAACAACAGGGCTCCCTTAATTGCTCTCTTGTCAGATCTAAACGATCCCGTTAAGTCGATCTTAGTCTAAAAACTAGACTAACGTATCCTTAACAACCGTTTAAGTCGATCTCAGTCTCAAACGAGACTAACGTATCCTTAAACCCAAATCCCCAAACCCAAATCTAAGATAATACGGATTTGGACTAGTCCACGCCCTACGGGCGACGACATAACTCAGTCTCCGTATACAATCCACGGGCAACCAAACATAAAATAAACACACACGACATGAAGTGACCATCTGGAGAAGGAGAAAGTGGTTACCGCGATGCGGTAGCGTAATTAACTGCAGGGGCTTGCGCCTGCAGGGAAGAGCGTCCCCACAATCAAAAACCCCTCAAGCGAGGGGGAATCTGACGAAGTCTGCTACATCGGACGCATCCGTTTAAACCTTTGATATATGATACCATAAATCAACTTAGCATCTTCGGAGAGGTAGACGGATAGCACCAATTAGCATCTGCCCCGAATCTCAGGCAAGACGCCCATGTCTCGGCCGCCTATTCGGAGGGGAACAGATTCTGGCACGCCCGGTGGGACCTTTTCCTCTTTCCACTCCACACTTCGTGTGTCGTGTTCGCGAACCAAACACGGTTTGCCAATAGTTGCCCTGGGGTTTCAAGGTACTAAGATTCGGCGTCTTGCTTATTGCAGAAAGCAAAGAATCAATGGCTTCCACTTGTGCGACATGCTCCAACTGCAATTGCAACCAACGCTCTTCCTCGCCAGGGGGTATAGCCTACGGACCCCAAGCTGCTTCGCTATTCACAATGCCTGTGGAACAGGTCACTCGAGCCACTACAGGACTGTTTTTTGGGACCATGCTCCCGCCAACAAGCTTCACCGCTCCTGTGCTGACAACGGAAGCTCCCAAGAAGTCGGTCTTTGATCGACTTGCCCCTGCTGCGGCCCCTCTCAACGGGTTGCCCAACACCAGCGCCTCGGTCTTCTCCAGACTAGGCCAGAGCTCCTGTGAAACTGCAATGGGGACTGCAATCCTAGAAAAGGCTGCTCCTGAGAAAATAACCAGTCCTGCTCCTGAAGTCGTCGAGGCGGCTTCCCCTGCCAAAAAGTCGGTCTTTACAAGATTGACTGTTCCAGCTCCCGCTCCTGCTACCCAAAGGACATCAGTCTTTAACAGGCTGACACCAGCAGTGACCCCCCACATACACAGGGGGCAAGACGAGGCTATCGCCATCACCAAGCCGATGCCATCAGCATGACATGCTCGACGTCGTTACTGGCACCGAGTGAGAAAGGCCGGAGGCAACTCCCCTTCTGGGCTAACTTCTCCAGCCCCGACGACAGAAGTTAATGCTGCTGTTCCAACTGGGAACAGCTTTGAGATGCTAAATAAGGTGCGTAGGAATTCTCCTACCGCGGTGCTAAAGAGGTCTCCCCCTCCGCTGAAAAGGGCTATAGAAGTGAAGCCAGAACAGCTCCAATCTCCTCAACGGCTGTCCTCCCGAATCTATAAAGTCTGGCGGCAGACCCGAGACTCGATGATCGATCCAAATTTCTCCCGCCAGCACAAGAAGTTGAAAATCCAACAGGAAGTCAGTCGCCAGGCTAAGCCACGAAAACCTGTCTGGATGCCCACCTCAACGGTCCCTTCAATTTCCACTACTCATAAAAAGAGGAAGCCAGAGAAGATCCCCCAGCCTGCAATGAGAGCTAAAGGCACTAAGCCCAGACGCCCTAAGTCTGGGGGCATGATGGTCCATACCGTATACATGGCATCAGGAAAGGAAGACAGCCGTGCGTCTACAGGTCATAGACCGCTTACACGGTCAGTGACCAAGGCGCAGGAGCAGCAACAGAAGCTCCAAGAGATGATGAATGCTATGGCCGCACTTACCGGGCCAAAAGAAAACCCAGAAACGTCATCGGATGAACGCCAGGAGGAAGAAACCGACGCCGAATTCCTTCGCCGAATATTGGAGAAGAAGGACAAAGAGGCTGCTGAACAAGCAGCCAACATACAGCGTATGGGCCTTCTCTTCCAAGATATGATAGGGATGATGATACAACAAGATCCTCCGGCTGAAGAGCCCCCGATCGTCCTCGGAGACGATAGGGGAGAGACATCAAATCCCCCGCCGGCTTTGTCAACGGCTAAAGAGGATACAATCTCTAAAACTGATCTGGTCGAGTACATAGCCCAGCAAATACGGGTTCATCATGCGACTGAAGCAGCCGGCCAGGTCGTAAAAACGGGGCGGCCATATCCAAGCTGGTACGACCAAATCAAGTACCCGCCGGGTTACACAATTCCCAAGTTCCATGTTTACAAGGGAACGGGCAATCCTCACCAGCATGTTGCCCAGTTCAGGGCACTCTGCGGCAACACCGGCGGTGATGACAAGCTTTTGCTTCGCCAGTTTGTTGGAAGTCTAGTAGATACGACGTTCGAGTGGTACTCTGAGCTCCCAAACGACTCTATCAAGACCTTCGCAAAGATGGAATTGTTTTTTACCCAACACTTCGCGAGTGCCAGCGAGCGTACCCCGATAACGGCATTGATCAATGCCAGGGCAAAGCCGGGCGAAACATGGGTCCAATATGCTATATGGTGGCGTAATTTATGGTCAAAATGCGAGCAGCGTATAGAAGAAGCTCCTGCAGTGGGAATGTTTGTGGGAACTCTAGACCCTCATGCAACTATCTCCCAGTTCATGATGTTCTTTAAGCCAACCACATTCCAGGCTCTAATCGACAAGTTGGCCCAGATGGACCAGATGGGTCATAGACCGTCTCCCCCGAAGCCCGAGCCTCGGAGTGACAAGGGTAAAGGAAAGGCAACCTTCGTCGTGAATGCCCAGCAGCAACCTAATGCCCCAAAGCTGACGGATCAACTGGAAGAAAGACGCCGGTATTATAATGAGAAGATGAAGCGTCCCTACTCGTTCCCGCGGGATAAGACAAAACGGTTATTCGAGCTGGCAGTACGCAACAGACTTATAAACCTGCCAAATCCAAGGCGACCGCCACAACCCACTGAGGTGAATAACCCCAACTATTGCCCTTACCATCAAACGGTAAGCCATCCGATTGAGGATTGCTTCGTTTTCAAAGGATGGATTGAAGATCAATACCTCCAGGGAAAGTTTGCGCTGTCCGAAAAATGGAAGGTGAATCCGCCACAGCCGCATACTCCTAAGAGAGCAGACACACCGGGGACAACCTGTTCCTTTATTGAAGAAGCTCCATGGGAGGTCGTGCTATCAACTAAAACCAAAAGAATGCTGAGGGACCTTCATGCGTGCCCGGTGGTCGAATGGAAGGACCCGCTGGAACCCCAGATCATTGAAGGAATGCTGAAGCCGCGCCCAACTACAAAAAGCGGTGGTGATGGCCCAAGTACTCACGCCCAACCGTCAAAGTCTTCGAAGAAAAAGAAAAAGAAATCTAAGAAGCCCGTGAAGCCTGGAGATAAGCGCACGAACTTGCAGAAGCAAATCGACGTGCTGGAAGAGTACAATCAAAAGGCGCGGACTCCCGTCACGCTGCAAGAATTCCTCAACCACGTCTTTCAGGAGGAAGATGATGGAGAGAGCTCATCGGATGAATATGAGGGATATGTGGCGAGTTGTCATGTGATTTCCCACTCGGAAGATGAGAAAACCCCTGGCACTGAGAAATTGGGGGCACAGCCTGAGCCAGGACTTGTATGGCCAACAGATGAAATGATCGACGCCTTTCTAGACGAGATTCGTTTGAAGAGTAAAGCCGATCAGGAGCGTGAGATGGCTGCATCGGAAGGAGCCAAGCGCAGGCGACTAAACGAAAGAGTCGAAGCACTCCCGCCAGATCAAAAGACATCTGATACGAATAAAAACAAGTACAAGACGAGCAAGAGGTTCGCCAAAGCCATGTCAGTAGGGATGAAGCTACCATCTTCGGAAGAGAACGCGTTCGATGGGGCGGAGAGGCACCCTAATTATTGCTCATATCATCGGAAAATTTCACACCCTACGGAGGAGTGTGACGCCTTTAGAATATGGTGGCAGGGATATGTTGCTCACCGGCAACATTTTAAGCGCATGAAACGCAGAACACGTCGGGAGCAAAGAAGTACAACCGACAGGCACAAAAGAACTACCGGCAGCTGTTATGTGGTCGACGCCGGAGGATCACAAATTCTCACCTTTGGGAGCGACTCTGATGAGGAAATGGTTCTGGGCCCCCTCTTTAAAGAATCCGTTTTAGGGAAAGAGGAAGAAGCAGAGGCTTGCTAAAACATTCAGCTGCGCAATCGCACGCTTCCCGAAAAGAACCTCGGACCCGCAACTAGAAAAGATAAGAGAAAGGAAAAGGTCGCTGAGGATATCGCCTTAGATGACCAAGTCATGAAAGAGCTGACTGCCAAGGACCCTCCCAGGAAGGGTAAGGTGGACTACAACATCCTGGTGCACCTAAGGAAGCTACCTTCTCAGCTCAGTATTCTCGATGCCCTCCTATTATCGAAAGAAGTGTGAGATTCATTAATCAAGGCGTTACAAGAACCCGAGCAATTCCAAGACTTCCTCGCCGAACGACAATATAATTTGAAGATGAATCCCCTCAAATGCGCGTTCGGAGTCTCCTCGGGTAAATTCCTGGGATTCATCATCCGACACCGAGGTATCGAAATAGATCCATCCAAGATCAAGGCGATCATGGAAATGCCACCCCCAAGGACTCTCAAACAGCTGCAGTCTCTCCAGGGGAAGCTCGCGTATATCCGGCGGTTTATCGCCAACCCGTCAGGCAAGTGCCGTCCTTACAGTCACCTGATGAAAAAGGAAACCCCGTTCGTCTGGAACCAAAAGTGCCAGAGCACGCTAGATGAAATCAAGCAGTACCTGCAGAACCCGCCGGTGTTAGCTGCTCCAGTCAAGGGAAAGCCCCTTATTCTTTATACAACAGCCCTTGAGGATTCCTTGGGCGCATTATGGGCGCAAGAAAACGACCAAGGGAAGGAGAGAGCGCTCTACTATTTAAGCCGAGTTCTTCTGGGGGCAGAAAGCAATTACTCCCCGATCGAAAAACATTGCCTGGCGTTAATCTTTGCGATAACAAAACTCCGGCACTATGCATTGGCACATGAAGTCCGTCTTATATCAAAGGCGGACCCCCTAAAATATCTAATGTCAAAAGCCATATTGACGGGGAGACTCGCTAAATGGACCTTGCTCTTGATGGAGTTTTCAATAACCTATCAGCCTCTCAAGGCAGTGAAAGGCCAAGCCATCGCCGACTTCCTTGCTGAGCATCCAGTACCTGCCGGTTCTCCTCTAAATTGCGATCTACCAGACGAGCATGCGTTCGACGCAATCGACGGTTGTGATACCCGATGGGAGCTCTATTTCGATGGAGCGTCTTCCATGAAGAAGCGCAAACAAAGTACCCCTATAATCAAATCGGGGGTAGGCCTCATCTTCGTAACTCCACAAGGAGGGATAATGCGCTTTACTTTCTCCTTAACAGAACCGAGGACGAACAATGAAGCCGAATACGAAGCTTTGATAGCAGGCCTCGAGATCGCCATTGACATAGGAATTGAAAACCTCCTCATATACGGGGATTCTCAACTGGTCGTTAGTCAAGTAAACGGCGACTACCAAACGTGTAAACTGGAGTTGGTGAGGTACGGTGAAAAGGTGCAACAACTGTTGACCCAAATTCCCTCCTATACTTTGGAAAGCATACCACGCGCGGAAAATAGCAAAGCGGACGCGTTAGCTAAGCTCGCTAAAGAATTGGCTGACGAGAACCTCGATGACGTTAAAATCATGGTACAAAGCCGTCGAGTGCTCGCCCCAGCAGAAATATCCCCGGAATCATACGAAGAAAAGGGAGCGACTGAGCAGACGACCCTACAAATAAAAGACCGTGAGAAGGCTGAGGACTGGAGGGAAGTCTTCATAGACTACTTTAAGTCCCACCGAATGCCCGAAGAAGCGTCCTCAAGACATCAGCTCATGAAACGAGCTCTATCTTTCGCTTTCGTCAATGATACTCTGTATAAGAGGACGTTTGATTCTCTGTGGCTGAGATGTTTAGGACCTGACGAAGCAGAAAGAGTCGTTCAGGAAGTTCATGACGGAATCTGTGGTTTTCATCAAGCAGGCCCGAAGATGAAGTTAAAAATTAAACGGATGGGTTACTACTGGCCCACGATGATCCAGGACTGCCTCGAATATGCGAAGCAATGCCACTCATGCCAAATCCACGGGGATTTCATCCACCAGCATCCGAATCCACTACATCCAACGGTGGCTAGCTGGCCATTCGAAATGTGGGGGACTGACATAGTCGGCCCCATCGAACCAGCATCGTCCAGGGGACATCGTTTCATCCTGGCGACGACTGATTACTTCTCTAAATGGGCGGAAGCAGTACCGTTGAGGGAAGTGAAGACGGAGAATATCCTCCACTTTTTCAAAACGCACGTCATTTATCGGTTTGGAACTCCACGGCGGATTATCTCCGATAACGGACCAGCCTACAGAAGCCATAAGATTAGCCGCTTCGCGCAACAGCATAATATAGACTGGAGATACTCCTCAGTTTATAATCCACGAGCTAACGGCCTGGCCGAGGCCTTCAATAAGACCTTGACGAAGATCATAAAGAAGACGGTGTCCCGAAATAAGAAAGACTGGCACGAGAGGCTGCAAGAGGCCCTTTGGGCCTATCGAACTACGTTCAAGACGGCCACGAACGCAACGCCGTACGCGTTGGTATTCGGGACGGAAGCAGTACTCCCCCTCGAGATAGAGTTACCCTCTCTACGAGTGGCAGTCCACCACGAGTTGACAGACGAAGAAAATGCTCGCCTTCGGCTTGAGGAGCTTGATGCCCTCGATGAAACCCGGCTCATAGCGCAACAAAATCTGGAGGCCTACAAAGCGAAGATGACGCGCTCGTACGAAAGATTGACCAGGCCGAGGACATTCCGCCAAGGCGAACTCGTACTAGTGGTCAAAAGACTTATGATCCCCAATCGCGCCAAGCGGGGAAAATTCGAGCCAAACTATGAAGGCCCGTACATCATAGATAAGGTCTACCAGGGTGGGGCCTATCTACTCATGGACATGCATGGTGAAAGGCCTTTCAGGCCAATAAACGGCCGCTTCCTAAAGAAATACTACGCTTAATGAGCCACAGCCTAGGTCAATGATAGATGACGACGACTATGTCCGCTCGCTATCTTCCTAAAGCTCAAAGCTCTATAAGTAGTTACTGGCCCTCTCCTCAACGGACCGAAATGTCCTTAAACTAACAGCGGACCGAAACGTTCTTAAACTAACGACGGACCGAAACGTCCTTAAA
Source organism: Agapanthus africanus (assembly GCA_030015575.1). NCBI lineage: Eukaryota > Viridiplantae > Streptophyta > Magnoliopsida > Asparagales > Amaryllidaceae > Agapanthus > Agapanthus africanus. Next base: position 243,706,236 of record JASDDO010000019.1, read on the forward strand.
CTAACGACGGACCGAAACGTCCTTAAAACTACTACCGCAGTATCCTTAGGCTGACGAGATGAATAAAAAAAAAGAGAAAAAGAAAAAAAATATATAAATAAAAAAAACAAAAAAAAACAAAAAAAAAACGGTATGTCCATAAGCAAAATGGGCACGGATGAAAACCCGAAAGGGCTCCGTGAGTAAAAACAGCAGGGCTACCGGCGAGTGTTCGTGAAAACCCGAAAGGACGCGACTTTGTAAAAAAAAAGAGAAAAAGAATAAAAAAACGGTATGTCCATAAGCAAGAAGGGCGCGGATGAAAACCCGAAAGGGCTCCGTGAGTAAAAACAGCAGGACTACCGGCGAGTGTTTGTGAAAACCCGAAAGGGCGCAATCTCGTTAAAGGACACTTGCAGGGTCCTCACGACCTTGTTAGGAGAAACCACCCGCGTGAGATCCTTACGACTCACAAGGGATTAATACACTTAGGGATCCCCATGGTTCCTAAGGAGAAAATACACTTGCGAGATCCTCACGACTCGTAAGGAGAACTCTCTTATGGGACCTTCACGGCTCATAAGACTTGAAAGTCTTAAGTCACAGAGACCTAAACCTGTGCTTAAGCAAAATCCCCCACAACCCTCGACAATGCCCTACAAGTGGCTCAATACTGACCCTTGTATACAATCCACGGGCGCGAATAAACATTTCCCCAGCAAAGTCCCACCCGTGACTAGGGATATGTCCATATGGTGAGTAACCCTTGTAAGTCCTCTCGACTTATGAGGAGAAGACCCTTTTGTAAGAGCCTTACGACTTGCAAGAGGACATGCACTTAGGAATCCTCACGATTCCTAGGGAGAAAATACACCTACAAGATCCTCACGACTTGTAGGGAGAAATACCTTTGTGAAACCCTTACGGCTCATGAAGTCAAAAGCCTTAGTCGACAGGACCCTAACCCTGTTTGCTAAGCCACCTTTGTTCAATATCGACAGAGGCAGATGATGATTCGCTCCTGGCCATATCCCAGTTGTAGCGATGCTGATGCCGAAATCGATGTCTAATTTCAGGTTTATGGCGAAAAGCCAGTAGGCTGCACGTGCATACGAGATAGCCGAAATGATGGGGCAGCTTGCAATAAAAAAACAGCAAGTAAAAATGTATGCATGAAATAAATAGCCGAAATGATTGGGCACCGCGAAAAATAGCCGAAATGATAGGGCAATCGCGACCTTCGCGATATAAAAGCTGAAATGATAGAGCATCGCGGAAAAAGAAATAAAAAAAAAAGTTTTAATTTATGCCCTACAGGTGATGTTCCATCACTCCCTGTATACAATCCAAGGGCGTAAATAAAGAAGTGATCACATGTCCCCCAGGTTTCATCAAAGAAAGGAGTCGAATCTCGACGGGCCGCAAGCGACCTAGAAATCATCCCAACACTCGTCGCGTAACGACGGACACAACTTCAAGCAAAGCGGAACAACGGCAACCCCCCAGTTCCATGGCTCGGCGATACACATATCACCAACAGTCAAACCTCCATTCCATGAAATGCGGATACAATCAGCAAAATTCCTGGTTACGTGGAACGCGGATAACGTCACTCTTTGACCCCGTGGAAAACGTCCAGAGCGGATCCTGGTCCTCGCAGAGTACGGCAGTGAACCCGTGTGAAGCATCCAGAGCGGAGCCTAGTTCTCGCCGAACACGGCAGTGAACCCGTGTGAAGCATCTAGTGCAAAATTCCTGGTTAAGTGGAACGCGGATAACGTCACTCTTTGACCCCGTGGAAAACGTCCAGAGCGGATCCTGGTCCTCGCAGAGCACGGCAGTGAACCCGTGTGAAGCATCCAGAGCGGAGCCTAGTCCTCGCCGAACACGGCAGTGAACCCGTGTGAAGCATCTAGTGCAAAATTCCTGGTTACGTGGAACGCGGATACGTCACTCTTTGACCCCGTGGAAAACGTCCAGAGCGGATCCTAGTCCTCGCAGAGCACGGCAGTGAACCCGTGTGAAGCATCCAGAGCGGAGCCTAGTCCTCGCCGAACATGGCAGTGAACCCGTGTGAAGCATCTAGTACAAAATTCCTGGTTACGTGGAACGCGGATAACGTCACTCTTTGACCCTGTGGAAAACGTCCAGAGCGGATCCTGGTCCTCGCAGAGCACGGCAGTGAACCCGTGTGAAGCATCCAGAGCGGAGCCTAGTCCTCGCCGAACACGGCAGTGAACACGTGTGAAGTATCTAGTGCAAAATTCCTAGTTACGTGGAACGCGGATAACGTCACTCTTTGACCTCATGGAAAACGCCCAGAGCGGAGCCTGGTCCTCGCCAAGCACGGCAGTGAACCCGTGTGAAGCATCCAGAGCAAACACCGGACTGTGGAGTCCTTAAAATCCACGGACTATGATGTCCTTAACCTTGACCGTGATGTCTTAAAACTAACAATCAACCAACCTGATTCTATATTGGTGCCACCTCGGTTTAGGGGTACATCTCTTCATTCCTTTGATACCTGGCGTTGTAATTTCTCAACGTCTTCAAAGAGGTGATGGGTCCCTGCGACCAAACATCGGACTGTGGAGTCCTTAAATCCACGGACTATGAGGTCCTTAACCTTGACCGTGATGTCTTAAAACAATATCGGACTGTGGAGTCCTTAAATCCACGGACTATGAGGTCCTTAACCTTGACCGTGATGTCTTAAAACTAAAATCGGACTGTGGAGTCCTTAAATCCACGGACTATGAGGTCCTTAACCTTGACTGTGATGTCTTAAAACTAAAATCGGACTGTGGAGTCCTTAAATCCACGGACTATGAGGTCCTTAACCTTGATCGTGATGTCTTAAAACTAATATCGGACTGTGGAGTCCTTAAATCCACGGACTATGAGGTCCTTAACCTTGACCGTGATGTCTTAAAACTAAAATCGGACTGTGGAGTACTTAAATCTACGGACTATGAGGTCCTTAACCTTGACCGTGACGTCTTTAAACTATGATACCTTGAGCGACCCCTGACCCCGTGAAACACGGATAAGGGCGACCACATCCAACACTTGCAGGTCCTCACGACCTGCAAGGAAGAAAACTCTCTTGTGAGATCCTTACGATTCTCAAGGGAAAAACCCGCTTAGGAATCCTCACGATTCTTAAGAAGGACTTACACCTATGGGATCCTCTCGACCTGTAGGAAGAAAAACTCTTTATGAGACCCTCGTGGCTCATAAAGAGCAAAAGTCTTAGGAAGCAGATCTTAACCCTGAATCCTAAGCTATCGCTGCCCTGCAAGGAGATCAAGATAAATTGTCCGCAGAATACATTCAATAAAAGAGACACATTATTGAGAAGAAAAATGTATCTTTTATTCATAAACCAAAATGGATACAAAATGCAATTCATGAAAGAACAAAAGAAAATACTCTCATCTATGAGTATATACAAGAAGGCAGGAAAAGATACAAATGTTTCAGGCCGGCGGGCGATTTAGCAGCTTGGTTAGCTCATCCTGCTTTTGTTGGGCCACGGCCTCATGATGCAAGATCTCCAGAAGACGGGCCTCCGCCTGAGCCTGCTGGGCATGATACGAAGCGAGCCGGCCTTCAAGCTCTTTCTCGGTGGCCTTATGTGCCTCGACCCTCTCGCGAGTAAACGTAGCAGCTTTATCAAGAGTCACCACCTCCCTGATAGACTCTTGAAGCACCTCCAGAGTTCATACGCTTTGTTGGCCTTGGCAGTAAGACTCGCCTGAAGCTCACTCAGCGCTTTAGAAGCCAACTCCCTCTCTAAGAATTTGCGACCGAGCCTCTTCTCGCATGATACCATATTTGCCGCGCACCGCTTTATCAGCCTCCGCAAGTCCGCCTTTGCGGCCATGGCCTCCGAGGAAAGGCGGGAACACTCTAGGGCGTACAAGCAAGCCTCCACCTGCCGACAGAACTCCACCCAAACTCGCACCACCTCTTCGCCATGGTAAGTGGCAAGAAAAGGAAGAGAACCGTTAGCTTCGGCGGCGAATGCTTCAGCTGTGGTTGCGCTGCCAGCACGAAGCTCCTCAATTAAAGATGACAAGGAGACAAGGCTCAATTGGGCCAAGCGTTCTGAAGCTCGCAGAGCATAAGGACCGGGCGGCATGGCGATACGCGATTCCAACGCTATGGGGGCTGGCAAGGCTGTTCAGATTTGAAAAATGTCAGTAAAACTCTTAAGCAAAGGAACAAGTCAGACTATACCGAAATGTCACTCACCTGCGGTCATGCAAGTAGGAGCTAAAGGTTCCCCTGGCCCTTCAAGGACCCCATCCTCGTCATCGGCCTCCAAAACTGTAGAAAATATCAATGTCAATACGCAAAATAACAATGCTATGAGAAATGATGGACGACACCAACCTTGTTCGGATGAGAGGACGATGCGTTGGGGAGATATCGCCTGCGGAGCTGCCATCTCCAGCAGACGCTGAAAGGATTGCCGGGGAGACAGATCGGCAATAGAGGCCGCCAGCTCGCGTAATTCTGAGAAAACAAAAAAAAGTTCAGACAACGGAAAGGTTGCTAATTTAAAACTCAGAAGGTTACCTTCAATACTCCTCCCATTCTGAGCCGGGGGGATCGCAGCTTCAACGGCCTCCGCCGTGACGTCGGGCTCCAACAAAGGGAGGGTAGTCCCGACTACCTCTCTCTCAGCCTCCTGGCCATCCCCAGGAAGAGTCATTGGGGCGGTAACCACCAAAGGAGCCTCCCCCAAAGGAGCAAGCGCTTCGTGATCAGGAACTGCCACTGGAAGCCCTATTGCAAGAGGAGCAGCCTCATCAGCCCCCTCCACATCGAGCAACATTTCATCGGGAATTTCGACAGGCTTTAGCTTCAACGAGCCCGTAGGGAGCTCCCCCAGCGTCGAAGATTCTGCACAATTCACATAAGAATAAGGATACATATATACAGGCGTAAATAAAAAAAAAACTACAAAAAGAACAACAACGTACCGATGCGCAAAGAAGCCTTCAATATGGCTTCTTCAAGCCGCTGCTCCTTCTCAAGGAGGCGTGCTCGCCGGGGTTCAAGGGTAGACTCATGACCGCCGGTCCACAAAGAAAGTGCATCCGCTGCGTCTTCTGAAGCGGCCTGCTTCAGGGCCCGTTCTCCCCATTTCTCCAAAGGACCGATAAACCGCCGCCGAATCCACGAGGGGTCTTCGTAAAAGATTACAGTGGGGTAGGGCTTCTTCGGAACCCTGGCGTTATGAGACGCGTCTTTGGAACGCCTTATAGCCTCAGCCAACTGTGCGGCTTCCTCAGCGGCCGAACCCGGGAAAAGTAGCCCAGCATCTGATTCCTGCAGGGCCAACGGTTCATCTTCAAGAATGGGCTCAGACTCTATTAAAGAGTCGAGCAAGTTAGTAGCAACCTTCCTTCGACGTTTGGACCCAGATCCGGTCGCCGAAGACGACCGCTTCTTTCCCCGCAGAGCCTTAGTACGGCGACGACCCACATCGCCCTCAACACCCTCAACAACCTCAGCCCTGCCACCCTCACTCGGTGCCACAACTGGAGATGACATTGCCATCGTCGATGCCACGGAGAGTGGTGCTGCCTCGGGTGGTGGTACTATTACCGGAGCCCGTCTACCCCGCGATCGAGTACCCAGGGGCATACCAGCTATTGGAGTAAGATCTACTCCCGACTCTCCAGGAAAAAGCGCAGCGCCGGTATCCCTCAGGGGAAAGCGGACCGGGGCACGCGGTCGCAGCGCAGCTCCCGTGGCCGGAACCTGAATAGGGGCACCGTGGCCAAGAAGCACCCTTCTCTCCTCAATAATAATCGGGTTCACCCGATGGAGATACCAGCCCGTGAATGACCCCACGCATCGGGGAATGTAATCACCATCGGGGATCATGAACTGAGAACCGGTGTTCAACCTCACAAAGTAGTGGGCGGCATCTCGGACGGCCTCGAGCGAAGGAACCGGCAAGACTATGAAAGCTTCAAACGGGATGCCCTGATCATAGCCAAACTGCCGGGCAAAGCGTGCGGATTGTACCGCATGAAGAGAGCTGCACTGTCCTGACGGAACACCAGGTAACCCGGTCTAATTGCATATAAGCGTGCGGCTTCCCGAGGCTTCAAAGAGGGCCCGTTGTCTATCGACCGATCCCAAAGTGGCTGGGCTAAACCCACGGAAGAAGATAACACCCGATCATTAAATACCAACCCGCCAGCAGCAGCGTAAGGAGAAATCAACGTCCGAATAGCCCCGAATTGATTCGGGTCAGCAGCAGATGCATCCACCAATCGCATAAGCCGCGGGAAGGTATAGGCGTCGTAGAATGCGGGCCTTTGATGCATGGCGAAAGCACCCAAGACGTGCATTTCGATCCAAGACGTAAAGTAATGAAGCGAAAAATTTACCACATCTACGTCGGGGGTGGAAGTGTTAGCTGCAGCACCCAAACCATGGTAAAGATGCGCCAATGCCGGGATGCCAATGGCCAGCCGCGTTCCCTCAGCAATACAGTGAGCCGGATAAACGACCGAAACTCTCATAAAGCGGCGGTGCATAGGAATGACGAACCGGCTGAGCCAGACACTGATAAACCCAACAAAGAACGTCTCCTCATCCATGCCGGGAGCTGCAATGGATTCGAAAGACGTCGGTGACATTATGGGGATATAATATTGCGGTAGATCCGATTCATTAGTCGGCAGCTTCTTCGGACCAAACCCAAAGGGGTCTTTAATGTTTGTAAACTTCGGAGCTGACTTCGACAAGACGCCCTCGCGAAGGAAACAAGCAATGAAGCTCTTGAAAGTAACACCCTGCTCTTCAGATTCGGTGAACAAACGATCAAAGATACCCAGCACCTTGATTAAGCTGGGACGCTTGTGGCGGACGGCGTTCTCAGCAGACTAGCCGTCAAGCGGTGCGGGCTCAGGTTCAAAGGCGTATTCATCATAGGGCAGCAACTCCTCATAAAGCGCCCCTCGAATTGGCAGTCCCGAGATCTCATAGAACTCCTCCAAAGAAATCGAGACTTCCCTGTCCCCCAGAAGAAAAGTGTTGGTGGGGAGATTCCATTGATTCAAGAACGCCTTAACCCACTAGACATGCGGGGACTGATAATGGAAGAGTGACGCATATATTGTCCGATAAAGCCCGATCTTCTGCAACCGCGCACGATGAGTAGCAAGGATATAGTGAGCCCAGAGGAGGTAGCCCGTAGGGTGTCGAGGAGTGAGCCCTATCTTATAAATTTGCCCCCATGGGTGGGCCTCACCCTGGCAAATGCGTCGTCCTAAGATATCTATAGCGGGGATTGGATGGTTCGAGATACCAGTCATCGAAAGCTCGAGCCGTCCCGTCGGGGTCCAATTTGGCATCTCCACAGCGAAAACTGTCCTCGGAGGATCCATCGGAAAAAATGGGAAAGTGGGCTCTGTCGGCACTTCACAGAGGAAGCTCCAGCGACCCCGGATAATATGGCTGTACCAAGTTCCCCATAGAAGTAAGTTGGTGCAGTTCGGGTCATGAGCCCGGATCATCGCCATCGCTTCCTCATCAGATGGTGACTGAGGAAAAGCAGCCTCCGAGCGAGTGAAGGGAAAGCACGAAACAGAAGCCATCGCACCTGAAACAAAGTAAAGGAAAACTGTTAAAAGTGGAGCCAGCAATATGTATATATATATATGTGTATATATACATATATATATATATATATATATATATGTATCCGCACACACATATGAGCATAGATATATGAAGACAGTTAAAGAAAGCGACAGAAGACTTGTTTGGTAGGACCATTAGTTACAAAACATGGGGGTCCCACGAAATCAAGATGACGGCTGGTTGATGATGAGACACAGCAATTATAATGAGACAAGGGGGATATTCTGATTAAATAAACAGTGGACATTAAATGACCCTACACATTCTCCTAATAAAAAAAAATCCACCTTGGACTCTGCAACAAACACACAGGATCAAGAGAATTAAATTCCCAGACAAGACATCATTGCAAGCATCTTCTCCGTTGAGTACAGAAGGACAACCTAGGGCAAGGAAACCCTAAGAAGCCTCCATGTGAAGAAACTGAGTTCTTCATAGGAATTAAATTCCTTATTAAGAGAAGGGAATTAAATTCCCAGAAACATTTTCTTCAAACGGAATTAAATTCCTTAAAAAGAGGCAACAAATCTCATCATCTCCCTAAAAGCATCAAGTGAACCCTAGGAGATCCCTTGTTCGAAGATTAAATGATTCTTTATTTTCGTTGATAAATTCGAAAAAAATGGGTTCATATTAAAAGAGATAAAACCCCTAATGTGGATTTTAAATCCAGAGAGTTCTTTTAAAATGAAGGTGCTTCGACCGTTCAACATCATTACCTGAGGAAAAAGGATCCTTCAACAGAGTTAAACTCTGGAAAATGTTTGAGACAGAGAACTAAGCTCTGGAAACGAGAATTAAATTCTCAAGGGAAAAAGTTCTCAAAGGAAGAAGATGAGTAAAGTGAAGGCTCTTCTAAAAAGGACATGGGCATTTATAGGGTGTGATAGAAACGCTTCATCTCCCTGATTCCCTAGATGGATCCAACGGTCACAAAAGTGACAGCGTTGCACTCACGTGCTGACACATGAGAACAACGCTGTGGGGGCATTTGTTTCCTGATTTAAAATCAGGAAAAAACAACGGAGAAGGCATCACGTGCTAGCACGTGACCAGCGGTCACGTGTTGACACGTGACATGTAAAAGCGGCGGCACAAGGCACATTCGTTCCCTGAGTAAATCAAGAAAAAAGCTCCAGAAAAGGCATCACGTGTGCACACATGACCAGTGGTCACGTGTTGGCACGTGATGACCAAGCAGCGGCAAAGAACATAGCGCAAAAGGAAGGGAAGCCCGTTCCAGGGGGGTCACGTGTGTGCGCACACGTGACCAACGGTCACGTGGCCACACGTGACCAGCTTCAAGAGCCTTATTTTTATGACAGAATTAAATTCTGTGAAAGGATCTCTCAAATCTTTCCGAAGGAGAACGATTATTTGGAACCGATTGGATTAAAGATTTAAAGGTGATTAAATATCATCTATCTATGGAAAAATCTTGAACTTGGAAAGATTTCCCCTTAAAATCTAACCGAAAAAACAGAGGAATATCTTTGGATTTAAAATCCAATGGTGAATAAAATTCACCTAAAAATCCAAAGGTCCAAACGAATGGTGAATACAAATTAAATCTCTCAATGAAAGATTCACCAAAACTAATTGATTCTGCTTCTTCTCCTATAAATAGGAGCCAAGGGACATATAGAGAGGGATATACAGAGAGATAGAGAGAAAAAGAAATAGAGCCTTGAGACTTTGGAAGAATTTGATCTGCTGCAGAAGAAAACCTTAGGTAAGAAAGGGAAGGCTTTTAAAAAGAGAATTTAATTCTCAAAAGAGTTGAACTCTTATATTAAAAAAGAAGAACTTAGTTCTCTCTTTGGAGGAGGATCTGCAAAGTGCACATCTCCCCATAAATTGAGAATTTAATTCTCATTAGGTTGAGATCCTGCCATGCAGATCCAAAGCATAGGGAGGGAATGGAAGTTTGAGAATTTAATTCTCACAAAATTATAGGAATTTAATTCCTTAAAAATAAAATTAGGGTCTAACCCTATGCTATGGAAATTTAATTCCTTCAGAATGAACAGAATCAGGGTTTAACCCTAGTTGAGAACTTAGTTCTGTTAAAATAACAGGAATTTAATTCCCTTAAGAAAGAAGAAATTAGGGTTTCACCCTATGACAGAATCACATTCCTCAGAATAATTCTCTAAAAGAGAGTGGGAACTTAATTCCTTAAAGCTGTTAGTAGGGTTTAACCCTATGATAGAATGCAGTTCTTCACATATATGAGGAATTTAATTCCTACAGAAAATTCAGAGTTCAACTCTATCCCAGAATATAAATCTTCAGAAGGAAATAGGAATTTAATTCCTCTAAAAATTATTGTTAGGGTTCAACCCTGCGAAGAATTTAATTCTTAAAGGGATTAACAGATCTTCCAAAAAAACATACAAAGAGGCAGGGTCACGTGCTACCACGTGACACCCGAAAATATCCACAGAAAAGGCCCTTTGAGGCAGTGCCTCACGTGACCCACGTGACCCTTGGCAGAAGCTTTAACATACAAGCACCAAGATGCCCATCATGTGACAGCATATGAGGCTCCAAAGTATTCAATGCTTTTAACAGAATAAAATAAAGGGAGGGTGCCCTCACGTGCTACCACGTGACCCCTCTTGCCTTAGTGTTTAACACTAAATTGGAACCCCTGAATCCAGTGTTAAACACTGTTTTGCCTTAGTGTTCAACACTAATTAAAGAGCTTTCTTGCAGTGTTTAACACTGAATTTCTTAGTATTTAACACTAAATTAAATCTCTGTTAACAGAGTTTAACATTAATCTTCTTAGTGTTCGACACCAAATTAAAGTCTCTGTCACCAGTATTTAACACTGATTATCTTAGTGTTTAACACTAATTTGAGATCTCTGTTGCTAGGGTCTCACACTGATTTGTTTTAGTATTTAACACTAATTTGAACCCCCTGTTGCTAGTGTTTAACACTAACTTCAGCCCAATTGGCAAAGTATCCAGAGGCAAAGCCTCTCTTCTAATGGACCAACAGAGGGCCAATATCCTAAACATGATTGGACTTAGCCCAAGCTGGCCATAAGTCCTCAATTCAAATTCAACTGAGCCAATGGGCTCATAATATAATTAATTGGTCTTGGTGCCAAATTGGGCCAAAGATTATTTAATCTACCCTGGTTTAAGGGTACATCTCTTCACTCCTTTGATACGTGGCGTTGTAATTCCTCAAATTCTTCAAATAGGTGACGGGTCCCGATGACCGAATATTGATACAGACTGTGGGGTCCTTAAACCCATGGACTATGAGGTCCTTAACCTTGACCGTGATGTCTTAAAACTAACATCGGACTGTGGGGTCCTTAAACCCATGGACTATGACGTCCTTAACCTTGACCGGAATGTCTTAAAACTAACAACGGACTGTGGGGTCCTTAAACCCATGGACTATGACGTCCTTAACCTTGACCGAGATGTCTTAAAACTAACAATGGACTGTGGAGTCCTTAAATCCACGGACTATGAGGTCCTTAACCTTGACCGCAACGTCTTAAAACTAATATTGGACCGCAATGTCCTTATACTACCTATTGACCGCAATGTCACTAAACTAAAACAACAGGGCTCCCTTAATTGCTCTCTTGTCGGATCTAAACGATCCCGTTAAGTCGATCTTAGTCTAAAAACTAGACTAACGTATCCTTAACAACCGTTTAAGTCGATCTCAGTCTCAAACGAGACTAACGTATCCTTAAATCCAAATCCCCAAACCCAAATCTAAGATAATACGGATTTGGACTAGTCCACGCCCTACGGGCGACGACATAACTCAGTCTCCGTATACAATCCACAGGCAACCAAACATAAAATAAACACACACGACACGAAGTGACCATCTGGAGAAGGAGAAAGTGGTTACCGCGATGCGGTAGCGTAATTAACTGCAGGGGTTTGCGCCTGCAGGGAAGAGCGTCCCCACAATCAAAAACCCCTCAAGCGAGGGGGAATCTGACGAAGTCTGCTATATCGGACACATCCGTTTAAACCTTCGATATATGATGCCATAAATCAACTTGGCATCTTTGGAGAGGTAGACGGATAGCACCAATTAGCATCTGCCCCGAATCTCAGGCAAGACGCCCATGTCTCGGCCGCCTATTCGGAGGGGAACAGGGGACATACGTTGACTCGGCCGTTCTCAGAATCGAGAGTTCACAAACGCTGAGTGTGCTGAAATCATGAGTAGCTTCGACGCATATAACGGTCAACTGCTTCCCCGACGTTCCTCTCTCCTGAAGCTTATTGTGGGAGCAATTTGGGAAGCGCTCCCCTTATTCTTTACCGGCGTTCCGCTTAGGGCATTGGATGCCGCCGAGGATAAGGTGCACTCGGTGTTGTTGGGGTAAAAATTTACACCCCGGTTGACCAAGTCAAAATCAAAGTCAACCCCAAGCCAAGTGGGCCCAAGCCCAGATCCAGTGGGCCCATGCCCGGGTCGAGCCAGAACATGAAGCGGTCGGCCTCCCCCCATGCCAAGATAAAAATTTTGTAATAAATAATTTTGTTATATTTCTTTTATTTTATTTTATGGATAAATGTAAGAAAAATAGGCATAAATCCAAATTTTTGTAAAGCCCATGGCTTATGTGCAAAAAGAAATGGCACATGAGCCATGAGATAGGCAAAATGCCATTTTATGAAGCCCAAGGGGCTATGTGTAAAGTGTGTAGCCTATAAAGGCAAGGATAATGAAATATCCCAACAACTTTTTCTCTCTCCAAAAAAAAGTTTCAAATCTGAGATCTTTCTCATTCTTCAAGGTTCCATAACCTTCTTCTTTCTCTTGAATTAAATCAAGAGTTCTACTCTCCTTTTTATAAAACAAATTAGCTTTTCACCACAAAACCCATCAAGGGGAACTCAGATCTTCCATTAGATCTCAAAAAGGAGTGATTTTTAAAATCCTATATCTCTTGATCTTCAAGATCCAGCTAACAGAGAAGGAAGAAGAAGAACCCCTCCCATTAACCCAAAAAAAAAAAAAACAACACACTCAGGAGTCCAACTCTTCTCTGATTTCTCTTCCGAGAAATTTTTTTAGGCTAAAAGCCTATTTTTCTCGCCGGCGCTCAAGCGCAGAGCGTCCGCGTGCCGACACGTGGCGCGCTTGCGCTCAAGCACTCAGCGCTCCAGCGCAAAGCGCCCATGTACCGACACGTGGCGCGCTTGCGCTCCAGCGCAAGCGCTCTAGCGCAAAGCGCCTCAGTGCCGACACGTGGCGCTCTTGCGCTCCAGCGCAAGCGCTCGAGCGCAAGTCGCCCCCGTGCCGCCACGTGGAGCTCTTGCGCTCCAGCGCAAACGCTCGAGCGCAAGTCACCCACGTGCCGACACGTGGCGCGCTTGCGCCCAAGCGCTCAGCGTCCGAGCGCAAAGCGCCCACGTGACGACACATGGCGCGTTGCGCTCCAGCACTCTGCGCTCGAGCGCAGAGCGTCCACGTGCCGACACGTGGCGCGCTTGCGCTCAAGCGCCTAGGCGCTGGCCCTATGCATCCTTTGGATGTCCTTTTCCCCTTTATTTATATATACATGTATATATATACATATGTATACAAATGTACACATACACATACTCCGCGACACTTTCCCCCTCAAAAAAATTTTTGGGCCGGGACGCTGCCTCGAACCCCGCAAGGGGGCTGCTAGCCCCCTTGACCCCCAGCCCGCTATCCGGGTAGCGGGACCCCCGTAAAAACTCTGCGTGGCTCCCGATATATCCAAAACCCCCTTTTAAAACAAAACACACGCACACCGCACATTGAGTTCACATGACCAGTTTAACCCGTTAATCGGAGGTTCACTCGCCCCAAAGGCGATGGGTAATTAACGGCAGCTTAGTCCGCGGCTGCCGGAGATTCGGATCCCCACAATCATTAAACCCCAGCCTACCCTAGACAGGGGGAATCTGTAGTATGCCTGACAAGCGCGCGCGTATTCCCATCTCAATGGGGTGACGAAAAACACCCTACAGGTGTACCTGATGAACCTGATCTCGAAGAGACGGCGAGACAATCTTGTCGATCTCTTGCACCAAATCTTTCAACAGTCCGCCATTCTTGCTGCTTATCGGAGGGAGGAGGACATCAGTAGGGACCCCGATGCCCGTGCTCGTGAAAGGAAGCACACTCGGATGGCTCGCCAAGCTTGGAAAGTCTTGGACAGGGTCACTTTCGAGTTCCTCAATTCATGTCCTGGATTTGAGGTTTTGCCATTGTAATCATTTGGATAATGTTTTTGTTTATTGCCTTTATTGATGTAAGAAACTTTCCAAGTATGAATGACAAATCTTTTGCCTCCTTCCTTTTATTTTCTGCTTTGTTATTAGAAGCTCTACTTTGATGGGGCTTCATCAATAAGGAGCTCCGGCAGATCAAGCGTCCCGGAGGTAAAAGCGGGGATAGGATTAGTGTTCACCACGCCATCAATAGGAACCCTGCGGCGTTCTTTCGCTCTCACCGAGCCTCGGACAAACAATGAAGCTGAGTATGAAGCTCTGATAGCTGGTTTGGAGCTCGCCATAGAAATGGAAATCCGTCGGCTACGAGTTTACGGTGACTCCCAGCTCGTCGTCAACCAAGTAAGCGGCGATTATAAAATATACAAACCTGAGTTAGCTCGGTAAAGAGGCCGAGTGGTGGAACTCATGAAACGGTTCACTCACATTGAACTAATGAGAGTCCCTAGAGCGTTGAATGGGAAGGCTGATGTACTCGCTCGCCTGGCCAAGGAGCTGGCTGATCCTGACATGGACGAAATTCTGATCACAGTTAGGAGCCGGCAAATTCTACCCCCAGTCTCTCTACGAGAAGAGGAAAGCGCGGAACAGAAGAACAGACCTGCGGAAGAAGCTTCGATCATCCAAGACGAGCCCGATTGGAGAGAACCCTTCATAGAGTACCTCCGATACGACAAGCTGCCCGAAGAAAAATCTGCGAGGATTCAGCTGAAGAAAAGAGCTCTCCGATACGTGTTTGTAAATGACACGTTATACCGCAGGTCATATGACCAACTCTGGCTCAGGTGTCTGTCATTGGCCGAAGCCCAAAAGGTCATGAAAGATGTTCACTCGGGCGTTTGCGGTGCTCACCAATCCGGCCCCAAGATGCGACTTCAAATCAAACGGCTTGGGTATTACTGGCCCACCATGATACGGGATTGCGGAGAACATGCAAAGAAATGTCAGATCTGCCAAATCCATGGTGATTTCATTCATAAGCATCCCAATCCGCTGCATCCTACGGTGGCGTCGTGGCCCTTCGAAGTCTGGGGCACCGACATTGTTGGCCTAATTGATCCTCCGTCATCTAAAGGCCACCGGTTCATACTGGCCGCGACAGACTACTTCTCCAGATGGGCTGAAGCTGTCCCGCTAAAAGAAGTCAAGACTAAAGATATTCTGACATTCTTCCAGCATAATATTCTATACCGCTTCGGCACACCAAGAAGAATCATTTCTGACAACGGGCCTTCTTTCAAGAGCTTCAATGTCTCAAGGTTCGCTACTCAGCATAAGATAGACTGGAGATATTCCTCCATCTATAATCCAAGAGCCAATGGGCTAGCCGAAGCCTTTAATAAGACTCTATGCAAGCTCCTGAGGAAAAATGCTTCAGCCAACAAGAGAGACTGGAATCTCAAGCTTCATGAGGCATTGTGGGCATATCGTACCATGCACCGTACTCCAACTCAGTCCACTCCATACTCATTGCTCTTCGGAGTGGAGGCGGTCCTCCCCCTCGAAGTCGAAGTTCCAAGCTTAAGAATGGCCGTTCAGCATGAGTTGACAGAGGAGGAAAACGTGCTCCTTCGACTTGAAGAACTCGATGCCCTCAAAGAAAAGAGGCTCGCGGTGCAGCAAAGTCTGGAGCTATACCGAGCCCAAATGTCACGGGCCTATGACAAGATAACCCGTCTCCGCACTTTCAAGAAAGGTGAATTGGTGTTGGTCCTCAAAAGACCGATTATCCCCAATCGACATGCCAAGGGAAAATTCGAGCCAAACTGGGAAGGACCATATGTCATCGAGAAAGTGTTCGACGGAGGATCCTACCAACTAATAAGTGCCGAGGGAGAAAGGCCCATGCCACCCATCAATGGCCGATACCTCAAGAAATACTACACGTGAATGCTCCAAGTCGCAGGCGAATTGAGCACATCAGCCCTACGGTCTGAATCATACATCCTGCAAAAGCGTATACAATCCACGGGCATGAATGACCCCTATCTCTCCCAAATCCTGCCGGTGAGACTACTTTTAAAGTCCCACCAGCGGCAAAAAAAAAAGGAAAAAAATATAAAATAAAATAATAAAGAGAAAAAAAATAAAAATAAAAGAAATAAAAAATAAACGGTATGTCCACAAGCAAAACGGGCACGGATGAAAACCCGAAAGGGCTCCGTGAGTAAAAACAGCAGGACTACCGGCGAGTCTGTGAAAACCCGAAAGGGCGCAAACTCGTGAAAAGAGATGAAATAAACTCGCAAAGTCCTCTCGACCTTGTGAGGAGAAAACCCCTGCGTGAGATCCTTACGACTCACAAAGGAGCAACACACTTAGGAATCCTCACGATTCCTAAGGAGAAAATACACCTGCGGGATCCTTACGACTCGTAGGGAGAAAATGCTTTTATGGGACCCTCACGGCCCATAAAATTGAAAAGCCTTAGGTGATAGGGACCCAAACCTGTCTCCTAAGCCATCGTTCCCCAACAGGCAACGGCAAATGATGAGTCGCTCCTGGCATTTCGCTTCAGTGTTAGCGGTGCTGATTCTGACCAAAAACCCAAATCCCAAGTCCTCCCAAGGCAAATGATGAGTTGCTCCTGGCATTATTCCAGTGCAACAATGCTGATGCCAAACAAGATCCAAATTCCAAGTCCCCGACCCCAAAGTGGCGAATGATGAGTCGCTCCTGGTACAATATTCCAGTGTAGCGATGCAGACGCCAACCAAATTCCAAATCCCATACCCCAACGGCAAATGATGAGTCGCTCCTGGTACCACATTCCAGTCCAGAGATGCAGACGCCAACAAAGCCCTGAAATTTTTCTGGCCCTACGGTCTGGATCATACATCCTGCAAAACCGTATACAATCCACGGGCGTAAAACAATCCCAACCTCTCCCAAGTCCTACCGGTGAGACCACATTCAAAGTCCCAAAAAAAAATCCCAAATCCTCCCGGAGCAAATGATGAGTTGCTCCTGGCATTATTTCAGTGCAGCAATGCAGATGCCAAACAAAAACTAAAATCCCAAAATCCTCTAAATGACAGATGATGATTCGCTCCTGGTACCATATTCCAGTATAGTGATGCTGATGTCAACCTAAATCAAAATCAACAAGTCAACTTTCACTCCGACACCGCAAAAAGCGGAGCAAGTCAGAATCCAATCTCGACACCGCAAGAAGCGGAGCAAGTCAAGTCTACCCCTGACACTGCAAGAAGCAGAGCAAGTCAAATCAAGCATCGACCGTCCAAGTCGCAAAAAGGGCAGCATCGACCGTCCACGTCGCTAAAAGGGCAGCATCGACCGTCCAAGTCGCAAAAAGGGCAGAACCGATCGTCCAAGTCGCAAAAAGGGCAGAACCGACCGTCCAAGTCGCAAAAAGGGTAGAACCGACCGTCCAAGTCGCTAAAATGGCAGCATCGACCGTCCAAGTCGCAAAAAGGGCAGCATCGACTGTCCACGTTGCTAAAATGGCAGCACCGACCGTCCAAGTCGCAAAAAGGGCAGAACCGACCGTCCAAGTCGCAAAAAGGGCAGCATCGACTGTCCAAGTCGTTAAAATGGCAGCACCGACCGTCCACGTCGCTAAAAGGGCAGCATCGACCGTCCAAGTCGCAAAAAGGGCAGAACCGACCGTCCAAGTCGCAAAAAGGGCAGCATCGACCGTCCAAGTCATTAAAATGGCAGCACCGACCATCCACGTCGCTAAAATGGCAGCACCGACCGTCCATGTCGCAAAAAGGGCAGAACCGATCGTCCAAGTCGCTAAAATGGAAGCATCGACCGTCTAAGTCGCAAAAAGGGCAGCATCGACCGTCCACGTCGCTAAAATGGCAGCACCGACCGTCCAAGTCGCAAAAAGGGAAGCATCGACCGTCCACGTCGCTAAAATGGCAGCACCGACCGTCCATGTAGCAAAAAGGGCAGAACCGACCGTCCAAGTCGCTAAAATGGCAGCACCGACCGTCCAAGTAGCAAAAAGGGCAGTACCGACCGTCCAAGTCGCAAAAAGGGCAGCACCGACCGTCCAGGTCGCAAAAAGGGCAGCGCAGGATTCCTACAAGCGGGAACCAGATCACTCCGGGCTAGAGAAAACGTCTATCACGGACACTCCGTCTCGGAGACATGTCAAGCAACGACCGTCCATGTCGTAAAAAGGGCAGTGCCAGCTTCCCAAAAAGCGGGAACCAAATCAAGTCGCCTCCACGTGAAAGAAGATCCATCAATTTCATGCACACGACCCACATATGTGGTGTGCATTTATTGATGGGGGGCAATTTGTTGGGGTAAAAATTTACACCCGGTTGACCAAGTCAAAATCAAAGTCAACCCCAAGCCAAGTGGGCCCAAGCCCAGATCCAGTGGGCCGATGTCCGGGTCGAGCCAGAACATGAAGCGGTCGGCCTCCCCCCATGCCAAGATAAAAATTTTGTAATAAATAATTTTGTTGTATTTCTTTTATTTTATTTTATGGATAAATGTAAGAAAAATAGGCATAAAGCCAAATTTTTTTAAAGCTCATGGCTTATGTGCAAAAAGAAATGGCACATGAGCCATGAGATAGGCAAAATGCCATTTTGTGAAGCCCAAGGGGCTATGTGTAAATTGTGTAGCCTATAAAGGCAAGGATAATAAAATATCCCAATAAATTTTTCTCTCTCCAAAAAAAAGTTTCAGATCTGAGATCTTTCTCCTTCTTCAAGGTTTCAAAACCTTCTTCTTTCTCTTGAATTAAATCAAGAGTTCTACTCTCTTTTTTATAAAACAAATTAGCTTTTCACCACAAAACCCATCAAGGGGAACTCAGATCTTCCATTAGATCTCAAAAAGGAGTGATTTTTAAAATCCTATATCTCTTGATCTTCAAGATCCAGCTAACAGAGGAGGAAGAAGAAGAACCCCTCCCATTAACCCCCCCCCCCCAAAAAAAAAAAAACACACTCAGGAGTCCAACTCCTCTCTGATTTCTCTTCCGAGAAATTTTTTTAGGCTAAAAGCCTATTTTTCTCGCCGGCGCTCAAGCGCAGAGCGCCCGCGTGCCGACACGTGGCGCGCTTGCGCTCAAGCGCAAAGCGCCTCAGTCCCGACACGTGGCGCGCTTGCGCTCCAGCGCAAGCGCTCGAGCGTAAGTCACCCACGTGCCGACACGTGGCGCGCTTGCGCCTAAGCGCTCAGCGTCCGAGCGCAAAGCGCCCACGTGCCGACACGTGGCGCGTTGCGCTCCAGCACTCTGTGCTCGAGCGCAGAGCGCCCACGTGCCGACACGTGGTGCATTTGCGCTCAAGCGCCTAGGCGCTGGCCCCACGCATCCTTTGAATGTCCTTTTCCCCTTTATTTATATATACATGTATATATATACATATGTATACAAATGTACACATACACATACTCCGCGACACTTTCCCCCTCAAAAAAAATTTTGGGCCGGGGCGCTGCCCCGAACCTCGCAAGGGGGCTGCTAGCCCCCTTGACCCCAGCCCGCTATCCGGGTAGCGGGACCCCCGTAAAAACTCTGCGTGGCTCCCGATATATCCAAAACCCCCTTTTAAAACAAAACACACGCACACCGCACATTGAGTTCGCATGACCAGTTTAACCCGTTAATCGGAGGTTCCCTCGCCCCAAAGGCGAGGGGTAATTAACGGCAGCTTAGTCCGCGGCTGCCGGAGATTCGGATCCCCACAATCATTAAACCCCAGCCTACCCTAGGCAGGGGGAATCTGTAGTACGCCTGACAAGCGCGCGCGTATTCCCATCTCAATGGGGTGACGAAAAACACCCTACAGGTGTACCTGATGAACCTGATCTCGAAGAGACGGCAAGACAATCTTGTCGATCTCTTGCACCAAGTCTTTCAACAGTCCGCCATTCTTGCTGCCTATCGGAGGGAGGAGGACATCAGTGGGGACCCCGATGCCCGTGCTCGTGAAAGGAAGCACACTAGGATGGCTCGCCAAGCTTGGAAAGTCTTGGACAGGGTCACTTTCGAGTTCCTCAATTCATGTCCTGGATTTGAGGTTTTGCCATTGTAATCATTTGGATAATGTTTTTGTTTATTGCCTTTATTGATGTAAGAAACTTTCCAAGTATGAATGACAAATCTTTTGCCTCCTTCCTTTTATTTTCTGCTTTGTTATTAGCATATTCCTGAAGTAAGCGTAGACTGTAGGCGATATAGAACATTCCGTCTTGAATATTTCGAGGAGTAGTGATGGTTTAGGAAGCAGGTTCAAATCTGCTGCCTAAGGCTTTTCAACTTTATGAGCCGTGAGGGTCTCACAAAGACTTTTCTCCCTGCGGATCGAGAGGATCTCGTAGGTGTATTTACTCCTTAGGAATCGTGAGGATTCCTAAGTGTGTTTTCTCTCGAGAGTCGTAAGGATCTCACTAGAGAATTTTCCCTCTTACGAGTCGAGAGGACCCGTAAGCGGTTGTTTCCCTCCTTGTCGAGATTCGACTTTGAAGAGTGTGACCCGTGGATAGTATGCAAGAGACCGTTTTTGGACCGACTTGCAGGGTCCCAGTGCTCAGGAAACAGGTTTTTTAATCCCCGCTGCCTAAGGCTTTATCTCACGAGTCGAGACGAATCGAGAAGTTCTCGCAAAGACATCGATTTCCTCACGAGTCGAGACGAATCGAGCAGTTCTCGCAAGCATATCCTAACGTCACAGTTAACCTCTGCTCTTTACGACAGAGGTCCGTTAGGGTCTGTGGTACTAGGGTTTTGCCCGTCGTACCGTCGCATTGGCTGATGTATCCCTTGATAGGCAATCGTGTTGTTCGAGTAGCCCTGGGACTGCCGTGTCTCTGATCCCTTCGGGGGCTGGACAAGACGTCTTCAAGCAATCCTCCTAGGCAGTTTGACCGTCGGAAGAGCAAGCGTTAGGAATTTTGCCATGCCGCTTTTTACTTGAGATTAGGCTCATTTTGGAGAGCCCCGATGAGTCATAACCACTCCACGCTGGTGTGGGATGATCTCCGATAGTCTTTCAGGCTTTATATGACTTGCCGTTAAGACCCTGAAGCTAGGAATTTGGCCTTCGCTTCGTTTGCTGGTGTCACGCCCCGCTTCCCAGAGTACGCTAAAATGGGCACGTGACATAGCCAACCATGCTACCTGTGGGTAGGAAGCATCCATCCACAGTCACATTACGGCTGTAGAGATATCAAGAACAAAATAAAACTATCTAAAACATGTCCATAATCCAAGATAACATGAATCAATAATAAATAAATGTAGAAGCAAAAGATCCAATACAAAATAACTGGAATGTATGTCCCATAATGCGGGCTCACATCAGGAAATAAATGCAGGAGATAAAAACTAACTAATACTGACACCTCACAGCTCAGCCTGCTGGCTGAAGTACTCCTGCTCGGACTGCAACAGCGGTACAGAATCTGGGCCATGCAAAACCCAGACGTCAGCGCGTTATGTCATCAAGTAATATAATATGAACAGTGTAGCAGGCAATGCAATATAAACATGAATAAAACGAGAGTAACAATAATATGAATCAAAGCAGTGCAGGGTAGTGTGCAGTGGGTAAACTAAACTGTTCTATTAGGTTTTCTATTCTAAGTCTTTGAAATCAATTGATGAATCATCGATGTAACTCAATAGTATCCCGTGCATGCCCGGGACCACGGTCTAAGACTCTCGGGCTGAAACCGAGACGTGCCGCTAGGCAGTAAAGGGTAGCAGGTATAGGCGAGTGATTTCAGCATCATCACTCCGGGGCTGGCCTAGCCCGTAAGATTGATCAGAACAGGTATCGAACTGTTGAGTTACAGGTCAGGTTTCACCTTTGATTTCTCCATACCCCCAAGTTATGTATGTCAACTCAGGTATTCAGTAATCAAGAACTAATGCCAACACAGGATCAGGTCAAAGCAGGTTTGTCTAGATAGACAACAGGAACAATCTATGAGGACTACATGTCAGGTTTGTTGGCATTAGACACAAGATCAGGTAACGGGTCAGGTCATGGTACATCCGGTCAAGTCAAGCAGTGTACGGTACCAGGTCGGGTCAAGCACTATGTATGTAGCAAGTCATGTCAAGAGGTGACAATATCATGGGTGTGCTCACAATCAGTTATACAATCAAGCATGGTCATCAATAACATGATATAAGTAACGAATTAAGCAATAGACAGATTCATTCGATTTGCAATACAGTTATCAAGTGTGTCACAGATACGATTTCAACCATATAAGCATGCAGTAAGACAATGATAGCCGTTTAGTCATGTTAACAAGTTTAAGAACCCTTAGAGGTGCAATGATTTATATAACGGTTCAGTGTAGCTATTACAGGTTAAATGCATACAAGTGTCCGAAAGGAACAAAACTACAGGGATAAATGCCACAAGCTATGTTAACATTAAAAATGTGATTAAACAGGTAAATATGGTTATTAGGTTCAATTTGCAACTGTAGGTTCCAAGTTTAACGGTAAAATGAAATAATACAGTATTGTACATGAAAATGAGAAATAATTGTACCAAAGCTAAATTTACAGGTTTAGGGTGTCATAATGTATATGTAAATATTGTATAGCATGTAGCAAGGGGTACTTGCCTCGACGGGTCGCGAACCGGGAAAAACGGAACGTAAACGTCGGCGGGGAAACTCGCGACGGACGCACGGTTCACGGAATGAACCCAAACAACGAACAATGGAACCACACGGGTCAGGGTACCTCGCTGGAATGTCGGGTCACGTCGTCGGCATCGTCGGATTCCGGCGAGATGCAAAACAGCGACGTCAAGAATTGCGATCAAGAAAAGAAAAGAAACAAAGAAGGAGAGAAGGCTTACCAAGGTTCTGCTCCTGCGGTTTATCTAGAGGGGAGACGTGAGGGTGACGGCGAGGTCGACGGAGCTCCGGTGGTGGCCAACGACGGCAGCGACGAGATCTGCAGTTCAAGAAAATTTTCTACAGAAAAGGGAAAGAAGGAGGAAAGGAAAGAGCAGGGGAAGTTATCTCACCGAGGAGTGTTTGCGAGGCCGGGGCTACGGAGTCGAGGCCGTCGGCGGCGATGGATCCGGCGGTGTGTGCAGGGGTGCGCGGGGTTGCAGGTTGGAGATGCACAGGGAGAAGAGAAAAAGGAGGTTGTGGATGGGACGAGGCTGAGGAGGCAAAAGTGGAGGCGACGGTGGTGCCGGCGTTGGGGTACGGCGGCGAGGAGGGAGGCGCGGTCGCTAGGGCACGGCGATGGTTTCTGCGTTCTGTGGTTTTGAAAAAGAATGAAGGAGGGAAATTATTTAAAGTAGAAGGAAGAGAGAGAGAGAGAGATTATGGGAGAGAGAGAGTGGAGAGAGAAAGATAGAGAGAAAGAGAGAGACGGGGAGAGAGAGAAAGGATGGGGCCCGCGGGAGTTTAAAAAGGAAATGATTGGTTGAAGGACCTGTAGGAGGTTAGGAAAAATTTAGTAAAAAATTTACCAGATTTAATCAACAGTGAAATTTTATATAGTTATGAAAATATATTCGATGGTTATAAAATATTAAAATTTGGGATTTTGGCATAAAGTAAAACATTTCCAAATCGCGCCGGGATCGGGTCCAAAAATTTGAAATTGAAATAATAGAATTTTAAGCGGGATCTAAATTTTAAAATGAAGTGTTTTATGATTAAAAAGCATACCCCCAAAACGAACACACGTACGTGCGCGTAGCCGTCCAAACTTGCCCGTTTCACCGAACGGGACGAGAACACGACGCACGGACGCTACAACGGGGTTAGGGGTGTCAAGCAGGCCAAGATGAATATTTTTAATTTTATTTTAGAGACCAAAAATTGTTATATGCAGAAATGAATTTGCCGGGTAAAATTTTACAGTAAGTAACAAACAGGCAAGATAAATGAAATAAGGCTCACACTCCATTCATAAAGTAACAGAAATTAGTAGCATTGGGCTCGGGTGTTACAGCTGGCATTGCGTCTGCTGTATCGAGACGAATGTCGCGGTTGTCTCCAGGTTGCTGGTGAACCGTCAAGATTTGGAACTAGGGATTTTGCCGTGGCTCCTTTTGGTGATGTTGCGTCTGCTGTATCGAGACGAACGTCGAGGTGGTGACCACTCCGCACTGGTGCGAGATGATCTCGGGTGGTCTTTCCGATTTTATATGAGTTGCCGTCAAGACCATGAAGCTAGGAATATGGCCTTCGCTTCGTTTCGCTGGCATTGTGTCTGCTGTATCGAGACGAATGTCGCGGTTGTCTCTAGGTTGCTGGTGAACCGTCGAGGTTTGGAACTGGGGAATTTGCCGTGGCTCCGTTTGTTTGATTGTCACGTCTGAATCCTGCTGGGGAAGAATGCTGTGGTGACATCTCGTCTGCTGTGTCGAGGCGAACGTCGAAGTGGTGATCACTCCACGCTAAGGTGAGATGATTTCTGGTGGTCTTTAAGGTTTTATATGAGTTACCGTCAAGACCCTGAAGCTAGGAATATGGCCTTCGCTTCGTTTGCTGGCATTGCGTCTGCTGTATCGAGACGAATGTCGCGGTTGTCTCTAGGTTGCTGGTGAACCGTAGAGGTTTGGAACCAGGGATTTTGCCGTGGCTCCGTTTGTTTGATTGTCGTGTCTGAATCCTGCTGGGGAAGAACGCTGTGGTGACATCTCGTCTGCTGTATCGAGACGAACGTCGAGGTGGTGATCACTCCATGCTAGTGTGAGATGATCTTTGATGGTCTTTCCGGTTTTATATGAGTTACCGTCAAGACCCTGAAGCTAGGAATTTGGCCTTCGCTTCGTTTGCTTTGGTGTGTCCGAATCCTGTTGGAGGAAGGATACTGTAGTGACATTTCGTCTGTTGTGTCGAGACGAACGTCGAGGTGGTGATCACTTCATGTTGGTGTGAGATGATTTCCGATAGTCTTTCAGGTTTTATATGAGTTGCCGTCAAGACCCTGAAGCTAGGAATTTGGCCTTCGCTTCGTTTGTTTTGTCATGTCCGAATCCTGTTGGAGGAAGGACACTATTGTTGACATTGCGTCTGCTGTAACGAGACGAATGCTGAGGTGGAGTTGGGATTTTACCGTCACTCCGCTTTGCTGACCATGGGGTCTTTTGTTGACGTTGCATCTGCATCCTGCTGGACTGCAAAGGTACGCCGTTGTTGACATTGCGTCTGCTGTAACGAGATGAATGCTGAGGTGGAGCTAGGATTTTTCCGTCACTCCGCATTGTTTCGACCATGGGGTCTTTCGTTGACGTTGCATCTGCATCCTGCTAGACTGCGAAGGAACGCCGTTGCTGATTCTTAGGCTGTAGATATTGCCGTTAAGATTTGGAACTAGGGACTATGCCGTAGCTCCGTTTCGTTGCGACTCTGAGGTCGGTTGTTGACGTCATGTCTGCATCTGGTTGGAGTGAGGAGAAACGCCGTTGGTGATCTCTAAGTTGTCGATATCGACGTCGAGACCCTGAAGCTAGGGATCTTCTTTTGCTTCGTTAGTTGACATTGTGTCTGCAATATTGCGACAAATATCGAGCTTGTCTCTAGGTTGTCTATGAACCGTCGAGATTTGGCTTCGCTTTCTGGTGGAGCCTGTTGGGAAGGTATGGTTCCCTCTTTGTTTGTGCCCCTGGATTGTATACAGGGATCGATGTGATCTCACCTGTAGGGCAAAAAGTTTCATTCTTTCATTATTTCTTTTATTCTTTCCGCGATGCTCTATCATTTCAGCTTTTATATCGCGAAGGTCGTGATTGCCCAATCATTTCGGCTATTTTTCGCGGTGCCCAATCATTTCGGCTATTTGTTTTATTTTTACTCGTTGCTTTTTATTGCGAGTTGCCCAATCATTTCGGCTATTTATTTTATTTTTACTCGCTGCTTTTTATTGCGAGTTGCCCCATCATTTCGGCTATTTTGCATGCATGCATTTTTACTTGCTGATTTTGTTGCAAGTTGCCCCATCATTTCGGCTATTTCATATGCATTTTTAGCTCGCTGATTTTTTTTATCACGAGTGTGGAACTTGGAATCTGGTGCCGATCTCAGCATCAGTATCGCTACAACTGGAATATTGCCAGGAGCGAATCATCATTTGCCATGAAAGGACTTGGAATTTGATACCGGTTTAGGCATCAGCATCGCTACAATTGGGATATTGCCAGGAGCGAATCATCATTTGCCTCTGTCGATGTCGAACAAAGGTGGCTTAGTAGACAGGGTTAGGATTCTGTCGACTAAGGCTTTTTACTTTATGAACCGTAAGGGTCTCACAAAGGTGTTTCTTCCTACGAGTCGTGAGGATCTCGTAGGTGCGTTTTCTCCTTAGGAATCGTGAGGATTCCTAAGTGTGTGTTCTCTTATAAGACGTAAGGATCTTACAAGAGTGTTTTCTCCTTATGAGTCGAGAGGACTCACAAGGGTTGTTCACCGTGCGAACATATCCCTAATCACGGATGGGACTTTGTTAGGGAAATATTTATTCGTGCCCGTGGATTGTATACAAGGGTCAGTATTGAGCCACTTCTAGGGCCAAATCGAAGGTTGTGGGGGGTTTGCTTAAGAACAGGTTCATGTCTCTGTAACTTAAGACTTTCAAATCTTATGAGCCGTGAGGGTCCCATAAAAGAGTTCTCATTACAAATCGTGAGGATCTCGCAAGTGTGATTTCTCCTTAAGAATCGTGAGGATCCCTAAGTGTGTTGCTTCCCTGTGAGTCGTAAGGATCTCACGCGGGTGGTTTCTCCTTACAAGGTCGAGAGGACCCTGCAAGTGTTTTTAACGAGGTTGCGCCCTTTCGGGTTTTCACAAACACTCGCCAGTAGCCCTGCTGTTTTTACTCACGGAGCCCTTTCGGGTTTTCATCCGTGCCCATTTTGCTTATGGACATACCATTTTTTAATTCTTTTTTCTAACGAGGTTGCGCCCTTTCGGGTTTTCACAAGACTCGCCGGTAGCCCTGCTGTTTTTACTCACGGAGCCCTTTCGGGTTTTCATCCGTACCCGTTTTGCTTATGGACATACCGTTTTTTTTTTAATCACGTCAGCCTGAGGATGCTGCGGTAGTAGTTTAAAGACATTTCGGTCATTTGCAAGTTTTAGGACATTGCAGTCCATCGTCGCCGTATTTGAGGCGAATCTCTAGTTTACTGACTTTTCGGTTTATGGGGCTTTCCCTACGAATGAGCATGATGCCCCCGGCATATCCATCTTTCTCGGAGCATATGGTTATGGCGGGCTCACCTTCCAGTTTTCAGACAACGCGAACTTGCCCTGTTGGTATTGGTCTTCAACCCAGTTTTTGAAGACGTAGCAGTTTTCGATCGGATGGCCCAATACTTGGTGGTAAGAGCAGTAATTAGGATTGTTGACATCATTCAGTTGTAGCTGGTGTTTTGGCTCCGGTAGAGTGATAAGCCTGTTGTGCACTGATAGTTCGAACAGCTTCCTTGTTTCATCCCGGGGAAATGAGTAAGGACGTTTCAACCTCTCATAGAGAGGTTGCCGCTTGTTGCTTTGGCGAACAACCGGTCTAGGGTCACTCGATTGTTGTTGAGCGTTGGCGACGAAGGCTGTTTTTTTCCTTCCCTTTATCCTTTTTGTTTGATCCCTTGTTTGCAGGTCCGAGATTCTTTCCGGGTAGCGTGCGATTGCACGGCTGAATGTTCTCGCAACTCCTCAATTCTTTTGTTTCATAGATGGATTCCTTGAAGAGAGGGCCGAGGGCTACTTTTTCGTCGGAGTCACTCCCGAAGGTGAGAACTCGCGATCCCCCGGGATCAACCCTATGACAATTGCCGGCAATTCTTTTACGCTCATCTATCGTGCTTTTCTGTTTCCGACGAGCCTTGCGCTTCACTCGTTGAACGTGTTGTCGATGGGCAACATATCCCTGCCACAAGTTATTAAAGGCTGTGCACTCCTCGGTGGGGTGTGCAATCCTCTGATGGTATAGGCAGAAATTAGGATGTATGTCCGCTTCATCAAGACGTATATTGCCAGGGAAATTTCCTTTGAAAGAGGGCAACTTCATTCTTATTGCCAAGGCCCTAGCAAATCGTTTTCTTACTTTAAGCTTGCTTTTGCCGACGATAGGGATGCTTTGCTCCAGTTGGGATGTCCCGGCTCTTTCCTCCAGTCGTTGGCGTTTGGCCTTTTCAAATATAGCCAGTTCACGCTCTTGATTGGCTTTGCTTTCCTGACGGGCTTCGTTTAGGAATGCATCAATCATTTCGTCTGATGGTCCCAGAGGTTCTGGTTCGGGACTTGCCCCCGGCTTCTCTGCGTCAGGAGCTTCTTTAGTGTCTCTCGACGAGTGAGAGATCATATGGCGGCTTGCCACATAATCCTCAGGTTCATCCGACGAGTCTTTGTTATCACCTTCGTCCTCAAGGACGTGGTTGAGGAATTCTCGGAGTGTGACTGGGGTCCGCGCCTTCTGATTATCTTCTTCCAGTGCGTCAATACGTTTTTGCAGATTCGTGCGCTTGTCATCAAACCGCGGAGCTTTTTCTATAAAAGAGCATGATGCTCCTGGCACGTCTACCTTTTTAGGAGCATAAGGCTGTGGCGGGCTCACCTTCCAGTTATCGGATAGCGCAAAATTGCCCTGTTGGTATTGATCTTCAACCCAGTTCTTGAAGACGAAGCAATCTTCGATTGGATGGCTTACTGCTTGATGGTAAGGGCAGTAATTAGGATTGTTAAAATCGCCTGGCTGCAACAGACGTTTTGGACTCGGCAGATTGATGAGTCTGTTGCGCACTGCCAGCTCGAACAGTTTCCTTGTTTTATTCTGAGGAAACGAGTAAGGACGCCCCAGTCTCTCCTCGAGGGATGGGCGTTGACGCACATTGTTTTGGCGAACAACCGGCTTTAAGTTGCTCGGCTGTTGTTGAGTATTGGCGGCGACGATCGCTTTACCTTTCCCCTTTTCACTTCGTGAGTCCGGCTTTGGAGGAGACGGTCTATGGCCCATCTGGTCCATTTGAGCTAGCTTGTCAATCAAGGCCTGGAAAGTAGTCGGCTTGAAGAACATCATGAATTGCGAGATGGTCGCTTGCGGATCAAGAGTGCCCATGAACATGTCCACCACTGGCGCTTCTTCGATCCGCTGTTCGCATTTCGACCATAAGTTTCGCCACCGTATCGCGTATTGAACCCACGTTTCGCCTGGCCTTACCCTGGCGTTGATCAACGCGGTGATTGGGGTGCGCTCGCTGGCGCTTGCAAATCTTTGTGTAAATAGCAGCTTCATCTCCGCAAATGTTTTGACAGAGTCGTTAGGTAACTCCGAATACCATTCAAATGCCGTTTCCGCTAAGCTGCCGACGAATTGGCGAAGCAACAGTTTATCATCGCCTCCAGTGTTGCCGCAAAGAGCCTTGAATTGAGCGACATGCTGATGTGGATTCCCCGTCCCTTTATATACATGGAACTTAGGGATCGTATATCCCGGTGGGTAACTGATTCGGTCATACCAGCTCGGATATGGTCGTCCAGTTTTAACAATTTGCCCAGCCGCTTCATTCGCCTGATGAGCTCGTATTGCTGAGCTATATAGTCATCCAGAGCGTCCTTGGAAATGGTTTCCTCCTTGGCTGCTGAAAGAGCCGAAGGAGGATTAGATGTCTCCCCTCTGTCATCTTCAAGGACGATCGGAGGATCTTCAGCGGGAGGATCTTGCTGGATCATCATACCCACTATGTCCTGGAACAGAAGGGTCATTCGTTTTATATTGGCTGCTAGTTCTGCAGCCTCTTTGTCCTTCTTTTCCAGTATCCTGCGAAGGAATTCGGCGTCGGTTTCTTGCTCCTAGCGCTGATCCGAGGACGCTTCTGGGCTTTCTTTTGGCTCAGTGAGTGTGGCCATCGCGGTCATCATTTCTTGGAGCTTCTGCTGCTGCTTCTGAGCTTTAGTCACCGATCGCGTAAGCGGTCTATGACCTGTGGATATACGGCTGTCCTCTTTCCCGGACGCCATGTAAACGGTGTGTACCACAATGCCCCCGGACTTAGGTCGTTTAGACTCACTGCCCTTGGCATTTGCCGCAGGCGTGGGGATTTTCTCCGGCCTTCTTCTCTTGTGGGCCATCGAAGTTGAGGGGGCCGTTGCTTTGGGCACCCAGGTGGCCGTCGTCTTCCGTTGCTTAACAGGGTGGTCTTCCTCCTGTCGGACCTTCGACTTCTTATGCTGGTGAGAGAAATTCGGATCAATCACCGATTCTCGGACTCGTCGCCAAGTCTTGTAGACTCTGGAAGACAGCTGTTGAGGAGACTGCTCCGGCTTTCCTGGCTCTGCTTCCACGACGGTCTCTACCGGTGGAGGAGATCTTTTGAGCACCGCAGTTGGCGAATTTCTGCGTACCCTATTCAGCAGCTCAAAGCTGTTCCCTATTGGAACAGCAGCATTAATTTCCACCGTTGGAGCTGGTGGAGTTAGCCCAGAGGGGGAGTTGCCCCCAATCTTCCTTATCCGGCGCCAGTGGAGACGTCGGGCGTGACGGGTTGTTGGGATTACCTCCACTGTTGGATCAGCTTTTCCATGCCCCCTGTCCTGATGAGAGTCTGTTGTTGGCGTCAGTCTGTCAAAAACAGATGCTCGCTGAGAGGGAACGACCAATCTTAGGAAGGCCAATTTTCGTGCAGGGGAGACGGCCTTGGTTACTCCACGCGGAGAGGGAGCTAACCCGGACAGTCTTGTGAAGACTGCACTACCTGCAGCCGGAGAAGCCGCCTTGGTGACTTCAGGAATAGGAATAGCTATCCGCTTCGGGATAACGCCTTCTGGTATTGCGGGCTTCTTCATGGGTCCACTTGAGCTTTGACCCAGTTTGCTGAAAACGGAGGCGCTGGACTTGGGCGACCCGTGGAGAGGGGCCGCGGTAGTTGTAAGCCGATCAAAGACCGACTTCTTGGGAGCTTCTTGCGACGTCATTGGGACATTGAAGCTCATCGGTGGGAGCATGGTCCCGAAGAATAGTCCAGTGGTGGCTTGAGTTACCTGCTCCACTGGCATCTTGAAAAGGGAGGCCGCTTGGGGCACGTAAGTCACCCCTCCAGCAGGGACGGAGCGAGAGTTGCAGTTGCAGGTAGTGCAGTTTGAAGCCATTGATCTTCTGTTTTCTGCACGGAGCAAGACACCAAATCTAAGTACCTCAAATCCACAGGCAACCACAGCAAACCGCGATTCGTTCGCGAACACGGCACACGAAGTGTGGAGTGGAAAGAGAAAAAGGTCCCACCGGGCGTGCCAGAATCTGTTCCCCTCCGAATGGCGGCCAAGACAGGGACTTCTTGCCGGAGATTCGGGGCAGATGCTATTTGGTTTTATCCGTCCACCTCTCTGAAGATGCCAAGTTGATTTATGTCACCGTATATCGAAAGTTTAGACGGATGCGGCCGATGTAGCAAACTTCGTCAGATTCCCCCTCGCTTGAGGGGTTTTTGATTGTGGGGACGCTCTTCCCTGCAGGCGCAAGCCCCTGCAGTTAATTACGCTACCGCATCGCGGTAACAACTTTCTCCTTCTCCAGAATTTCACTTCGTGTCGTGGGTGTTTGTTTTGTTTGTGCTTTCCCGTGGATTGTATACGGAGACTAATTTATGTCGTCACCCATAGGACGTGGATTAGTCCAAATCCGTATCTTCTTAGATTTGGGTTTGGGGTTTTGGTTTAAGGATACGTTAGCCATATTTGAGGCTAAGATCAACTTAAACGGGATCGTTTAGATCCGACAAAAGAGCATTTGGGCTCTATTGTTCCAGTTTAGGGACATAGTGGTCCATTGAATGTATGGCCGTCGGGACCCATCACCTCTCTGACGACGTTGAAGGATTACAACGACAGATGTCAGAGGAGTTCAGAGATGTACCCTTGAACCAAAGTTGGTTGGGGGATCTATAGTCCAATTTGGGACTAAAGTCTGTTTTGAAAGTTTTGGTTTAAGGATGCGTTAGCCATATTTGAGGCTAAGATCAACTTAAACGTTTGTTAAGGATACGTTAGCCCAATTTGAGACTAAGATCAACTTAACGGGATCCTTTAGATCCGACAAAAGAGCATTTGAGCTCTATTGTTCCAGTTTAGGGACATAGTGGTCCATTGCCATTTTAGGGATATGGTGGTCCAACATTCCTATTTTGGGGAAGGATATTGGTTTAAGGACACATGAGTTTAGGGACCCCACAGTCCATATTATGTGTGGTTGTCGGGACCCGTCACCTCTCTGACGGCGTTGAAGGATTACAACGACAAATATCAGAGGAGTTCAGAGATGTACCCTTGAACCGGGTGTAAATTGATTTGAGAGAGAGCAGTTGTGCTCAGTTCAATTTAATTTGAGGACTTACGGCCAGAATTGGGTTAAGTCCAATTAGAAAAATGTCTAACATTTTGTTTATCTTTGGCCTATTAGGCCTCTGCTTGGGCTCTGCCCTTTTATTAATGCATAGCATTTTGTCTGGTCTATTAGACCTTCATTTGGGCTCTGCCCCTTTTTGAATAATGCATTGTATTTTTATCAGGCCTATTAGGCCTTTTTAATTGGGCTCTGCCCTTATTTGATAATGCAGAGCATTTATTTTTCTGACAGTGTGCCACGTGGCTTGTCGGGTGCTTTGCGCCAATTGAGGAGCGCAAGGCGTAAACTCATGTGGGGGTGACACGTGTCACGCTCTGGTGAGCGCAAGTCTGTTAGCGCAGTGCGCTGCGCCAGTGCGCTGCTGACACGTGGCGCGCTCTGGTGACTTGCGCCAAACTAAGATAGCAGTGCTCTGTTTTTAGAAGCGCAAGGCGCAGTTGTTCTATGATTGACACGTGGCGCTCCCTGGTGGCTTGCGCCAATCCAAGGAGCGCAACAGTGCAAATTTCAAAAGTGCAAGGCACTGTTTAATATTTTGATCAAATTTAGATCAAAGAAAACAAGTTTTTCTTGTTCCAGAGAGGTTCTATCTCAAATTTCAAGAACCAGTGGTTCATCAAAAGGTAATGCCTTTATATAGATCAAAAGATCTAGTCATGAAGTAGATTACTTCTTTATTATTATTTTTTTATTAAAGATCTTGATCTTATTCTTAGATCATTGATCTTTTTAGAAGAAATTATTCTTTTTTCCAAAGGTTTTACCTTTTCTTTTCTTCGAGTTCTTCTCCAAGTTTTAGAGGAGTTCTCTATTTTTTTCTCTGTGTTAATCCCCTTCAGACTTGGAGTCTAGGAGCCTTTATATAGTGCCAATTGATTTGTTAAATCAGTTAAAGAGATCTTTCTCTGAGTGATTTAGGGATGTTTCCCCACCGTTGGATCTTTGATCCAAGGGCTTCTGTTTTACAGAAGATAATGTTCTTGTTTTTAACAAGATTGAGAAAGATCTTTCAAAAATTTTATTGTTTAAATGCTGGCACAGTTGGCGTAAGCGCACCTGCGCTTGACACGTGTCGCGCAGCGCAGAACGCAGATCAGTTAAAGCGTTGCTTCCTTTATTAAAATTTGAATTTTAAACAGAGCCTTACTCTGATTGGGGGAAACAGAAGCGTTGCTTCATTTCCCGCCTTGAAATTTGAACAGAGCTTTGCTCTGATTGGGGGAAACAACGCCATATAAGGAAGGAAATTCCCTCCTATGGCACCTTTCCTCTATTATTCTCATTTTTATTCGACGATCGGTATCCATCATCTTTATCTTTATCATCTAAGATGTTGATACACCAAATTTCATTTGATTCCAATAGTTTTTCACCGTTCATTTGGTGGGTGCAAAATTAACGGTTTATCGACTATATAACTTTTTACATTGCTGATTCAACGGCGAAAAAGTGGTGGAATCACATGAAATTTGGTGTATCCACATTGCACATGATGATGCTGATGGGTGCCAATCGTCGAAAAAAATCGCAGAGGATATAGATTTTAGACGCCACCTGACGAAGAAGCCTCCTAGGGCCTCTTTCGTCTATTACTCTCTCTTTCTCTCTACCACGTCCCGCTTCCCAGAGTGTGCAAATTACGGCACGTGACAGAGCCAATCATTCTACCTATGGATAGGAAACATCCCTTCACAGTCAAATTACGGCTGTCTATAGGATATCAAGAAGCGTAAAATATAAAAACTAGCTAGTACATGCTCATTTGCCATAATAAAAGAGTTAAGAAAATGTATAAGCGGAAACGAATTAATCCAATAAATAACAACTGAAAACTTATCCCAATATGGGCTCACATCAAGAAATAAAACCGCGGAAAATAAACTAAACTAAACATCTTTAAACCACATATGTTTAATTCCTCACTGTTCGGGTTGGCGGCTAAAGTACTCATGTTCAGCCTGCAATAAAGATAGAGAAACTGGACCATACAAAACCCAGACGTCAGTGCGTCATAATACCAAAATAGTAGTAATAACCAAGATGTAACAATATAGGTAAACATGAATATAAATGAATAGCACGGATATGAAATAGTGAGGTGTACGTGTGTACCCTAAAACTGTTCTTCTAGATTATCTATTCTAAAGTCTTTGAAATCAATTAATATATTTCTCATCGTAACCCAATTGTCTATATCCCTTTCATTCCCTACAGGACCACGGTAACAGGATTTATTCCGTAACGTTCAGAAAAACGGCAAACAAGATTATTCCGTAACGCCCGGAAAAACGGCAAACATGTAATTATTCCGTAACGCCCGGAAAAACGGCAAACAGGATTATTCCGTAACGCCCGGAAAAACAGCAAACATGATTATTCTGCAACGCCCGGAAAAACGACAAACATGTAATAATAGTCTTTTGAGTTACGTTTCAGCTACATTCTTGATTTTCCAGCTACCCTCAGATTTGTGTTCAAGTCAGGTATTGCCAATATAGATCTAATACCAACACAAGATCAAGCAGGTACAGGTTTTCGTCTATGCAGACAACAAGTAACGTCCGTTAGGACAACAAGTAACGTCCGTCAGGATAACAAGTCGGGATTGTTGATATTAATAACTAGATCCAAGTAACGAGTCAAGTAGTGTGTCGTGAACATGTCATGTGATGCATGTGTATTAGATAGATATCCAAAT
The DNA here is from genome assembly GCA_030015575.1 of Agapanthus africanus. NCBI lineage: Eukaryota > Viridiplantae > Streptophyta > Magnoliopsida > Asparagales > Amaryllidaceae > Agapanthus > Agapanthus africanus. The sequence goes on from JASDDO010000019.1 coordinate 243,741,172, forward strand.
GTGAAACTGTAACGAATATCTATATACGGTAAGCACGACGGATATCAAGATGCATATGTATCTATCTGTAATAACCTGTATACGTATCCATGCCTGTGTCTGATTAAACTAGATAGCATGTTGCACTGATATAGAAGTAATATGATATAATTAGGTTCCGGCATGCAACTAGATATACGATTGTCAGTACGGACACGAACGGATATCGAAAAACGGTAAAACTATAATGTTTGATGTATAATTAAAACACATGTATTATTTTTATTCATATGAATATAAATATATTAACATAGCATGTTGCAAGATAAACTTGTCTGATCGGATCTCACGACGAGGTACGTACGTCACGTTCGACGTCGGGTAAACGTCGCGATGCAACCACGCGCGTATAGGACTGGACCTGGCTAATCAAATACGTGACCACGCTGGAAGACGACGATGACTGGGTTGTCCGGATTGTCGGCGACGTGCACGACTTCGGCGAGACGGCCGGAACCGAGAAAGAACGCGAGAAATCAAGAAAAGAGAAGAAAGAAAGAAAAGAGAAAAAAGAGAAGAAGAGGAATGGGCTGTGGCTTGGCTGTGGGTTTAGAGGAAAGGGGAGACAACGACGACGACGACGGCTGCCATCGACGACGAAGCTTTCTGGCGATGGGCAGAGGGGTTTTGCTGTCGGGGTCGCTAGAAATTTGTCGGGGGGCGGTTATGGTGGCCAGGAGTTGGAGAGAGGTGAGGAGAAGGAGGAGGTGCCGGTGAGTCTCCCGCGATGAGGGTTGAAGGCGTCGGGTGGTGAGGCGGCGGCTAGGGTTTCTGTGCGTCAGGGTTTAGGTTGCAGGGATGGTCGTCGGGTGCAGGGATCTCGAGGGGAGGAGAAGGAAGAGGAGGTGGTTAAGATGACGAGGTCGATATAGTGAGGTGATCGGTGGTGAGGTTGCAGGCGTTGGGTCGTGGGTTGTAGGTTTGCAGTTCGGGGTTGCAGGGTGGCGTGGGGTGGAGAAAGGTTGCTGGGTTGTGGGTTCTCAGGAAGAAGGAGGAGAGGGATGAAAGAAGGTGTCAGGATGGTGGTGATGAGGTTGGAATGGTCGTGGGAAGGTCGACGACGAGAGCTAAGGACGGCTAGGGTTAGGTTTCTCGAGGAAAGAAGTGAGAAATAGAGAGAGAGCTGTGTATATTTAATTGATGGGTTTAAAAAAATATAAGATATATATATATATAGAAAAAATCGTATGGGAACCTATCTATAAAACTTTTTATAGGGAGGAGGTGAAACCGTACACGCGGCGGATTGGGTGTGGATCTACCATACACGCGGCGGATTGGGTGTGCATGAAGAAAAGAAGATAGGTTCTCACACCCAATCTGCCGCGTGTACGGTAAATCCACACCCAATCTGCCACGTGTACGGTTTCACCTCCTCCTTATAAAAGGTTTTATAGATAGGTTTCATATCATTTTTTTCCATATATACAGGGGAGAGAAAGAGGGACAGAGTGAGAGAGGAGAGAGAGAGAATAAAATTTATATTATATAAAATATTCGTATATATAATACTGTTAAGTTTAAAAAATTAAAAGTTTTAAATAAATATTATTATATATTTTCTAGGATTATATAGCTAATAACAAAATACTCCGAAAAATACTGGGTCTTTTCTAAAATTCTAATTTTAAAATATGGATAATATACGTACAAGTTAAAATCATAATGTGATGTCCGGTTAAATAAAATCCATACCCTCCAGAACGGATATACGTAAAATCACGTAGCGATCCAAACGAGTCTGTTTTATCAATCTGGACAGAAACACGATATATGGATGCACACATATGGTATGGGGTATGATTACAGGCCATGCTAGATACTAAAATGCATTATTTGGTTATAGTTTGTATTATTTAAAGATATGCAGATATTAATTATATCATACAAGTATATAGAATCTAGATGTGCACGGATCCTCTGTACTAGCGAATATATAACGTAATCTTGAACAATGATGGGATTCAAGTATGTGGGTCGGGTCGGATATTAACCACAGTTACCAAATGCACCCAAAATAAATAATAAACAAGAAAACTGTCGCAAGATTAGGAAAAAACCAAATAAAATATGGTATAAATGTAACAGGGTGTTACACACACACACTCTCTCTCTCTCTCTCTCTATATATATATATATGTATGTATGAGAATAATGGAGGAAAGATGTCATAAGAAGGAATTTCCTCCTATGGCGTCGAAAAAATACAACCTCCATCGTGTTTTCCGACTATCGGCACCCATCATCTTCATCGTTATCATTTAAGATGTGGGTACGCCAAATTTCATGTGATTCTACAACTTTTGCACCGTTGAATTAATGGGTTCAAAATTAACAGTTTACCGACAATATAACTTTTTACATTGCTAAACGGCTGGATTGAATCGGGTTAAGCAAAAAGGGAGATTGTACGCCAAATTTCATGTGATTCTACAACTTTTGCACCGTTGAATTAGTGGGTTCAAAATTAACAGTTTACCGACAATATAACTTTTTACATTGCTAAATCAACAGTGAAAAAGTTGTAGAATCACATGAAATTTTGTGTACCCACATCTTAGATGATAACGATGAAGATGATGGATTCCAATCGTCGGAAAACTTGATAGAGGGTGTATTTTTTCGCCGCCTTAAGAGGTAATTCCATCCTATGGCCTCTTTCCTCCCTTATTCCCCCCCCCCCCCCCCCCCGCCCTTCTCTCTCTCTCTCTCTATATATATATATATATATATATAAATTTCCCTAGAAATGAATACTAGATGCATATAGAGATACCACATAAGTACCGGGTACCAACCTAGCTAATTTTTCTATAAAGCATATAATATTTACAAGATCAAGCTTATGAACAATAACAATTTGTTCATAAAACCACTACATCTATAGCCACAAATACTGCTTTGAAAATAACAGCATCCAATCTGAATTCTACAACCATGTTGCAGTCATGTAAGGTTTATAATAAAAGCAAGCACTTTAACTACGCTGCTTCGTTCAGATTTAAAAAAACCAGAGAAAGCAAAGAAAAACTAAATTTAAAAACACAAGGTAGCAATACAAGTCTACATATATAGCAGTACAAAAGTTCCTATTCTTCTCTGCTAACTTACATAATGTTATTATGAGAAAAAAGTTTAAATATTGTTATCATTTCCAGTCTGTCACCATCTTTGGCAGATAAATAGAACACAATTGCCTATGCCAGAGATTAAGAAAAACGATTAAAATGATGTCATAAGTTTTATATCAGCAATTTGTGATCGGGTGCTTCAGCGAATTTATGGCCATCATAAGCTAGCAATCTTTTTCACGTCTTGATGTTTGAGCAATTGATGTTGTTCCTGAAAAATAAACAAAAAGAAAAAGAAACAAAAGTAAGAAAATAACCATCAATGTTTGTTGGGTGCAATATATAAATTAAAATGTCTTTCCTTTTGGAGAAATAACAAAATCAAATTTTATTCATATGAATGATGTCATAGATTCTCCAAGTATGCACATCATGGTTATTATGCAGTGCATCATATGCATTCTAATGACTTGCATCCAATTTAAACTATTTCCTTTTCGTGTAGCATAAATTCAAAGATATGAATAAATTTATTCAAGAAATGAATAGTATTTTTCTAATTTAAGAATGTATACAGGGTTGACCGTTGACATTACGGTCTTTTGTATGTCAGATAAATATCGTTGTTTCAAATTTTGGCCAAAATGCACACAAGACAGATGTTGCATATCCAAAAACCAAGCTAATGTAAGAATTTCGCCCAAAACCCAAGGATATCAGATGTCACTAAGAAAATGCATAAACTTTTTGATAAGAAAAAGTAGCTCCCTTATGGCTTTGCTTTAATCAACAGAATGTAAATCTAATTTATTTGATAGAATTAGAAATCAGATCATAAATCATCCAACTGGACCAAAATCTAAACCAATTAACTTATAAACAATACACTGTTGTGGGAGTGACGAGAGAAAGTGTGCACAAAACAAAGGACAGGAAAAACAAACAGATGCAATATATATCAAAGCAAATATTAAAATTGTAAAACTCTGTTTAGGCATAGCTTGTATACCCTATTCATGAGAAATATTCATCTATTACGCTTTAATTTTCTTTTCCATAATTTGAGACGACTAGTTTACCACCGTTTTATTTTCATGCCAAAGGGCACCACGCATATGTTGGTGCTCGATATTTCTATCTTTGTAGTCTTGTGAGTGCATACACCACTTCTACATGGTCATGACATAATATTGATATAAAGAGTTGAGGCTACACATCTAAATTGTTTAGTAGTTTAGGTTATATGATATGCAGGCTTACGCTTCACCTTACCTCTATAAAAAAAAATAATAGTAGTAGTAGTAATGAATACATTTAATTGTTTGTGGAAATATGTTAAGTAAAAGATACATGTAGGGCTGTAAAGCAGCTAGATATCCGGGATATTAAAATTAATTTCTATTGTAGAAATTGCTGGACATGATGGGTTCAAAAGAGATTTCAGTCATTCAAGCCATCATAGCTTCGATGGCTGTTACATGTTGGTACATAACAATTTTCAAGAATCTGATTTTGATATCTCTAAATTGGTCAGTTTCGGTGTGGTTTTGGTAAATTTCATTGGTTTCCTTTCAAGTTTCGGTTTTAGTTTATGTGTGTCCACACATATATTTTGAGTTTTTTTTACTTCGGCTAAAACTTGTTTTAAGATCATAACCTGTCCAAATTTGATTGTTGTAAGCATAATGACAATACAGAACAATTGAAAAAATATGACAAAAAATGAAGAGTATATGTTCAATATGGCAATAAATTGAATGTTAATCAACGTGACAGATATACAGTGACTATTATAACTTCCTGGGCAATAACACAGCAAAATTACAACTATAAATTTAAAATCACCATATAGGTATATATACTGAACTAAGAAAGCCGAAGGGCCAAAATAAATTCATTTGTGACTAGAGGTGGTTTCATAACGGTTTTACATCATTACGTAATCCTAATAGCCTATCCTTTTTCAAATTTCCACCAAAGACAAACCACAAGGCCGCCAAACCCCTTCCATTGCAAGATCAAGTGCTGATGTAGGAGCGATCTGATAAAAGAAAAGAAGAAGAAGCATACCTCACAACGAGGACGATGTTCGCCAAGCGATTGTCACTCACAGTAAGACAAATTGAGGTATTTACCTTCCCTCTTCCCTTTCCTATTTATTTTTATTTCCTTCTATGCTCCTCAATAAAAAATGAGCAAATTAGAGGTGATCTGAACAAAAATTTATAGAGAAAAGGAAAATTCCTAAATTTTTAACTATACTAGATATTATAATTAATTCTTTAACGTGAAAGATGATTGCGGTATTCCTTTCTCCTCTTATCTTTCCTTTTTTTAAAAATTTCTTCTATGTTCCTCAATCAAATATGAGCATAACAGATATGTTATGAGGTATGAGGTAGGAACTTATAAAGAAAAAGGATAGACGCATAAATCTTCTACTATGCTAGATACCATAATTGATTGTTTAACGCGTACTTTTGTTTGATTTTGTGGATTTTAGAATCTCACTCTTCCTATTCACTCGTAAGTAAAAATGTAAATTTTTGTAAGCTATCAGTCCTCTTGATTAATATCAAGGTTCCTCTATGGTTTCTGAATGTATTGCCTAGCCAAGACCTAGCGAGTATCACCAATCCAGGCGAATCATGATGTTTCCGGCCCAAATAGAAAAGCTTCCACTGAAAATTAACTGATATCAATGTCTTAGCTGATCGGTAGCCTTCGAAACAGGAGAAACAGTCAAGATGGACATTACGTCTAAAACCAATATCTATGGTGCACAGTAATTAGTCACTAGTTACAAAACCAATGACCTACTACACCACTCTGGTATCTTTTGCTCTTTTTGGGTGTAAGAAAGATCACCAATTGTTTCTCCAAGCTTTCGTGCTTCTATGATTCTATCTTTTCCAATATTCCCTCTTCACAGGAGAAAAAAACACTTTGACAGTGTGCAACCTCTAATCATAAAAGGTAGTTTCTTGAATTGCTATTATATATTACTTTGTTCCAAACTAGACCACACAAAAGCAAGGGCCACACTTGGAGTAGGCTCCAAATGCATGTATCTCAAAATGATGGACAATCTTTACTATTATCTTTACAATTATTATAGGGCAAAAGGAAGGGGGTCAGTTAATTTTGAAATTGATTGGTGATGTGGCTTATTATTTTAGAGAAATCAAACAAAAAAACATCATGCTTTATGTGCAATGCACGTAATTAAATGCCACGTCATTATTATTTTATAAGTGCAGTGCACGTAATTAAATTATCACGTCATTATTATTTTACAAGTGCGATGCACATAGTTCAATTAATAAAGAAATTTATTATAAAAATTTCTATAATTACGTGCAATGCGCATGCCAAAATCGCCAGTTTGAAATAGTGTGAAAGAACTAGAGCACGTGTGAAAGAACCAGAACAATGGGATCTCTGTTATTATATAGGATGGGGTAAATTACATAATACACCATTACTTTTCTTATTGATCTTTGATAAATACAAATACCACCACTGAAATAGTGTTTAATGCAACTTATGATTGGTGTTTTATGCAATTATTACTCCACTTTCTAAGCATTTAAAGGTGCTTAATAAAATATTTAAAGTTTAATGTTGTCTGATGAAAAAGAGAAAAGTTCAATGATGTTTTATGTTACCCTAAGGGATTTAATGTTCACAAATGCCAAAATAATTACAGCAGGGTCATTTAACTATGTTTACAGGGCAAGTAAAACTCATGACCCCATGGGCTGGGCAAACCCCATGATACAATTCAACAGACGGGCTGGGTGGGGCTAAAATTTTTGACAGGTTTAAAACTAGACCCATGATTGGTGTTTTACAGGTGCTGGTCACAGTTTAACGGATCGAAGGTTGTTTTTGGCATATAGCTAATCTTATTTAGGTCAGATTATCAGGCATTTCTTTTCTAGTTGGATTAAATCAGCAGCCAAGTAGTTTAATAATTAAAATCAGTGCTAAAGCTGTAATTGAGTAAAAGAAGGAATCAACGGTATGTTAATAGTTAGACAACTGTCTTCAGTTTTCTCTTGGCATCTTCAATGCTTGATACTACAGTGCTCTCCACATATAACCCCATAAAAGGGGGAAAGAAAAAGGTTTGTCATTAATAAGATGATCATACTTGACATTCTAATTATTTCTTACCATGCAATAGTTTAGTTTCAGCGGAATAAAAACTGGGTACCGCAATCTTAAAACCAAGTACATGATGCAATTAAGTAAACATAGGGGATATAACATAAATCCTAAAAAGCACAAACACAAGCTTGAGACACACGCGCACACCATGGGCACGATGACACAGTAATTCCTTAACCGCAAGACATCAGGACACAGAGACATGGGCACTGATTTAACATAATAATAGTACATAATCGTAAGCATAAATAGAATACCTATTCTAGAAAGAGGGTGCACTGATACATGGAAGCATAGAAATGCACGCATATGGAAATGCACACACATATTTCTATAACACATTTTATATAATTCTAAATATTATGGCTGAGCTCTTCAGCTTTGTATGAATTAACATAATGTATCTCGCTTAAATATTTACATACAAAAGCCCATTTTGACATTCTTTTCAAACAATGCATAATGTTTAAATGAAAGGCAACACATATCTGAAACATATAATGAATATGAACAGAGTCACTGAGAGGTTTAGAAAACATGACCAAGAACTATCTGGAAGAAGCCTATAAAAATGAGGGTGTGTCCGATGAAGAGACAGAATCCAGAAAGTGTCAGACACAGGTATTATTTCAGGATAACTAGTGTCCCTTTCTATTTGTAAACAAGCAGTTCACTAATAAACAAAACCCAACAGTAGTTACATGTAGCATTCATTACAAGTAAAATTTGTTACATGTGTATGTATGTTAACTAAAGGTGTGCCTTTGCATTGTTTATGAATTATGATAGGATTTGTCCCTATCTGGAAATAAACCGATAAGCTTAAAAGGTCTAGTTTTAAAAATATGGATTATTGACTATCATGTCAATCACTCCTAAAGTAAAAGGATGCCATGTCAAAACACTCCGATAACACAAGATATCAGAGGAATCATGTTCAGTAGAAGACTGTATATGGAAAGAATATTAAATGCAGCTAATATATTAAAGCCTTGTAAATGGAAAGCATATTCCAGTGCAAAATGAAACCTTCAATAAATTGAAACTATAAAAATTCCTAACCTTTAGCAGAACTGCTCGGTTGTTGCACTACATGGGTATCTTGCCAAAAGGATTAGCCGAAGAAGCCTCGGCACTTCGAAGATCCACACAAACATTGCTTTGTTCTCTCACCCTTATCTTCACTCAGACCGTAATCAAATGTTAGCTCAGTCATCGGAGGAATGTGCTTAATCGCAAAGAACATAATATGTGGATATCCCTCATCACTATGATCATGCTGAACAGGCTGCCAAAAGACATTAGGAAAGCAACTATGGTTCATAAAACGTGATACGTTCCCAAAAGTCTTTGCGCTTATAACAAAGGATAAGGGCTTAGGAGTCTCGGTCAGCGCAGCAGCACTAGTTTCGCTAAGTAATTCAGGTATATAATTCCATTTGAGCGATTTATCATCGGTAAACCCCTGAAAGATGTACTCATTATTGTCCCCATCTTCTTTTGCATTGCTCTTGTGGATAACTTCACCAGTATATTCACAAATAAAAGAGCCGGCTCGAATTGGGTGCCAACACCGAAGCCCCCAACCACGGTCACTCGTCTTGAAGACCTCAAAGTTTAGCCTAACACCCTTTTGGGTAACTCTGTTTCGGCAATTACTGGAGCAAGCGCACGAAGAGTTACACTCATATATCAAAGGCTTGCGGCTCACAAGAAGCCCGTTAGAGGTATAAGGAAGAGCTCCACTGTTATGTTGTGCACAAGAGCAACTCGCATCCCCAGGCAGGCACACGCTCAGGCACATGCATCTGTGCAAAGGGTTTGTAGAGCTAATAGGATTCAAATATTTAATGTTAGTGACATACGTGAAAGGGTGGGGTCCCTTCTCATCGCCGACATCATTCACAAGGCAAACAGGTATGTTTTCAATACCAGAGGATATATCGGGCATAATCACACTGCCTCTTGACGAGGGATTTTCTATCCATTTTTGGGTATTTTTCCACACCGCAATGCCATCTGGTTGCCTCGGTTCCCTAAGCAACTTGAACTTGAAAACGTTGAATCCCGACTTTCCTTTTTCAACCCACGACTCATGAATCTTGTAAATCCCGTCATAGATGTAGATTTTACCGGTTTGGCAAGCAAAATCTTTTGCGCTTCGCACAACCCTAATCACATTGCCTCGATGCAAGCTTCTCTCTAAGGCGAGATTGCCCCTCACAAGCTTTTGGTCATTACTATAACTCTTGTCATTCTTGTTAGCGCCTCCATGCCCACTATAGATCATGGTATCAACATCACCATCTGCATTATCATAACCGTAGCCACCCGCAGACACAATACAAACCGCCACGGTATCTTCTTCATTATCGAATCTCGTGGTCAATGTATCGATCCCAGCCATTGTTTGAGCATGCAGTCCTATCAAACACATCTCGAACCTGAAATAGAAAATATCACCAATCTCAACCCCGGGAACGACGCCAATTCTTTTATCTGCATTTACTCGGAGATCGTTGTTCGTCATAATGGGCCCCACCTTGAGGTACCCCATTTTCTTCCCTGCACCTTGTAGCTCATCGACTTGCTCGACTCTTCTTCGAAGCGCATCGAAAGTCATAAGTATCACATCCACGGACTCTCTTGAGTCTTGAGATGAAGAACTTGGAAGCAACAACATGTCGTGATCATAAACTTTTCTCGGCTTTTTGGGCGTCGGTCTCTTTTTGGGCTCGGAACTACCAACAGGCTGTTTCGTTTTCTTTCCCAAGGCTGAGGTTGGGCCATTAGTTGTCAAATCGATAACTCCATTCCTTGAGTTGAGTGGAGTTGCATAGACTGGTGTTTGGTTTGAAGCTTGAGGAGAAGCAGCAGTCGGAAAAAACGATTTGAAGTTCGTAGAGAGCCCAGAGCTCGAGCTAGCCGAAAAAGAACCAAAGGGCGCGAAGCAAACAAATTGAGGGGAATTAGCAGCAGCAGCAGCTGAGTTGGGCCCAAGTGATGAAGGGCGCATTGGAGCCAGACTCTTCAATGGCTTCACATCCAAGATCACTGACTCTTGGGTTGATGATGATGGTGGGGTCCAACTTGAACAGTTTTCCATTCTTGAACCCTTGAGCTCAACAGCTACATGATACAAGTAATCAAAATGATGGCTTTAGATCAAATTCGAACCAAAGATGAGATTTTGACGAAATGAGCATGAACAAATAGGATCAGATCAAAAGGTCCGACATCAATTTACGAAATTCGAAAGGAATCAAAAGATCAGCAAGTACCTTGTGGTAGGGTTTTGGAGATGAAGCTTCTTCTCCCCAATTAACGTCAGATCTCCAAATTTGCGCCCTCACGACTCACTCTCAAGCTCTTATTTGCCAAATTTCGGCCCAAAATTGTGTGATGATCAGTTTGTGAAGATGAATTTTGAGCGTTGGATCTTTTCGAGATTCTCGCTCTCTGAGATGGTGGCGAGAGAAGCACGAAGAACAATGAACTCGATTTCGGGGGCGAGCGTTACAAAAGAACCGAAACTTCGGCTGTATCGGACTAGGGTTTCCAAAGCTGGAGGTTTCTCTCACAGACAAAATTCTCTGAACTTATAACGTCATTGGGATAACTACAGTGAGACTTCATATATTGATAATACCAAAGCGGTCTCATGACCCGGCCCAGAGGACGCCGCCGAAATTAAACCCATCAACCTCATCTTTTGTTTAGTTCTTACTCGACGCAGCTAACGAGGCTACGGGACCGCGGTCCGGTTAAGCTCATACCCAAAAGGACTAAAATGCAATGGACTTCATTAATTGGATAGAAATACCAAACCGCGATCATTTCTCATTTCATTAATTTCCTCGTAAAGTCTTTACCTTCCATCTTATTTACTGCCTCGTTTCTCTTAAACCTTTTATAGTCTTTATTATTCATATGGTTATGGATGAGTTTTGTATAAAAACATGGAGTAATATACACTTCTTAAGAAAAGAAAAGAAAAGTTGAGTATAAATTAAATAGAAATTCTACCCATTCAAAATGATAGACAATCTTGTTAAACAATGAATAATCTAATCCCGAGTCATTTGAAAATCAATTAGTTCGAATTTTATGCAATTTGAAACAGGGTGTTAGTCCCAGGTTATTTGTGACCGAACTTTCGGGATAAACACCTCTCTTTAGGTTCTTTGGATCCGGACCTTGAACAAAAAACACTCAAATTTATTTTCGAGAGAACAAAGACACCTTCTAGAGTTAAATTGGATAATAATTTGAGCCTATTAGAGTTGGATTTGACTATTTTTAAGGGTTTTGAGGGAACAGACAAGGGGTTGATAAACTGCTTGAATGAATACGATTTCTAAAGGGGTAAACTATAGGGTGATTTATGCAATTAACCATTTTATAAACTTATCTAACAAGGACCCATTCGGAAAGCGGCGATGGACGCCCACCGGTCAAAAGGAGCGGTGGGAAAAATCGAGGAAAGCTTTTCCGACTGCTTGTTGAGGCCCCCAATCAAAAAAAAAATCTTCCTCTCACTAAGATATTTTATTATAAGAAATATTAAATTTTAAAAAAAAATATTTACAAAACATGGTTTCATTAAGGCCATCTGAACACATCCTAAAATATGATTTTATTATAAATAATGGTTTCCACCTTCATCCGAACAATCCACGGATCATTTAGTTATGGATATAAGCCCGATATCCCATACCCGTTTAAGTTAGAAACATCCAAAATTCGAATCCCTAATTTCTTCCCCAAATTTTTTCCCCTCTCCATCTTCTAGAGCTGTTGATGCCGGCGAGATGGCTGCCGCGGCCCATGATCGGTACAACCCCGGAGAGATGGCGGTCCGGGTCGGGTCCGGTCCCGGGCCCAAACCCGACCGCTTTGCCTCCGCCGCTGGGTTCTCCCTTTGGCTCGCTGGTGAGTTCCTTATCATCTTCTTCTTCTCTTACCATCTATTTTTGCACTTTCCTGATCGAGTTGTGTAGATTGGGCATGTTCTTGTGTGAAAGGTGCAAGCTTTACACTACTTTTGATGTGATATAGAGCCGATTGCTTAATTATCAAGATTAGGAATTTAGTGGCTTAGACATAAATATCACAATGCCATCCAAGTCTCTATACCAAGATTTTGGGAATTTGGATCCTCTGCATTGATAAAATCAATGGTTTCTAACATGGGTCATACAAGGTGCGGTTGGTTGTGATCAGGTGATGAGTAGTTGGATTTTATAAGTATACCTTTACACGGAAATATCAGAAAACAATGGACTTTATTAGAATTTTGGGGTTAGCTAACGGCTGTATCGGTGTTTTTTCCCCATTCCAATTGCCTATGCTAAAGGTCATCTCTTGGATTACAGCAACAACAATCATATCCTTTGTAATTGCACCCATCCATGTTTGTATAGGCTTACATGTAGTCCTTGTTGCTCCATTGACTATCACTTTGTCACCACTTTCAGCTGGCATACTTATTGGTACTAGCTGCTCATGCCAAAACATCTCATATGGGACTTCTTTGATTTGTCCTTAGTGGGAGCTACCTCTAACTTTTTACAGGCACACTCATTTTTTCTCTTTTGCTTCGCATATTGCCACTCCTCACCACATTCTTGGCTACACAAAATTTTTGGGCATGTTTTCAATTGTCTGAAATTATTCCTAAATTGCTGTTGGTTTATAATCATTCTATATAATATTTCCTTCAATTTACTGAATCCTCGATGGCCACGTAATACTGTGTAGAGTTTAGAGATTTCTCCACTTCAACCATTTCACTTTGATTCTATGAAGCAAACCCTCGATCTTACTATTATGATAAATTATTCATCCTAAAGAACATAAATGGTCGCTCCTGCCTATTTCTTGGACACCAATCATTCATTCTACATCAGATGCCCATTTTTTCTCGCAATTTTTTTTGAAATTGCATTCCATATATTTCATATATCTGCTTTGTTCTGCTAATACTTTGTTTTTTTAGATCATAACATTTCCGACAGATACGACTTCAAAAATTACCCTTCTCTAGCGTCATCAACCAAAATACTATCAACAACAAACAACATGCATTATGATGTTCTATCTGAATGTGTTCCGCATCCATAACTTATAGTCTAAGACCCAGAGATATGCACTCCGAATAATGTAGTATATATTTACAGCGCTTTGCTTTTGTTTAGTGGATGATATAATAAGATTAGGTTTGTAGACTGACTCATAAACATAATTCTGATTTCCAGGATGCTAACAACTGTGAGAGATAGGAAGAACTTTTTTTTTTTGAATTTTCAACTGCTTTCCGATATTAAGAATTTGTTGAAATTGATAGAGATTGGACAGGATTATATATGTTGATTTATATTGACTTAGGAACCGCTTTCCGATTAAAAAGTTTGCTAAAACATTGCATAGGCCATATTAGATGCATTCATCTATATTCCACTTTAACATGATCTTGTAGTCTTTTTTTCTCTCATAACTTTTCTGGTCATTCTCTTGGAAAAAATATTGGAAAATGAACAGAATGAAAACTTTTGACTATCTAATGCAGCAATAACCGACATTAGTCACTTGTGAATTTGTTCATACATTCTAACCAACAGTTGTCACATGTGAATTCTTCATACATTCTTTGAATCTTTGATTTCTCATCTGACATTAGTCTGTATTCACTTCTATCAGGTAAACTAGTTGGTGTTTCTATGCGAGCTAAGTTCTGGTGATTCAATAAGTACTACAGGGATTATCATGGCTTCTCTTTTCGTAACGCAGATAAAAAGGTGGCATCGGATGCCGCCTCATGGTTGTTTGATAATATGACTTCTGTTGGAATAATCATGGTTAATAATTAATACATCCCCAATGGCTACCCAGACTTCAGTTTTGGTAAAGTTATCTGACTTTTTATTTTTAATATTACATATCTATTGATAAGTCCATTTGGTCCTTTCATTACTAGAAAACAGTTAGATGACGGCATTCTTATTGGTTATTGTTATATCTGCACATAACAAATAAGTAGATGATGGCATTCTGGGGTAGGAGTTTGTATAAGATCTGATTAGTCATCATCTGTTTTATCACCTAATGATGTAGTCCACCTTTTAGAAAAAAGAATAAATAACATGCGTGGAAAATTTTTTGAAAATCATCGATCAGTTCTCTAGATGTATATTGACTATTTGACTTCCATTCTTGTATCTTTGTATTAATGAGTAAAGAGCATGGAGCTCTCATAATATCTTGTATGCTTGTGTTTTAGACCATGAAGACTAAGAGACGGTGCCGATATTGAAAAAGCTTGTGGAGAGTTGGATATTTGTTGCTAGAAACAGAAAACAATTCTTTTTACATGTGTATGTTTTTTTAGTCCAATACCAGCAACTTCAATTGCCCAAACACAAGGTTGCATGGACATGGATATTGCATGGGCACGGATACGGGGACACGGATACGAAATGACACGATACGACAAAATCCTAAAATATAAGATAGGGGGACAGCTATATATATAATCTTCTAAAGATAACTAAGATATTAAACTATTATATCAATATTAAATAAGGAAAAATTAACAAGGATAACAAGTTATACGCTAATAAGATACTAAAAATATGTTTATACGTATATGACACACGTAGTACACATATTATTATACATATATGATATATACATCACGTGTCGTGCAAGTGTCTTGCCGATACGTGTCGGACACTGATACGGCAACCCATTGGAAGTATCCGTGCAACCCAGCCCGAACATTTATAGCGTAGTAGCAATTGAAGCTAAAATGATCTTTTTGCCTCACTTGAGGTTTTATTATAAATTAAACAACCAGGACCATACCTTTTATCTTTGGGATGAAATGAAATGGAAGGAAGGTTTTCATGCGGAAATAAATGAAATGAAATGAACAGAAGGTAGGTACTTACGTACTTCTATTAATTTTCGAAGTTCATTGTATTTTGGTATTTCTATTTAATGTAGCATTGCATTTTGGTATTTCTATTTAATTTATGAAGTTCATTGTATTTATCTATGAGCAAAACCTCCAAACATGGAAATTAATTTCCAGCACATCTCTCTATGTGTGAATCTCCCAAAATTTCAAACTCTCAGAAACCAACCTCTGATAGGTAACCGAAATTTGCTCTTCGTAATACTTGCCCCCAACTCGGTACTTAGTTTTCTGTGCTTTTGTCGTCACTATCTCAAGAAGCGATAATCTCTAGAAAATCTAACGGTCAAAATTCATTTTCACAAATTAAATATCAAACAACTTTGAGCTGAAACTTGACAAATGAAAGATTCAGAGTGAGTAAGTGAGAGCAGAAAATTTAGATATCCGACGTTAATTATAGGAAGAAATGCTTCACCTCTAAAAACCATACAAGGTACTTCAGATCGATCCCTTTCGAAATCTGTAAATTGCTTTCAACCCTGTCAATCTGATCTTATTATGTTCATGCCCATTTCGTCAAAATTTGATCTTTTTTCAAATTTGATCTGGGTATTCAGTAACTCTATCCCCTCCTTTTTTTAAGTTTCATTGATTTAATAGACTTTCACTGCCATCATTTTGATTTCTTCTTTACAAGGGAAATATTCTACATTTAATTTGTATTCTATAGTTGTTGAGCCTCAAGTGTCCAACAATGGAAAAAATTTCAAATTTGAGTCCATCATCATCCCAAGAGCCTGTGATCTTGGATGTGAAGCCATTAAAAACTTTAGCTCCAATGTTCCCTTCATCACTTGGGTCCAACATAACGGCTCCTCCTACCGATTCACCTCAATTTGTTTGCTTGACAACCATTAGCTCTTTCTCGGCTAGCTCAAACTCTGGGCTTTCTCCAAACTTCAAACCATTATTTCCTTCATCTTCTCCTCTGGCTTCAAACCAAACACCACTTTATGTTACTCCACTCAACACAAGGCATGGAGCCATCCATTCCAATAGTAATGGCTCAACCTCAACCTCAGAAAAGAAAATGAAACAACCAATTGGTGGTTCTGAGCGCAAAAGGAAACTGACACCCAAAAAGCCAAGAAAAGTTTATAGGCATGACATATTGTGTTGCTGCCTTGTTCTTCTTTTCAAGACTCAAGGGAATTTGTGGAGAGGATCCTTATGACATTTGATGCACTTCGAAGACGAGTTGAGCAAGTCGATGAGCGGAAACGTGTATGTAAGAAAACCGGGTACCTCAAGGTTGGGCCCATGATGATGAAGAATGATCTTCGAGTAAATACAGACAAAATAATAAGCCTTGTTCCTGGGGTCGAGATTGGTGATATTTTTACTTCAGGTTCGAGATGTGTTTGATTGGACTGCATGCTCAAATAATGGCTGGGTTCGATACAATAACTGCGAGATTTGATGACGAAGATGACACTGTAGCCATCTGTATTGTGGCTGCCGGTGGCTATGGTTGTGATAATGAAGATGACGATGTCGATACATTGATTTATAGCGGGCATGGAAGTTCTAATAAGAGTGAAAAGAGTTATCGTGATGATCAAAAGCTTTCAAGGGGCAATCTTGCCTTAGAGTGAAGTGTGCATCGTGGCAACGTGATTAGGGTTGTTCGAAGCGCAAAAGATTTCGCTTGCCAAGCTGGGAAAATCTACATTTACGATGGGATTTATAGGATTCAGGAGTCGTGGTTTGAAAAAGCAAAATCGGGGTTCAATGTGTTTAAATTCAAGTTACTGAGAGAACCAGGGCAACCTGATGGCATTGCGGTGTGGAAAAACACTCAAAAATGGATAGAAAATCCATCATCGAGAGGCGGAGGAGTTATTATACCCGATATATCCTTTGGCATTGAAATCGTACCGGTTTGCCTTGTGAATGATCCTGATGATGAGCGAGGACCCCACCATTTTACCTATGTCACTGAACCTAAGTATTTGAACCATGTTAGCTCTATTAACCCTTTGCACATATGCACATGCCCTGGTATTTGCTTGCCAGAGGATACAAGTTGCTCTTGTGCAGAACAAAATGGTGGAGTTCTTCCTTACATCTTTATTGGGCTTCTCGTGAGCCGTAAACCTTTGATATACGATTGTTGCACTTCTTGCCTTGCTCTATCAATTGCTGAAACAGAGTTACTCAAAGGGGAGTTAGGCTAAACTTTGAGGTGTTTAAGACAAGGGGTTGTGGTTGGGGGCTTCGGTGTTGCCATCCGATTCGAGCCGGCACTTTTATATGTGAATACGTTGGTGAAGTTAGCGATAAGAGCTGCAAATGACTATAGTGAAGAAGACGGGTACAATTTTCAAGGGTTTATTGGTGATAAATCACTAATTATGTACCGGAATTGCTTAGCGAGCCTAGTGATGTTGCGTTGACCGAGGCTGCTAGGCCGTTGGCTTTTGTGATTAGCGCAAAGAATTTTGGGAACACAGGTCGTTTTATGAACCATAGTTGCTCTCCCAATGTGTTTTGGCAGCCGGTTCAGCATGATCATAGTGACGACAAATTTCCACATATTATGTTCTTTGCGATTAGGTACATTCCTCCTATGACTGAGCTAACATTTGATTATGGGCTGAGTGAGGAAAAAGGCAAGAAATGCTTGTGTGGATCATCAAAGTGTCGAGGCTTCTTCGGCTAACTCTTTTAGCAAGATACTACAAGGTTAGTAATCTTTATAACCTTAATTTGTTGAAGGTTGCATTCTTTCAAGGTTTAGCATATTTGCTGCATTTTATGTACTCCCATATACATTCATGCTCTGATATGTGACTGATTTCTTGTACTATTGGGGTGTTTTGGCAAAGAATCCACATATTTAAGGAGTAATGGACATGGTAGTTGATAATCCTAATCCGGACATGGATATCAGAATATAATAAAACTTTCTGATTTCCAGAATTTGACCTTATTATTTTACTATCGTTATCTTGATATGCTGTCATCCTAACAATACGATAGTACGTTTTTGATTTTTATCTACAACAACAACTACCGAGCCTTTAATATAAAACGATGAGACGCTTGTCTAACACGTTTCCCGATTAATGATCTTTTTTCCATGTAGAAGGAGCAGAAATACCGAAGTGTTGTAGATTATTGGATTTGTGGCCTGTAATTGTGGTTGGTATGCCAAACGAAATTTTTGATTTTGGCCCTTCCATTTGGTTTCAATGGGCACCTATCACCTAAGGCCTTGTTTACGTATATAGGTTTAAAATCCATCATATTTCATTTGGGATGGGAATATCCTGGAATACACCTATGTTACTGAACATGAAAATCCTCGGGGTTTCATGTAGGATTTTCATGTAAAATGCATGTTTGGTTAGTTTGTGATAGAATATCTTTGTAATCTTTTAAAAAATGTTGGGATAGGAAAATAAATTCATAGATTGTATGGAGGTTTAGGATTAGAAAGAGACGAAAACTTAAAAGAGAACCAGAAACAAAAATTGAAAGGCTCAAATTTCAAAAAGATAGAAGCAAGTTTAGGCTTAGGAAAGATTGAGCTAATTTTTCTAATGTGAAGGATTGAGCTAATATGGGAATTTTCTTCCTACAGATTTATTCATAGAAATCCCGTCCAAAAAACCATTTGTAAGGATTAGAAAGTGAAAAGAAAATAGGAAAGTAAGAAAGTAGTAAAAATGTGAAATGGAAAGAAAGTAAAAAAAAGTAATGATTTTTGTTTGGTTGTTAAAAAGAAAGGGGGGAAGATGCTTAGTTGGCGCTTATATGGCAATGGAAAATGAGATTAGACTGTTTGGTTAGAATATCAGAAAGTAAGAAAATATGAAAGTAGAATAAAATATAATAAAATAGCCACTTTCTTTTACTTTCTTCCTACTTTCTCCATTTTGGGCAAGAAAGTGAATTGGCCCAAACTACACATGTGGCGAGAAAGGGAGAAAGTACTTTCTCATTTTCTTTTTTCTACCCAAACAAGTAAACTTGGAAAGTGGCTCTCGCTTTCCAACTTTCTCTCACTTTCTATCTCCCAAACATGCCCTTAGGCCATTCCAACGTAAAATAAAATCTAGGCTATCTTGTGCTTAAGTTTAGGTAGAAGCTTTTCTCGTTGGAAAGTCGATTGATTATCCGATTAGGTATCAACCAGTATCGAACTATTACCAGCTGAAGCTATGGCGTAACGGCTGAAGCTATGGCGTAACGGCTGATGTTAATTAGGAAGGGTGAAATTATCAAAATGTTTACATTTCTACTCATAATCGAATAAGAAAGCAATACTCTAAAGTGCAAACGAAAGATCAAAAATATGTAAAACAAAAAATCCACATACGATAATTGCTCATAATATTATGATATTGTAAAAAGGCTATCGATTTTTTTTCTTTACCCTATCTCAAATTGGATCTAATTTTCGCAAATTTGATTGAGAGGCATAGATGAACGGTAAAGAAAAAGGAAAGAGAAGACGGCAAAGAAATACCTCATCATCTTTTTGTTGTGCTATGAGTAGCAATCGCTTTGGAACCATCTTTCTTGCGGCGAGATCTGCTATATTTTCTATCCTTCCGTGCATTGGCTCTCAATGTTGTATTGAAAGGGGTATGGCGGCGCTAGGGTTTGTGTTTGGTGGAAATCAGGAAAAGGTTACCTGTTAGGGTTTATATAGTGACAAAATTCAATAAAGTCCTCTAGTCGTGATGATTTTATCTCCGCCGCTTAATTATATTAATCCATTATATTTACTTATCTATTGATATTATAATTTGAATGTAATTCTTACCATGTTATTGTCGATATATAATTATTGGCATGTAATTATCATGTTTTTAATTAACATTAAATTTATTTCCATATTAATTATATTGCTATCAATTTTTCGTATTTTGATTTTTCAAAGTTATGCATTTTATTATAGGAAGCAGGATATATTCTGCCGATGTAAGGATTTCTTACATTGGCAGGACACATAGCAACACATTCAAACATTTAAACTACTAGAGACATTTACGACACATGCGGGGAACTCATACAACAAGTATACAACACTTATACGGTATACCAGGCTCACATACGGCTTGTGTGGCACACATATTGGGCAAATGTTGGTCTCTGATACATGTCAGACATAGACCCTTATTGGAAGTATTCTTGGTTCATATGTATTCTCTAACAAGATAATAAAAAATAGAAATGTTGATGCCAATTCATAATTTAAATTCTAATGTTAAATTCTGTAGGTCAGCCATCCTCGTTTGGTATGGAGTTGCGGTTTTTGAAACCATGGTGGGGTTTCGAAGCTAAACTCCAAAATATGTAACTCTTGTTTGGCAACTAAGATAGAGTTTCCCAAACCATGTATAAACAAGTTTCGACGGTCCAAAACCCTTTTTTTAACTCCAAAAAGGCTAGAGCTTCACAAAGTTTTAAGCGGTTCTCTTTTTAAACTCTATTTTTAAATGAAACCTTGATTTCAACACTATGTTGTCAAACGACTCTAAACTTTTTGAAACCCCATTTTTTACGAAACCGCGGTTTGCATGTGTGCAAACCGTGGTTTCGTTTAACTTAAACAAAATCTTGGTTTTGGAAACCTTGTTGCCAAATTAGGCCAATTGATTTTGGCCGAAGCTTGACACAGATTATTGACTAGATTGAAAATCTTCAACCATTAAACAATTCTGAAGTTTCTTTCCTCCAATATGTCTATCATTTAGAGAGGGAGGGGAAGAGTTGCAAACAATTCAAGTATTTTGGTACAGCTACTAAACAACGAAAGGAAATTGTATAAAGAGAAATGCAGTTTAAAGTAAATGGAAATACATGGCCCTTGGGGTAATTGTACAACCTTCGGGATCATATAAATATAATTAAATTTTGTTATTTCGCTCAAAAAATAGATTTCTTGTCGCTATATGGCACCCAAGAAACACATATAATGATTGCATTCCTTGTAGATACTTTATAGGTGATTTTTTAATGAAATAAGTCAGGTGAAAATTGATTTTATTTTTATTATATTTGACAAGCATATAATGGTAATTTTCTAACCTCTCCTGCTCCTTTTCATAATTTTTCCCTTTTCTGGAACAGCATGAATGTGGCAAGTACAGATAATTCAATATGCATGAAGGTGTCGAGAGACTGCTGGCATTTGATGGCAAGAGATTTATCAAGCATTACTTACCGAAGTAATTTGTCCCTTTTCTTTATCGTGGTTTAAATCTCTAGCCCATTTTGCTGGTTTGGTGGAATAATATATTTTTATGTAATTTAGCAGCAAAGAAACCGAACTTTTGTACTGATATATATGTAGACTTGTATTGCTACCTTGTGTTTTTTTTTTCAGTTTCAGTTTTATGTTTTGAATCAAATTTGTTTCCCAAATGAAGCGGCATGATTGCAGATGGAACTTGCTTTTATTAGCAATCTTGCACAAGTGCAGAATGATTGTAGAATTAATATTGAAGTAGTATTTCGGCTGTAGACTGTGTATAATTTATGGCTGTGGCTGGTTGCCTGTCTGCAGCGACGCCAGCGAGAATAAAAAATGCGAATCTGGGGCCACTTTTAGGTGCGCTGCAGCCATAATTCCATTTTTGTCATGGTTTTATCCACAAGATGTTAGTTTAAAGTTGCAACATAAAAGGAGTACATGCTGCACAGAAAAAGTGGTTGAGTACCCATTATCTTTGTGGTATTTCTATCAACGTGCAGTGCTCTTCAGTAGTGAATTATGCATTACTTCTATGGCTGATATCTATATAGTTAAGTTAACCAGCAAGGGCTCCTCACGCAATACATGGGTATAAGTCCAAAGTCTAGAAAATTGGATTAATTTAAAAGTTTATTGTGATATGATATATGAGTTGTAATATCTCATATTTGTGAAATTCATATGTAAAAAATACATGAAAGATTATTTTGCAAACTCTTACACATTTTTTATAGGTTTTCAATATTATTTTTTGCTATAGTATACCAAAATCATGAAATCTTCATTTATCTAAATGTGTAAACAATATTTTGCCTCTTGTCATGCGAAAACCGCGAAATATAAAAAAAATCTCAAAATTTACCGTTTTGTTCGAATTAACAATATCTTGTCTATTATTATCACACGAAATTTTTGAAATTTTTCCTATTTTCTTTCATAGTTCAATATTTTGTATGATATACAGCACAAGAAAATTGCAAGATTTATAAAAATCATAATTTTTTTTTGTTTTCTTCTGTTTTCAGTGTTTTTTGCTTGTTATAACACGCGTAAATCACAAAATTAATTTAGAAGTTTAATGCGATAGGCTTTCTCTTATGTTGGTCAGCGGTTATCAAGATTGCCGACACTCTCTAGTTTAAACTCCTACAGTATATACAATATGTATGTCTACTCCCTGATCTTCTGCTATATCTTTGTACTCTCTCTCTCTCTCTCTCTCTCTATTTTCTTTTTTCTGCTTTAGAAAAGTTGTGTGGTGCGAATGTGCACAGCTTTGAGGATGTAAGATGTTGTAGTAACAGCTGTTTTTCCTAAATAAAATTTTAAGCGGCGGACTCTTTGGAGTCGAGCTCTTTCTTTAAAAAAAAAATACATGAAAATCGCAAAATTTTCAAAAATCTCAAATTTATCATGTTTACTTCTGGTTTTCAATATTTGAATGATACACATGAAAATCGCGCAATTTTCAAATATATCAAAACTTTTTATTATTCCGTATTTCAAAATTTTCAAATATATCAAAACTATAGCAATTTTTTTTCCAAAAGTCTTGATTTTTTTTTATTTTACTCCGTATTTCAATATTTTGCATTAGCACAATAAAATTACAAAATTTTTAATAATCTCAAAATTTTTTGTTTTCTTTGAATTTTCAATATATAGCACAAGAAATTCAAAAAACTCAATCTTTTGTTTTTCTTTGGTTTTCAAATATTTTGCTTGCTACAATAAAACGAAAATCTTGAATTTTCAAAACATATATAAAATTTCAATGTTTTTGGTTTTCAACATTTTGCATTCTTATATACGAAAATCATGAAATTTTCAAAGATTTGGAATTTTTCTATTATATTTGGTTTTTCAATATTTTGTTGTTTATTGGAGACAAAAATCATAAAATTTTCAAAAATCCCAAAATTTTAAGTTGCCTTTGAATTTTAAATATTTTGTTAAAAAAATCTCAAAATTTCTAGTTTATTCGGTTTTTCAAATCTGATTGCAATGGCAAAAAAGTGACGACTTCGAAAATCTTAAAAGTTTTTTTTTTTGTTTTTATCTATTTTTTAATATCCTACATGATATAGTATACGAAAATCGTGAAAGTTTCAAAGATCTCAAAGTTTTTTTTTTCTATTTGCGTTTTTTTCAATATTTTACATGATATATATCATATGAAAATCATAGTTTTTCTTATTTCTTCTGTATTTTAATATTTTGCTGTAAACGAAAATGGCGGTCACTCCAAAAATCCTAATACTTTGTTTTCTCAATTTTTTCCATATTTAGCATGCTATAACACTAAAACTCGCAAAAGTTTTCAACAAACCCATTTTTATATTTTCTTTGATTTTTCAATATAGCACACAGAAACTGCAAAATTTTCAGGAAAAAAACTTTTTATATTTACGGTTTTCAATATTTCGCATGCTATAATGCACACAAAACTTGCAAAATTTACAAGAATCTAATTTTTTCTATTTTCTCCGGTCATTCAATATTTGCATGATATAGATCGCAAAAATAGCGAAATATTCAAAAAACTTGAAATTTGTTGTTTTCGCATTTTTTCGACAGTTTTTTTAATGTACTTAGTTTATGATGTTTCATAGTCTTCGGCTAGATGGGAAGAAGTGGCACGTCCAACGGTATACCGATAACACCCGATTCCTATTTAAGTTAAAGAGTCCTTTTGGGATGACACGTGAGAGCAACCGCAACGAATGGAGAAGGAAGCCCCGCTTGTTTTACCCGGGCTTTTGAATCGCAAGGTGCATTTTTGTTTCACTATATATGTGTAATGAAATTTTTCTCAGTTATGAGAAAATAAGATCTGTCTAGGGCATCTCAACATCTGAAGCTTGAGGTGCCGTATCGGGTGAGGCTAGCACATCAAAATCGTGATATTTTAAAAGTCCAAAATTTTTTGTTTCCTTTAAATTTATTTTGTATGCTGCAGTACATTTAAATCCTGAAAATTACGAAAAAGTTAAAATTTCATGTGTTCTTTTGTTTTAATGTTGTTTGCTGTATAGCAAAGGAAACTTATGATTTCCAAAACTCCCAAAATTTCTTTTAAAAAAATATTTCAATGGTTTTCATGCTGCACATGAAAATCGAGAAGTTTTAGAAAATCTCAAGCTATTCGGTTTTCTTCGGTTTTTTCAATATTTTACTTATTATATAACATGAAAATCATGAAATTTACGAAAACTTCAAATTTTTTATTTTATTTGTTCTTTTTAACATTTTGCTTGTTGTAACATTAAAAAAATTGCCATATTTTTATAAAATCTCAAAATTTTCTAGTGATTAAATTGCAGGAAATACTTCTACTTTAGCTCCAATAACAGAACCCCCCCTAACTTTCTACATAACTTTCTACACTGACACTTTGCCCGTTATTTATAATTTATTCCCAAAATGTTTTTCACTTAAATAATTAGTTAAAAAATCTCATTTTCATTTATTCAATTCACAATTATCCAAAGTGTTTCTGAATTACCTTTTACTGTATTAAATATGGATAAAATCATTCCAATAAAATTTCATCCCAAAAAAACATCTTTCTTCACAAAAAATTTCATTTTTCCTCTAGATTTTCTTTGTTCTAGATCCATTATGATGTTTAAAAAAATTAAGTGCAATCTCTGTCGAAATTATTTCCAAGCTTGCCCAATATGAGATTTCTCTTGTATTTCATAAATGTTGAGGATGAAGAGAGAAAAAAGGGATTCAAGTGAAAGTATGAACGATAAAGATGTGGCTAATCAATAAGAAGAATGAGTAAAAAAAAGATATTTTAAAAATAAAAAATTAATTAAAGGGCATTATGGAAACAAATTAAAATTGAAGGGGTAAATTACCGGTTTTAAAAAGTCAAGAGTATTTTCTGCTATTGATACAAAAGTTAAGCGTA
Organism: Agapanthus africanus; assembly: GCA_030015575.1. Lineage (NCBI taxonomy): Eukaryota > Viridiplantae > Streptophyta > Magnoliopsida > Asparagales > Amaryllidaceae > Agapanthus > Agapanthus africanus. The sequence goes on from JASDDO010000019.1 coordinate 243,766,560, forward strand.
TTTTCTGTAATTTAGTCAATAGAAAAATTTGAGATTTTTTATAACATGGCAAATTTCCAACGGTATAACAAACAAAATAATGAAAAACTGAATAAAACAGAATTTTTTGGGATTTTTGAAAATTTTATGTTTTTCGTACAAATATAACAAGTAAAATATTGAAAAGCCAAAGAAAACCAATTTCACGATATTTCGTTTGATATAGAAAGCAAGATATTAAAAAACCAAAGAATATGGAATAGTTTAAGATTTCTAAAACTTCACGATTTTCGCGTGCTGTATAGCATGCAAAACATTAAAAAATAAGAAAAAGAAAATTTTAAGAGTTTCAAAATTTTCTCTAGTTTCGTTAGTTATAGCAAACAATATTAATAACAAAAGAATATAGAAAAATTTATAAATTTCAAGATTTTCATGTGATATATAATATGCAAAATATTAAAATTTCACAGAAACAAAAATTTTGGGATTTTTTAAAACATCATGATTTTGATGTGTGGTATATTGAAAAGTATTGAAAAACCGCAGAAAGCAGCAAATTTTAAGATTTTTGAAAATTTCGCGATTTTTGTGAATTATATATGCAAGATATTGAAAGACTTAAGAAAATAGAAAAAAGTTAGATTTTTGAAAATTTCGTGAGTTTCGTGTGTTGAAATATTGAAAAACCATAGAAAATAGAAATTTTTTGTTTTTAAAATTTCGCAATTTTTCCGTGCTATATAGAAAGCAAACTATTAAAAACTGAAAAAATTAAGTTATTGAAAATTTCACGATTTTTATATGCTATAGCATACAAAATATTATTAAAAAATTGAGAAAATGAAAAATATTGTGATTTTTGGAAATTTTCATGTGTTACAAGCAAAATGATAACAAACAGAAGAAATCAAAGATTTTTTTGATTTTTACAAATTTTATGATTTTGGGATATTTTTTAAAAGTTTGATAATTTTCATGTGCTATATCATGCAAAGTATTGAAAAACCAAGAAAAACAAAATCCTTTTAATATTTTCGAAAACTTCACAATTTTCGTTATAGCAAGCAAATTTTGAAAAACTGAACAAACCATAAAATTTTGAGATCTGTGATGTAAAATATTGAAAAGTTGAAGAAAATTGATTTCTTTTTGAAATTTTGAAAATTTTGCGATTTTCATTTGTAAGAACAAACAAAATATTGAAAAACCGAAACTAAACAAAAAAGTTTCATATTTTGTTAGACTTTCATAATTTTTCGTATGTTTATAAGTATGTAAAATGTTGAAAACTGAAAAAACTGAAAATTTAGTAGTGTTTTAAAAATCTTGCGATTTTCGGTTTTTCAATATTTTGAAACATCACACAAAATTCACAAAAAATTGGTGAAAATTTTCACAATCCAAAAATTTTCTAATCTTTTCAAAATTTTCATACGTTGAAGCATGAAAATGATGAAATTTTTAAATATCTATGAATTTTTTATTCTCATCCATTTTTTAATATTTTGTTTATTATAACATATGAAGATCGCGAAATCTTCAAAAACCTTGTAACAGCCATGTTTTTACTATAACGCTTTTTAATAATTAAAAATATATTTGTTTCGAAATTATTCGTTTGGTAAAATGAAAAGATTTTGAAAGATTATTTTAAAATATTTTGATTTCTTTAATATAAAGAATTTATTCGATTTTTTTTTGAAAGAAAAATTTTGAAAAGAGAATTTATTTTATTTGAAAGTGTCACGCACCGCTTCTCAAAAGACGGAAACATGCACATGACGAGATCCGCGACATATTTATTCTGAAAAGGTCATTTCTCGAAACGAATACGCTGAATGTATATAAGCAATATAAAATGAGACTATAATAATAAGAGAATGAAATTTCAACAAACAAGTTTATTTACATTTAACTTCAACAAATTTCAAAGCAATTACAAAAGATCTGAACGAGAAGCATAAATTTAAAAGTCTAAATATGTGGTTTGTTGAAAAGAAAAACTGAAAGGGAAACTAATGATCTGTTTCAGGTGCGAACTGGTTGTAATTCTCTTTAGTCTGTAATACCCTAGCACGATCGTACGTTATTTATCGATTTTAATTAGTATTTTTTAATTTTGTTTTATTTATTATTTGGGTTATGATTGGTTTGAATAGTATATGTGTTTAACAGACCCGACTCGCTTGCATGAAACCCGGGTGCTAGAATATCTTTTATTAATATTTATCTGTAGACTAAATCTATATGAATCTCTAATAATAGATATAAAACACACACACACACACACACCCCTCTAATAATAGATATAAAACACACACACACACACACACACACACACACACATATATATATATATATATATCTGGTAGCCATATGTTATTGATAGTTTTTATATATTAATTGTTAGTATGTTTTATCTTATTCAAATATATCATGATATTATATTGACGATTATCTATTGTAGGTAATTTTAAATATCCTAAGATATTGTGATTAAAATATATTTTTTTCTAACCATTAGATTTATGGTTTAAATGGCCTACGTATGTGTAGATAATTTCTAGTCTATTTTTGAGATTTAATGGAGACGGATCGGGGATCGTAATATTTTTATATAATATTTTAGTTATATATATAACACTAAACCTAATATACTATAAAAATAAAAATATATTTATACAAAAAAACTCTCTCTCTCTTTCTTTGCCCTACAATTCTCTCTCTTTCATCTCCTTTCCTTCATCGCAGCCCTATCGTTGCAATAACACCTTGAGCAAACTTGGAAATTCTAGACAAACTTTCAAGTTTCTATCTTGCATTGTTCGTCGTCTTCGTGTGCATGTTGGTCTCCGTGATTGCGTTCGAGGCAAGTTGTTAACTTACTACATGTTTGTTGGGGTAAAAAATTACACCATGCTTGACCAAGTCAAAATCAAAGTCAACCCCAATTCAAGTAGGCGCGAGCTCAAGCTAAGTGGGTCCAAGCCCACGTCAAGACCGAGCATGGAAGGGACAGGCCCCATGACAAAAAGAATAAAGCCATAAATTAGTTTAATGTAATTTTTTAGAAATAAATGTATGGAATATGGGTAAAAAGCCAAAATTTTGTAAACCCCATAGTTTATGTGCAAAAAGAAATAAGCACATGAGATATGGGAAGGCACAAGTGCCATTTAGAAAACCCAAGGGGCTATATGTAAAGTGTGTAGCCTATAAAAGGCAACATGATGAAAAATCAATAACAATTTCATTCTCTCAAAAAAATTAGGGTTCTGTGCTGCCTTCTCCTTCCTAAAGGTCCTAAACCTTCTTCCTTTTTCTTGAATTAAATCGAGAGTTTAACTTTTCTTTTCTTAAAAAGAAATAGTTTTACCATAAAACTCTTGAGGGAGAGCTCGGGTCTCCAATCAAATCTCTAAAAGGGGAGATTTTTTTAATCTCACCACTCTTTTTCTCCAAGATCAAACCAATAAAGAGGAGGAAGAAGGAGATCCATCTCCAAAAGTCCCACTTTGGGAAGGTCCGATGCTTAGGAAAGGATTCAGGGCTCAAGAAAGAAGAAAGGGGTCCCCTTTGATCATCTCTGAAGATTTTTTGGAGTTCAACCCCATTTGTCTAAATCTTTTGGAGTTTAACTCCATAAATAGAATTTTTTTGGGAGTTCAATTCCACTCAAAATCCTTTTGGGAGTTTAACTCCATAAAAATAAAAATCCTCCATTTTTCTGGGATTTTCCAAAGTCCCTCGGGAGTTTAACTCCTAATCCCTGGGTTAAGCCCCATTTTTCTGCAGGCGCCCAGCGTCTATGTGCCGGACGCGTGAGGCGTAGGCGCCCAACGTCCACGTGCCGGGCGTGTGAGGCGCTGGCGCTCAGCGCCCATGCGCTTTGCATGTGGCCCGCGGGCACCCAGCGCCCACACGTTCTTAGAATGCTACCCATCTCTCTTTTTCCCATACACTTCACACTCAAAACACATCTCCTGTTAGAAATTTTTTTCTATCGGGGCACTGCCACACACCCTGCAAGGAAGCTGCTAGCCCCCTTGACCTCCAGCCCGTTATCCGGGTAGCGGGACCCCCGTAAACTCTGCGAGGCCCTCGATATATCCAAAACCCTTCAAAACACAACACACGCACACGGCACATTGAGTTCGCATGACTAGTTTGACACGTCAATCGGAGGTTCTCTCTCTCCAAAAGCAAGGGGTAGTTAACGGCAGCTTAGTCCGCGGCTGCCGGAGATTTGGATTCCCACGATCAATAAACCCCAGTCTAACCCAGACAAGAAGAATCTTTAATATTCCTGACAAACGACACGTATTTCCCATCTCAATGGGGTGACGAAAAACACCCTACAAATTATGGCACCCCCGGTGGGACCCTTTCTCTCCTCCCATATTTAGGGTTAAACGTTCATGCGAACTCAAGCAACATATATATCAACTACCTGTACTGAAGTCATATTTTTTTGTGTACAGGTTAACAGCTTTCAGTCACAATCTCGAACTTAGCAATCATATCTCCCCAGACGAGCTTCGTTTCTGACGCGACTCTGATTCTTTACGTGCTCAAGATCAATGCCCGCGTGGTTTTCCCTACAAGTTTCAGTCGGCAATGGGAGGAGCCATCCCGTCAATTTGGTTCTGTCATCATCTACCCTACCGGAAGCGCTCATCTGGCAGAGGTCCTGGCAAACCAAGCGGCCAAACCGACCTCAAGGGGCAGGAGGCCGAACGTTGTGGTTGCCAAAGCATCCCACCCCAAATGAAAATCCATATTCGAATGGCTCTCCACTGTTCCGACTGGGGGCAAGGCCGTCAACACCAATGAAGTTACGAAGCATCTCCAGCAAGCTAAGACGGTGCCCATGACAATCGTGCGAGCGGGCGTCTTCTCTGGACTTTCTGTCAATCGGTCTACGGCGTCTTCCCAAAGAGCCAAAATTTGCTAAGTGCTCAAAACAGAAAAGTTAAGGTAAAAGTAACTCAGATATAGAGCCAACAAGAGGGCCAGGACTCCGGCCAAATGGAATTTTGTGAGATTCCAAGGACAGGGTTACCCCGCGACAACAGCCGAGTCGGCCGTAAAAGCCAGCAACTCTTTTGAACCCCTGAAGTAGGTTAACGCCATGACTGCCAGAATCAAGAAGATATCAAACCGGACGATGCTCCAAAGTGGCGTGCCTCAGCCCCAACATCGAAAGCATGACACTGTCTCTTCAAGAATCTATCAGACGCTTTGTGCCGTGTGAAAGCAGTGGGGCAAAGCCAAAAAGGAAGCACCAGCACCATTCAAGAACCCGGTCAAGCCAGCCAACTTCAATCGATTGCCCGTTATCGAAAAAGAAGGGCCACGACATCAGTCCTCAAAATCAGCTGCCAAGGTTGAAAAGACGGCTGTATATGTTATCCATACGGTCTATATGGCAGGCGTGCATCCCAACGACAACTTGTGCAGCAAAAACAAGGATGGGGCCACCACATCCCAAGTCCAATCTGGCTTGAATGTGGCCGCCACTCCCCAAGATCAGCCTCCGCATGACGATGAAAACCCTCTTGATGAGGTCGATAAGCAGAACGACCCCTCATTCCATCTGGAGTCAAGCTCGGATAGCGAGTAAGAGCCAACTTTCCGTCCCAGGACCGTAGAGCAAGAGTTGCTTCAAGAGCTCCGAAAACATCTCAGGAGTAAGGATAAAGAGATGGCTAAACTTTATTCAAAAATTGATGATCTGACGAATGTCGTGATGCAGCTCACGGCTCAAGTTGCTCGGGCGTCTTCCAATCAAGCGCAAGTTTCTACTCATGAGCCGGGTGATAACAACCCGAAACAATTGATACCTGTCCCCTTGGGTCCAAGTTTAGGCGAGCTACACGAAGACCGACCGCATTCCACTTCTGGGGACACTTTGGCCCCGGATGGCATTATCCCCCTTACATAAGATCGAATAATGGATTTGGTCACCAGCAAGGTTAAAACATTGGTGGTCGAAACAGAAGCTCAGAAAGAAATTGGCAGTAGTGGGCAGCCATATCCCGCACAGTACGTTTTGATCGAGTTCCCGAATGGCTACGCCATTCTTAAGTTCGGAAGATTTGACGGGATGGAAAACGCAAATCAGCACGTCGCCCACTTTAAAGCGTCGTGCGGAAATACAGGGGGAAATGATGCGCTCTTTTTTCGTCAGTTTGTCAACACCTTGACCGGTGTCTCTTAAGATGGTACGCGAGCATACCAGACGGGTACGTCACCACTTTTGCCTAAATGGAGTCTCTATTTCGGCAAAGGTTCATGGGTGTCAGTGATAAGATCTCCATTGCCGATCTTGTGAGGACTAAGCTGGGGAAGAACGAAAGCAACACAGACTTTATTGCCCGATGGCGTAATCTCACGGTCAAATATGAACCGCCGTTGGAGCAGGACCAGTCCATCAGCCTTCTCATTGGGAACCTCAGCAATTGGATGGTCCCATTCTTATGTACAGCAGGCCTCAAGACGTTTCAAGAGCTGACCAAGAGAGTACACATATTGGAACGCTCGAAGCAAGAGTCTACCTCGGACTCTCAGGATGACAAGTCTTGGAAGAGCAGAAAAGACGACAATCGTAAAAGTGGGAGCTCCAACAAGACCAATGCTTTCAATGCGTCTGACAATGAAGACAAGCGAATGGCGGGCATATAAAAAACGGACCGGTTCCGAAATCCAGTGGTAGGAAGAGAAGGGCCTCCTTAGAGGAGAATAAGAACAAGGTTTACTCTTTCAGGAGGGACAAGTTCCGCAAGATATTCAAGGATGCCCTGAACAACGGTCTACAATTGCCGGAGTTGAAGAGATCTCATGAAGCAAAAATGACCGACAATCCTCTGTATTGCCCGTACCACAGAGTAGTGAGCCATGCAATCAAGGATTCCTATATTTTCAAAGACTGGGTCGAGAAGCAATACAAGACTGGAGAGATCGAACTGTCCAAGTGTGTGTTGGTGAACAATCAAGATGCAACCACCAACTTTATACAAACAGAAGCTGAAGCCTTCTGGGATCAGACGGCTGAATCTGCTGCCCTGAGAGATGAATCCGACTCGCCGCAGCCTCCATGGAGCATGCGCATGTCTAAAAAGATGAAGAAAATGCTAAAGCTACTTCAGAAAGATCCCAGAACGGAATAGGAAGGGAAGAAGGAGCTCACCGTTCCAGTTACCAATTCGGCTCGATCAGGCTCAAAATCCAAAAAGCTCAAGAAGAAGAAAAGTGCAGTTCGACGCGAAAAAGAGTTTGTAGGGAGATCGACCATTCAAATATATATCGACTCCCTCGAAGACTATGAACAAAAGGAAAGAATTATAATTCAATTGAAGGAGTTCTTCCCCGTAAAAGCGGCTGAGATTCTGGATGAGCTAGAAGAAAACTCCGATGACGAGATGCCTATAGTGACCTGCTACGTCGTCCATCTTGGTAGCGACTCTGAGGAAGAACTATGTTTTTCCGAAGAGGACGAGGAGCTCGCCACAAAGACCAACCAAATCAGAAGCAGCAGGGCTCTACCGCCAAATCAAGACAACGCCCCAAAAGGAAAGAAAAAACAAGTCGCTAATGAAGAAGATATCGGAGAGCCGGCTCATGAAAACTCAAGTCCTTCCTCAGTGGGCTATAATGTCTTGGCCCATCTCCGGAAGCTTCCGTCTTTACTGAGCATCTACAATACCTTAGTCATATCTAAGGAGCTCAGAAATGTGCTCATTCACGCTTTACAAAACCCCAAGCGGTACCAGGATCGCTTTGTGGAAATTAATATGAAAGAAGCCCAGTACATTCTGCATGCCGCCGTGGTCACGTTTAAGGATGAAGACCTGCTACTGGAAATAGCTGAGCATAATCGGCCGCTTTATGTGACCGGTTACAGTGACGGAGACCGGATTAATCGCATATTGATTGATCCGGGATCCTTAGTGAAAATCATGAACTTGCGGACTCTGATGAGTTTTTCAATGGACGTCTGATACCTATCAAGGGAAAAGATTGTCATTCAAGACTTCAATCAAAATTGCAAGCAAGTTCTGGGATCCATAACTCTGCCGATCAGGTTCGGGGACCTACAAACCGAAACCAAGATATACGTGATCGACACCGACACATCTTATAAAATTCTCCTGGGACGGCCGTGGCTCCACGATTATGGTATCGTTCCGTCAACTCTCTATCAATGCATGAAGTATACCAAAAATGGAGAAGAAAGACGTATTGATGGAGACATCCAGCCATTCGGTGTGCATGAAGTCCGATTTGAAGATTCTTGGTACTTCATGAACCCCTAAAATACTGAGCCACGACTGACCAAAGACAACGGCTCCGAAACTCAAAAACAATTCTGAGCCGGCTGTCACTTTCAAAAGCAAAAAACCCCAAGTGCGTCCGCGTTTCGGCAGTGACACTGATGAATCCGACACTGGAAGTCCATCCTTCCGTAAACTCGCCCTCATTTTGGTAGCGATTCAGATGAGTCTGATACTGAAAGTCCATCCGGCATCAAAATTTGCCCTCATTTCGGCAGTGAGACTGAAGGGTCAGAGGAAGAGGACCTGCCTTGCAACAGCTATGTAGATTGGGCCCTTATGCAAAAAGTGAAAATAAGAGAAACCTTTGAGATTACAGAAGGGTCCCTAACTATCACAAGGGTGTCGTAACAGATGTGCAAGGAGCTAGATACTTTGTCGGTCTCTACCGTGAACCAACTGCAAATTTTCTGCGTTCCCGGAAGGAAAAGTGGACAGAAGAGCATTCTGTTTTATGGGTCAAATCCTGTTGTGCACCTGGCCGATTTGTCTGTCATGTGCCTTTCTATGAGAGAGGTATAAGAGCCGTCCTCAATCCCAGATATTATGCGTCCGAGATGTGGGAATATTTTAAAAAGTGTGGATATCGGTTATATCAAATGGAATCCGAAGCAAAGTTTTATGAGAGGCTATGGCATCCATCTCAGGTCCGAGCACTCATCGATGGACGAATTCCAGATAGATGGGGCATGGGTTTCATTCAACCCGATTCCAAAGCATGCTACATGATCCATATTGTGAAGCCAGCGAAAGGTCAAATGACGACAACGAGCTAGCCGAGACAGAAGAAGCTCCTCGAGAGCTCTAAGATGGCGAACAAGCAACTTTCGAAGAGCTAACCGAGGTTGATTTGGGAACGCCTGATAATCCAAGGCTGAGCTACATCAGCTCACTCTTGTCAGAGGAAATGAAAGAGCGGATAATCGTCCTGCTGCATGAGTTCACCGACTGCTTCGTGTAGACGTATAAAGAAATGCCTTATCTCTTCCCTGAAGTGGTCGTGCATAAGCTGGCTATTTCTCCTGATGTCAAGCCAGTCAAACAAGCTCCTTGAAGAATGAGAAGGGAGCTGGAAGAAAAGATCATCGAGGAAACCAAGAAACTCATCGATGCCGACTTCATCAGAGAAGAGAAATATTCGGATTGGATCGCATGCATCGTCCTAGTGAAAAAGACAAATGGGCAGATCCGAGTCTATGTCGATTTTAGGGACCTGAACAAAGCATACCTTAAAGACGAGTTCTCGCTACCAGTCATGGAAATGATGGTCGACGATATCTCAAATTACGAGCTATTCACCTTCATGAATGGCTCGTCTGGATATAATCAGATCAAGATGTCGCCCGAGAATGAGAAACACACTGTATTTCGAACCCCGATCAGGATATACTATTACAAGGTGATGCCGTTCGGACTGAAGAATGCAGGCGCTACATATCAAAGGGTAATGACCAAAATCTTTGATGACTTAATTTATAAAGTCATTGAATGTTATGTTGATGATTTGGTCGTCAAGACTAATGCCAAGGCCGGTCACATTCAAGATCTTAGGACCGTTTTCACCCGACTGAGGGAACACTATCTGAAGATTAATTCTCTAAAGTGCTATTTTTGCGTGTCATTAGGAAAAATTTTGGGCTTCATAGTCCGACATCGGGGGATCGAAGTCGACCCATCGAAGATAAATGCCATCGTGGAGATACCTCCTCCGAAAAATCTGACGCAGCGAAGATCGTTTCAAGGCAAGCTCGCTTATGTACTGTTCTCTGCCGAAAATAGAGACGAACTAGGATAGATCATCTTGTCTGTATTTGGGAGTAGATGTTATTTGGACTTATCCATCCACCTCTTCGAAAATACCATGTTGATTTATGACACCATATATCGGAGATTGGGACAGACGCGACCGTTGTAGCGTGATTTTATCAGATTTCCCCCTCATTTGTGAGGGGTTTTTGATTGTGGGGACCTCTTCCCTGCAGGCGCAAGCCCCTGCAATTAATTATGTTACCGCATTGCGATAACCACTTTCTCCTTCTCCAGCAGTTCATTTCGTGTCGTATGTTATTTTGTTTATTTTGGTTACCCGTGGATTGTATACGGAGACTAGTTTATGTCGTCACCCGTAGGGCGCGGATTAGTCCAAATCCATATATTTTAGATTTATATTTGTTTTATTTAAGGACCATTAATCTCGCTTGAGATTAAGATCAATTTAAATATATGAGCATTTGGATTCAATTATTTTAACTAAGGATACGTTAGTCTTATTTGAGACTAAGATCAATTTAGAAAAAAATTAAGGATCATTTTTATTTAATATCCAACAACAGAGTATTTGGGCTCAACTGTAAGAGACTTAGCCAATTTGGGCTTAGTCTGCTCAGTATTTTTTTTGTTCAGAAGTGCTAAGCACTTATTTGGGTTTTGTTTATTCATCCCCCCGTTTTATGCTAAAGTGCTAAGCACTTGTTTGGAGTTTTAGCGCTCACATGGGTATCATGTGAAACCTTCAGTTATGGGTACTGCCCAATCAGAGCTAAGCACTCAGTCATTTTGACTATATTTAGTGCTAAGCACTTTTTATATGGCGTCCACATGAGGAACACGTGCAGCGCTATTCCATTTATTTTGTTGGGCGCTCACGTGTGTTTCACGTGAGGGGTTGGGCGCTGCCCAATCAGTGCTAAGCACTTAGCCGATTTGGTCGTATATGAAGTGTTAGGAATATGTATGCCCTAGAGGCCATTATTGTATAATATAGTGGATGCTTGGATATATATATAGAGGACTTTCTTGCTCGACATGATAGTATGCTATCTGGTTGCTCTTTATCTTAACATGTACACTTGTTTTAGTATACTGTCTCTCTGATACATGTTGATAAAGCCCATAGGATGTAGGCTTGACTACCAGGACTATGATACAGATCATATTAGTGGGGCTTGTATAGTCCGCAAGCACATCCTTTAACAGTTCCTAGTCGAGAGAGTATCGAGACAGGGCATTGATATTCCAGAGTAGACTAGTGTGTATGTTTCTTGACCCTGTATGGGGCAATGGTTGATCCCATAACCATTGGTGTTTGACATCAAAGATTGTACACAGGTGTTTATTAGAGAATGGGTACACCGAACATGACTCGCCGAGAACTTCTAGATGGTACCATACTTATCGTCAGATAGCAGTTCTCTGGTGACACTTGTACAGGTTAGTCTGTAGACCCGAGATCGTCATAGTGTCTTGTGTGGTTCCCACTGTGCTTTGATTTCCTCCCTACCAAGGCTCAAAGGACTCATGCAAACAGTTGGATTTTAGGTACAGTCCCGAGTCATATGGAGGCAGTGAGCGATAGGAGGGGTTTCGTCTCTCCCGGTATTGGGAGTTGATGTTGCGCTATGCTCGATTGGCTATAACTGCAAGTCCCTGGCCAGGGCTGATGAGAATTACTGGTAAGTGTTATCAGTTGTTTTCTCTAAAGGTTATAGGCCACACATCGGCATGACTTATCAAGTTATTGGGGTCTGACGATTCCACCCCAGACTTGATATGCGACATATCAGACGAAGAGACCGGACTGTATGGTAAGTGTTGCTTATAGGCTCTACGGGGGTTTGGACAAATTTGCTTGTTGATCTTCTATTCGTTCAATACCTGGGTAGCTGTTACGTCCAGCCAGTACCGCTGACGGTTTGTGGGTATCTGATGTGAACATTATCTACTGCTGGCATATTGATGAGTCTTTAGAGTTCCATACAGAGGTTTCTTAGCTCAAGCGAAACGAAGTAGGGCACATATGGAGATATGTTCGAGGGGGGCTTGATTAAATACGAGTATATGATGCCGTATTTGATATCATCCTGGTTATATGTGATATAACCAGATTATTGAATCAAGTGTTGATTCAATGATTTGATTTATATGTATATGTTAATATATATTTGATATTGGCCGGTTATATATGATATGACCAGATTATTGAATCAAGTGTTGATTTAATATCCAATATCAAATATTAGCCTGTTATATGTGATATAACCAGATAATTGAATCAAGTGTTGATTTAATGTTTTGATATACATACATACATATATATATGATATTAATCGGTTATATATGATATAACCCGATTATTGAATCAAGTGTTGATTTAATAATTTGATATATATTTATATATTTGAAATATATATATATATATATATATATATATATATATATATATATATATATATATATATATATATATATATATATATATAAACTAATACTTAGCTCACTAAGGTTTTTATTCTCTTTATATACATTTATATATATATATGTGTGTGTGATATATATATTTAAATATGTATTTGTATTGTATCATGCTTGATGATACATAGGACATGGATGTATGAGAATCACACATGAGGATATATCAGAAGAGATAATGATAAACATTTTAGAATCAAAAGAAAAAGAGAATGAGTCATTTTCTTGAGTTGCTTGTAGAAGTTTTGAGAAGCCATGACTCACCTCTTATTCCTTATTTTATTCTAAGATATTTATCATACACATCTCATCTCATTCTTATCTCTTGGTTCATAGTTCATTTAACCTCCAATTCTCACATTCAAGTTCATCATCATCTTCTTCTTCATTCTCTTCTCTAGATTTTTCTTGAGTTGAGAAAAGTAAATAGAAAATTATTTCTGGTGAGCAAATCTCCTACTTCATCAACCTACACTAATCTAGACCATTAGTTTAGGTTTTTTGCTTCACTAATACCTTGATTGGTGAAGAATGAGCTTGAGTGTGAGAGATTTCAAGGTGGATTATCTTCGGCATCAAAGATTACAAGCAATCTCGATCCTTTCTTCAAGTGGAGTTAAAGAAAAGTTTTAGGGATTACTACTTGGAGCTTTAGAAGTGAATGACCGTGTTGGGGTAAAAATTTACATCCCGGTTGACCAAGTCAAAATCAAAGTCAACCCCAAACCAAATGGGCCCAAGCCCAGATCAAGTAGGCCCATGCCCGGGTCGAGCCCGAACATGAAGCGGCCGGCCTCCCCCCATGCCAAGATAAAAATTTTGTAATAAATAATTTTGTTGTATTTCTTTTATTTTTATTTTATGAATAAATGTAAGAAAAATGGGCATAAAACCGAATTTTTGTAAAGCCCATGGCTTATGTGCAAAAAGAAATGGCACATGAGCCATGTGATAGGCAAAATGGCATTTTGTGAAGCCCAGGGGGCTATATATAAAGTGTATAGCCTATAAAGGCAAGATAATGAAAATATCCCAACAACTTTCTCTCTCTCAAAAACAAATCCAGATCTGAGATCTTTCTCCTTCCTCAAGGTTCTAAAACCTTCTTCTTTCTTTTGAATTAAATCAAGAGTTTTACTCTTCCTTTTATAAAACTAAATAGTTTTCCACCACAAAACCCACAAAAGGAAACCCAGATCTTCCATCAGATCTCAAAAAGGAGAGATTTTGAAAATCTCACATCTCTTGATCTTCAAAATCCTGCCAATAGAGGAGGAAGAAGGAGACCCATCTCCAGAAACCCCATTTTGAGGAAGAACTAGGGCTCAAGGGGAGAAGCCCTTCATCAGCTTCAAAATATCCTAAGAATTTAACTCCTCACACCCACACACCCACACACACACACCCACACCCACACAAAATAATAAGCGCTCCTTTCTGGGAGTACAACTCCCATTGCAGGGACTAAGTCCCTTTTGCAGCCTGAATGCCCACGTGCTGACACGTGGGGTGCTAGCGCTCAAAACGCTAGTGCCCTTGCTCTCAGAGTGCTAGCGCCCAAAGCGCTAGCGCCTGAGCGTCCACGTGCTGACACGTGGAGCGCTAGCGCTAAAAGCGCTAGCGCTCTTGTGCTCAAAGCGCTAGCGCCCGAGCGCCCACGTGCTGACACATGGAGCGCTAGCGCTCAAAACGCCAGCGCCCTTGCGTCAAAGCGCTAGCGTCCGAGCGCCCACGTGCTGACACGTGGAGTGCTAGCGCCCTTGCGCTCAAAGTGCTAGCGCCCGAGCGCCCACGTGCTGACACGTGGGGCGCTAGCGCTTTTGCGCTCAAAGAGCTAGCACCCAAAGCGCTGGCGCTTTTTCCCACGCATCCTTTGGATGCCCTTTTCCTTCTTTTTTTATTTTTATATATTTATACACACACACACACACATACTCTAGAACACTGCCCCTCTCAAAAAAATTTTGGGCCGGGGCGCTGCTCCGCACCCCGTAAGGGGGCTGCTAGCCCCCCTGACCCCCAGCCCTCTATCCGGGTAGCGGGACCCCCGTAAAAACTCTGCATGGCTCTCGATATATCCAAGCCCCCTCCAAAACAAAACACACGTACACTGCACATCGAGTTCGCATGAACAGTTTAACCCATCAATCGGAGGTTCCCTTGCTCCAAATGCGAGGGGCAATTAACGACAGCTTAGTCCACGGCTGCCGGAGATTCGGATCCCCACAATCAATAAACCCCAGCTTACCCTAGGCAGGGGGAATCTGTAGTACGCCTGACAAGTGCGCGTGTATTCCCATCTCAATGGGGTGACGAAAACACTCTACAGATTCTAGCATGCCCGGTGGGACCTTTCTTTCCTTCCATATTTCAGGTTAAACGTTCATGCGAACTCAATCAATATACATATCGATTGCCTATACTGAAATGATGCTTTTCTTTTTCCGTGCAGCAATCAACTTTCGACGACTATGTCTCCCAAGATGAATTCAGCTTCCAACGCGACCCCGATCCCGTACGTGGTCAAGGTCAATGCTCGTGTGGTTCTCCGTGCAAGCCTCAGTCGACAGTGGGAGGAACTGCCCCGCCAGTTTGGCTCCGTCATCATCTACCCTGCCGGAAGCGCTCATCTGGCAGAAATCCCGGCAAAACAGGTGGCCAAGCCGGTCTCAAGGGGCAAGAGGCCGAATGTTATGATCTCTAAGGCACCACAACCGAAGCTTAAGACGGTGTTTGAACGACTCTCTGGCGCTCCAGCTGGGGGCAAGACTTCCGGTACAAAGGGCAACATCAAATGTTGCGAACGAGCTCAGGCGACGACTCCAACAAATGCACAATCGAGCGTATCTCCAAAATCCTCCATCGCCTGGTCTACAACGTCTTCCTAAAGAGCCGAAGTCTGCCAGGTGCTTAGAACAGAAAAGTTAAGGCAGAAGCGGCTCAGGTATCAAGCCAATAAGAGGGCCAGGGCTTCGGCCAAGTAGAATCTTATGAAGTTCCAAGAGCAGGGTTACTTTGTGACGACGGCTGAGTCGGCCGTAAAAATCAGCAATTCTTTCGAACCTCTGAAGTGGGTTCAGAGAAATGCCATGACCGCCAGAATCAAGAAGGCAGCGGTCCGAACGTCGCTACAAAGAGACGTGTCCCAGCCCCAACAGAAAAAGTATGACACTGTCTCTTCAAGAGTCTATCAGGCCCTCTATGCCGCACGAAAGCAGCGGGGCAAACCCATAAAAGAAGCGCCAGTACCATTCAAGAACCTGGTCAGGCCAGCCGCCTTCAATCGACTGCCCGCTACCGAAACAGGGGGGTCAAGACAGCGATCCATGAGATTAGCCGCCGATAATAAAAAGACGGTTGGATATATTATCCATACGGTCTATATGGCAGGCGGGCGCCCCAGCGACAACCTTCGCAGCAAAAGCAAGGAGGTGGCCACCACATCCCAAGCCCAATCTGGCTTGAATGTGGTTGCTACTTCCCAAGAATAGCCGCCTCCGCTGGATGATGAAAACCCTCTCGAAGAGGACGATAGGCAGAAAGACCCTTCGGTCCAGGAAGAGTCAAGCTCGGACAGCGAGGAAGAGCCGACTTTCCACCCCAGGACCGCGGAGCAAGAGCTGCTTCAAGAGCTTCGAAAACAGCTCTAGAGCAAAGATAAAGAGATGGCCAAGCTCTATTCGAAAATCGACGACCTAACGAATGTTGTGATGCAGCTTATGGCTCAAATTGCTCGAGCGCCTCCCAATCAAGCACAAATCGCTACTCATCAGCCGGGTGATGACAATCCGAAGCAGCCAATGCCTGTTTCTTTGGGTCCAAGACCGGTCGAGCCGCACGAAAGCCGGCCACATTCCGCTTCTGGGGATGCCTTGGCTCTAGATAGCACTATCCCGCTAACACAAGATCGGATAATGGATTTGGTCACTAGCAAAGTTAAAACATTGGTGGCCGAAACTGAAGCTCAGAAAGAAATTGGCAGTAGTGGGCGGCCATATCCCGCGCAGTACGATCTGATCGAGTTCCCGAGCGGCTACGTCATTCCTAAATTCGGAAGATTTGATGGGACGGGAAACGCAAATCAACACGTCGCCCACTTCAAAGTATCATGCGGAAATACAGGGGGCAATGATGCGCTCCTTCTTCATCAGTTTGTTAACAGCCTGACCGGTGTCACTTTTGACTGGTACGCGAGTATACCAGACGGGTTCGTCATTACCTTTGCCCAAATGGAGTCTCTGTCTCAGCAAAGGTTCATGAGTGTCAGTGATAAAATCTCCATTGCCGACCTTGTGAGGACCAAGCCGGGGAAGAATGAAACCAACACCGACTTTATCGCCCGATGGCGTAATCTCACAGTCAAGTGCGAACCGCCGCTGGAGCAGGACCAGTCCGCCATCCTTCTCATTGGGAACCTCAACAATTGGATGGTCCCGTTCTTGTGTACAGCAGGCCTCAAGACGTTTCAAGAGTTAACCAAGAAAGTCCAAATGCTGGAATGCTCGAAGCAAGAGTCTACCCCGGACTCTCAGAGTGACAAAACTTGGAAAAGCAAGCGGGACGACAGCCGTAGAAGTGGGAGTTCCAACAGTACCAATGTCTTCAATGCGTCCGACAATGAAGAAAAACGAAGGGCGAGCGAATCCAAAACCAACCGGTCTCGAAAGCCATTGCTGGGAGGAGATGGGCCTTCCTAGAGGAGAAAAAGAATAAGGTTTACTCTTTCAGAAGGGACAAGCTCCGCAAGATATTTAAAGATGCCTTGAACAACGGCCTACAATTGCCGGAGTCGAAAAGACCCCAAGAAGCAAAAATGACCGACAATCCCCTGTATTGCCCGTACCACCGAGTAGTAAGCCATGCGATCGAGGATTGCTATATCTTAAAGGACTGGGTCGAGAAGCAGTACAAGGCTGGAGAGATTGAGCTGTCCAAAAGTGTGTTGGTGAACAATCAAGTTGCAACCACCAACTTTATACAGACAGAAGTTGAAACCTTCTGGGAGCAGACAGCCGAACCCGCTGCCCTGAGAAATAAAATGGACTCATCGCAGCCTCCGTGGAGTACGCACATATCTAATAAGACGAAGAAGATGATAAACCTACTTCGGAAAGAGCCCAAGACGGAATGGGAAGGGCAGAAGAAGCCTACCTTTCCAGCTGCCAATGCGGCTCCATCAGGCTCAAAATCCAAAAAGCTCAAGAAGAAGAAAAGTGCAGCTCGGCGTGAAAAGGAGTCTGCAGGGAGATCGACCATTCAAAAATATATTGATTCCCTCGAAGACTATGAACAGAAGGAAAGGACACTAATTCAATCGAAAGAGTTCCTCCCTGTACGAGCGGCTGAAATTCTGGAGGAGTTAGAAGAAAACTCCAATGAAGAGATCCCAGTAGTGACCTGCTATGCCATCCATCTTGGCAACGACTCTGAGGAGGAGCTCTGTTTTTCCGAAGAGGATGAGGAGCTCGCACAAAGGCCAACCAAATCCAGCTTAGAAGCGGCAGGGCTCTACCGCCAAATCAGGGCAATGCCCCAAAAGGGAAGGAAAAACAAGTCGCTAATGGAGAAGATGGCAGAGAACTTGCTTATGAAGATTCGAGTCCTTCCCCAGTAGACTATAATGTTTTGGCTCACCTCCGAAAGCTTCCGTCTCTCCTTAGCATCTACGATGCCTTGGTTCTATCTCAAGAGCTTAGAGATGTTCTCATTCATGCTCTATAAAACCCTGAGCGGTATTAGGCTCTCTTTGCAGAAATTAATATGAAAGAAGCCCAGTACGCTCTGCATGCCGCCGCAGTCACGTTTAAGGACGAAGACTTGCTACTGGGAACGGATGAGCATAATCGGCCGCTCTACGTGACCGGGTACAGCGATGGAGATCGGATTAATCGCATATTGATTGATCCGGGGTCTTCAGTGAACATCATGAACTTGCGAACTCTGAAGAGTTTGTCAATGGACGTCCGACACCTGTCAAGGGAAAGGATTGTCATTCAAGGCTTCAACCAAAATTGCCAGCAAGTTCTGGGGTCCATAACTCTGCCAATCAAATTTGGGGATCTGCAGACCGAAGCTAAGATATACGTGATCGATGATGACACGTCTTATAAGATTCTCTTGGGATGGCCGTGGCTCCACGATTACAGCATCATTCCGTCAACTCTCCATCAATGCATGAAGTATACTAAAAATGGCGAAGAAAGACACATTGACGGAGATATCCAGCCGTTCGGTGTGCATGAAGTCCGATATGAAGATTCTCGGTACTTCATGAACCACTAAAATGCCAAGCCACAACTGACTGAGGATAGACCGGCCCCAAATCTCAAAAGCAAATCTGCGCCGGCTGTCACTGTCAAAAGCAAAAATGCCTATGTGCACCCGCGTTTCGATAGCGGCACTGATGAGTCCGACGCTGGAAGTCCGTCCTTCCGTAAAACTCGACCTCGTTTCGGCAGCGGTACAGACAAATCCGATACTGAAGGCCCATCTAGCAGCAAAGTCTGCCCTCATCTTGGCAGCGACACTAAAGAGTCGGAGGAAGAGGACCTGCCGTGCGACAGCGGTGCAGATTGGACCCCCATGCAACAAGCGAAACTACGAGAGACCTTCGAAATTGCGGAAGGGTCCCTAGCCGTCACAAGGGTACCGGAGCAGATGTGCAAAGAGCTCGATACGTTGTCAGTCTCCACCGTGGACCAGCTGAAAACTTTCTACGTCCCCGAAAGGAAAAGTGGACAGAAAGGCATCCTGTTTTATGGGTCAAACCCCATTGTGCACCCGGACGATTTGTCTGTCGCGTGCATTCCATATGAGAGAGGCATAAGAGCCGTCCTCAATCCCAGATACTATGCGCCTGAGATGCGGGAATACTTTAAAAAGTGCAGATGCCGGTTATATCAAACAGAGTCCAAAGCAAAGTTTTACGAAGGGCTATGGCATCCACCTCAGGTCCGAGCACTCATCGATGGACGAATTCCAGATAGGCGGGGCATAGGTTTCATCCAGCCTGATTCTAAGGCATGCTATATGATCCATGTTGGTGAGGCCAGCGAAAGATCAAATGATGACGACGAGATAGCCGAGCCAGAAGAAGCTCCTCAAGAGCTCGAAGACGGCGGACAAGCAACCTTTGACGAGCTAACTGAGATTGACTTAGGAACGCCTGATAATCCAAGGCCGACCTACATCAGCTCACTCTTGTCAGAGGAAATAAAAGAGCAGATAATTGCCCTGCTGCATGAGTTCGTTGACTGCTGTTCCCCTCCGAATGACAGCGCGACAGGGACGTCTTGCCTGAGATTCGGGGCAGATGCTAATTGGTGCTATCCGTCCACCTCTTCGAAGATGCCAAGTTGATTTATGGCACCGTGTATCGAAGATTTAAACGGATGCGTCTGATGTAGCAGACTTCATCAGATTCCCCCTCGCTTGAGGGGTTTTTGATTGTGGGGACGCTCTTCCCTGCAGGCGCAAGCCCCTGCTGTTAATTACGCTACCGCATCGCGGTAACCACTTTCTCCTTCTCCAGATGGTCACCTCGTGTCGTGTGTGTGTTTATTTTGTGTTTAGTTGCCCGTTGATTGTATACGGAGCCTGAGTTATGTCGTCGCCTGTAGGGCGTGGACTAGTCCAAATCCGTTATTATCTTAGATTTGGGTTTGGGGGTTTGGGTTTAAGGATACGTTAGCCTCATTGAGGACTAAGATCAACTTAAACGTTTGTTAAGAACACGTTAGCCTAGTTTTTAGACTAAGGTCGACTTAACGGGATCGTTTAGATCCAACAATAGAGCAATTAAGGGAGCCCTGTTGTTTGGTTTAGTAACATTGCGGTCAATAGGTAGTTTAAGGACATTGCGGTCCAATGTTAGTTTTAAGACGTTGCGGTCAAGGTTAAGGACATCATAGTCCGTGGATTTAAGGACTCCGCAGTCCGATATTAGTTTTAAGACATCCCGGTCAAGGTTAAGGACGTCATAGTCCGTTGTTAGTTTTAAGACATTCCGGTCAAGGTTAAGGACATCATAGTCCATGGGTTTAAGGACCCCACAGTCCGATGTTAGTTTTAAGACATCCCGGCCAAGATTAAGGACGTCATAGTCCGTTGTTAGTTTTAAGACATTCCGGTCAAGGTTAAGGACGTCATAGTCCATGAGTTTAAGGACCCCACAGTCCGTATCAATGTATGGTCATCGGGACCCGTCACCTCTTTGAAGACGTTGAGGAATTACAAAGCCAAGTATCAAAGGAGTGAAGAGATGTACCCTTGAACCAAGGTAGATTAAATAGTCTTTGGCCCAATTTGGGACCAAGACCAATCAATTATGTTATGAGCCCATTGGCCCAGCTAAGTTTGGATTGAGGAATTATGGCTATCTTGGGCTAAGTCCAACCATGTTTGGAATATTGGCTTTCTGTTGGTCCATTGAGGGAGAGGCTTTGCCTCTAGAACTTAGTCAATTGGGCTGAAGCTAGTGTTAAACACTAAAGACCAATCAGTGTTGAACACTGAGAATGAGATTGACAAGTTAGTGTTTAACACTAAAAGATAGTTGGTGTTAAACACCAGCAACATGGCTCTCAAATTAGTGTTAAACACTAAAACATATCAGTGTTAAACATTGGCAACAGAGATCTTAAATTAGTGTTTAACACTAAGGCAGATCAGTGTTAAACACTGAAAACAGGGTTTTCCAAGTTGGTGTTCAACACTAAGAAAGTCAGTGTTAAACACTGTAAATAGAGTTTTCCAAATTAGTGTTTAAACACTAAGAGAATCAGTGTTGAACACTGGATATAGAGGCTTCAGCTTTAGTGTTAAACACTAAGGCAAGAGGGGTCACGTGGTAGCACGTGAGAGCGCCCTCAATTCATTTTATTCTGCCAAAAGTATTGAATACTTTGGAGCAGCACGTGCTGTCACGTGATGGGCATTTAAATGTTTGTCTGTTAGAGCTTCTGTCAGGGGTCACATGGGGCACGTGAGGCGTTGCCTCAAAACCCTTCTCTGTGGATCTTTTCAGGGGTCACGTGGTAGCACGTGACCCTGTTTCTTTGCCTGTTTGAAGATGTGTTTATATTTTCTTAAGAATTAAATTTTTCATGGGGTTAAACCCTAGCAATAAACTTTTAGAGGAATTAAATTCTTGTTTTCTTCTGAAGGATTATATTCTTAGATAGAGTTGAACTCTAACTTGTCTTCTGTAAAAATTGAATTCCCATACATGTAAGGAATTAGGTTCTTCTAAGGGAATTAAATTCCTGTTATTTTGACAGATTTGAGTTCTTAACTAGGATTAAACCCTGGTTCTGTTCATTTGAAGGAATTAAATTCCTATAACATAGGGTTAAACCCTAATTTTATTTTAAAGGAATTAAATTCCTATAGTTCTATGAGAATTAAATTCTCAAACTTCCATTCCCTTCCTATGCTTTGGATCTGCATGGCAGGATCTCAACCCAATGAGAATTAAATTCTCAATTCATGTGGAGATGTGCACTTTGCAAATCCTCCACTAAAGAGAGAACTAAGTTCTTCTTTTTAATATAAGAGTTAAACTCTTTTGAGAATTAAATTCTCTTTTTTAAAAGCCTTCCCTTTCTTACCTAGGGTTTTCTTTTGCAGAAGATCAAATTCTTCCAAAATCTCAAGGCTCTGTTTCTTTTTCTCTCTATGTCTCTGTATATAGATCTCTGTATCTCCTCTTGTCTCTCTTTCTGTGTATCTCTTGGCTCCTATTTATAGGAGAAGGAGCTGAATCAATTAGTTTTAGTGAATCATTCATTGAGGGATTTGATTTGTATTCGTTGGAGATTTGATTTGCATTCATCATTCATTTGGACCTTTGGATTATTAGGTGAATTTTATTCACCATTGTATTTTGAATCCAAAGATATTCTTTTGTTATTTCGGTTAGATTTTAAGGGGAAATCTTTCCAAGTTCAAGATTTTTCCATAGATAGGTGATATTTAATCACCTTTAAATCTTTAATCCAATCGGTTCCAAATAATCATTCTCCTTTGGAAAGATTTGAATGCTGTTCAGAATTTAATTCTGTTAAATAGATAGGCTTTGAAAGCCGATCACGTGTGGCTACGTGACCCCTGGTCACGTGTGGGCACGTGACCCCTTGGAACGAGCTTTCTTCTGCTTTCTGCGCTTTGTCTTCTAGCCGCTTTTCAGCCGTCACGTGCCAACACGTGACCCCTGGTCACGTGTGAGCACGTGACCCTTTTTGGAGCCTTCCCTTTGATTTAATCAAGGAGCTGAATCTGCCTTTGCCGCTGCTTTTTAATTGTCACGTGCCAACACGTGACTGCTGGTCACGTGCTAGCACGTGATGCCTCCTCCGTAAACTTTCCTGATTTTAAATCAAGAAACAAATGCCCCCACAGCGTTGTTCTCACGTGTCTGCACATGAGTGCAACGCTGTCACTCTTGTGACCGTTGGATTCCTCTAGGGCCTCGGGTAGATGAAGTGTTTCCATCACATCGTATAAATATAAGGGTCATTTCAGAGACGCCTCCACTTTGCTTATCTTCCTTCTTTGAGAACTTTTTCCTAAGAATTTAATTCTCTTTTCCAGAGCTTAGTTCTCTGTCTTGAACTTTTCAGAGTTTAACTCTGTTCAAGTGACCCTTCTTCCTCAGGTAATGGTGATCGAAGCACCTTCATTTTGACAAAACTCTCTGGATTTTAAATCCATATCAAGGGTTTCACAAAGAGCCCATTTTTCTTCAAGTTTTTTAGCCAAAATATGAAACCACTTAACCTTCAACAATAGATCTCTTAGGGTTTAGATGATCTTTAGGGAGATGATGATGGCGGTTAAAATCTATGAAATTTAATTCCATCCCAAAAAAGAGTTTCTGGGAATTTAATTCATTTTTCTTAGTAAGGAATTTAATTCCTATGAAGAACTCGGTTTCTTCACATGGAGGCTTCTTAGGGTCTCTTGGCCCGAGGTTGTCCTTCTGCAATTAATGGAACAGAAGTTTGCAATGATATCTTCTGTGGGAATTTAATTCCCTTGATCCCGTTTGATTTGTTGTAGAGTCCAAGGTAGTTTTGTCTTCTAGGGGATGTGCAGGGCCACTTGAAACCTACTTTTTATTTAATTAGGGTATCCCCTTTGTCTTATTACAACTTCTTGGTCTCATTATTAACGAGCCGTCATCTTGATTCTGTGGGGCCCATGTGTTTTGTAGCCAATGGTCCCAAAAAAAAAGTCTACCGTTGTTTTCTTCAACTAGTCTTCATGTTCATGCATGGATATATATTGCTGACTTTGCTTTTAACGGTCTTCTTTCATTCGATTTCAGGTGCGATGGCTTCTGCTCCGTATTTTCCCTTTACTCGTTCGGAGGTCGCTTTTCCTCAATCACCATCCGATGAGGAAGCGATGGCGATGATCCGGGCTCATGACCCGAACTGCACCAACTTGCTTCTATGGGGAACTTGGTACAGTCATATTATCCGGGGTCGCCGGAGTTTCCTCTGCGCAATACCAACAGAGCCTACTTTCCCATTCTTGCCGATGGACCCTCCGAGAACGGTTTTTGCTGTGGAGATGCCCAACTGGACTCTAACGGGGAGGCTCGAGCCTTCGACGACCGGTATCCCGAACCATCCGATCCCGGCTATAGATATCTTGGGGCGGCGTATTTGCCAGGGTGAGGCCCACCCGTTGGGGCAAATTTATAAGATAGGGCTCACTCCTCGACACCCTACGGGCTACCTTCTCTGGGCTCGCTACATCCTTTCTGCCCATCGTGCGCGGCTGCAGAAGGTCGGGCTTTACCAGGCAATATATGCGTCGCTTTTTCACTACCAATCTCCGCATGTCTGGTGGATTAAGGCGTTCTTGAACCAATGGAATCTTCCCACCAACACTTTCATTCTAGGAGATCGCGAGGTCTCGATCTCTCTGGCAGAATTTTATGAAATCTCGGGATTGCCGATCAGGGGTACACTGTATGAGGAGTTGCTGCCTCTCGACGAGTACGTCTTTGAGCCTGAGCCTGCACCGGTTGACGGCTTGTCTGCCGAGAACGCTGTCCGCCACAAGCGCCCCAGCTTGATCAAGGCGCTAAGTATCTTTGACCGATTGTTCACCGAATCTGAGGAGCAGGGCGTTATTTTCAAGAGCTTTATCGCTTGTTTCCTTCGCGAGGACGTCTTGTCGAAGACAGCTCCGAAGTTCGCCAACATCAAGGACCCCTTTGGGTTTAGTCCGAAGAAGCTGCCGACCACTGAATCGGATCTTCCACAGTATTACATCCCCATTATGTCGCCGATGTCTTTTGAATCCATTGCAGCTGCCGGCATGGATGAGGAAACGTTCTTCGTAGGGTTTGTCAGTGTCTGGCTCAGTTGGTTTGTTATTCCCATGTATCGCCGCTTCATGAGAGCTTCGGTTATCTACCCGGCTCATTGTATCGCTGAGGGGACACGGTTGGCCATCGGCATCCCGGCCTTGGCGCACCTTTATCATGGGTTGGGCACCGCAGCTAATACCTCTACTCCCGGCGTGGATGTAGTAAACTTTTTGCTTCATTATTTTACGTCTTGGATCGAAATACATGTCTCAGGTGCTTTCGCTATGCATCAACGGCCCGCATTCTACGACGCCTATACTTTCCCTCGGCTTATGCGATTGGTAGATGCTTCTGCCGCTGACCTGACTCAATTCGGGGCTATTCGGGCGCTGATTTCCCCTTACGCTACTGTTGGCGGGTTAGTATTTAATGACCGGGTTTTATCTTCTTCCGCGGGTTCGGCCCAACCGCTTTGGGACCGGTCACAAGATAACGTGCCCTCTTTGAAGCCCCGGGAGGCTGCGCGCTTATACGCAATCAGACCGGGTTACCTGGTATTCCGTCAAGATAGCGCGGCCCTTTTCATGCGGTACAATCCGCACCGCTTTGCCCGGCAGTTTGGCTATGATCAGGGTGTCCCGTTTGAGGCTTTCATAGTCGCGCCGGTTCCTTCGCTCAGGGCCGTTCGAGATGCCGTCCATCACATTATGAGGCTGAACACCGGCTCTCAGTTTATGATCCCTGATGGTGATTACATGCCCCGATGCGTGGGGGCGTTTACTGGATGGTATCTCCATCGGGTCAACCCGATTATTCTTGAGGAAAGAAGGGTGCTTCTTGGTCATGATGCCCCTCCTCAGGTTCCGGGAGCTAAGCTACGACCGAGGGCTCCGGTCCGCTTCCCTCTGAGGGAGATTGGCACCGCGCTCATTCCGTGGGAGTCAGGGGTATACCTTACTCCAACAGCTGGTATGCCTCTAAGTACCCGATCGCGGGGTAGACGGGCCCCAGTAGCAGCACCACCGCCTGCGGCAGCATTGCCTCCCGTGGCATCGACAATGGCGGTGTCATCCTCGGTTGTGGCACCAAGCGAGGGTAATAGGGACGATGGTGTCGAAGGCGACGTGGGTCGCCACCGCACCAAAGCTCCGCGAGGAAAGAAACGGTCGTCTTCGGCGGCCGGCTCTGGATCTAAGAGGTGGAAGAGGGTGGCCACCAACCTACTTGATTCTTTAACGGAGTCGGAGCTCCTACTTCTAGATGAGTTGCTAGCCGTGCAAGAGTCAGACGCTGGACTTCTTTTCCCGAGTTCGGCCGATGAGGAAGCCGCACAGTTGGCCGAGGCCATACGGCATTCCAAAGACGCGTCTCATAACGCCAGGGTTCCGAAGAAGCCCTATCCCGCTGTAATCTTTTACGAAGACCCCTCATGGATTCGGCGGCGGTTCATTGGCCCTTTGGAGGAATGGGGAGAAAAAACCTTGAAACAGGCCGCTTCGGAGGATGCTGCGGACGCGCTTTCCTTGTGGACCGGCGGCCATGAGTCTACCCTCGAACCCCGGCGAGCACGCCTCCTTGAGAAGGAGCATCAGCTTGAAGAATCCATACTGAAGGCTTCCCTGCGCATTGGTATGTTTTTATATTTCTTTACAGTTCTTCAGATTGCTTATGCTTGTATATATGTATCCTTATTTTGTGCAACTTGTGCAGAGTCTTCGACGATGGGGGAGGTCCCTACGGGCTTATTGAAGCTAAAGCCTATCGACATTCCCGATGAAGCATTGCTCGATGTGGAGGGGGCTGATGAGGCTGCTCTTCTTGTAATAGAACCTCCGGTGGCGGCTCTTGATTCCAGGGTACTCGCTCCTTTGGGAGAGGTTCCCTCGGTGGTCGCCGTCCCAACGACTCTACCCGAAGGCGGCCTAGAGGTTGAGATGGAGGTAGTCGGGACTACCCTCCCTTTGTTGGAGCCTGAGGTCACGACAGAGGCCGTTGAAGTTGCTATCCCCTCGGCTCAGAATGGGAGGAGTGTCGAAGGTAACCTTCCATGTTTTGAGCTAGTAATCTTTCTGTTACCTGAACTCTTTTGTCTTTTCAGAATTACGTGGACTGGCGGCCTCCATTGTTGATCTGTCTCCTCGGCAATCCTTCCAGCGTTTTTTGGAAATGGCCGCTCCGCAGGCGATATCTCCTTAATGCATCGTCCTCTCATCTGGACAAGGTGAGTGTTGTTCATCACTTTTCATAGCATCGTTGTTATTTTGCGTATTGACATTGATGTTCTCTACAGTTTTGGAGGCCGATGATGAGGTCGAGGTTCTTGAAGGGCCAGGGGCACCCTCAGCTCCTACTTGCATGACCGTAGGTAAGTGACATTCCAGTATAGCCTCACTTGTTCCTTTGCTTAAGAGTCTTACTAATATTTTTCAACTCTGAACAGCCTTGCCAGCTCCAATAGCGTTGGAATCGCGTGTCGTCATGCCGCCCGGCCCTTATGCTTTGTGAGCTTCAGAACTCTTGGCCCAATTGAGCCTTGTCTCCCTGTCGTCTTTGATCGAGGAGCTTCGTGCTGGCAGTGCAACCACAGCTGAAGCATTTGCTGCCGAGGCTAACGGTTCTCTTCCTTTTCTTGCCACCTACCATAGCGAAGAGGTGGTGCGAGTCTGGGTGGAGTTCTGTCGGCAGGTGGAGGCTTGCTTGCACGCACTTGAATGTTCCCGTCTTTCCTCGGAGGTCATGGCTGCAAAGGCGGACTTGCGGGGGCTGATAGCGCGGTGCGCGGCAAACATGACATCGTGCGAGAAGAGGCTCGGCCGTAAATTCTCGGAGAGGGAGCTGGCTTCTAAAGCGCTGAGCGAGCTTCAGGCGAGTCTTACTGCCAAGGCCAACAAAGCGTATGAACTCTGGTGGGTGCTTCAAGAGTCTATCAGGGAGGTGGTGACTCTTGATAAAGCTGCCACGTTTACTCGTGAGAGGGTCGAGGCTCATAAGGTCACCGAGAAAGAGCTTGAAGGCCGTCTCGCTTTGTATCAGGCCCAGCAGGCTCAGGCGGAGGCCCGTCTTTTGGCGATCTTAAATCATGAGGCCGTGGCCCAACAAAAGCAGGATGAGCTGACCAAGCTGCTAAATCGCCTACCGGCTTGAAACATTTGTATCTTTTTCTTCCTTTTTTGTATATACTCATAGATGAGAGTATTTTCTTTTTGTTCTTTCAGGAATTGTACTTTGTATCCATTTTGGTTTATGAATAAAAGATACATTTTTCTTCTCAATGGTGTGTCTCTTTTATTGAATGTATTCTGCGGATAGTCTATCTTGATCTCTTTGCAGGGCAGCGATGGCTTAGGATTCAGGGTTAAGATATGCTTCCTAAGACTTTTGCACTTTATGAGCCACGAGGGTCTCATAAAGAGTTTTTTTCCCCATGGGTCGAGAGGATCCCGTAGGTGTAAGTTCTTTTTAAGAATCGTGAGGGTTCTTAAGCGGGTTTTCCTTTGAGAGTCGTAAGGATCTCACAAGAGGGTTTTTCTTCCTTACAGGTCGTGAGGACCTGCAAGTGCTGGATGTGGTTACCCTTATCCATGTTACGCGGGGTCAGGGGTTGGTTTGGGATGGTTTCCAGGGTGTCGTAGTTTAAAGACATCGCGGTCAAGGTTAAGGACCTCATAGTCCGTGGATTTAAGGACTCCACAGTCCGATGTTAGTTTTAAGACGTCACGGTCAAGGTTAAGGACCTCATAGTCCGTGGATTGAAGGACTCCACAGTCCGATGTTAGTTTTAATACATTACGGTCAAGGTTAAGGACCTCATAGTCCGTGGATTTAAGGACTCCACAGTCCGATGTTAGTTTTAAGACATCACGGTCAAGGTTAAGGACCTCATAGTCCGTGGATTTAAGGGCTCCACAGTCCGATGTTAGTTTTAAGACATCACGGTCAAGGTTAAGGACCTCATAGTCCGTGGATTTAAGAACTCCACAGTCCGATGTGTGGTTGCGGGGACCCGTCACCTCTTTGAAGACATTGAGGAATTACAACGCCAGGTATCAAAGGAGTGAAGAGATGTACCCCTAAACCAAGGTAGAATCAATATAGACTCAGGGTGGTTGATCGTTAGTTTTAAGACATTACGGTCGAGGTTAAGGACATCATAGTTCGTGGATTTTAAGGACTCCACAGTCCGGTATTTGCTCTGGATGCTTCACACGGGTTCACTGCCGTACTTGGCGAGGACCAGGCTCCGCTCTGGGCGTTTTCCATGGGGTCAAAGAGTGACGTTATCCGCGTTCCACGTGACCAGGTATTTTGCACTAGATGCCTCACACGGGTTCACTGCCGTGCTCGGCGAGGACTAGGCTCCGCTCTGGATGCTTCACACGGGTTCACTGCCGTGCTCTGCGAGGACCAGGATCCGCTCTGGATGTTTTCCGCGGGTCAAAGAGTGACGTTATCCGCGTTCCACGTAACCAGGAATTTTGCACTAGATGCTTCACACGGGTTCACTGCCGTGCTCGGTGAAGACTAGGCTCCGCTCTGGGCATTTTCCGCGGGGTCAAAGAGTGACGTTATCCGCGTTCTACGTAACCAGGAATTTTGCACTAGATGCTTCACACGGGTTCACTGCCGTGCTCGGCGAGGACTAGGCTCTGCTCTGGATGTTTTCCACGGGGTCAAAGAGTGACGTTATCCGCGTTCCACGTAACCAGGAATTTTGCGCTAGATGCTTCACACGGGTTCACGGCCAAGTTCGGCGAGGACTAGGCTCCGCTCTGGATGTTTCACACGGGTTCACTGCCGTGCTCTGCGAGGACCAGGATCCGCTCTGGACGTTTTCCATGGGGTCAAAGAGTGACGTTATCCGCGTTCCACGTGACCAGGAATTTTGCTGATTGTATCCGCATTTCACGGAATGGAGGTTTGGCTGTTGGTGACATGTATATCGCCGAGCTATGGAACTAGGGGTTGCCGCTGCTCCGCTTTGTTTGAAGTTGTGTCTGTCGTTACAAGACGAGTGTTGGGACGATCTCTAGGTCGCTTGCGGCCCGTCGAGATTTAGCTTCTTTCTTTGATGAAACCTGGGGGGAAGTATGATCACTTCTTTGTTTACGCCCTTAGATTGTATACAGGGTGTGATGGAACATCGCCTGTAGGGCATAAATTAATTTTTTTATTTTGTTTCTTTTTCCGCGATGCTCTATCATTTCTGTTTTTATATCGCGGAGGTCGCGATTGCCCTATCATTTCGGCTATTTTTTGCGGTGCCCAATCATTTCGGCTATTTATTTCATTTTTACTCGCTATTTTTTATTGCGAGTTGCCCCATCATTTCGGCTATTTTGCGTTCATACATTTTTACTTGCTGCTTTTTATTGCAAGTTGCCCCATCCTTTCGGCTATTTCGTATTCACGTGCGGCCTACTGGCTTTTCGCCATAAACCTGAAATTAGATACCGATTTCGGCATCAGTACCGCTACAACTGGGATATGGCCAGGAGCGAATCATCATCTGCCTCTGTCGATGTTGAACAAAGGTGGTTCAGCAAACCAGGGTTAGGGTCCTGTCAACTAAGGCTTTTGACTTCATGAGCCGTAAGGGTCTCACAAATGTATTTCTCCCTACAAGTCGTGAGGATCTTGTAGGCGTATTTTCTCCCTAGGAATTGTGAGGATTCCTAAGTGTATGTTCCTCTGTAAGTCGTAAGGATCCTACAAGAGGGCTTTCTCCTTATAAGTCGAGAGGACTTATAAGGGTTGTTCACCATAGGGACATACCCCCAGTCACGGGTAGGACTTTGCTGGGGAAATGTTTATTCGTGCCCATGGATTGTATACAAGGGTCAGTATGAGCTGCTTGTAGGGCATTGTCGAAGGTTATGGGGGATTTTTCTTAAGCACAGGTTTAGGTCTCTGTAACTTAAGGCTTTCAAGTCTTATGAGCCGTGAGGGTCCCATAAGAGAGTTCTCCTTGCGAGTCGTGAAGATCTCGCAAGTGTATTTTCTCCTTAGGAATCGTGAGGATCCCTAAGTGTGTTGCTCCCTTGTGAGTCGTAAGGATCTCACGCGGGTGGTTTCTCCTTACAAGGTCGTGAGGACCCTGCAAGTGTCCTTTAACGAGGTTGCGCCCTTTCGGGTTTTCACAAACACTCGCCGGTAGTCCTGCTGTTTTTACTCACGGAGCCCTTTCGGGTTTTCATCCGTGCCCATTTTGCTTATGGACATACCTTTATTATTTTTTATATTTTTTTATATATTTTTTTTACGAGGTCGCTCCCTTTCGGGTTTTCACGAACACTCGCCGGTAGCCCTGCTGTTTTTACTCACGGAGCCCTTTCGGGTTTTCATCCGTGCCCTTTTTGCTTATGGACATACCGTTTTTTTTGTTTTTTTTAATTATTATTTTTATTTTTTTTATTCATCTCATCAGCCTAAGGATGCTGCGGTAGTAGTTTTAAGGACGTTTCGGTCCGTCGTTAGTTTAAGGACGTTTCGGTCCGTCGTTAAGGATGCTGGTTACTACCTAGAGTTCGGGATTATGAAGATAGCGAGCGGACATAATCGTCGTCATCTATCATTGACCTAAACCTTGACCCGTTAAGTGTAGTATTTCTTCAGGAAGCGACCGTTCACTGGCCTGAAAGGCCTTTCACCGTGCATATCCATGAGTAGATAAGCTCCACCCTGGTGGACCTTGTGTATGTGGCCTTCATAGTTTGGCTCGAATTTTCCCCGCTTGACGCGATTGGGGATCATAGGTCTTCTGACAATTAGCACAAGTTCGCCTTGGCGGAACGTCCTCGGCCTGGTCAATCTTTCGTATGAGCGCGTCATCTTTGCTTTGTAAGCCTTCAGATTTTGTTGCGCTATGAGCCGGGTCTCATCAAGGGCATCAAGCTCCTCAAGCCGAAGGTGAGCATTTTCTTCGTCCGTCAGCTCGTAATGGACCGCCACTCGCAGAGAGGGTAACTCTATTTCGAGGGGGAGTACTGCTTCTGTACCAAATACCAACGCGTACGGCGTTGTGTTCGTGGCCGTTTTGAACGTAGTCCGATATGCCCAGAGAGCCTCTTGCAGTCTCTCGTGCCAGTCCTTCTTGTTTCAGGACACCGTTTTCTTTATGATTTTCGTCAAGGTCTTGTTGAAGGCCTCGGCGAGACCGTTAGCTCGCGGATTATAAACCGAGGAATACCTCCAGTCTATATTATGCTGTTGCGCAAAGCGGTTGATCTTGTGACTTCTGTAGGCTGGCCCGTTATCAGAAATAATCCGTCACGGAGTTCCATACCGATAAATGACGTGCGTCTTGAAGAAATGAAGAACATTTTCTGCCTTCACTTCCCTTAACGGTACTGCTTCCGCCCATTTAGAGAAGTAATCAGTCGTTGCCAGGATAAAACGATGTCCCCTGGATGACGCTGGTTCGATGGGGCCGATTATGTCAGTTCCCCACATTTCGAATGGCCAGCTAGACACCGTTGGATGTAGTGGATTTGGATGTTGGTGGATAAAGTACCCATGAATCTGGCACAAGTGGCATTGCTTCGCATACTCGAGGCAGTCCTGGATCATCTGGGCCAATAATAACCCATTCGTTTGATCTTCAATTTCATCTTCGGGCCTGCTTGGTGAGAACCGCAGAGTCCGTCGTGAACTTCCTGAACCACCCTTTTCGCTTCGACAGGTCCCAGGCATCTCAACCACAAAGAATCGAACGACCTTTTATACAGAGTATCGTTGACGAAGGCGAAAGACAGAGCTCGTTTCATGAGCTGATGTCTTGAGGACGCTTCTTCGGGCATTCGGTGGGACTTAAAGTAGTCTATGAAGACCTCCCTCCAGTCCTCAGCCTTCTCACGGTCCTTTATTTGTAGGGTTGTCTGCTTAGTCACTCCCTTCTCTTCGGACATTCCGGAGATATTTCTACTGAGGCAAGCACCCGACGGCTTTGCACCACGATTTTAACGTCATCAAGGTTCTCGTCAGCCAGTTCTTTAGCGAGCTTGGCCAACGCGTCTGCTTTGCTGTTTTCCGCGCGTGGTATGCTTTCCAGAGTATAGGAGGGAATTTGGGTCAACAGTTGTTGCACCTTTTCACCATATTTCACCAACTCCGGTTTGCACGTTTGGTAGTCACCGTTTACTTGACTAACGACTAGTTGAGAATCCCCGTATATGAGGAGGTTTTCAATTCCCATGCCGATGGCGATCTCGAGGCCTGCTATCAAAGCTTCGTATTCGGCTTCATTGTTCATCCTCGGTTCTGTTAAGGAGAAAGCGAAGCGCATCATCCCTCCTTGTGGAGTTACAAAGATGAGTCCTACTCCCGATTTGATTATAGGGGTACTTTGTTTGCGCTTCTTCACGGAAGACGCTCCATCGAAATAAAGCTCCCATCGGGTATCGATCGCATCAAACGCATGTTCGTCTTGCAAATCGTAATTCAGAGGAGAACCGGCAGGTACTGGATGCTCAGCAAGGAAGTCGGCGATGGCTTGGCCTTTTACTGTCTTAAGAGGCTGATAGGTTATTGAAAACTCCATCAGGAGCAGGGCCCATTTAGCGAGTCTCCCTGTCAATATGGCCTTTGACATTAGATATTTTAGGGGGTCCACCTTTGATATAAGACGGACTTCATGTGCCAATGCATAGTGCCGGAGTTTTGTTATCGCAAAGATTAACGCCAGGCAGCGTTTTTCGATAGGGGAGTAATTGCTTTCTGCCCCCAGAAAAACTCGTCTTAAATAGTAGAGTGCTCTCTCCTTCCCTTGGTCATTTTCTTATGCCCATAATGTGCCTAAGGAATCCTCAAGGGCTGTTGTATAAAGAATAAGGGGCTTTCCCTTGACTGGAGCAGCTAACACCGGCGGGTTCTGCAGGTACTGCTTGATCTCATCTAGCGCGCTCTGGCATTTTTGGTCCCAGACGAACGGGGTTCCCTTTTTCATCAGGTGGCTGTAAGGACGACACTTGCCTGACAGGTTGGCGATAAACCGCCGGATGTACGCGAGCTTCCCTTGGAGAGACCGCAGTTGTTTGAGAGTCCTTGGCGGTGGCATTTCCATGATCGCCTTGATCTTAGATGGATCTATTTCGATACCTCGGTGTCGGATGATGAATCCCAGGAATTTACCCGAGGAGACTCCGAACGCGCATTTGAGGGAATTCATCTTCAAATTATATTGCCGAAGGCGTTGAAATATGGTCTTCAGATGCTCTAAATGCTCTTCATATGACATGCTCTTTACTACGAGGTCGTCGATATAGCACTCGACGATTTCATGTATGAGATCATCAAAAATCTTTGTCATGGCCCTCTGATAGGTGGCACCGGCATTCTTTAATCCGAAGGGCATAACTTTGTAGCAGAATATACCCAAAGGGGTCCGGAAAGCGGTGTGCTTCTGGTCGTCGGGATGCATCTTTATCTGATTGTACCCTGATGAACCGTCCATGAAGGAGAAAACTTCGTGAGTGGACGTATTATCTATCATCAGCTCGGTGACCGGCAATGGGAAATCGTCCTTCGGGCAAGCTTTATTGAGATCCCGGAAATCCACACATATGCGCACTGTCCTATTTTTCTTCATTACTGGGACGATGTTGGCGATCCAGTTAGGATATTGGACTTCTTGGATAAATCCAGAATCGATCAGCTTCTTGACTTCGGCGTTGATGCTCATCTCAAGCTCGAGCCGCATCCTTCTCGGCGCCTGCTTGACTGGCTTGACATCCGGGGATATCGCTAATTTATGCACGGCAATCTCTGAATCTAATCCCGGCATCTCGGAATAGTTCCACGCGAAGCAATCTCTATGCTGTAGAAGCACGTTCTTTAACGCAGCCACCCTTTCTTCAGATAGCAGCTCGCTGACGAATGTCGGTCGCGGATTGTCTGCCGATCCCAACTCAATCCTCTTGAGGTTATCTGTAGTAGTATGTATGCCATCTTCCAGTTCTTTCGGTGCTGGTGGAAATTCTGAGATTACCTCATTGTCGTTGTTTTCAAAGCACCAAGGGAGCTCATCTATGTCCTCGGGCTCTTCTTTTAATATTGTAATCATGTGACAGGTGCAAATCTGCTTCCAAGATCGACGTGGATCTGGTTCTGCTCTTGCGGTTGTGGGTTCGTGCTTTTGTGGCGGCGTTACCCTCCAGCTGCTGGATAAAGCAAATCTACCTTGCTGGTACTGGTCTTTGACCCAGTTCTTGAAGGTGAAGCAGTCTTCGATAGGGTGTCCTATGGCTCGGTGATAAGAGCAGTAGTCCGGATGAGAAACTTTGTTAGCTTGCTCAGGGTGCTTAGACTCCGGAAGTGCGATCATTTGATGTTTTATAGCGAGCTCGAGTAACTTCTTCGTTTTGTCTCGGGGGAAGGAATACACTTGACTCATCTTCTTTATGAGGGACAAATCCGGGCCGCACAATACCCGATCACATGACTTTCTAATCCTGCGTCATTGTTAGCGACTCCTCTTTCCGCTTCTTGACTTACTTCTTCCTCTGCGTCGGGCTTTTTGTACAACGGGTTGACAGGGAGGAGCATCTTCGTCTTTTGCAGCCTGTTGAAACAGACGTTGCGTTCTGGCCTTCTCGTAGATGGTCATCTCGCGATTATGGTCTTCCTGAGCTTTTTGATCCGCTTTCTTGATAAGCTTGTCCATTCGTTCTTCAAATGGTGGACTCGGCACTTCGCTTGCGGGATCTGGTTTTGATGAGGGGTTGGCATTGCGGGACAGGGCATTTTCCTCCTCATCGAAGTTATATACGGCGTAGCTACCGTGGACTCGCTCCCGTTTCTCGGATCTCACATATCCAAGCCCAAGTGTTTCCATTCTCCCGTTGGGCAATTTGCGCTGAGTCCCAGGGACCTCCCAAATCTTGTTGTAGAACCGAGCTTGTCGAACAGTCTGTTTTAAGGGTACTCCTTGGGGCTTCAATAGCCTCTTTAGTCCATTTGTGTAATATCTGGGCAAACGGATGGGCTAGAGCCTGTCGAGTGTAGCATCCGCGCCATGCCATATCTCTTTCTCCACTCTCGTTTTTGTGGATTGGTAGAATAGGATCACCTTTTCACCCTTTCGCCTGGGAGGGACGTAAAACGTCTGCAGGTCCTGCACATTGTAAGCTTGAAGTGCGTCGAGATCCTTGTAGTGTTTCCGCGGCACCATGGTGATTTTCAAACTCTGATCATCCTAGGGGATGCTTGTATTGACGGCCGACTGGAGAACACGGCATTAACCTCATCTTCCGAGTCACTTCCGAAGATCAACATAGGGGCGAACGGTCCCAGGTTGTTGCATTGAGATGGCCCAGTGTAAACTATCTCTTCTTCTTCTTCGGTATCGCTCCCGAAAACAGGGATGGTGGCGGCGGCTTTGTTCTCCGGCTTGCGACACTTTTCTGTATCCTCGAAGTCTGGCAAAAAGTACTTTGCATCTTCGTACTTGCGGACTTCGTTCACGGAGAATGGATTCAGCTCACCTGTTACGGTATACTCGAAACCATCCTTAAAGTACTTCATACACTGATGCTGTGTAGAAGGGATGATGTTGTACTCGTGTAACCAAGGACGACCGAGCAAGGCGTTGTAGCAGGTCTTGGTGTCAATGACGTGAAACTTGATGTCCGTGACGAGCAGTCCGAAGCATAATGTTAGTATTACAGATCCGAGAGTCCGTGATGACTGAGAGTCAAAACCGGAGATGGTAATTTTGTCACGAGCGAGGTGCTGTACGCTCATGCAGATTTCCTTCAACACCCGAACATTAAGAAGATTGACGGAGGATCCATTATCCACCAGGATCTTGCCTATCTTGATATCATGGCAGTATCCAGAGACATATAGGGGACGGTTGTGGTCGCACGTCCCGAGGAGAAGGTCTTCGTCACCGAAAGTGATGTCGGCCGTGTGCACTTCTTCCAGTTCATTCTTCATCCTTTCTGCGGCGAGGAAGGCTTGGAATTGCTCGGGGTTCTTGTAACGCCTTGATTAATGAATCTCGCGCTTCTTTTGATAATAGGAGGGCATCGAGAATACTGAGCTGAGAGGGTAGCTTCCTTAGGTGCGCTAGGATGTTGTAGTCCACCTTACCCTTCCTGGGAGGGTCCTTGGCAGTTAGCTCTTTCATGACTTGGTCATCTAAGACGATATCCCTAGTGACCTTTTCCTTTCCCTTATCTTTCTATTTGCGGGCCCGAGATTCTTTTCCGGGAGCGTGCGGTTGCGCAGCTGAATGTTTTCACAGGCCTCCGATTCTTCTTCTTTTCCTAAAACGGACTCTTTAAAGAGAGGGCCCAAAGCCATTTCCTCATCAGAGTCGCTCCCAAAGGTGAGAACTTGTGATCCTCCGACGTCGACCATGTAACAGCTGCCGGTAGTTCTTTTGTGCCTGTCGGTTGTGCTTCTTTGCTCCCGACGAGTTCTGCGTTTCATGCGCTTAAAATATTGCCGGTGAGTGACATATCCCTGCCACCATATCCTAAAAGCGTCGCACTCCTCCGTAGGGTGTGAAATTTTCCGGTGATATGAGCAATAATTAGGGTGCCTCTCCGCCCCATCGAACGCGTTCTCTTCCGAGGGTGGTAGCTTCATCCCCATTGACATGGCTTTGGCAAACCTTTTTCTCGTCTTGAATATGTTTTTATCCGCATCGGATGTCTTTTGATCTGGCGGGAGTGCTTCGACTTTTTCGTTTAGTCGCTTACGTTTGGCTCCTTCTGATGCAGCCATCTTACGCTCCTGATCGGCTTTACTCTTCAGACGAATCTCGTCTAGAAAGGCGTCGATCATTTCATCTGTTAGCCATACAAGTTCTGGCTCAGGCTGTGCCCCCAGTTTCTCAGTGCCAGGAGTTTTCTCATCTTCCGAGTGGGAAATCACATGACAACTCGCCACATATCCCTCGGATTCATCCGATGAGCTCTCTCCATCATCTTCCTCCTAAAAGACGTGGTTGAGGAACTCTTGTAGCGTGATGGGAGTCCGTGCTTTTTGATTGTACTCCTCCAGCGCGTCAATCTGTTTCTGTAAATCCGTGCGCTTGTCTCCAGGCTTCACGGGCTTCTTAGATTTCTTCTTCTTTTTCTTCGAAGATTTTGACGGTTGGGCGTGAGTACTTGGGCCATCACCACTGCTCTTTGTAGTTGGGCGCGGCTTCAGCATTCGTTCAATGATGTGGGGTTCCAGCGGGTCCTTCCATTCGACCGCCGGGCACGCATGAAGGTCCCTCAGCATTCTTTTGGTTTTAGTTGACAGCACGACCTCCCATGGAGCTTCTTCAATAAAGGAATAGGTTGCCCCCGGTGTATCTGCTTTCTTAGAAGTATGCGGCTGTGGCGGGTTCACCTTCCACTTTTTGGATAGTGCAAACTTCCCCTGGAGGTATTGATCTTCAATCCATCCTTTAAAACCGAAGCAATCCTCAATCGGATGGCTTATCGTTTGATGGTATGGGCAATAATTGGGGTTATTCATCTTAGTGGGTTGTGGCGGTCGTCTTGGATTTGGCAAGTTTATAAGTCTGTTGCGTACTGCCAGCTCGAATAACCGTTTCGTCTTGTCCCGTGGGAACGAGTAGGGGCGCTTCATCTTCTCATTATAATACTGCCGTCTTTCTTCCAATTGATCCGCCAGCTTTGAGGCACTGGGTTGCTGCTGAGCATTCGTGACGAAGGTTGCTTTCCCTTTACCTTTGTCACTCCGAGGTTCTGGCTTCGGGGGAGGCGGTCTGTGACCCATCTGGTCCATCTGGGCCAACTTGTCGATCAGAGCCTGAAACGTGGTTGGTTTAAAGAACATCATGAACTGTGAGATGGTTGCATGAGGATCTAGTGTACCCACGAACATGCCCACCGCGGGCGCTTCCTCAATGCGTTGCTCGCATTTTGACCACAAATTTCACCAGCGTATAGCATACTGGACCCACGTTTCGCCTGGTTTCACCCTGGCATTAATCAATGCTGTTATTGGAGTGCGTTCGCTGGCGCTTACGAATCGCTGAGTGAATAGCAACTCCATTTCAGCGAACGTCTTGATAGAATCGTTCGGGAGTTCCGAATACCATTCGAACGCTGTTTCTGATAAGCTGCCCACGAACTGGAGAAGCAACAGTTTATCGTCACCGCCGGTGTTACCGCAAAGGGCCCTGAACTGGGCAACATGTTTGTGGGGATTGCCGGTCCCCTTATACACATGGAATTTCGGTATTGTATAACCCGGCGGATATTTGATTTGGTCGTACCAGCTCGGATACGGTCGCCCCATTTTTACGACTTGACCAGCTGCCTCAGTCGCATGATGAACCCGGATCTGCTGGGTTATATAGTCGTTCAAGTCAGCCTTAGAGATTGTCTCCTCCTTGGCTGTTGAGAGAGCCGGTGGTGGATTTGATGTTTCCCCTCTATCATCTTCGAGGATGGTCGGGGGATCTTCAGCAGGAGGCTCTTGCTGGATCATCATACCCACCATGTCCTGAAACAGAAAGGCCATTCGTTGTATATTGGCTTCTTGTTCAGCAGCCTCTTTATCCTTCTTCTCCAGTATCCTACGAAGAAACTCAGCGTCAGTTTCCTGTTCCTGGCGTTGATCAGATGATGCTTCGGGGTTTTCTTTCGGCCCAGTGAGTGCCGCCATCGCGTTCATCATTTCCTGGAGCTTATGTTGTTGCTCCTGAGCTTTGGTCACTGACCGTGTGAGCGGTCTATGCCCTATAGACGCACGGCTATCTTCTTTTCCCAGCGCCATGTATACTGTATGCACCATCATGCCCCCAGACTCAGGGAGTTTTAGCTTATTGTCCTTGATATTTGCTGCGGGAGCGGGGACTTCCTCCGGTCTTCCTCTCCTGTAGGCCGTTGAAGTTGAGGGGGCCGTTGCTTTGAGCACCCAATTGGTCGTCACCTTTCGTTGCTTGATCGGGGAATTTTCTTCTGGCCGACCTTTCGACTTCTTGTGTTGGCGAGAGTAATTAAGATCAATCGCAGATTCTCGAACTTGTCGCCATGTCTTGTAGATCCTGGAGGACAGCGATTGAAGGGACTGCTCCGGCTTTTCTGCTTCCACGGCAGTTTCTACCGGTGGAAGAGATCTTTTGAGCGCTGCAATTGGCGAGTTTCTGCGTACCCTGTTCAGCGGCTCAAAGCGGTTCCCAGTTGGGATAGCAGCATTAACTTCCACCGTTGGAGCTGGTGGAGTTAGCCCAGTGGGGGAGTTGCCCCCAGCTTTTCTTATCCGGCGCCAGTGGCGACGTCGGGCGTGACGGGTTGTTGGGACTGGCTCAGCGATGGCTGCGTCTTGCCCCCTGTTCTGGGGAAGGGCTGCTGCCGGTGTCAGCCTCTTGAAGACTGACGTTCGTTGAGAAGCTATAGTTTTCTGAGCGGGAGTGGTGACTAGGTAGTCAGTCTCGCGAAAACCGACCCTCTGGGAGGAGAAGCCGTCTTGACGACTTCAGGAGTAGCTGTCTTCTTTGCGATGGCCTTCTCAGGTATCATGGGCTTTTTGGCGGGCCCTTTGGAGTTCAGGCTTAGTCTGGTGAAGACTGAAGAATTGGACGACCCATTGAGAGGGGTCGTGGGAGTAGCAAGTCGATCGAAGACCGACTTCTTCGAAGCTTCCGGTACGGGCATTGGGATATCAATGTTCACCGGCGGGTGATTGTCACGCTCTAACTGTGTCGTGTTTAAAAAGAATTCTGAAATTACCGCAATCAAAACGGTGTCGCTTGTAGCGAGCCGCGATGAATACGGGTCGTCCGCAGGGAGATGGTAAGTTTCTTATTGCTTGTTTTAACGAGTTAATTCCGTGTTTTGATTTGTTGGTTAACTAATTGTCGTAACAAAGATATGAATAAAAAGGGCTTGTTAAGGGTAGTAATAAGTTAGATTGTATGAAGGTGATGTTTGCCAATTCCTTATAGCCCCGACTTGGTATTGATACTAAAGCAATAGGTAACAACGCGGATTAGGGAACTTGAAATACGGTATTTGCGGTATTTCGCTAAATCCGTTTTCCTTGTCCCTTGTCCTTCCGTTGTTATCTCTTGATTTTAGCCTTCGGCAAACCACGGGCAATCCGGTCATGATTAGGAATCATCATTATCGGGGTAGGATAGGATGCCTAGTGAGCGGAGTTGCGGGTGATTTGCACGAAGTTTCAATAGGCAAGTTTTAGGTTTTAAAGTTTGGACAAAGAAAATCTTCGAATACGATCTAACATATTACACCCTTAACAAGTGAAAAGATTACTCACACATATTTACAAATTAACAAGAAAGAAAAGAGAAGATACATAAAAACATGCAATGAAATAAAGAGGAAAAGAGAACCGATGAGTTCAAGCGTTTTATCTCCCAGTGTTCAATCCCCGGCAACGTGTGAGATCCAAATACCAAGCTTTAAGGTTGCAAGCTCACTTAAGAGGTTGCAAGATCAAAGCAAGGCATGAATTTCACAATTGAAATCATGTAAAGTGGAACAAGACATGTAATAAAAATACGAACTTTTATTGAAGAACAAACTTGTTACAAGAGATCTTGAAATCAAGAACCTAAGCCTTAAGCTTGCAAGTTCTAAATGAGAAGTTGCAAGGTCAAGACAAAGGGGCAAGAGCTCAAGAACGAAAAGAAAAATTACAAGAATTCTAAGATAGAACTAAAGAAAAAGCTACCCTTTCCTCTTCCCTCTGGTCTCTATTTATAGGCTCAGAAAGAAATATTCATATCTGCCCCATTATGGCTCATGCTGATTTGTTTGATTGCCTTTGATTTGAACACATGCTTTTTAGTCTTGAATGCATATAATATCATATGCATATAAAATCATATTCTTGATTTCATATAAAATCATATCCTTGATGATTGCATATAAAATCATATCCTTGATTCCATATAGAATCATATCCTTGATGATTGCATATAAAATCATATCCTTGATTGCATATAAAATCATATCCTTGATTGCATATAAAATCATATCCACATGTGCTTAAAAGTCTTGTGTACACACTTGTTGTGTTGGACCATTTAGAAAAAAATGTGTACACAACTTGTTGCATAAAGGAACTCCTGAAGTATCGGTCGGTTAGCGTTTCTGGTCGCAGTGTCTTCCCTCAAGTGATATATCCGCGCTGTTGGATGCATTTCCAGTATTTTGTCATGGATACCTGTAATCTGTAATACTGAGCAGACACTGGTCAATAATACCGATAAATACAACAATTAGATAATGAATGAACGGTATTAGAATGCAATTTTCTGATATGAACAAATACCCCCAAACTTATCTATTGCTCGTCCCGAGCAAAACCAATTTATTCACAAAAAATTTCCTAACCTCACTTTCGCAGGGAACGCGATTGCACTGAGCAAGTGCAACAAGCCGTTAAACCTCTAGGTGTCCCTAGTAGGAGGAGTGTTGTCTCCTGAGGGTTTTCAGCGGATACTACCCACAAAATCCGGTCAAGCTAGTTTTGTAAAATAACTAAGATTCAAACCCTAAAGTTTTGTTTCAGAAAATAACAATTCTATTATCCTAGGTCTAGACTATCGACCCTTTATTTTTCACACCTCGCTTCTTGTTTAACTACAGCTTTTATATGTCTTCACGTGCAGTGCAAATAGTGTCGTTAAGTTCCCGAAAGGTCGAATAAAGTCATCATATCACACAATTAAGCCCGGATACAAATTTTAAAAGGATCACATAAGTTTTATAAAGAGTTAAGCAATTTTTTTCAAGCTTCGTTTTCCAGTAAAAAGTTTTAACTTCAGAATTTCTATCTTCCTTAACAGGAAACTAGGTCTTATTTTTCACTCCACCCTTTCCTTGTTTTCATTTCATACACACCTCTGTGAATCGTGCAATAGTCTTTATCATAGAATAAAACCTTCATATCTCCGCTAAATTTTTTTTAAAAAGCCTGTCTTTTATCAAGATTATTCTCACACAAAGAACCGTTAGGAATTTTAACTCGGAGAGAACACTTGCTTGACTTTGTTTTAATCTGGACTTTCTAGGCTTCTTAGCGAGCTTTGGGCCAATGCACCCACACCAGTTGGTTTTAGGGCATTAGGTGTAGAAACACCCCGGCGGACTTAATTACTCAAGTTACCCAGGTCCAAAAACAAAAGACAGTTTGGCGTGAAAATCAGATGATTTAATACGAACGGAGATATAATCGGCAGTTCAATTATTTTTTTGGATAAAAGACGTGTTTAGTGGGTTTGGTGTGTAATCATTCCAATCAAGTTTCAGATGGGTTATTTTTCAGACTTAGTTCCAATTACGGCATCAATAACATTCCTTCATATTCGCTTTACTTCATAAACTATTCTTGACACTACTTATTTCAGAACAAACCTATTTGATCCTCAGAAAATCATTGATCCATTTAAAAGTTTTTCGACATAAAAGACTTATCATCTAATTCCCAAAAACTCACGACACGTGTAGTGTGATGTAAAGACGTATATCAGCTATAGTTAACTTCAAAGGAGAGTTATTTTTCAGGTTTTCAAAATCTAAACATAAGATTTAGTTATTCTTATTTTATCAAACAAAACCGTCGAAATGTTGAATCAGAGTCCTCCCACTAGCTAACTTGACAGAAAAGTTTTTATGTTTTTAGAAAATTTTCAGATTTTTATGGATTTTATGGATTTTAATATGCAGATGCAAAATATACATATGAATACGAAGGTAAGAAATGCGTACCGAGCGTACCCCCAAACTTAAACTGAACAGTGTCCTCACTGTCATTGCATGAAGAGATCATTTGAAGGGTCAAAAATTGTCGGTTAGCGATACACAATTTTTATTTGTTTTTGTTTGTAAAGAAAAGAAAAAGAAAAAGAATGGAAAAGAATA
Organism: Agapanthus africanus; assembly: GCA_030015575.1. Lineage (NCBI taxonomy): Eukaryota > Viridiplantae > Streptophyta > Magnoliopsida > Asparagales > Amaryllidaceae > Agapanthus > Agapanthus africanus. The sequence continues at coordinate 243,810,299 of JASDDO010000019.1, forward strand.
TTCACAAATATATACAAAAGGCTTTATACATACCCCCAAACTTATTTGGAACAGTGTCCACTGTTCTTGGCTGGATAACCGAAGTTTGGAGGTGGGCAGAGAAAGATCAGGCAGGGTAAACCGGCTCCTGTAAGAATAGGAGCTCCTCTGTTGGTTCGGCGCTAAGGTACGGTTTTAGTCGGTGTCCGTTCACTTTGAAAAATGAACCGTCCTTTGGATTTTCCAAATCCACAGCGCCCTGCGGATACACATTCCGCACAAAATACGGCCCTTTCCAGCGAGATCGGAGCTTTCCTGGATGGAAATGAAGTCTGGTGTCGTAAAGCAGTACCTGCTGACCAGGTACGAAGGTTTTGCGCAAAAGGTGTTTATCGTGAAACACCTTCGTTCTATTCTTAACGACAACCGCGTTATCGTAAGCCTCATCCCTAAGCTCGCTCAGTTCGTTCAGTTGCAGCTTCCGATGGCTGCCCGCATCTTCGAGAGATAGATTCAGCTCTTTTATCGCCCAAAATGCGCGATGCTCTATTTCGACAGGGAGGTGGCAAGCTTTTCCGTATACAAGCCGATAGGGAGACATGCCAAGGTCGGTCTTATAAGCAGTGCGAAAAGCCCAAAGGGCATCAGTTAGTTTCAGCGACCAATCCTTACGGTTCTTGGAAACCGTCTTCTCCAGTATCTGCTTGATCTGCCGATTTGAGACTTCGGCTTGACCACAGGTTTGGGGGTGATAGGGCGTGGATAGCTTATGATTAATGGAATACTTCCGCATTAAGGCCTCGAAAGTCTTATTGCAGAAATGACTTCCATTGTCGCTAATGATCGCTCGGGGGTGCCCAAAACGGGAGAAAATGTTTTCTTTAAGGAACCTAACGACAACCTTGTTGTCGTTAGTCCGGCTCGGCACAGCCTCGACCCACTTAGAGACGTAATCAACAGCTAGAAGGATGTACAAGTTCCCGAAAGAGCTGGGAAACGGCCCCATGAAATCTATCCCCCACACGTCGAAAATCTCCACAACCAAGATTGGTTGGAGCGGCATCTCGTTTCTCCGGGATATCCGGCCCATATGTTGGCACCGAGAGCAAGTCTTGCAATAGTCATGAGCGTCTTTGAAGAGTTGTGGCCAGTAGAAACCACATTGCAAGATCTTCTCAGCTGTCTTTCTGGGGCCAAAATGCCCGCCACACGCTTGATCGTGGCAAAATGACAGCACACTCTTGAATTCCTCATCAGGGACACACCTACGAATAATCTGGTCAGGACAGTACTTGAACAGATAGGGTTCGTCCCAGTAAAAATGTTTTACTTGGGATAAAAAGCGAAGTCTGTCCTGACTTGACCATTCGGTTGGTAGTAACCCTGTGGCCAAATAGTTCACAATATCTGCGAACCAAGGTTCGCGAGATATTGTCAAGAGTTGTTCATCCGGGAAAACATCATTGATCGGGATTTGAAGCGACGGCGAAGAAGGAAGTCGTGAGAGATGGTCGGCAACGACGTTTTCGCATCCTTGTTTGTCCTTAATGACAAGGTCAAACTCTTGAAGCAAGAGGATCCAACATATAAGCCGAGATTTGGCATCTTTCTTCGCAAAAAGATGGCGCAGAGCAGAATGATCAGTGTAAACAATGACTGGAGAGCCGATGAGGTAGGGCCTGAACTTCTCTAAAGAAAATACAACAGCCAAGAATTCCTTCTCAGTTGTTGTATAATTGAGTTGGGCGTCGTTCAGGGTTCGGCTAGCGTAATAGATTACGTGCGGCATCTTGTTGATGTGTTGTCCAAGGACAGCACCGATGGCAGAGTCGGATGCATCGCACATAATCTCGAATGGGTGCGTCCAGTCAGGGGAAGAGAGAACGGGAGCAGAAGTGAGTGAGTGTTTCAATGATTCAAAAGCAGCCACACAGCTCGGGCTGAAGTCGAATGGCGTGTCCTTGGCCAGTAGAAGAGTCAAGGGCCTAGCAATCTTGCTAAAGTCCTTGATAAACCGTCTATAGAAACCGGCGTGGCCAAGGAAGGCTCGGATATCTCGGACGCATCGGGGAGGAGGAAGATTGGAAATGACCTCAATCTTTGCTTTGTCTACCTCAATGCCTTTCTGCGAGATGATATGTCCTAAGACAATACCTTCACGCACCATGAAGTGGCATTTCTCCCAGTTCAAAGTGAGATTCTTGTCCTTACATCTGGTAAGGACAGCGTCGAGATGCAGCAGACACTCGTCAAAGGAATCGCCAAAGATGGAGAAGTCGTCCATGAAGATCTCCAAGAATTTCTCCACCATGTCTGAGAATATTCCCATCATACACCGCTGGAAGGTAGCGGGCGCATTGCATAACCCAAAGGGCATGCGACGATATGCAAACGTGCCAAAAGGACAAGTGAAAGTAGTCTTGTCCTGGTCTTTTTCGGCGATGGGAATTTGATTATAGCCAGAGTAGCCATCAAGAAAGCAATAGTACTCATGTCCGGCCAATCGTTCGAGCATCTGGTCAATAAAAGGTAGCGGAAAGTGGTCTTTCCGCGTTGCGGCGTTGAGTTTTCGGTAATCAATGCATACTCGCCACCCAGTTTGGGTGCGAGTAGGGATTAACTCGTTCGCCTCGTTGGTTATGACCGTGATGCCCCACTTCTTGGGGACAACATGAATGGGGCTAACCCACTGGCTATCGGAGATAGGGTAAATGATACCACTATCCAGACATTTGACGATCTCCTTCTTCACAGCCTCCTTCATGACTGGATTGAGACGTCTTTGTGGATCCCGGGCTGGTTTGGCATCATCCATCAGATGAATATGATGCTCAACGATCAGGGGACTAATCCCCTTGATGTCCGCCATGGACCAGCCAAAAGCTTGCCTATTGCCGTGTAAGACCGAAAGAAGGGCTTTCTCTTGCTCGGGAGCAAGAGAAGCCGAAATGATAACCGGGAGGGTCTCGTTCTCACCTAAGTAAGCGTACTTAAGGTAAGACGGCAAAGGCTTGAGTTCGAGAATTGGAGGTGAAATGATTGAAGGCTGGATTGGAGAAAAGGTCTCGAACTCAAAGGATTCCATCAAAGGTTCAAAACGAACGTAAGCTACCGAGTTGGATGGTTTAGGTAACTCATCCGGAAAGTCAAAAGATTCAAACTCGGGTTGTGAGCGGCTAAGATCGTGTGAGAACGTAAAACACTCGTAGTCGGAGTCGGGCGCGGAAGCAGCAGCAGGTTCGAAGAGAAACGCACTAGTGGCGTCAAGGTTATCGCGTTCAAACAGAAACTCCTCGAATTCACACTCTTCCGGGGTGATCTCCTGGATCGAGCAGACGTCCAGTATATGAGCATTAGGTTCGGCGGGCTGATTCCCCAACCTAAAAATGTTGAGTTCAATCGTCATATTTCCAAAAGAGAGGTTCATCGAACCATTGCGACAATTGATCACAGCATTTGAGGTTGCGAGAAATGGGCGACCGAGTATCACTGGAATTTGATTCCGGGGGTTAGCTACAGGCTGTGTATCTAATACAATGAAGTCAACGGGGAATATGAAGTCCCCGACTCTTATCAACACATCCTCTAGCTCACCCCTAGGATGGGTGATCGATCGGTCGGCCATTTGGAGAGTGCAGTGCGTGGGTTTCAGCTCTCCGACGCCTAATTGCTCGTATACTGAATACGGAAGCAAGTTAACACTGGCACCAAGATCTAATAGTGCGCGGTTGATGTTCTTATCCCCAATGGTAATTGAAATCGTAGGACAGCCAGGGTCCTTCCGTTTTTGTGGTAAAGATTGGGTAAGGGCATCACTCACAGCACTAGCCAAGAAAACTTTCTTGGGTACCTGAGATTTCCTCTTTTTCGTGCACAAGTCCTTTAAGATTTTCGCGTAAGACGGGACTTGTTGGACAGCATCTAAAAGAGGAATGTTAATGTTAACTTGCTTAAATAACTCCAGAATCTTCTCCATTCGAGGATTTTGTTTATTAGATCTCAACCGGTTTGGAAATGGAACATTTTGAAAATTGGTTGAGTCTAATGCTGGAGGAGGAGATTATGGAGTTGGACCGGATCCCAGAATAGGTGTTTTCGTGGAGTGAGAAGTGGGTCCGTTCATAGAAGAAGAGGAAGGAGAGCCTTGTGAAGAACGGAGAATAGGCTCAGAAGATGAAGAAGAAGAAGGAGAAGAAGAAGAAGCGGCCGGGGTGTCATCGTTGATCCGTGTGCCAATGTTGTTTTGCAGCATCCTCCCCGATCTCAGTGTAGTCACGGCACTCACATTATGGTTTTGTTGTTCAAGAGCAACATGTGCATTATGTGGGTGACCGGGATTTGGAAGTGGCTGGGACGGGAGCTTCCCCTTCTCTCGCTCGCTTAAGGCCGCGTTCAGCTGTGCAATCTGGGCCTCGATGGTCTTGATGCTTTTCCCGTGTGCGGCAGTGTGTTGCACTAAAGATTGAATCGAAGACTGGATGTTGGCGGTGGATTGAGTCGATTGTTTAACAAACGCCTCCAGACTTCGCTCGAGCGAGGAAACCTTATCGTTGTTTGACGGAACAAAGTTGTTTGGTGGAAAAGAGTTGTTGGGTGCAAAGTTGTTCGTCTGGTTTTGGAAAGGCTGGGGTTGGAAGGGCTGCTGATATTGATGTTGAGTTTGTTGTTGAGCTTTTTGTTGCGGTGGAGGGGGCCTTTGGAAGTGGTTGCCTTGGAATTGATTCTGATTCTGATTCCAGGCGAAATTGGGGTGGTTCCTCCAACCGGGATTGTACGTGGAAGAGTACGGATCATTCCTTGGTCTTTGCTGAAATGCAGCATTAACCTGATCCTGTCCTTGAGATGGAGAATTGTAAGGACACTCTTCGGTTAAATGAGAGGGATCGGAACAACAAGCGCAGATGGTACGAAGTGGAAGAACAGGGCTAGGAGCAGGAGAAGAAAATTTGCTCTCTATCGCTTCAAGCTTTCTAGTTATTGCAGCCATTTCAGCTTTCATTGCAATAGAGACGTCAAGTTGATGAATTCCTACCCTAGACTGACCAGTAGAAGTGGAGGTAGAAGAAGAAGAAGTCGTCGGTCTCGTGCTCTCCCACTGTAGCGTTTGCTCCGCAAGGTCGTCAAAGAATTGCCATGCTTCCTCATCAGATTTGGATAGGAAGTGGCCCTGACAGATGGTTTCCAACAACTGCTTCGTTGCTGGGTTCAGGCCCTCGTATAAGGTTTGGCAAAGTTGCCATTTCTCTATACCGTGGTGAGGACACTGAACAAGAAGGTCTTTGTACCGGTCAAAGCACTTCCAGGAGGGTTCAGAAGGAAGCTGGGAGAATTGATTGATTTCATTGCGAATCCTTGCAGTTTTGTGATTTGGATAAAACTTTTTGAGAAACGCTTTAACAAACTCATCCCAACTGGTTATGGAATGGGAAGCGGTGCTATACAGCCATTTTTCAGCGAGATCGCATAGAGTGAACAGAATGACCCGTAGACGTATAGCATCGTCCGACAGCTGGGTGGTTTTCATCATGGCATAGACGTTTTGAAATTTGTTGATGAAGATATAGGCATCTTCAGATTCAAGCCCATGAAAACGTGGAAGCATGTTGATGAAATGGGGCTTAATTTCAAAGTTGTCCCCATTGGCCGGAGGAAGAGAAAGGCAGGTGGGAAGTGCAGAACGGGTGGGGTAGAAACGATCCTGGAGCGCGATTCGCTGCGGCGCTACAACAGGCGGAGGTGGTGGGATATTGGTCTCCGTAGGAGGTGGAGCCAATCCAGGGGTGGTCAAAGAGATGTTCGGATTGAATCCCGACATCGCGGAAGAAGAGGTTGGTGAAAGCGAAGGTGAAGGTGAAGAAGTATGAACAGAATTCCGGTCAACGTCGGAGTTGGCCGGCAAAGGTAGGGGTGAAAGAGGAGTGGAAGGAGTATCGACTTCGGAGTCGATCGTGTAGTCGGTAGCGACTAACGTAACGCGGACTAGACGGGCGCTAGTGTCCCGAGTCCAAGCGGACATACACTAAACGAGTTTAGTATAGTCAAAGCGGAGAAGGTGAGGGTAAGAAAACGTCAATGGAGAAAGGCGATGGGTGATGGGTGAAAAATGGATTTGGCGACAAAGGGCAAGTTTTTTTTATAAAAGTTTTTGATTTTTCCTTTTTTTTTTTAGAAGGAGATTTACAGAAATATGTACGGATATACGGCTTAAGCAATCACAAACAAGATATGCACAATCACACCTAGATCTAGGGTAACCTAGGTCTACTAGACCTGCTCCTGAACTTGATTGTCGAAGTTAAACAGTGTCGAGAAACGGGCTTAAAAATACACTGATCACAAGGCCAGGTAAGTGCAGAGATAAGGGGAGGTTGTCCAACGCTTTCGCGAAGTTCCTTAATTAAGTAACCCTTTCTCTTTTGGCGGTTGCGCCTTTAACACTTTCCTAGACACCCCGTAAACAATATACCGTTAAGCGAGGTTCTAAACACGGTTTATCTTCTCCTAATGAGCGCGAAGTCCTTAGGGCTGAAGTCTAGTATTTTTTAATTTACAATGGACAATGCATATGCTTTAGTGATTTTTGGGGTCCTGGGAAGGGTGATGAAATCCCCACCCAATCTGGATTGGTGTTAGAGCCCCTTAAGTCCGTATTAAATGATGCAATGCGCAAAATTCAACCAAGTTTTGTTTTCAAGCAATCAGTTATCGTTTTTTACTTTTAATGCGGCGCTGCAACAAATACGGTTAGTTTTTTTTTTGGCTTTTTGCGGCGATTTTTGCTAAGAATCCTGCAAAGACAAGAATATTGGAGCGTCGGGTTTGAGAGGGGAAGTTTAGAAAAATACGTACCAAAAAGCACGAGTTTCAGAAACTCGTGTTGATATTGCCTCCGAGTGGTCGAATGGTTCGCTTGCGCGGGTCTAACTACCCGGATCTTTGGCACTGAGTGTTCACCCTCCTTTGCACTTGAAAATGCCCCTTTGTTCCGTATGATCGCTGCTCAAAATCCGTCAAATCTGCATATGTTGGAAAAATACGGATATTTGAGCCAAAAAGCAATATTAACAACCACAATTCTGAACACAAATAATTAAGAAAATCAGAGTGTTAGCAGAATTCAAATCCAGAGAAGAAAAGAATTTTATTTGTGTTTGTGGTTGGTTTCAAAAAGAATGGTTATTTGTTTGAATGTGTTAGAAGTTAGTTTTATACAGAATATGCACAAATTTAACCCGAAACTACAAGTATAAAAAGCGTTACCGTCTCCCCGGCAACGGCGCCATTTGATTGTCACGCTCTAACTGTGTCGTGTTTAAAAAGAATTCTGAAATTACCGTAATCAAAACGGTGTCGCTTGTAGCGAGCCGCGATGAATACGGGTCGTCCGCAGGGAGATGGTAAGTTTCTTATTGCTTGTTTTAATGAGTTAATTCCGTGTTTTGATTTGTTGGTTAACTAATTGTCGTAACAAAGATATGAATAAAAAGGGCTTGTTAAGGGTAGTAATAAGTTAGATTGTATGAAGGTGATGTTTGCCAATTCCTTATAGCCCCGACTTGGTATTGATACTAAAGCAATAGGTAACAACGCGGATTAGGGAACTTGAAATACGGTATTTGCGGTATTTCGCTAAATCCGTTTTCTTTGTCCCTTGTCCTTCCGTTGTTATCTCTTGATTTTAGCCTTCGGCAAACCACGGGCAATCCGGTCATGATTAGGAATCATCACTATCGGGGTAGGATAGGATGCCTAGTGAGCGGAGTTGCGGGTGATTTGCACGAAGTTTCAATAGGCAAGTTTTAGGTTTTAAAGTTTGGACAAAGAAAATCTTCGAATACGATCTAACATATTACACCCTTAACAAGTGAAAAGATTACTCACACATATTTACAAATTAACAAGAAAGAAAAGAGAAGATACATAAAAACATGCAATGAAATAAAGAGGAAAAGAGAACCGATGAGTTCAAGCGTTTTATCTCCCAGTGTTCAATCCCCGGCAACGTGTGAGATCCAAATACCAAGCTTTAAGGTTGCAAGCTCACTTAAGAGGTTGCAAGATTAAAGCAAGGCATGAATTTCACAATTGAAATCATGTAAAGTGGAACAAGACATGTAATAAAAATACGAACTTTTATTGAAGAACAAACTTGTTACAAGAGATCTTGAAGTCAAGAACCTAAGCCTTAAGCTTGCAAGTTCTAAATGAGAAGTTGCAAGGTCAAGACAAAGGGGCAAGAGCTCAAGAATGAATAGAAAAATTACAAGAATTCTAAGATAGAACTAAAGAAAAAGCTACCCTTTCCTCTTCCCTCTGGTCTCTATTTATAGGCTCAGAAAGAAATATTCATATCTGCCCCATTATGGCTCATGCTGATTTGTTTGATTGCCTTTGATTTGAACACATGCTTTTTAGTCTTGAATGCATATAATATCATATGCATATAAAATCATATCCTTGATTTCATATAAAATCATATCCTTGATGATTGCATATAAAATCATATCCTTGATTCCATATAGAATCATATCCTTGATGATTGCATATAAAATCATATCCTTGATTGCATATAGAATCATATCCTTGATTGCATATAAAATCATATCCTTGATTGCATATAAAATCATATCCACATGTGCTAAAAAGTCTTGTGTACACACTTGTTGTGTTGGACCATTTAGAAAAAAATGTGTACACAACTTGTTGCATAAAGGAACTCCTGAAGTATCGGTCGGTTAGCGTTTCTGGTCGCAGTGTCTTCCCTCAAGTGATATATCCGCGCTGTTGGATGCATTTTCAGTATTTTGTCATGGATACCTGTAATCTGTAATACTGAGCAGACACTGGTCAATAATACCGATAAATACAACAATTAGATAATGAATGAACGGTATTAGAATGCAATTTTCTGATATGAACAGCGGGCGCATGGTCCCAAAGAATAAACCGGTAGTAGCTTGGGTCACTTGCTCCATAGGCATAGTGAATAGGGAAGCAGCCTGCGGTCCATATGCTATACCTCCAGGTGAGGCAGAGCGCTGGTTGCAATTGCAGTTGGAGCATTTCGCACAAGTGGAAGCCATTGATTCTTTGCTTTCTGCAATAAGCAAAACACCAAATCTTAGTACCTTGAAACCCAAGGGCAACCATTAGCGAACCGTGTTTGGTTCGCGAACACGACACACGAAGTGTGGAGTGGAAAGAGGAAAAGGTCCCACCGGGCGTGTCAGAATCTGTCCCCTCCGAATGACGGCGCGACAGGGACGTCTTGCCTGAGATTCGGGGCAGATGCTAATTGGTGCTATCCGTCCACCTTTCCGAAGATGCCAAGTTGATTTATGGTACCGTGTATCGAAGGTTTAAACGGATGCGTCCGATGTAGCAGACTTCGTCAGATTCCCCCTCGCTTGAGGGGTTTTTGATTGTGGGGACGCTCTTCCCTGCAGGTGCAAGCCCCTGCAGTTAATTACGCTACCGCATCGCGGTAACCACTTTCTCCTTCTCCAGATGATCACCTCGTGTCGTGTGTGTTTATTTTGTGTTTAGTTGCCCATGGATTGTATACGGAGACTGAGTTATGTCGTCGCCCGTAGGGCGTGGACTAGTCTAAATCCGTTATTATCTTAGATTTGGGTTTGGGTTTAAGGATACGTTAGCCTCATTGAGGACTAAGATCAACTTAAACGTTTGTTAAGGACACGTTAGCCTAGTTTTTAGACTAAGGTCGACTTAACGGGATCGTTTAGATCCAACAATAGAGCAATTAAGGGAGCCCTGTTGTTTAGTTTAGTAACATTGCGGTCAATAGGTAGTTTAAGGACATTGCGGTCCAATGTTAGTTTTAAGATGTTGCGGTCAAGGTTAAGGACATCATAGTCCGTGTATTTAAGGACTCCACAGTCCGATGTTAGTTTTAAGACATCCCGGTCAAGGTTAAGGATGTCATAGTCCGTTGTTAGTTTTAAGACATTCCGGTCAAGGTTAAGGACATCATAGTCCATGGGTTTAAGGACCCCATAGTCCGATGTTAGTTTTAAGACATCCCGGTCAAGGTTAAGGACGTCATAGTCCGTTGTTAGTTTTAAGACATTTCGGTCAAGGTTAAGGACGTCATAGTCCATGAGTTTAAGGACCCCACAGTCCGTATCAATGTATGGTCATCGGGACCCGTCACCTCTTTGAAGAGTTGAGGAATTACAAAGCCAAGTATCAAAGGAGTGAAGAGATGTACCCTTGAACCAAGGTAGATTAAATAGTCTTTGGCCTAATTTGGGACCAAGACCAATCAATTATGTTATGAGCCCATTGGCCCAGCTAAGTTTGGATTGAGGAATTATGGCCATCTTGGGCTAAGTCCAACCATGTTTGGAATATTGGCTTTCTGTTGGTCCATTGAGGGAGAGGCTTTGCCTCTAGAACTTAGTCAATTGGGCTGAAGCTAGTGTTAAACACTAAAGACCAATCAGTGTTGAACACTGAGAATGAGATTGACAAGTTAGTGTTTAACACTAAAAGATAGTTGGTGTTAAACACCAGCAACATGGCTCTCAAATTAGTGTTAAACACTAAAACATATCAGTGTTAAACATTGGCAACAGAGATCTCAAATTAGTGTTTAACACTAAGGCAGATCAGTGTTAAACACTGAAAACAGGGTTTTCCAAGTTGGTGTTCAACACTAAGAAAGTCAGTGTTAAACACTGTAAATAGAGTTTTCCAAATTAGTGTTTAAACACTAAGAGAATCAGTGTTGAACACTGGATATAGAGGCTTCAGCTTTAGTGTTAAACACTAAGGCAAGAGGGGTCACGTGGTAGCACGTGAGAGCGCCCTCAATTCATTTTATTCTGCCAAAAGTATTGAATACTTTGGAGCAGCACGTGCTGTCACGTGATGGGCATTTAAATGCTTGTCTGTTAGAGCTTCTGTCAGGGGTCACGTGAGGCACGTGAGGCGTTGCCTCAAAACCCTTCTCTATGGATCTTTTCAGGGGTCACGTGGTAGCACGTGACCCTGTTTCTTTGCCTGTTTGAAGATGTGTTTATATTTTCTTAAGAATTAAATTTTTCATGGGGTTAAACCCTAGCAATAAACTTTTAGAGGAATTAAATTCCTGTTTTCTTCTGAAGGATTATATTCTTAGATAGAGTTGAACTCTAACTTGTCTTCTGTAAAAATTGAATTCCCATACATGTGAGGAATTAGGTTCTTCTAAGGGAATTAAATTCCTGTTATTTTGACAGATTTGAGTTCTTAACTAGGATTAAACCCTGGTTCTGTTCATTTGAAGGAATTAAATTCCTATAACATAGGGTTAAACCCTAATTTTATTTTAAAGGAATTAAATTCCTATAGTTCTATGAGAATTAAATTCTCAAACTTCCATTCCCTCCCTATGCTTTGGATCTGCATGGCAGGATCTCAACCCAATGAGAATTAAATTCTCAATTCATGGGGAGATGTGCACTTTGCAGATCCTCCACTAAAGAGAGAACTAAGTTCTTCTTTTTAATATAAGAGTTAAACTCTTTTGAGAATTAAATTCTCTTTTTTAAAAGCCTTCCCTTTCTTACCTAGGGTTTTCTTTTGCAGAAGATCAAATTCTTCCAAAGTCTCAAGGCTCTGTTTCTTTTTCTCTCTATGTCTCTGTATATAGATCTCTGTATCTCCTCTTGTCTCTCTTTCTGTGTATCTCTTGGCTCCTATTTATAGGAGAAGGAGCAGAATCAATTAGTTTTAGTGAATCATTCATTGAGGGATTTGATTTGTATTCGTTAGAGATTTGATTTGCATTCATCATTCATCTGGACCTTTGGATTATTAGGTGAATTTTAGTCACCATTGGATTTTGAATCCAAAGATATTCCTTTGTTATTTCGGTTAGATTTTAAGGGGAAATCTTTCCAAGTTCAAGATTTTTCCATAGATAGGTGATATTTAATCACATTTAAATCTTTAATCCAATCGGTTCCAAATAATCATTCTCCTTTGGAAAGATTTGAATGCTGTTCAGAATTTAATTCTGTTAAATAGATAGGCTTTGAAAGCCGGTCACGTGTGGGCACGCGACCCCTGGTCATGTGTGGGCACGCAACCCCTGGTCACGTATGGGCACGTAACCCCTTGGAACGAGCTTTCTTCTGCTTTCTGCGCTTTGTCTTCTAGCCGCTTTTCAGTCGTCACGTGCCAACACGTGATCCCTGGTCACGTGTGAGCACGTGACCCTTTCTGGAGCCTTCCCTTTGATTTAATCAAGGAGCTGAATCTGCCTTTGCCGCTGTTTTTTAATTGTCACGTGCCAACACGTGACTGCTGGTCACGTGCTAGCACGTGATGCCTCCTCCGTAAACTTTCCTGATTTTAAATCAGGAAACAACTGCTTCGCGTGGACATACAAAGAAATGCCTGGCCTATCCCCTGAAGTGGCCATGCATAAACTGGCTATATCTCCTGATGCTAAGCCAGTCAAACAAGCTCCTCGAAGAATGAGAGGGGAACTAGAAGAAAAAGTCATCGAGGAAACCAAGAAGTTCATCGATGCCGGCTTCATCAGGGAGGAGAAATATGCGGATTGGATCGCATGCATAGTCCAAAGAAGAAAAATGGACAGATCCGAGTTTGTGTCGTTTTCAGGGACCTCTATAAGGCTTGTCCTAAAGACGACTTTCCACTACCGGTCATGGAAATGATGGTCGATGACACCTCAAATTACGAACTATTCACCTTTATGGATGGCTCGTCTGGATATAATCAGATCAAGATGTCACCTGAGGATGAGAAACACACAGCATTTCGAACCCCGATCGGAATATATTGCTACAAGGTGATGCCGTTCGGACTGAAGAACGCAGGTGCTACATACCAAAGAGCGATGACCAATATCTTTGATGACCTAATTCATAAAGTCGTCGAATGTTATGTTGATGATCTGGTCGTTAAGACTAAAACCAAGGCCGATCACATCCAAGATCTTAGGACCGTTCTTACCAGACTGAGGGAATACGATCTAAAGATGAATCCTTTAAAGTGCGATTTTGGCGTGTCATCGGGAAAATTCCTAGGCTTCATAGTCCGACATCGAGGGATCGAAGTTGACCCATCAAAGATAAAGGCCATCATGGAGATGCCCCCTCCAAAGAGCCTAACACAGCTAAGATCTTTTCAAGGCAAGCTCGCTTATATACGGAGGTTTATCTCAAATTTATCGGGAAGATGTAGGCCCTTCTCAAAGCTCATAAAGAAAGGAGCTCCTTTTATCTGGGATGTCGAATGTCATGCAGCATTCGAAAGCATCAAACAATACTTTTTGCACCCTCCAGTGCTGGCTGCTCCCATTCCAAATAAACTGCTGATTCTCTACACTGCCACGCTAGATGAGTCACTCAGTACGCTCCTTGCCCAGAATAATGAGGAGGGAAAAGAAAATGCCCTCTACTACCTCAGTCGAACTTTAGTCGGGGCGGAACACAACTATTCCCCAATCGAAAAGCAATGCCTAGCTCTCTGATATTTGCTGTGAAGAAGCTGAGGCACTATCTGCTCGCTCATTGGGTTATGCTGATCTCCAAGGTCGACCCGCTCAAACACTTGATGACCAAAGCAAGCCTAGCCGGAAGAATGGCAAGATGGGCTGTCATGCTACTTGAGTTTGACATAGTTTATACTCCTCAGAAAGCAGTAAAAGGGCAAGCTCTTGCAGACTTTCTCGCTGCTCATCCCATACCAGAAGGGTCACCACTCAATTGCGAGTTACCCGACGAACAAGTGCTGCACCTCGAGAATGACGATCCATGTTGGGAGCTCTACTTTGATGGGGCCTCATCGATAAGGACCTCCAGTAAATCAAGCGTCCCGTAGATAAAAGCAGGGATATGATTGGTGTTCATCACGCCATCAATGGGAACCCTACGGCGTTCTTTTGCTCTCACCGAGACTCGCACAAACAATGAGGCCGAGTATGAAGCTCTGATAGCTGGTTTAGAGCTCACTATAGAAATGGAAATCCTTCGGCTACGGGTTTACGGTAACTCCCAGCTTGTCGTCAACCAAGTAAGCGGCGACTATAAGATATACAAACCCGAGTTAGCTCGGTACAGAAGCCTGGTGGTGGAACTCATGAAACGGTTCACTCACATTGAACTAACGAGAGTCCCTAGAGCGTTGAACGGAAAGGCTGACGTACTCGCTCACTTAGCCAAGGAGCTGGCTGATCCTGACATGGACGAAATTCTGATCACAGTCAGGAGCCGACAAATTCTACCCCCTGTCTATGCTCCATTTGGGAAGACCCACTCATGTGTCCTCATGATACATAAGGAGAACACAGCATAATAGATCCTCTAGACTCGTAAGAAAACACCTTCGTGGGATCCTTACGACCCACAAGGGAAAAACACACTTGGGGGTCATTACGACTCCTAAGGAGAAAATACACCTACAAGATCCTTTCGACTCGTAGGGAGAAAATATTTTTATAAGACCCTTACGGCTCATAAAATTGAAAAGCCTTAGAAGACAGGGACCTAAAACTGTCTCCTAAACCGTCGCTATCCAATAGGCAAAGGCAAGTGATGATTCTCTCCTGGTACCACATTCTAGTGTAGCGATGCTGATGCCAAACCAAAACCAAAATCCCCAAATCCTATCATGGAAAATGATGATTCGCTCCTGGTACTATATTCCAGTGTAGCGATGTTGATGCCAAGCCAAAACCAAAATCCCCAAATCCTCTCATGGCAAATGATGATTTGCTCCTGGTACCATATTCGAGTATCATGATACTGATACCAAACAAAAATCCAAATTCCAAGTCCCACACTACAATGCCTTAAATTCAAAGGTCCCGCCAAACAAAGCAGGAATCAGACAAATCAAATTAAAGCCCCACCAGGAAGCGCTTCCAAGCTCAAAAGTCCCGCCGGAAAAATTGGAAACTCCTAAAACAAATCAAACCAGCCAATTCCAACAACAACATCTACGTTAAAAACAGTGACACTCCGTCTAGGGAAAACGTCAAACAAACACTCTGTCTCGGGGAAACGTCAAACAATGACACTCTGTCTCGAGGAAACGTCAACCAGCGATACTCCATCTCAGGGAAATGCCAAACAGACACTCCGTCTCGGGGAAACGTCAAACAGACACTTTGTGCCAGGGATACGTCAACCAGCGACACTCCGTTTTGGGGAAACGTCAAATAAACACTCCATCTCGGGGAAACATCAAATGGACACTCCTTGCAGGGGATACATCAAATAGCAGACACTCCGCCTCGGGGATATGTCATACACTGACACTCCATCTCGGGGAAACATTAAACAGACACTCCATGCTAGGGATACGTCAACCAGCGACACTATCTTGGGGAAACGTCAAACAGTGACACTTCATCTCAGGAAAATGTCAAAAAGACACTCCATGCCAAGTATACGTCAATCAGCGACACTCCGTCTCGGGAAAATGTCAGACAGTGACACTCTGTCTCGGGGAAACGTCAAACAGACGCTCTGTACCGGGGATACGTCAAACAGCAGACACTCTGCCTCGGGGATACGTCATACACAGACGCTCCGTTCCAGGGATACGTCATACACCGACACTCCGTCTCGGAGACACGTCAAGCATTGACCGCCCATGTCATAAAAAGAGCAGTGCCAGCCTCCCAAAAGCGGGAACCAAATCAAGTCACACTACGAGAAAGAAGATCCATCAATTTTATGCACACGACCCCTATATGTAGTGTGCATCCATTGATGGGTGCACTTTGTTAGGGTTAAAATTTACACCCTATTAACCAAAGGTTAAAGTCAAAGTCAAACCGCGGACAAGTAGGCGGACCCTACGCCCGAATCCATGCTGGGCCCACGCCCGAACTCATGCTGGGCCCACGCCCGAACCCAAGTCCAAACAGATGGACCCAAGCCCAGACCAACCCCATGCCAAGAAAGTACAGCAAATAAATGTAATATTTAAATAAATAGGCAAAAAACCAAATTTTTATAAAGCCCGTGGCTCATGTGCAAAAAGAAATAAGCATATGAGGCATAGAATGGGCAAAATGCCATTTTGTAAAGCCCAAGATGCTATGTGTAAATTTGTAAGCCTATATAAGGCAACATTATGAAGAAATGAAAAAAGAATTCATTCCCCTCAAAAATATTAGGTTTTGTGCTCCCTTCTCCTTCTTCAAGATTTTAAACCTTCTTTTCTTTTTGGAATTAAATCAAGAATTTTAACTCTTCTTTTCCTAAAAAGGAATAGTTTTTCACCATAAAACCCTTGAAGGAGAGTTCAAATCTACCATCAAATCTCTAAAAAAGAGATTTTAAATCTCACCACCATTTTTCTTCAAGATCCAACAAAAAGAGAGGAGGAAAAAGGAATCCATATCAAAAGAACCCATTTTAGGGAAGTTCAAGGCTTGAAGAGAAAGAAAAGGGGTCTCTTTTTACCATCCAAGATCAAATCTTTTGGGAGTTTAACTCCAAATCAATATTTGAGGAGTTCAACTCTAAGTCCAAGATCCAAATCCTTAAAGGACTTTAACTCCAAACCCAGATCTTTTAGGAGTTTAACTCTAAATGAAAATACTTCTTTTCTTAGGAGTTTAACTCTAAAGTCTCTTGGGAGTTTAACTCCTAGTCCAGAGGCTAAGCTTTTTTTACCGCTAGCGCCCAGCTCCCACATGCCGGGTGCGTGACCCGCTGACGCCCTGCGCCCCACATGCCGGGCACGTGACCCCTTGGCGCCCAATGTCCACACGCCACACACGTGACTCCCTGGCGTCCAGCATCCACGCGCCACGCACGTGACCCGTTGGTACCAGCAGCCACGTACTATCTTATGCGTTCTTAGGACGCTCCTCACCCCTTCTTTTTTTTTCAAACGTTCCACACTAAAAATACTTTCTCCGTTAGAAAAAAAATTCTAACGGGGCGCTGCTCTACACTCCACAAGGGGGCTGCTAACCCTTTTAACCCCTAACCCTCTATCCGGATAGCGGGACTCCCGATACGTCCAAAACACCTTCAAAATACATCATACGCACACTGCACATTGAGTTCGCAAGATCAGTTTGACCCGTCAATCGGAGGTTCTCTCGCCACAAAGGCGAGGGGTAATTAACGGTAGTTTAGTCTGCAGCTGCTGGAAATTCGGATCTCCACAATCAATAATCCCCTGCCTATCCTAGGAAGGGGGAATCTATACATGCCTAACAAGCGCTTGCATTCCCATCTCAATGGGGTGACCGAAAACACTCTACAAGCATATGATGATTGCAATAGTTCGAGATTGACCCCAGCGGGAGCGGGCACAGACCACTTCAAGGCCGATCAGGTGTAAAATGTTTCTTTGAAGAAGTTCTGACAGACCCACCTCAATTTATCAGAATAGCGCAGCGGAAGTGTGATGGGCTGATAACCCACAAGTCTTAGAACAAACTTGTAAATTCATGATGAGGAGAACTATTTATGTGTACTGAAAGGTGAAGTTTGTGAACAAGTTGCAGATAAAACGCTGATAGTAGTTCGGGATTTAATGGATGTGTTCAAAGACATCTCAGGTTTACCACCAAAACGAGATGTGGAGTTCGTGATTGATCTTATTTCTGGAGCATCGCCAATTTCGAAGACTTAATATCCAACAGCACCTGTAGAACTAGAAGAGGTGAAGAAACAAGTTTCTGAATTATTAAAAAAAGGGTTGGATTTGCAGCAGCGGTTCGCCATGGGGAGCTCCAGTTCTTTGGTTAAGAAGAAAGATGGCACACGGAGAATGTGCATCAGCTATCGAGAGTTAAATCGGGTGACCGTCAAGAAAAAGTACCCAATTTCTCGCATAGGCGAATTATTTGATCAACTTAGTGGCGCAAGAGTATTCTCGAAGTTGGATTTGTGATTGGGTTATCACCAAGTTCGGGTTAAAACAGAATACATCTGCAAGACAACGTTCCGAACTCGATATGGGCATTACGAGTATTTAGTTATGCCATTTAGAGTTACTAACGCACCGGCAATATTTATGAACTTGATGAATCGGATCTTTTCACCATTTCTAGATCATCGTGGTAGTATTCATTGATGATATTCTGGTCTACTCGAGGAGCAAAGAAGAGAATGAAGAACACTAAAGAATCGCACCGCAGACATTGAGACAAGAAAACCTATACGCTAAGATGAGCAAGTGCGAGTTTTGATCGGTGAAGTGAAGTTCATAGGACATGTTGTATCCGGAGATGGAATTGCAGTTGACCCTGAAAAGATTGCAGCTATTCACGATTGGACAACTCCAAAGAATGTAGGGAAGATCAAAAATTTTCTTGGGCTTGCTGGATACTATAGAAGGTTTGTGGAGATCTTCGCTCGGATAGCAGAACCCTTAACCAAGCTAACACGAAAGGAGATACTGTTTGTTTAGTCCGAGAAGTGTGCGTTAGCTTTTGAGGCGCTGAAGCAAAGGTTGACAACCGCTCTTATTTTAACCGTGTCAGATGGTTCTGGAGGATTAGTTATTCACAGCGATGCATCTGGAAAAGACTTGGGATGTGTTTTGATGCAGTATGGAAAGGTTGTAACTTATGCGTCGAGACAGTTGAAAACTCATGAGAAGAACTACCCAACTCACTACTTAGAACTAGCAGTAGTTATTTTTGCGCTAAAGATTTGGAAATACTACTTATTGGGCGAAAAGGTTGAGGTGTTTACTGATCATAAGAGTCTAAACTATGTGTTCACACAGAAAGGGCTCAACATGACGCAGCGTATATGGTTAGAGCTGATAGCTGACTATGACCTTAATCTAAAATACCATCCGAGAAAAGTTAATATAGTACCGGATGCTTTAAGTCGGTTTCCAGCAATACGGATGTTGACTTCACAGAAGGAGTTTATAGCCGATTTTCGGAGATTCGAGTTGGAGCTTGTACTACCAAATTCTTCGAGACAGTTGATGCAGTTGCAAGTACAGTCATCATTGATTGATAGTATTAAGGCAGCGCAGTTGCACGATCATAGAATGCAGAAATTTCTAGGACAGGTAGAGACAGGACTTCAAACGGATTTATTGGTTCATGAAGATGGTTCTTTGAGATATGGAAATCGTTTATGTGTGCCTAAAGGAGAAGTTCGTGAAGAAGTCATGAAGGAGGCTCATGGTTCCACATATTCGGTACTTCCAGGAGGCACGAAGATGTATAGAGAATTGCGACAACACTTTTGGTGGAAAGGAATGAAAAGAGAGATTGCTCATTATGTGTCAAAATGTTTGGTGTGTCAGCAAGCCAAGGCTAAATATCAAAGGGTAGCTGGTTTGATGCAGCCACTTCCGAGTCCCCAATGGAAGTGGAAACGTATAACCATGGATTTCATGACAGCATTACTATGGAGTCCAAGGGCAATAACACAATATGGGTGATTGTCGATCGACTGACCAGGACAGTTCATTTCATACCATTTCGAGTTGATCAGTCGACGAAGGGTTTGGCAGAGCAGTACATGCAGGAGATTATGAGATTGTATGGAGTACCAGTGAGTATTGTTTTTGATCAGGATACCCAATTCCTATCACATTTTTGGAGGAGTCTACAAGAACGTTTGGGAACTCGCTTGAAATTTAGTACGACCTATCATCCTCAGACAGATGGACAGTCCGAGAGAACGATCTAAACTCTTGAAAATATGTTGAGAGATTATATGTTAGACTTCAAGGGTTCGTAGGAGGATAATTTACATTTAGTGGAGTTCTCGTACAATAACAGTTTTCAAGCGACTATACAGATGGCTCCATTCAAAGTATTGTATGGTCATAAGTGTCGCTCGCCAGTATGTTGGGACGACGTTGGAGAAAAAAAATTGTTGGCACCGGAACTGATTGTTCAAACCGTGGAGAAAGTCAACTTGATTCATGAGCATATGAAGGTGACATAAGATCGACAGAAAAGTTGGGCAGATACCGAAAGAAGACCAATAGAGTTTGCTGTTGGTGATCATGTATTCTTGAAGATATCACCGACGAGGGCAGTAATCTGGTTTGGTAGTCGAGGCAAGCTTAGTCCTCGATTCGTGGGGCCTTTCGATATCATTGAGCGTATTGGAGAAGTAACTTATCGATTGACTTTACTACCATCCTTGGCAGGTGTTCACGACTTGTTTCATATATCTCAACTTTGCAAGTATGTTTGAGATGAGACGCACGTCTTAAACCACTCGGAATTGACTATGAGGGAGGATTTGACTTATGAAGAGCAACCGATGGATATTGTGAATCGGCGAGAAAAGGTTCTCAAGAATAGAGTGATCCCTCCAGTGCTTATTTCGTGGGGAAATCGTTCGCATAGAGAATCTACTTGGGATCGTGAAGACGAAATTCGACAAAAGTTTCCACACTTCTTTTCTTAGATCTGTATCTTCGTCGTTCTTGTCTTTTCTTGTTTCGTAAATTTCGAGGACAAAATTCATTTTGTAGTTGGGTATAATGTAACACCTTAGCACTATCGTACGTTATTTAACGATTTTAATTAGTATTTTTTAATTTTGTTTTATTTATTATTTACGTTGTGATTGGTTTGAATAGTATATGTGTTTAACAGACCCGATCTGCTTGCATGAAACTCGTTATGGTGGTAGAGTATCTTTTATTAATATTTATCTGTAAACTAAATCTATATGAATCTCTAATAATAAATATATAACATTTAAATATATATATATATATATATTTTCTGGTAGCCATACGTTATGGATAGTTTTAAAATATTAATTGTCAGTATGTTTCATCTTATTCAAATATCTCATAATATTATATTGACGATTATCTATTGCAGGTAAATCTTATACATCCTATGATATTGTGATTAGAATATATATTTTTTTCTAACCATTAGATTTATGGTTTAAGTGGGCTACATATATGCAGATAATTTCTAGTATATTTTTGAGATTTAGTGGAGATGGATCGGGGATCTTAATATTTTTATATAATATTTTAGTTATTTAGTTATTCTAAATCTATATCTATATACATAATATATATATATATATATATATATATATATATATATATATATATATATATAAAAACCTAATATACTATAAAAATAAAAATATATTTATACAAAAACTCTCTCCCTCTCTCTGCCTTACAGTTCTCTCTCTTTCATCTCCCTTCCTTCATCGCAGCTCCATCGTCGTAATAATACTTTGAGCAAACTTGGAAACCCTAGACGAGCTTTCAAGTTTCTGTCTTACCTTGTCCGTCGTCTCCGTGCACGTGTTCGTCTCCATAATCACGTTCGAGGCAAGTTGTTTACTTGCTACATGCTATAGTTATATAATATATGTATATATTATCGTGATACTATATATATTCGTGATACTATATATATTCTATCATTTTATGCGATTGTTATTTTATCATCTCATGTCAGTTAACTAATTTAACAAATAACCCTCAATAATAAGCTTAAGTTATAATAAGTTTAGTGTATATTAATTTATAAGATATTTAATTAGTATTATTTAATGATATATTGTAACTAGTAGAATAACATGCAGTAAATGAACGCTCATTATAATTATATATATAACTACAGGATAAATAATGAGCAAGTATTCGATACTTGTTGTAATATTATTTCCGATTGGTATGTTAACATTATGATATAGAAGTTTAAATACAAAATATAGAAATTAAATATAAAATAGTAGTTCAAATATATTGATGGTTACGTTTGCATTTTACTAGTTTAATAACCATCTCTTTGTTATAAGTATAAACATTGAGTATAAAATACTCATATAAATCAATCCTAAAACAAAATACTATTCTTAATTCAGTCAGATTAATATCATGAACAAGTAATAGTCGATTTGATGCTATAATCAATTAACCTTAAATATGGCACGCTTGTTAACCCATATCCGTTAGTGTTTACTGATATTCGGTTATAACTGTATTGCCTGTTGTATACCATGATTTGATTGGAATATGTGATTGTGAAGTAGATACCTTACTTGACTGATTACATTATCCCTGATATGCATGTACACAAATTCATGACTTATACCCTACCATCCTGTTACTATTACCGTTATCATGCTAATACCTATTGACTGTAATACTTACCAATACCAACAATCCTGACTTATTATCCTGATGGACGTGACATGTTGTCTAGATAGATATAACATGTACCTGATTGTTTCTGTGTTGGCTTAGGTAAATATTATATTGATACCTGACTTGACCATGAAATCTGGGGAAAAGGGAAATCAAGAATGTAACTAAAACGTAACTCAAGAGGATATTATTGTTGCCGTGATTTCGGAAGTGAACGGAATAACCATTGTTGATTGTACCGTGATCCCGTGGGGAATGAACGGGATATATTGTATCATGGTTCCGTGGGGAATGAACGGGATATATACTGTTTAGTTACGATGAGGATTGCATTAATTGGTTTCAAATACTTTTATGATAGAGAACCTAGACACATGAACCCATAGGATACACGTGACATGATTGACTCCATATATCTTGCTTATTACATTACATATTATTGCTATTGCTTATCGTTTATACTCATGGCATCTAGTTCTCACACCCGGTATATACTATATTTCACACTGGTTATATTCTTATGATATTTATGACGCACTAACGTCTGGATTTTGCATGGCCCAGATACTTGACTTTAGCACGTGAGAATCGTGAGTATTTCGATAGGATTGCCGATTAGTGAGGACCATTTTACTTGTTAGTGTATATGCTCTAGAGGCCATTACTGTATCATACTAGTTTGTATATAACTTAATGGAAGCTTGGGATATTCACAGTTGTATAGACAATCTTGCTCAAAATGGTAGTATGTTACTTGGTTTGTTTCTACTTTAATATGTGCATGTGTTTCTTTTAGCATATCGCTTATACATATTAGTGGAGCCCTTAAGATCTTTGCTTGATTACCAGCGTTGTGATGGCAGTCACACTAGTGGGGGCTGGGTAATCTACAAGCACATCCTTATACAGGTCCCTAGTCGTAGGATTATCGAGATCAGGCATCGATACTCCGGAGTAAACTAGCGTATACGCTTCTCATCCCAGCAGGGGAGATGGTCTGTCCCACAGCCATTAGTACGTCGTACTGGAGATAGTATGCAGGTGCTCGTTAGGTTACGAGTACACTGGACAGGACTCGTCGGGAACTGTTGGTTAGTACTATACCTATCGTTAGATAACAGATCCCAGGTGACAGGAGTACAGCTTAGTCCGTTGACTTGACACTGCTATTTCGCCTCGAGTGTGTTCCCACTGTACTTTGATTACTATCCTACCATGGCTCAAAGGAGTCGTGCAAACAGATAGTAGTTGGATGCAATCCCGAAGCACTTGGAGGCAGTAGCGGTTAGATAGGATTCGTCTCTCCCGGTATTGGGGGTTAATATTGCGCTGTGTTCGGAAAGACATTATACAAAGTCCCTGGCCAGGGTGAAGATAGTAGATTTGGAGAATAACACTGCAGATCTATTCACGAAGGCCATACCCCAGACTCAGTTTGAGCGGCTGATCGAGATGATAGGTCTTCGATACGCCAGTACATGGCCCTAGTGCAAGTGGGAGATTGTTGGTGTATATGCCCTAGAAGCCATTACTGTATCATACTAGTTTGTATATTACTTAATGGAAGCTTGGGATATTCACAGTTGTATAGACAATCTTACTCAAAATGGTAGTATGCTACTTGGTTTGTTTCTACTTTAATATGTGCATGTGTTTCTTTTAGCATATTGCTTATACATATTAGTGGAGCCCTTAGGATCTTTGCTTGATTACCAGTGTTGTGATGGCAGTCACACTAGTAGGGGCTGGGTAATCTACAAGCACATCCTTATACAGGTCCCTAGTCGTAGGATTATTGAGACGGGGCATCGATACTCCGGAGTAGACTAGCGTATACGCTTCTCATCCCAATAGGGGAGATGGTCTGTCCCACAGCCATTAATACGTCGTACTGGAGATAGTATGCGGGTGCTCGTCAGGTTACGAGTACACTGGACATGACTCGTCGAGAACTGTTGGTTGGTACTATACCTATCGTCAGATAACAGTTCCCAGGTGACAGGAGTACAGCTTAGTCCGTCGACTTGACACTGCTAGTTCGTCTCGAGTGTGTTCCCACTGTACTTTGATTACTACCCTACCACGGCTCAAAGGAGTCGTGCAAACAGGTAGCAGTTGGGTGCAGTCCCGAAGCACTTGGAGGCAGTAGCAGTTAGATAGGATTCGTCTCTCCTGGTATTGGGGGTTGATATCGCGCTGTGTCTAGGAGAGCCATTACACAAAGTCCCTGGCCAGGGCAAGAGAGAATTACTGGTAGTATTTCCAGTAGTTTCTCAGGGTGTTCTGGGCTACACTCCGGTACGACTTGTACCGCTATTAGGGGTCTGACATTTACCGCCCCCTAGGCCTGACATGCGATACTCATAAACGAACAGACCGGACTGTACGGAGATTGTCACATTCAGGCTCAGTAGGAGTTCGGGTGGGTTTACCTCATCGGCCTTCTTATCGACATCTACCTGGGGACCGTTACGTATAGCTAGTGCCGCTTGCGGTCCATGGTTAAACCCACTACCAGCGTAGTGTCGAGTCTTTAGAGTCCCATACAGAGAGTTTCCCTGCACTGGGCAAAAGGTGTAGAGGCTGTATGGTTTTACGGCAAGGCTACGATCACTTACGTGCACTTGTGCGCGTATGATGTTCGGACAGACGATACTAGTAGGCTTTGGTTTAAGCCGGATCCTAGTATTGTATAGATGGATTGGTTTTGTCTTCTGTGTATTCGCATTCTACGGAATGCGGATGCGGGTGTGTATGCACGGTTGTGAGGAGCGAAGAAGGAGGTGCCTCATTGGGGTTCTGACCGTTGATTCGTCCAAAACCATTATGAGGTGAGGAAAATATTTACTAATCTGTTTAATGATAATTATGTTATGGCTAATTGCTTTGACCATTTGACCATACTTGATAATTTGATCTAGTTGACCATCGTTGACTTGGATATTTCTTGTGAGCTCTAGACTCTTCTTTGCTTTATCAAGACATGATAGTGGTCAAATCAAACTTAGCCATCATAATTATTATGATAAAAGATTGGTTTTTATTTTTCTATGGCTTATTATCTCTTGCTCATTCTCTCTCATTAAAAGAGAGCTCCCATGGTTGCTTCATCTTCCTCCTCACTATAAAATCCTTTAGCTCTCATGTGTTGAGAAAATAAGGATCCAAATAGACAAACAAATCCATCTTCTTTCTCTACATCACCTAGGACATCAAGAGTAGCAAACTTGTTGCCCTAGTTACCTTGGCTTGAAGTGGAGCTTGGACTATAAACTCTCGGGTGGATCGTCTTCGACTCAAGGAGGCTGCAGAGGTGACCAAGATCCGGATCGACCCATGGAGCCTACGGAGACGAGGAGGATAGCGGAGAAGACCCGAAGGACTAGTAGAATGAGGTATAATCTCTTTGCATAATAGATAGAACCTCATGCAGTTTGTTAGCAATGGTTTGGCAAAGATCCTCAAGTTCTAGTCTATGTTACCTTATGTTAAAAAATTTGTTTTTTACCTGTTCCGCTTCCCCGTAAGTACCGGGATGGGTAACGTAGACTTACAGTGGTATCAGAGCCTCGCTAAACCATTACTAACTTATTAGCAAAGTGTTAGAAATTCGATCGCCGGAAAAATCGCAAAATTATGTCAAAAATGCACGTTTTCTGTCGATTTTAAAATCTGGTCCAAATTTTTTTCCAGGGACCTTAAAAATACGTGCAGGCTTTTTGAACGACACACAAGAAAAATGAGCCCATGAATCGGTCAGATCACCGCGGAAGCGCGGCCAAACCAAGGGTTTAGCCGAGGATCCGCAGCCGAGTCGACGCCGAGTCAACTCGGTTTTCCTGCAGCCTGTCCAGATTTGTATTTTGTGATTTTTCTGATAGTTTGTTTCTGCCCAGATTTTGCTGAGTACTGTGTTGTGCTTGGGGTAGTTTCAAATCAAGTTATCGATCGAAATTCTAAGTACTTTAGCTAATCGGATCTTCTGTGGTGTGATATATGTATTGAACGTCTACTAATCGCTATACGTCGATTAGTGGGGGTTGTACATATCTGTGATTTGTGATATTGGTTTGTGTATATGAACTTGTTGGATTGTCGTGATGAATAGCCGGGGATGTGAGATGAGAGTTTTCATTTTTCATTCAATATAAAATTTGTAATTTGATGTAATATTATTTTATGGCCGCACATCCGGGTTGAGGTTGTAGCCGCCATTGTATATTATTTCTTTTACTGTTTTTGTTCCTAGGATAGACCCAAGATGGGGTGCACAAACTACCGGGTACTTTGAAGTGCCGAGTGGCCTACTCACATTGTTGAGAGAGGTTGCTTCACTTCGGGTACTTGGCGGGTAGTTTGCCGCACCAGTAGGGGTCTAGGGTGGGGTTTGTCTATTCATCGCGACCGTGTAATTCGTCTTTCGTTGCAGTCTCGAACGAAACGCGGATTCCTAGCATATCCAATGTGTTCATCTGTGATCTAGAATGGCTATCATTGCATCTGACGAATGTATATATCTATATATGATATCTAGTAGGCGTAGCTTATGTTTTGCATCCGCGCTAGTTCAGCCCCCGCTCTGTCGTTAGTTAAGTAAGCTAACGGGTGATGACGGGGCCCAGTGGCGAATGTGGATGGCATAAGCGTATGTCATATTTTCGTTGTTTTCTGCAATGGTAGGATTAACTAATGGGACGCATTATATTAATGCAAAGAAAATAAATCAAAGCTGAATCGTTGGAACAATTTCAAAACCACTCGGTTTTTTCAAAAACAGAAAACTTTTAAAACGCGGAGCTTAAACCACTCCTTTTAAAAGCTATCAGGTTCCTTCGATTATATCAAGCTCACTACGTTCACGGTTTCGCCAAAACCATTCGTAGCCCTCTGTCATTTCGGTTAAATATTCAGTAGTATTCAAGCTATGTATTTTGACCTTCGCCAAGGCATAGTGATTGGTAGCTGCCGAATATTTATCTGTTGCATAGATAGATGTGTTGGTTTGGAATAGTCGTACTGCTGTTTTGGCCTTCGTCAAGGGTATGTACGGGTGGGTTCAAATTAACCTGGATAATGACGGGTAGAACTTGACATGTGACTTATGATATGTCGGCCTTCGTCAAGGTCATAAGAGCATGAGGCAAAAATCCACATCGGGAGTTTCTAAAGAAACTGAAACTTGCTAGTGTTGCATACCATTTGGAGTTTGATAATGTTGGTAGGATTCCTTCAGCATTATCTCATAATGATATTTGAATCCCGATCCTACTATGACTATCCGCTACTCCTCGGGAGACTTTTCACTTAACGATCAATAGTATAAACCAAGTAGGTGTCTAGAAAAGTGTTAGCGGGGCTACGCCCACAGGGAAAAGAGGTTATTTAATTAAGAAACTTCGCGAAAGCGTCGTAAAACCTCCCTCGAAGTACCAACACCAGCCTGGCCGAACGGTTAAGCAAGTATCGTATGGTGAGATCAATCCCGACTAATTCTTCTTTTATGGTTTGGGGAAGAATTCGAGAAACAGTGGGAGCCATCCTGTTTAGATAAACTAAAAACCAATCTAAACTTGCAAGAGCATCATGCTAAGTGTTTTCTTCTCTCTCTTAATTGCAGCGACCCAGTGACCAGACATAGGTTACATCTAGATAATAAAATGACTGAATCTGACTGTTATGACTGGCAAAGGTCTGTCCAGATGTCCATTACCCATGACAAGCTGGGACACCTCCTAACTAATCAAACCCCTGCCGTCTCAGGATCAGTTTCCCCTGTCACGGATATTGATATCCGTAAGACATCGGAAAGGGACTGTGCGAATGCCAAGTGCCTCGTGTTGGCCTCAGTTGATGGTGCATACCAAAGGCAGCACGAGAAGATGGACTTAGCTTTTGTCTTCCTCCATAACAAAGATTTATATGGAGAGCAATCTCGTATCGCAAGATATGAGACCTCGAACGAATTGCTTCAAGCGAGGTTGGCTTTCGGGTCATCTGTAGGGGACAACGTCCTTACAGAGACTAGCTATTTTGATGAGCTCACGGACCTGAAGACCACGTTGAAGAACGGGTCAAATATTGATTTGATTCTACAGTCTCTGCCTTCTACTTATACCCTAAAGGAAACCAGGGAAGAAGAAGGAAAGGGAAGGGCAAAAGATTCGGGACTGGATGTAGTAAAAGAGGGATGCTCCTATTGTTATGGGAAAGGACATTGACAGAAGGATTGTAGGGCTAGCAAAGCCAATAGCCAGGATTCGAAGTATGTTGTGGCTTCGGCTTCGGGTGTGTTTGTAATAGAAAACTGTATGTCAATTAACCCTACTTCCTGGGTACTGGATACCGGATCAGGATCTCACATCTGTAATTCATTACTGGCTTTGAGAAATCGTAGAGTTATCAGGATAGGTGATATAACTCTCAGGGTTGCCAACGGAATGAGCATGGACGCCGAATCCGTAGGGGAATATCACCTTGGATTGATAAGTGGGCAGATATTGATTCTGCGTAACTGTTTGTATGTACCTAGTATGGCTTGTAATATCATATTTGTATCCTTACTTTCTAAGGAAGGATATGATTTTACTTTTGTAAGCGATGTGGTCCACATCCACCTAAATCAATTTCTGATTGGGTCAGGTACATTAGTAAACGGAATATACGTATTAAATCAAGCTCAAGTTTTCAGTGTCCAGAACACACTTAAAAGAAAGTCTCTGGACACAAATCAGGCTTTCTTATGGCATTGTAGACTGGGTTACATTAATGAGACATGGTTAACAAAGTTACATAAAGAGGGATTGTTTCCCCCAATCCGAGCAAAGCTCTGTTTTGAATTTCAAAATTCAAAAATTGAAGCAACGCTTCAGATCCCGTGCGCTGCGCGCTGCGTGCCACATGTCAAGCGCAGACGCGCTAGCGCCAGGTGCGCTGCGCCCTAGGCAGCACACCCCCAATCAGAGCAAAGCTCTGCTTCAAAATTCAAAATTTAGATTGAAGCAACGCTTCATATTCCGCGCGTTGCGCGCTGTGCGCCGCGTGCCAAACACAGGTGCGCTAGCACAGTTGCGCTGCGCTCTGCGCTGCGTGCCGCGTGTCAAATATGGGTGCACTAGCGCAGTTGCGCTGCGCTGCGCTGCGCTCTGCGCTGCGCGCCACGTGTCGACAGACGAGGAAGAAGCATCTTGCGCCGAGAGACTGGGGGCAGGTCCTGAGCCGGAACTTCTATGGCCGTCAGATGAAATGATCGACGCCTTCCTGAGTGAAATTCATCTGAAAAGTAAAGCTGATCGAGAGCGTGAGATGGCTATATTTGAAAAGGCCAAACGCCGGCGACTGGACGAAAGTATTGAGATACTCCTGCCAAATCAAAGGACATCTGTCGCAGATAAAAACAAGTTCAAGATGAGGAAAAAGTTTGCGAAAGCCATATCAGTGGGAATGAAGCTACCACCCTCCGAAGGAAGTACTCTTGGTGAAGCCGAGATGAATCCTAGCTACTGCTTATATCATCGAAATATTGCGCACCCCACCGAGGAGTGCAACGCTTTTAAAAGATGGTGGCAGGGGTATGTTGCTCACCGGCAACATTTTAAGCAGATGAAACGCAAAACTCGTCGGGAGCAAAGAAGTACGACAGAGGATCATGAAAGAACTACCGATAACTGTCGCACGGTCAACGCCGGGGGATCGCAAGTGCTCACCTTCGGAAGTGACTCTGACGAGGAAATGACCATTGACCTTCTTTTTAAAGAATCTATCTCGGGGAAAGAGGAAGAGTCGAAGATTTGTGAAAATATTCAGCTGGGCAATCGTACACTTCCAGAAAAGAATCTCGGACCCACGAATAGAAAAGATAAGGGAAAAGAAAAGGTCTCTGAGGATATCACCCTAGATGACCAAGTCATAAAAGAACTGATCGCCAAGGACCCTCTAAAGAAGAGTAAGGTGGACTATAACGTTCTGGCGCACTTGAGAAAGTTACCTTTGCAGCTCAGCATTTTTGACGCCCTTTTACTATCAAAAGAAGCAAGAGATTCGTTGATCAAGGTGCTACAAGAGCCAGAGCAATTCCAAGCTTTTCTCGTCGAAGAAAAGATGAACGACGAACTGGAAGAAGTACACACAGCCGATATTACCTTCGGCGATGAAGATCTCCTCCTTGGGATGTGTGAGCACAACCGTCCCCTATATGTCTCCGGATATTGTCACGATATCAAGATAGGCAAAATCCTGGTCGACAATGGGTCTTCCGTCAATCTCCTCAACGTGCGAGTGTTGAAGGAAATCTGCATGAGCGTCCAGCACCTCGCTCGTGATAAAATCACCATCTCCGGTTTTTACTCTCAGTCATCACGGACTCTCGGGTCTGTGATACTGACGTTATGCTTCGGACTACTCGTCACGGATATTAAATTTCACGTCATTGACTCCAAGACCTGCTATAATTCTTTGCTCGGCTAGCCTTGGTTACACGAGTACAACATCATCCCTTCTACACAACACCAGTGTATGAAGTATTTCAAGGATGGTCTCGAGTAGGAGAGCTAAACCCATTCTATGTGAACGAAGTCCGAAAATACAAAGATGCAAAATACTGCTTGCCAGATTTCGAGGACACGGAGAGATGTTATAAACCGGAGAATAAAGCTATCCCTACCATTCCGGTCTTCGGGAGTGATACCGAGGAGGAAGAAGAGATAGTTTACTTAGGTCCGCCCCAGTGCAACAAACCAGGACGTCCGCTCCTATGTTGATCTTTGGCAGTGACTCGGAAGATGAGGTCCATGTTATATTCTCCGCTCGGCCTTCAGTACAAACGTTCGCTGATGAAGAGCAAAGTTTGCAAGTTGCCATGGTTCCGCCAAAGCATCATAAAGAACTAGACGCACTTGATACCTACAGTGTGGAAGAGCTGCAGAAGTTCTATATCCCTCCCAGGCGAGAAGGTGAAAAGGCAATCCTATTCTACCGATCAGGGGAAACAAAAGTGGAGAAAGAAATCTAGCACAGTGCGGATTCCACACTCGGCAGGCTCCAGCCCATCCGTTTGCCCAGATATTACACAAACGGACTAAGGAGACTCTTGAGACGCCAAGGTGTACCCCTTAAACAAACTGCTCGACAACCACGGTTCTATAACAGGATCTGGAACGTCCCTGGAACTCAGCGAAAGTTGCCCAACGGAAAAATGGAAACGATCGGGCTTGGATATGTTCAATCCAAGAAACGGGAGTTACTCCGCGACTGCTACGTCATACATGACTTTGATGAAGAGGGAGATACTTTTTGAGAAAATGCTAACCCTGAATCAGAAAGAGCTCCCGACATAAAAATGCCCAGTCCGTTGTTTGAAGAACAAATGGACAAGCTTATAAGGGAAGCGAGTCAAAAGGTTCGAGACGACCATAATCGCGAAATGGTCATCTACGAGAAAGCCAGGACGCAACGCCTTCTTCAACAGGCTGAGAAAGATGAAAATGCTCCTCCCTGTCAACCCGTCATACAAAAGGCCCGACGCAGAGGCAAAAATAAATCAAAGAGCGGGAAAAGTGTTCGAGAGCGACAAAGCGGGACCAAGAAGCCACGCGATCGGGAATCGAGTAATCCAGATTCGTCTCTTATAAAGAAGATGAGTCGAGCATACTTTTTTCCTCAGAAAAAAACACGGAAGATACTCGATCTCGCCATAAGACATCAACTGATTATACTCCCGGAGTCTAAGCACCCCGAGCAAGCAGGCGAAGTCTCTCATCCGGACTATTGCTCCAATCATAGGGCAATAGGACATCCTATTGAAGACTGCTTCACCTTCAAGAACTGGGTCGAAGATCAATATCGACAGGGCAGGTTCGCTCTATCCAGCAGCTGGAGGGTAACCCCGCCGCAGAAGCATGAACCCAAATCCACGAGGGTAGAACCAGATCAACATCGGTCTTAGAAGAGAGCTCTTACCTTCCACGCGATAATGCTATCAGAAGAAGACCCCGACGGTATGGATAATCTCCCCTGGTGCTTCAAAAACATTGATGACGAGGTGATCTCAGAGTTTCCACCGGAGCCGAAAGAGCTGGAAGATGGAATACATACCACTGCAGATAAGCTCAAGAAAATTGATTTGGGGACGGCAAGTGACCCGCGGCCGACGTTCGTCAGCGAATTGCTGTCTGAAGAAAGGGTGGCTACACTAAAGGACGTGCTCATGCAGCATAAAGATTGCTTCACATGGAATTATTCCGAGATGCCAGGACTAGACCCAGAGATTACGGTTCACAAACTGGCCATATCCCCGGACGTCAAGCCAATCAAACAAGTGCCGAGAAGAATGCGGCTCGAGCTTGAGATGAGCATCAACGCCGAGGTCAAGAAGCTAATCGACTCTGGTTTCATCCAAGAGATTCAGTATCCTGATTGGATCGCCAACATTGTCCCAGTGATGAAGAAAAATGGGACAGTATGCATATGTGTGGATTTTCGGGATCTCAATAAAGCCTGTCCGAAAGATGACTTTCCAGTACCGGTCACCGAGCTAATGATTGACAATACGTCCACCTCATATCGAAGGTGGATCCCCTCAAGTATTTGATGTCAAAGGCCATACTGACGGGACGAATCGCTAAATGGGCCTTGCTCTTGATGGAGTTCTCAATAACTTATCAGCCTCTCAAGGCAGTGAAAGGCCAGGCCATCGCTGACTTCCTCGCCGAGCATCCAATACCTGCCGATTCTCCTTTGAATTGCGAACTGCCAGACGAACATGTGTTTGACACGATCGACGGGGGTGATACCCGATGGGAGCTTTACTTCGATGGAGCATCCTCCATGAAGAAGCGTAAACAAAACACGCCCATAATCAAATCAGGGGTAGGCCTCATCTTCATAACTCTACAAGGAGGGATAATGCGCTTTGCCTTCTCCTTAACAGAGCCGAGGACGAACAATGAAGCCGAATATGAAGCTTTGATAGCAGGTTTAGAGATCGCCATCGACATGGGGATTAAGAATCTCATCATATATGGAGACTCCCAACTGGTCGTTAGTCAAGTAAACGGTGATTACCAAACGTGCAAACCAGAGCTGGTGAAGTACGGTGAGAGGGTACAGCAACTGTTGACCCAAATCCTTTCCTATACCTTGGAAAGCATACCGCGTGCGGAGAATAGTAAAGCGGATGCATTAGCAAAGCTTGCTAAAGAATTGGCCGATGAGAACCTCGATGACGTAAGAATCGTGGTACAAAGCCGTCGGGTTCTTGCACCGGCAGAAATATCTCCGGAGTCGTCCTAGGAGAAGGGAGCGACCGAGCAAACGGCTCTACAGGTAAAAGACCAAGAAACGGTTGAGGATTGGAGAGAAGTCTTTATAGACTACTTCAAATCCTATCGAACGCCTGAAGATGTGTCCTCAAAACATCAGCTCATGAAGCGAGCCCTATCTTTCGCCTTCGTTAATGATACCCTGTATAAGAGATCATTTGACTCTTTATGGCTAAGATGCCTGGGACCTGAAGAGGCAAAGAGAGTCGTCCAAGAAACTCACGACGGACTCTGTGGTTCTCACCAAGCCGGGCCGAAGATGAAGCTGAAGATCAAACGAATGGGTTATTATTGTCCCACAATGATCCAGGACTGCCTCGAGTATTCAAAGCAATGCCACTCTTGCCAGATCCATGGGGACTTTATCCATCAGCATTCGAATCCACTACATCCGACGGTGGCTAGCTGGCCGTTCGAAATATGGGGAACTGATATAATCGGCCCCATCGAACCAGCATCGTCCGGAGGACATCGATTTATTTTGGCGACAACTGATTATTTCTCCAAATGGGCAGAAGAAGTACCGTTGAGGGAAGTGAAGATGGAGAATATCCTCCATTTCTTCAAGACACACGTCATTTATCCGTTTGGTACTCCGCGACGGATCATCTCCGATAACGGGCTAGCTTACAGAAGCCACAAGATTAGCCGTTTCGCACAACAGCACAACATCGACTGGAGATACTATTCAGTCTATAATCCCCGAGCTAACGGTCTAGTTGAGGCGTTCAACAAGATCTTGACGATGATCGTGAAAAAGACGGTGTCTCGAAATAAAAAAGGACTGGCATGAGAGACTGCATGAAGCTCTCTGGGTGTATCGGACTACGTTCAAAACGGCCACAAACACAACGCCGTACACATTAGTATTCGGTACAGAAGCAGTACTTCCCCTCGAGATAGAGCTACCCTCTTTACGAGTAGCAGTTCATTACGAGCTAACGGACGAAGAGAATGCTCACCTTCGGCTTGAGGAGCTCGATGCCCTTGATGAAACCCAGCTCATAGCACAACAAAATCTGGAGGCTTATAAGGCAAAGATGACGCGCTCATATAAAAGATTGACCAGGCCGAGGACATTCCGCTAAGGCAAACTCGTGCCAGTAGTCAAAAGACCTATGATCCCCAATCGTGCTAAGCGGGGGAAATTCGAGCCGAACTATGAAGGCACGTATATCATAGACAAGGTCTACCAGGGTGGAGCTTATCTACTCATGGACATGCATGGCGAAAGACCTTTCAGGCCAATAAACGGTCGCTTCCTGAAGAAGTACTATGCCTGACGAGTCACGGCCTAGGTCAACGATAGATGACGACGGCTATGTCCGCTCGCTACCTTCCTAAGCCTAAACTCTATAAGTAGTAGCCAGCTTACGGACCGAAACGTCCTTAAACTAACGACGTACCGAAATGTCCTTAAACTAACAGGGGACCGAAACGTCCTTAAACTAACGACGGACCGAAACGTCCTTAAACTAACGACGGACCGAAACGTCCTTAAACTAATGACGGACCGAAACGTCCTTAAACTAACCGTTGACCGACCATTATGTCCTAAAACTAGCCGTTGACCGAGATGTCGATAAACTACGGTGGATTACAGCGTCTTAAAGCTGATACAAAAAAAAATTAATAAGAAACAAAAAAAAGAGAGAAAAAAGAAAACGGTATGTCCATAAGCAAAATGGGTACGGATGAAAACCCGAAAGGGTTCCGTGAGTAAAAACAGCAGGGCAACTGGCGAGATTTGTGAAAACCCGAAAGGGCGCAACTTCGTTAGAATAAAAAAAGAAAGAATAAAAAAAAAGAAAACGGTATTCCATAAGCAAAACGGGCACGGATGAAAACCCGAAAGGGCTCTGTGAGTAAAAACAGCAGGGCTACCGGCGAGTTTTGTGAAAACCCGAAAGGGCGCAATCTCGTTAAAAGACACTTGCAAGATCCTCTCGACTTTGTAAGGAAAAACCATCTGCGTGCGATCCTTACGACTCACAAGGGAGCAACACACTTAGGGATCCCCATGATTCCTAAGGAAAAACACACTTGTTCACGACTCGTAAGGTGAACCCTCTTATGGGACCCTCACGGCTCATAAGATTTGAAAGTCTTAAGCTACAGAGACCTAAACCTGTTCTTAAGCAGCCCCCACAACCTCCGATACTGCCCTATAAGCAGCTCAATGCTGACCCTTGTATACAATCCACGGGCGCGAATAAACATTTCCCTAACAAAATCCCATCCGTGACTAGGGATATGTCTACACGGTAAACAACCCTTGTAAGTCCTCTTGACTTATAAGGGGAAAACACTCTTGTAAGATCCTTACGACTTATAAAAGATCATACACTTAGGAATCCTCATGACTCCTAAGGAGAAAACACACCTACGAGATCCTCACGACTCGCAGGGAGAAATATCTTTATGAGACCCTTACGGCTCATGAAGTCAAAAGCCTTAGTCGACAGGATCCTAACCCTGTTCGCTAAGCCACTTTTGTTCGATATCAACAGAGGAAAATGATGATTCGCTCCTGGCAATATCCCAGTAGTAGCGGTGCTGATGCCAAAATCGGTGTCTAATTCCGAGCTTGCAGTGAAAAGCTAACAAGCCACACATGCATACGAAATAGCTGAAATGATGGGGCAACTTGCAACAAAATCAGCAAATAAAAATATATGCATGCAAAATAGCCAAAATGATTGGGCAACTCGCAATAAAAAGCAGCGAGTAAAAGTAAAAAAAATAGCCGAAATAATGGGGCACTGCGAAAAATAGCCGAAATGATTGGGCAATTGCGACCTTCGCGATATAAAAGCTGAAATGATAGAGCATCGCGGAAAGAAATTAAAAAAATGAATGAAATTTATGCCCTACAGGTGATATCATGTCAATCCTGTAGGGTTCCTAGGGACACTAATGAGGTCTCACAACAGATCAAACATGCCCAATTCAAATTTTTTCATGTGCCTACAAACCCTAATACGGATCGTTAACTAGATGATAAGGCGATGCAAGCGAGTAAACAACTTTATTGCTAAAGGAAAGTGAGTGCAACCTTTGTAGATCAGGTCCTCCACTTCCTAGGCTCCGTGATGACGTCCCACCGCTGTACCTATCGGAATCCAGACTCTGGCGAAGGTTTCGTCGGAGAAATGATCGGGCTAGGTCGTCGACTTCGATGCCGAAGATGATCTACGTCGAGGCAACTCAAGATCAAGCTCCAACTTCACCAAGTCATGAAACTTGTGAAGAAAACACCCTATACTACTTGGCAAGTGGTAGAGGATGAAGAAATAGGAAGTAGGTTCACTTTAGAATTGGATTTCTCACTCTTTTTCTCATTTCACCATTGAACCTAGCAAGCTTTTTGAAGCTTGATGAAGATGATCAAGATGAAAGAATAAAAAGGATTAAGTTAAAAAGAAAATCCCATTCATTCTTATCATATAGCAACCATGGTTAAGTGTAGAGAATAAACTAGGGTTAGGTTTAATGGTTAGGTTAAGGCTAAGAAACAAAATGGTCAAAGCTTCAAAGCTTCATGAAGTTTCAACAAAAGACAAAAGAAGCAACCATTTCATTTCTTTCCAAAATAAATGAAAAATAAATAGATAAGTAAATCAAAACCCTAACAATTAACATAACCATGGTTTAATCATACACACCCAAGGTTGCATGTATCATCAAACATGATACAAACAAGTGTACAAAAATATATCACATATACAATGTGCACTTCAAGTGAGAAAATCCATCTTAAGTGAACCAATACTAGTTAATGCAAAGTAATATATCAAATATATAATTGTACATTAAATCATTAAATTAACACTTGATTTAACGATCCGGTCATATCGCATATAATCGACTAATATCCAATGTATCGGCTTATCGAATCAATCCTTGATTCGATAACTAGGTTATATCGCATACAACCTATCGATACATTCATCGCGAGAATAGAATACGGTATCACATACACGCATTATTCTCGATCCCGCACATATCTCATATGCGCTCCTATTTCGTTTCGCTTGAGCCAGGAAACCTCTGTGTAGGACTCTAAACACTCGTCAATACGCCGGCAGCAGATGATGATCATATCAAACACCCACAAGCCGCAAGTAGTCTGCTAAACGTAACGGCCACCCGGGTATTGAGCGATCAGAAGATCGACGAGCAAGCCCGCTCACACTCCTGTGAATCCAACCAGTAACACTTACCGTACAGTCTGGTTTGTTCGTCTGATATGTCGCATATCTTGCCTAGGGGTGGTAAACGTCAGACCCCAGTAGCTCGATAAGTCGTGTCGATATGAGGTCTATAACAGTTCGAGAAACTACTAGTAACACTTACCAGTAAATCTCAGCAATCCTGGCCAGGGATTTCCGGTTATAGCCAATCGAACACAGCGCAACATCAACTCCCTATACCGGGAGAGACGAATCCCCTCCTATCGCTCATTGCCTCCATGTGATTCGGGACTGTACCCAAAAACCACCGTTTTGCACGCCCTCTTGGACGTGGTAAGGTGGAAATCAAAGCACAGTGGGAATCACACAAGACTCTATGACGATCTCGGGTCAACAGACTACTCTGTACCAGTGTCACCAGAGAACTGCCATCTGACGTAAGGTATAATACCATCTGGGAGTTCTCAGCGAGTCCGTCCAGTGTACCCAGTCTCCACTGAGCACCCGTATATCATCTCTGATGTCAAACACCAATGGATATGGGATTATCCATCGCCCATCTGTATGGGTCGAGAAGGTATACGCCAGTCTACTCTGGTATATCGATGCCCCGTCTCGATACACCCATGACTAGGGACCTTGAAGGATCTACTTATGGACTACCATGTCCCTACTAGTATGATCCGCATCATAGTCCAGGTAGTCAAGTACACATCCTAAGGGCTTTACCAACATGTAACAGAGAGACAATCAGTGTACACGTTAAGGTAAAGAGCAACCAGATAGCATACTATCATGTCGAGCAATAAAGTCCTCCCTATATATGTCCAAGCATCCACTACAATATATATCCTATGTATAGTAATGGCCTCTAGGGCATACATATAACTAACAATCTCCCACTTGCACTAGAGCCATCTGATAGCAGTGGTTGTAGTATCTCATACTCAACCATCCCATAAAAGTCTCTCTCTGGGAAAAGGCCTTTGTGAGTGGATCCGCCGTGTTGTCCTCTGAGTCTACTCTCCTAACCTCGATCTCCTTGGAGATCAACCATCTCCATGATCAGGTGATACTGCCTTAGAATATGTCTGGATCACTGATGGGACGGACTTCCTTGGTATAAGCCATAACTCCATTGTCATACAATGGGAGGAACTAAGTTCATCTCATGAACAAATATACATCCAGACTGCCTCTTTGGTAGCATCTTAAGTAGCGATGGTTCCAGCCTTTATCGTCTAGTATGCCACGGTATCTAGCTTGGAACTCTTCCAACATACCGTCCCTTTACTAAGGGTAAAGACAATGCCTGTGACTGACATTCAGTCGTCCTTATCACCTTGAAACCTTTCCAGTGATTTTCCCCAGGATCAATTGATACCGTCTCACTACAACTAGTGAGTATCCTAATATCCAATTAGATCTATCTCATAGATCAAAACCCAGGATTTAGGAGGTATCACTTTGATCCTATATAGAGAATCATTGTGATAAGCGGAGATTGACCGAGCGTAGCATAGGAAACTCCTTCCCCATCAAGAGTATGTCATCCACGTACTCTACGAGGATCGTTACCATACTCCCTACTACCTTTTTGTATATACAAGGTTCATCCACCATTTTGATGAAGTCAAATTCCTTGACTACTACATCAAAACAGACGTTCCAACTCCGCGACGCCTGCTTTATCCTATAAAGCAACTTGTGCACGTTTCCGCTGCTCCCACTGTCTACGAAGCCCTCTGGTTGTGTACTTATAGACGCCCTCTTCTAAAACATCATTTAGAAAAGCTGTCATGACACCCAACCACCAGATATCGTAGTCATGGTAGGTAGCCGTGGCAAGTAGGATCTGGATGGACTTAAACATAGATCCTTAGAAAAGGTTTCAACATAATCCATACCTGGTCGATGACGAAAACCTTTAACAAGTCTAGTTTTGAAAGTCTCAACTTTTCCATCTACACCAAGTAATCTTCTCAAGATATACTTGCTCCTGATGGGGATTTAACCCTTCAGATATAGCAACTAAAGTCCATACTTTGTTGGTGTACATGGATTCCATCTCAGATCTCTAAGCATCCAGCCATTCTTACAGAGTCCCACTCCTGATGGCCAGCTCGAAAATAGTTGGGTCATCATCTCATGATGTAATCCTCGCTCCCACTGTCATAGAGAAACCGTAGTAACTCTCAGGTGGGTGAGGAACCCTACTAGATCGGCGGAGAGGCTGAGGTTCGATGGAAATAATTGAATCCTTTGGTTCTATCAAATCATCAGCTGCAGTTTGTATAGCTGGAACCTTTCTAGTTCTACATAACAGATCTTGCCTCGAGCTTGTCCGGATTTTGCTTTTAGACATAGGCCGGACAACCCCAAATCTTAACTAACTTAAGATATGGGCTCTTCCCTTTCCATATCACATATGAAGTGGTAGGAAACTGATTTGATTTGAACCCTATTCAATAGGTATGCAGCTTCTTAAGTGCATAACTCCCAAAAGGAAATAGGAAACTCAGTAGTACTCATCATAGAGCGCACCATATCATATAGGGTGTGATTGCTCCGCCCTGATACACCGTTGTGCTGTGGTGTATCCAGAGGAGTAACACTGAGAGAGAATCGCATTCTCCTGTAGAATAATCCAAGAATTCCATGCACAAGTATTCTCCTCCCTGATCTCATCATAGGACATAATACTTATACCCGTATTTTGGTTCTCTACTTCTAACTTATATTCTGTGAATATCTCAAAAGGTTCGGACTTGTGTTTCAACATGAACATATGTCTGAATCTAAAGAGATCATCAGAGAATGTAATGAAGTACAAAGAACCGGTCTTGGCATGTGTAGACAGGGGACCAACATACATCAACATGTATCATCCCAAGAGTTCACTAACTCTTTCTCTGTTTCCAGTAAACAGAGCTATGGTCATCTTATCTCTGTGACATGACTGGCAAGTTTCACAAGATGTAAATTCAAACAGATTTAAATATGTATCTATGTGCAACTTAGCTAGTCGGGTCGCATTGATATGACCCAGTCTACAATACCTCAAGAAGGATCCGTTCATTTCTGAACTCTTCCTCTTGTGTTTGTTCCGTATACTAAGAACTGTAGTTTGATTTAGAACATCAATGCTTTTAGATAACGTGCCTGAACCGATCAACTTTTGATATAGGAAATGTTCAAAACATTATCCAACAATACAGAATTTTATCATTTCTTTACTAATAAAGAGACTGATATGATTTTGTATATCAGGTTCGGTATCTAATAACATTCGTTCAGAATCAATGTATTTTGAATACAGGGTGACAGTGACCAACAGACTTGGCTGCAACACTTGCACCGTTTTCTGTCTCATGAAACTTATCACCCGTTCTCAGTTCTCTACCTGTCTGTAGCCCTATGTAATAGAT
Organism: Agapanthus africanus; assembly: GCA_030015575.1. NCBI lineage: Eukaryota > Viridiplantae > Streptophyta > Magnoliopsida > Asparagales > Amaryllidaceae > Agapanthus > Agapanthus africanus. The sequence goes on from JASDDO010000019.1 coordinate 243,851,330, forward strand.
TACATATCTGGGATTCTGATCCGGTATCAAATACCCAGGACGTAGAGGATACTGAGAAACAGTTCTGTATAATGAACACACCCGAAGATGATGCATTAGTATGCACTTTCTTCGTTTGGGCGGCACGGGAATACTGGTAATCCCCAATTTCCTGCTCTGTCTTATAACAATTATAAGTTGGAGCGGGACCAACGTTCCCCAGCTCAGTATAACAAGCGGGTTCGGTCAAAATATCCGTTTTATTATCTTGATTAAGGCGTGACATGGTCGCTACCTGGAGAGAGAGAGAAGAAAATACTCAGCGTGCGCTCTTGCAAGAATAGATTGGTTATTATTTTATCTAATCAGGATGGCTCCCACTGTTTTTATCAAATCTTCCTTCAAACTCTAAAAGGAAAGTCTAGCCGGGATTAATTACACACTACAAGTTCGCCAATCTTTCAGCCAGGCCAGTGTCGGTACTTTGAGAGAGGTCCCCCGTGCTTTCGCACGAACATAATTAATGTAAACCTCGTTTTCCCAGAGGCGTAACCCCGTTGACACCTTTCTAGACACCTACTTGATCAGCTAATTGTAATGTGTAAAACTCTTCCAGGAGTAACAATTACTCGCAGCGGGTATCGGGATCCAACTATCTCATAGAAGGTATGCAATCTCATTGCAAATTTCAACACTTGAAATTCCCGATAATATTTTGCCCCTAACCTCCTATGACCTTGACAAAGGCCAACAAACCATAGGATGCTAGTCAAGTTCAACCCGTCATTTCCTGATTGAATTAAACCCACCCGCACGACCCTTGACAAAGGCCAACAAGGTCGCACGACTACCCTAACCCAATCTGCATCATATGCATAAGAAGATAAGCACCAGTTAGCTACCGCACACTACGCCTTGACAAAGTCCAACAAACACAGCAAGAATACTAACTACTACTTAACTGAAATGACGGAGGGCTACGACTGGTTTTTATGAAAACCTATTGCGTAATGAACTTGATATCGTTGTAGAATCAAATGATTTTAAAATGGAGCGTTTTTGAGGCTTTTCTAGTTTTGCTAAAGGGGTCACTCCCGGTGAAGGGATCGTCGGCCCTTTCCTCGTCGAATGAGGTGCGGGATATATCATATATATCACTGTGCAAAGCAGAAACTATAGAAGCTATCAAAACACAAACCGAGTGTGTAGCATCTGCCAGTTATTGCTAAAGGGGTCACTCCCGGTGAAGGGATCATCGGCCCTTTCCTCATCGAATAAAGTGCAGGATATATCATATATACCGCTGTGCAAAGCAAGAACTGTAGCTACCTGTTTTATTTTTTTTGAAATTCGATTCCACAACATCTTTAGGTTTCTTTTATTTCATTAATCTCATTAATGAAGTCCCATCATTTAAGTACCTAAACATCACAGATAAATACGACGTACACTTATGCCATCCGCATTCGCCTCGATGTCCCCTCGTGCACCGTTAGGTTAGGTAACTAACGGCAGAACGGGGCAGGGCTAGCGCGGGTGTAAAACATAAGTAACGTCTATATAATATATCATATATACTATATACAGTATCCATCACAGCATATCAAATGATCACATCACAGATATCGCAGCAGAAGAAACATATGAAGCATTGGATATACTAGGACGTCCGTGTTTTCAATACGAGCCAGTATAAAACACAGATTCCACGGTCGCGATGAATAGCCAAACCCACACCCCTAGACCCCTACGAGAGCAGCAAGCAACCCTACCAATTCTAGAGTTAGGAGACCCGGACTCGACTCCTCGAGTTGGTCTCCCACTGGACTCTAGAACCCGGTTACTTGTGCCCTCCTCCTTGGGTCTATCCTAATGCAGAAAAGTAAATAATATACAAAAGGTGACATCTTCCGCAACCTGGAAGTGCCCCAATAAAAGAATATTACATACAAGTTTTTACATGAATGAAAATGAAAAACACCCATCTCACATAAAAACCCCCGGCTATTCATACGCGACGATCCAATATAACATATCCAGCAACACATAACATCACATGTCATCAACGTAAGTAAATATGCCCATCCCAATTGTCGTTGACATATAGTAACGAAACCGGCGATATCACATATTACACTTACGGTCACAGAAAAGAAAGTGTAAAACTACAACAGTTGGAATTCGCAACCTCTTTAGACATCACATGCCTAATCAAATGAATTACTTAGACATCGCATGCCTAACAATTATAAACCCCGCATTTTAGTCTCATTATCGAAAACACTTTTCAATATCAAGTCGGGCAATTCAACAAGATTCCCGCCATTTTGATCGAATGCTCGTCGCAAACTTTATTAGGCGGCCGCACCCCCGATGCCGTCGACGAAGTGCACCAAGGCGGAATACCGCTGCCGCGAGCACCCGAACGGATGCTTTCGGCGACGGGGTTCTCCTACAGTCACTTGGTCGGGGCTATGGGGTGTAGCTGTCTATTAAGTTTACCCGGCGAGTATCCGCGTACGCTACGTGATTGCGACGGACTTTTGATCGCATCAAAATTCCGTGGCAACCAATCAAGTGAGACTAAACTGCTAGATTTATAACATTCATTCAGTTATCTCATAACTACTTGTGAATTCCAATTATTGTATCACATTCCGGATAAGATAGAAAATGTTAAACTTTCCGATCGAACAATCGAACACCCAAGTTTTCCCGAAACAGCTTAACACATGAAATAAGTTCAAAGACATTCACTTCATGCCTCAGTACCAACGGTCCAGCCATAGAAGGGTTAAGCCAACGCCTCACATGTGGCACGCCGTACTACCCCAAACCCTAAGGTTCAAAGGGCAGTTCAAGACGGTCACATAATCGAGTTAAGGTTTGTTGTCTTCTAGAGGGACTGTTCCCCTCTCTATGCTTTGGAACTGCATGGCAGGATCTCAACCCATTGAGAATTAAATTCTCAACTCAAGGGGAGATGTGTGTTGGAGATAGTGCCCTCAGAGTCAATTATTAGGTCACAGGTACGTGATTGTAATGATTGAGGGAGGACCTATCCCGGTAGGACAGTCTTACTCGAGATGATAGTATGCTATCTGGTTTACCTTTATCATCGTGTACTGTTTTAGGTGACCTGACACGTCACTATTACACGTTGATAGAGCCCCTAGGATTCTTGCTTGACCACCAGCAGTATGAGGGCGATCATATAAGTGGGAGCTGGGGGTCTATAAGCTTATCCTTAAAAGGTCCCTAGTCGTGGGAGTTTCGAGACTGGGCATCGATACTCCATTAGTAGACTAGTGTATACAGTCGAGACCCCGACGAGGGGCGGTGGCCGGTCTCACAAGCCACTGGTGTCAGTTGGATCACCTAAGATGTATACAGGTGCTCATTGGGTTATGAGTACACCGGACAGGACTCGCCGGGAACATGCTAGTTGGTCATATACCAGACGTCAGATGGCAGTTCCCTGGTGACATGTGTGCAGGTTAGTTCATCGACCTGGGGATCGTCATTTGTCTCGTGTGAGTTCCCACTGTACTTTGATTACTACCCTACCACGGCTCAAAGGAGTCGTGCAAACAGGTTTTAGTTGGGTACAGTCCCGAGCCACATGGAGGCAGTGAGCGTATCTTCAGGGGTTCGTCTCTCCCGGTATTGGGGGTGAGGTCGTGCTGTGTCTAGGAGAGCCATTACACAAAGTCCTTGGCCAAGGCAAGGAGATTTACTGGTAGGTATTCCAGTAGTATCTCAGGGTGTTCTGGGCTACACTCCGACACGACTTGTACCGCTTTTGGGGGTCTGACTTTTACCAACCCCCTAGGCCCGCCATGCGATACTCATAGACGAACGGACCGGACTGTACGGATATTGTCACTGACAGGCTCAGTAGGGTTGTCAGGCTGAGTTCACTCACAGACGTCCCTTTTAGTCAATACTTGGTAGCCCGTTACGTATTGGCTTATACCTCTGACGTGCTAGTGGTTAAATCCACAACCGAGGTGTTGACGAGTCTTTAGAGTCCCCCACATTCAGTTACTCAGCTTTCGGGCGAAAGGTTGTAGAGGCCGTATGGAGATATGGCAAGGTCCGATCAGATACGTGCGGTATTGCACGGATCAGGATCGGACAGTTTGTACTATAGGCCGTATGGTTATATGGCAGGGTTCGATCAGATACGTGCGGTATTGCACGGATCAGGATCGAACAGATATTACTAGCCGGTTTTGGTATAAGCCAGATCCTAGTATAGTACAGTGTAGATTTTGTCTCATTGCATTTGTATTTCGGTCGGAATACAAATGCGGGTGTGTATGCACAGTATCGGGGTTTTTCCTGTAATTTATTACGGGACCAGTTTTTGGAGTTGCCAGTTTGCTTTCCGTTTCGGCCAATTTCCTTTGTTCCGTTCATTGGCCGAAGTTTGGTGGAGGAGGGCTTATTTGCATTGTTGCAAATGAGTGTTTGTGGAGGGGGTCTTTGCATTTTATCATGTCATGATACTTGTCCCATCACTTGACTTCTCCTTCTCATGATGGATTGACTTTGTGGACTTGATGGTTGTGGTTGTGTGTAGTTTTTGCTTGTGATCATATTCTTTCATGATACCCTCTTGCATGATTGTTCCACCCACCCCCTTGACCTTGTTCTCTCTCTCTCCAATCACACATGATGGGGGGGGCCGGCCATTCCTATAGGGAATGGGATTCATTTCATTTTGGGGGTGGAAAAATGTTACTCTCATTTTTGTATGCTACATTTTTCCCACTTCTCTCCAAGCTCTCTTTTTCTTCCACCAAATGGCAAAGCTCCAAAACCCCAAATGAGACTTGAAGACTACATATTCTATAGCGAACCTTGGGCACGTCGAGTAGCCGGCTTCGTGCCCGAGTTGCCTCGGCATTGAGGTGGGAGCCCGTAAACAAAGTAGGCGATGTGGTGCACTTCCGGCGACGAGGAGGAGACGGGACTTTTCCGCAGGAGATCGGGACCATGACGAGAAGACCGGAGGACTTGGATCGTCGGTATATCTCTTTCCCATCTTATATTTTGCTAGGACTAGTTAATGGTTCGATCCGGGTATTAGTGCGCGGCGGTTTGCCAATTCAAGAAAATTAAAGTTATTCACCGCTTCCGCATTTGGCCGTCGGTTTGACGGCCGGGGCGCCGCCGTGCACTTACAGTGGTATCAGAGCCTCGCCATTAACTTAGTCCAGCTTTGTGTAATGTGTTTTTTAGTTCCGATCGATCGAAATGTCCAAAAACCCGTATTTTCCCACATCAGTTTTCTGTTGGAAATTTTTGGTGTCGAAAAATTTTTCAGGTTGTAAAATATTTATGTACTGAAAATTATAAGAACACTGTTCAAATTCGAGGCACTGATCCTCTCACTAGAGCGCGGAAGGGCGGCCAAAACCCACGTTTGGCCGCGCTTCCGCCGCAGCATACAGGAATCAGTGGGTTGGGTTTTTACAGTGGGCTTCTGGGCTTAAATTAGGGGTTTTGGAATATTAAAATTGGGCCAATTATTTCTGTAAGTGCTACAGTTTTCTTTGGGGCCCACTTGTTAATTGTTTGATCAATCGGAAAATTTTAAACACATTTTTCACAGTATTTACATTATATCTGCGACCGTGAATGTCACTTGATCGGTAAATCTGGTCTAACTGCTATAGCCCGGTTAGACGGATTTGCGAACGTGACTTTCACGTTGATGTTTTGTTTTTGCTGTGATATTGCGGATCGGTCGTGGGGGATAGCCTGGATGCAATGCTAGTACAGTTTTGTTGTATTATGTACATTTGATATTGCGGGGCGAGCGTCCGACATGTGGACTGCCGTCACTGCCTGATTGTATTATTCTTTTGGGGCACGACCTGGTTGCGGTCGATGTACCCGTTGTATGTATATTTTACTTTCTGTACTAGGATTGCCCCGCGGAGGGGTGCACGGATAGCCGGGTTCTAGAGGGCAACAAGCCCGCATCTCATGGCATTGGGACGGAAGGGGCTTCACTCTAGGATTGGCGGGCTATTCGCCGCACTCGTAGGGGGTACAGGTTGACCCAGGAGGGGTGCCCAAGTTACCGGATTCCGTGAAGTGCTGGATGGTCCATTCACGGTGCTGAAGGGGGCTGCCTCGCTTCAGGTTTTGGCGGGTGACTTGCCGCGCCCGTAGGGGTCTAGGATTTCATTGCACAGGCTATCCACACGACCAGGGGAACGTCGGGTTTCAGTAGTGGCTCTGTGAAACCCGGGGATCCCAGATATCTGTATTGTTTCTGTGATGCTGTACATTTTTCTGTGATGTTGCATTTTATTCACGCCTTGAGCGAATATAATATATTGGTATATATATTAGTAGATGTCGTATATGTTTTGCATCCGCGCTAATCCAGTCCCCGCTCTGTCGTTAGTAAGCTAACCTAACGGGTAATGACGGGACCCAGTGGCGAATGCGGATGGCATATACGTACATCAGTATATTTTCGTTCTTTTTGGTGTGATCAATTGATGGGACTGCATTGATTTGGATCAATGCAAGTTAAAACAAACCTAATCTGATGTTGTTGGAACACTTTTCAAAAAGCTGTTATTGCAAGGACGTTTACTTTTGTTTTGCATCGTGGTATTCATTGGAATATCCTGCTCCTCAGTCGACGAGGCAAGGGCCGAGATCCCTTCACCGGGAGTGACCCCTTGGACAGAAGTTTGCGTCAGGGCATTAACTTCACTATAGCCGATTACTTTTGCTTTGCATCGCGGTATTCATTTGGAATATCCTGCACCCCATTCTACGGGGAAAGAGCCGAGATCCCTTCACCGGGAGTGACCTCTTTAGCAAAGGTTTTCGTCACTATATTTTTAAAAAGCTATCCGTTCCTTCAACGATATCAAGTTCATTACGTTAAAGGTTTTCGCCAGAAACCATTCGTAGCCCTTCGTCGTTTCATATGGATAGTCAATAGTATTCAAGCTGTGTATGTTGGCCAAAGTCAAGGCACAGTGTTTGGTAGCTGTTGGTTATTCATATGCAGCATTGATAGATGCGTTGGTTTGGAACAGTCGTACTGCCATGTTGGCCAAAGTCAAGGGTATGTACGGGTGGATTCAAATTAACCTGGAGAATGACGGGTAGAACTTGACATGTGACTTATGATATGTTGGCCAAAGTCAAGGTCATAAGAGCATGGGGCAGAAATCACATCGGGAGTTTCAAAAGAACTGAAACTTGTCAGATATGCGCATACCTTCTGGAGTGTGATAGCGTGAGCGGATTCCGTCACGTTATCATGCAATGATAGTTGGATCCCGATTCCCACTGATGAGTTAGTTTACTCCTCGGGTAACCCCGACTAGTTCTTCTTTCAGGTTTGGAGGAGAATTTAAGGTACAGTGGGAGGTTTCCAGATTAGATAAATTGGTGACCATTCTGATCTAGGTTAGAGTGCACGCTGAGTGTTTCTTTTCTCTCTCTCTTTGGCAGCGACCATTGACCCGACCCTAAGACTTTGACTCAGTGACCAAGTTGACCGAACCTTCTTAAACACCGGCTTTTGGATTGTCAGAGTTGCAAACCTCATTGCCACTCCTACTTTTGCCCTTTTCTCCAGGACACCCCGTTTTACTACGAACGTCCACTTCCATTGGACAAAACCATCGTATGGTTAGATACGAACTCGAAAGAATTTATTCGAGGATGGTTTCCGGTTCTGGAGAAAACGGATAGGATTATTCAGTTGTCTTTTCCTTTTACCCTCTCTCAGGTTATGAGTACTCCTTGGTTTAGGGATAGTACACCTATTACGCAAATTGGATTGTCTTCTTCCAAACCTTAGGCTGGTGCCGACCGGTAGGGAATGAAGAAAACCAATTAGCATAACGATGGTGTGCAGAAGGTATTAAGTTCAGACAAAGCAAGGGATTAGTAAGAGGGCAAAGTAAATTGCAACAGATATTCACGACCAAACCAGGTATTTCATTACCACTCCCAAATCACCTTTGTATTTCTCCAGAACACTCCGTATCACTACGAAGATCCACAGTTTATTGGATACTCCATCGTATGGTTATATACGAACTCGAAAGGAACTTGTTCCAGTTCGGGGATGGATTCTGGTTCAGGAGAAATAGGAATAAGATTTATTCAGGTGTCTTTTATCTTCACCTTCTCTCTCATTGCGAGTGTTCCTAGGATTGGGACAGTACACCCATTATGCTTATTGGATAGTCTTCTTCCAAACCATAGGCTGGTGCCGAACGGTAAGGAAGGAAGAAAACCAATTGGCCTAAAAGGGTGTGCAGAAGGTAAAGACTAAAGACATATGAAGGGATTTGGAGAGGTGGCAAAGAACTATACGGTTACAGTCGTGAATCTGGAAGAGGCATTACTAGGAATACCAGAATACCCCATCGGAACATTTCAATGTTTCAGTTTCACTGTGTACTGTTAACAGAAAACTGATTTCCCGATTAGATACTTACTCCAGGGTATGTATTTACCAGATACGATTCTCACATCTGTATGGTTTTACAGATGATGAGTGGGAGTAAGTTATTGGGAATTGGGTGATTATCCTCATTATATCGGGATTCGTTGTAATCGGTGATATTTGAGGAAATCACCTGGGCTATTTGCCGGTTGGCAAATATTTGGTTTTGAATATCCGCAGTTATGCACCAATTTCAGATTGATATATCTGTACGTCTATTTTCATAGAGTGAGATGTACCTTTTTGAAATTATGTCTATGACATTTACCTATATCAGTGGATGGTTAGGTAAGGAGCATTGAACAGCGGTGTAATTCTTCTTAACCATAAGTACAGTTTTCAACCTACGACACACAGTGAATGAGTTATCAGACTCAAGGGACTTATACAGAATATTGTATGTTGTCCAGGGTCCATCAGGACAGAGGGGTTGGTCCTCGTACTATATTCGGTTTACTTATGACTTCTCTAGTTTTTAGACAGGTGTTTCGTGGAAACACAGGGTCCGAATTTGGAGAAGTTATAGGTATTTGAATGGAGTAGAGAACCAGGTGTAGCAAGTATCGGGATTCTTCAAAGTGATCGAAGATGTAGATACTTGTATTTGGTATTCAGTTAATAGTAATGATTAAGAGATCTTGCTTCTCTTTCAGGTTACTCATAATTGGAAGCATTCCTAAGTTGAATAACGCTGATCCGCCTCCTTCCATTTAGTTGACATGCACTGGAGACAGTTGCATGATTTGGATCTGGTTCAATTAAATCAGTGCCTCTGTTTCTATATTGGATATAGAACAGTTCATATCTTAACGATGCTAAGGTACGGGGAGTTGTCCGGTTTATGATTAAAACCAGACACTGGACAACTCAAGGCACGTTTCTGTAATGGCTGTTTGTGGGTTGACCCAGGCTATGACGAGGGTTGACTTTCTACCATCTGGATGAACAATAGCGATATTGTTCTAGACTCGCCACAGTTTTATTAAAAATGGATTTTTTCAGAAAACAGTAGTGGGAGTATGGTAGAACTGGAAGTGATTCCAGAACCACAAACGATTACTGAAGATTTGATAAGGAACCTAAAGATTCAATCTGGATTGACATTCCATTGGCCACTCCGCAGATAAGGTGGGTAACTTCAGGCACCCGAGAGGCACTACGGTAGCCTCAAGGACGGTAACAGGGAAGTTCTTGTTTACCCACAATTGCCATTGCTGCTGTTCCAGGTTACGAGACCCGGCGGGAGGATGAGTATAGCGTCGTTCTAAACCAGTTTTAGAAGTGTACGTCTATATGACTCTGCCAGAGGGTTGTCGTAGTCAGTGGGAGCAGCGGAAGCATTGGTGGACAGGTTGCTTATGTTTATTTATAGACTAGAGCAGATGTAGCGGAGATAGATCATCTATTTCTGACGTGATAGTCATGGGTTTGACTTCATCAGAATAGGGGATGGATCTGTTGAGTAGGTAGTAGGGTGTGATATCCTGGTATTTGGATGATATACACAGAGTAGGAAAGGAAACTCCTACACTACGATCGGTTATACTTTGGTCGTCACACAGTTGTTTCTCCACAAAGGAAATGGATTTTATATCAGACATACTGGTTACTAGATCTATGGTCTTAGATCTAGATTTGGGTGGTTTCCCAATCAGGGTACTTGACAGCATTCTAAGAGTATTTAGGATGGACGACTCCTGGCACGGTAGTGTACCTGCAGGTAATGGAGTCACCCTCTCCAAAGGTGTCTTACAGACTAAAGGGGAGAGGGACGGGCATGATTGGCAGATCATTTGCTCAGGCAATTGAGTCAATCGTGAGATGTCAAGTACCACACCAGATGTTGTTCTTGCACTGGATGCAATAAGTTGACATTAATCCAATCCTGGAGAAACAGTCGGAAGCAGTTTTAGAACATAAGTGGATGTTCTAGGGATATGATAACGACAGCCTCATTCAGGAGACAGTTATCATTCCAGGCTTCCAAGGTGACATGGACGACAAGGAGGTTGTCAGAGTTATAGTTTTCCTTCTGATGAGGGGCGGTATTTTGGACAGGTGGTCCAAGGCAATACTGAGGGAGGCATGGCGCGCAGGATACTGATTAAGTTCAGTTGACGATACAGTCTAAGAAGTTTGGATTTGGAGTTCATTTATGAGCTAGGTCCCATCAGACATCCAGACATATTCTGAGACAAGTATTGCTCATTTCGGGAGATGGCTTTCTCCGCGAACTTGAGATATAGAGAGACATAGAAAGAAACAACTAAGCGGATCCACTCACTGAGGCTATTCCTCGAACGCAATAGTTCCGCAAACGAGCTTTGTGAGACTGACTAGTAGAGGAGTTGGATGTTCGGTATCACACGGGCTGTGAGTATGCGACATCGCAATAATTAGCCTTGAGTGCAAGTGGGAGATTGTTGGAGATAGTGCCCTCAGAGTCAATTATTAGGTCACAGGTACGTGATTGTAATGATTGAGGGAGGACCTATCCCGGTAGGACAGTCTTACTCGAGATGATAGTATGCTATCTGGTTTACCTTTATCATCGTGTACTGTTTTAGGTGACCTGACACGTCACTATTATACGTTGATAGAGCCCCTAGGATTCTTGCTTGACCACCAGCAGTATGAGGGCGATCATATAAGTGGGAGCTGGGGGTCTATAAGCTTATCCTTAAAAGGTCCCTAGTCGTGGGAGTTTCGAGACTGGGCATCGATACTCCATTAGTAGACTAGTGTATACAGTCGAGACCCCGACGAGGGGCGGTGGCCGGTCTCACAAGCCACTGGTGTCAGTTGGATCACCTAAGATGTATACAGGTGCTCATTGGGTTATGAGTACACCGGACAGGACTCTCCGGGAACATGCTAGTTGGTCATATACCAGACGTCAGATGGCAGTTCCCTGGTGACATGTGTGCAGGTTAGTTCATCGACCTGGGGATCGTCATTTGTCTCGTGTGAGTTCCCACTGTACTTTGATTACTACCCTACCACGGCTCAAAGGAGTCGTGCAAACAGGTTTTAGTTGGGTACAGTCCCGAGCCACATGGAGGCAGTGAGCGTATCTTCAGGGGTTCGTCTCTCCCGGTATTGGGGGTGAGGTCGTGCTGTGTCTAGGAGAGCCATTACACAAAGTCCTTGGCCAAGGCAAGGAGATTTACTGGTAGGTATTCCAGTAGTATCTCAGGGTGTTCTGGGCTACACTCCGACACGACTTGTACCGCTTTTGGGGGTCTGACTTTTACCAACCCCCTAGGCCCGCCATGCGATACTCATAGACGAACGGACCGGACTGTACGGATATTGTCACTGACAGGCTCAGTAGGGTTGTCAGGCTGAGTTCACTCACAGACGTCCCTTTTAGTCAATACTTGGTAGCCCGTTACGTATTGGCTTATACCTCTGACGTGCTAGTGGTTAAATCCACAACCGAGGTGTTGACGAGTCTTTAGAGTCCCCCACATTCAGTTACTCAGCTTTCGGGCGAAAGGTTGTAGAGGCCGTATGGAGATATGGCAAGGTCCGATCATATACGTGCGGTATTGCACGGATCAGGATCGGACAGTTTGTACTATAGGCCGTATGGTTATATGGCAGGGTTCGATCAGATACGTGCGGTATTGCACGGATCAGGATCGAACAGATATTACTAGCCGGTTTTGGTATAAGCCGGATCCTAGTATAGTACAGTGTAGATTTTGTCTCATTGCATTTGTATTTCGGTCGGAATACAAATGCGGGTGTGTATGCACAGTATCGGGGTTTTTCCTGTAATTTATTACGGGACCAGTTTTTGGAGTTGCCAGTTTGCTTTCCGTTTCGGCCAATTTCCTTTGTTCCGTTCATTGGCCGAAGTTTGGTGGAGGAGGGCTTATTTGCATTGTTGCAAATGAGTGTTTGTGGAGGGGGTCTTTGCATTTTATCATGTCATGATACTTGTCCCATCACTTGACTTCTCCTTCTCATGATGGATTGACTTTGTGGACTTGATGGTTGTGGTTGTGTGTAGTTTTTGCTTGTGATCATATTCTTTCATGATACCCTCTTGCATGATTGTTCCACCCACCCCCTTGACCTTGTTCTCTCTCTCTCCAATCACACATGATGGGGGGCGGGGGCGGCCATTCCTATAGGGAATGGGATTCATTTCATTTTGGGGGTGGAAAAATGTTACTCTCATTTTTGTTTGCTACATTTTTCCCACTTCTCTCCAAGCTCTCTTTTTCTTCCACCAAATGGCAAAGCTCCAAAACCCCAAATGAGACTTGAAGACTACATATTCTACAGCGAACCTTGGGCACGTCGGTAGCCGGCTTCGTGCCCGAGTTGCCTCGGCATTGAGGTGGGAGCCCGTAAACAAAGTAGGCGATGTGGTGCACTTCCGGCGACGAGGAGGAGACGGGACTTTTCCGCAGGAGATCGGGACCATGACGAGAAGACCGGAGGACTTGGATCGTCGGTATATCTCTTTCCCATCTTATATTTTGCTAGGACTAGTTAATGGTTCGATCCGGGTATTAGTGCGCGGCGGTTTGCCAATTCAAGAAAATTAAAGTTATTCACCGCTTCCGCATTTGGCCGTCGGTTTGACGGCCGGGGCGCCGCCGTGCACTTACAATGTGCACTTTACAGATCCTCCATCAAAGAGAGAAGAAATATATCCCTCTGTTCTATATCAGAGTTAAACTCTGTTGAGAATTAAATTCTCTTTCTTTCAATGAAACCTTCCCTTTCTTACCTAGGGTTTTCTTTTGCAGAAGATCCAAATTCCTCTCAAGTATCAAGGCTCTCTCTCTTTTCTTCCCTCTGCGTCTATATATTTTTGCGTGTCTCTTGGCTCCTATTTATAGGAGAAGCAGCCGAGTCAATTAGTTTTTTGACGAATCTTCATTGAGAGATTTGATTTGCATCCATCATTCGTTTTGGACCTTTGGATTATTAGGTGAATTTTATTCACCATTGGATTTCAAATCCAGGGATTCTCCTTTGTTATTTCTGTTAGATTTAAAGGGGAAATCTTTCCAAGTTCAGGATTTTTCCATAGATAGATGATATTCAATCATCTTTAAATCTTTAATTCGGTTGGTTCCAGATAATCGCTTTCCTTTGGAAAGATTTGAATCTCTTTCAGAATTTAATTCTGTTAACAAAATAGGCTTTGAAAGCCGGTCACGTGTGACCACGTGACTCATGGTCACGTGTGGGCACGTGACCCCCTTGGAACGAGCCTTCTTCCTTCTTTTTACGCTCTGTCTTCTGGTTGCTGCTTAGCTATCACGTGCCACCACGTGACAACTGGTCACGTGTGAGCACGTGACCCTGACATGGAGCCTTCTTCTCGATTTAACCGGAGAATGAGTCTGATGTTTTGAGTGTCACGTGCCAACACGTGACCCTGGTCACGTGGGAGCACGTGACTTCTTCTGAAGCCTTTTTCTTGATTTGATCAAGGAACTGTTGTGTCTTTGCCGCTGCTTTTAAATGTCACGTGCCGACACGTGACCCAGGTCACGTGGGAACATGTGATCCTTTCTGAAGCCCCTTTTCTTTGATGTATTTGGGAAACTGAATTTGCCTTGCCGATACTTTTAGGTGTCACGTGCCCACACGTGACTGCTGGTCACGTGTAAGCACGTGACCCTCTTCTGAAGCCTTTTCCGTAAGCTTTCCTGATTTTAAATCAGGAAACAAATGCCCCCACAGCGTTGTTCTCACGTGTCCGCACGTGAGTGCAACGCTGTCACTTTTGTGACCGCTGGACCTGCTTTGGGGGAGTAGGGTAGACGAAACGTCCTTTTAGAAGCGCCTTCACTTTTTCATGTCCTTCCTTTCAAACCTTTCTTTTAAGAATTTGATTTTCGTTCTCAGAGCTTAGTTCTCTGTTGTGTCTGTGCAGTGCCGCCTCATTTTCCATCAAAGGCTAGTGCTCACGTGTTGCGTATGCAGGGATCTGCTTGATGGGGACGTTTCATTTCCCTAACCTAATTCCAATGCGTCGTTGGATTTCATTTCCAACGCTCTCCCCTTCTTTTCGGGCTTTGAGAATAGTCCCACCATGCACAACATTTTTTTGTGCATAGCATTAAATGCTCCCCTTTATAACCTGAACCTTATGCCTTACTTCTTTTCTTCACAGAGAAACCCATTCATACCTTGAGGTGGTCATCTTTGAGAACCCGATCAATCTTCATGGCTTGCGATCGTCCCCATGCTCGTCGGCAACCATGGGAGGTGTCCCTTGAGGAGATAATTCCTCGCTTCGCTGCACGGCTGGCGGATCCCCTTCTCACCGACGCTCAATGTGACACGGTAATGTACGAGCTACTGACCCGTCGGGGCTCTCCTCTTCCCATGGGCTCCATTTGGCTCCGGATGATCCTCCAGTCTGTGCTTGCCGATATACCCCCTCATTCGGCGGAGATGACTTCGGCGATCCTTGACGCGGCGGAGGACAAGCTTGAGTGCTTTCATGAGGCTTGTCTAATCGCTCAAGCTCTGAAGGATCACTCAGTTCATTTACTGAGTCAGATAAGAGCTTGTCGGGCCGTTATGTCTGCTTTCGCTGATGAGCACGGCTCCAACCGGTGGGGAGCGACTCCTCGCGAAAACCGCCGTTTTGACGTGCTGGAGAAGGCGGAGAGGGAGTTGGAGAATTTTGTGTTTTGCTTTGTTAACCCTTGTATTTCTGATCCCTTGTTTGGTAATCTTTTCCCACCGATGTAGTATGTTTGAATCAATGTACTCCTTTAATCATTGGTGGTTTGCATGCTTTCTGTTGAATTTTCATGCTTGTCAGATAGTTGTACGTGTGTCTTGCTTGCGTAAATGAGCTGTCTGTTTTTCTTTAATTACGAGCACCATCGTTACGTTGCATGCACATCAGTGCCTCCGGCAACATTTCCTTTTAAACATTCGTACAGTTGCAAATGCGTGCTTGATAGGATACAGATCAGAAACTTGCCACGTTATCTCCCGTATCGGGTGGTTTGTGCTGGCTTTAGATCGAGTATTGTTGTCGAAGGGAGGTTTATAAATGAAGACGTATTCTTCTCTTCAATGGTGTGTCCCCTTTCTATTGAATGTATTCTGCGGATATTCTATCTTAATCTCCTTGCAGGACAGCGATGGCTCAGGATTCAGGGTTAAGATCTGCCTCCTAAGACTTTTGCATTTTAAGAGCCACAAGGGTCTCATAAAGAGCTTTTCTCCCTACAGGTCGAGAGGATCCCATAGGTGTAAGTTCTTCTTAAGAATCGTGAAGGTTCTTAAGTGGGTTTTCCCTTGAAAGTCGTAAGGATCTCACAAGAGAGTTTTTCTTCCTCGCAGGTCGTGAGGACCTGCAAGTGTTGGACGTGGTCGCCCTTATCCGTGTTTTACGGAGTCAGGGTTTTTCCAGGTATCGTAGTTTAAAGACGTCGCGGTCAAGGTTAAGGACCTCATAGTCTGTGGATTTAAGGACTCCACAGTCCGATGTTAGTTTTAAGACATCACGGTCAAGGTTAAGGACCTCATAGTCCGTGGATTTAAGGACTCCACAGTCCGATATTTGGTCGCAGGGACCCGTCACCTCTTTGAAGACGTTGAGGAATTACAACGCCGAGTATCAAAGGAGTGAAGAGATGTACCCTTTAACCAAGGGAGAATCCGTAGGGAATTGGGGTGGTTGATCGTTAGTTTTAAGACATTGCGGTCGAGGTTAAGGACGTCATAGTCCGTGGATTTTAAGGACTCCACAGTCCGGTATTTGCTCTGGATACTTCACACGGGTTCACTGCCGTGCTCGGCGAGGACCAGGCTCCGCTCTGGGCATTTTCCGCGGGGTCAAAGAGTGACGTTATCCGCGTTCCACGTAACCAGGAATTTTGTACTAGATGCTTCACACGGGTTCACTGCCGTGCTCGGCGAGGACTAGGCTCCGCTCTGGATGCTTCACACGGGTTCACTGCCGTGCTCTGCGAGGACCAGGATCCGCTCTGGACGTTTTCCACGGGGTCAAAGAGTGACGTTATCCGCGTTCCACGTAACCAGGAATTTTGCACTAGATGCTTCACACGGGTTCACTGCCGTGTTCGGCGAGGACTAGGCTCCGCTCTGGGTGCTTCACACGGGTTCACTACCGTGCTCTGCGAGGACCAGGATCCGCTCTGGACATTTTCCACGGGATCAAAGAGTGACGTTATCCGCGTTCCACGTAACCAGGAATTTTGCACTAGATGCTTCACACGGGTTCACTGCCGCGCTCGGCGAGGACTAGGCTCCGCTCTGGATGCTTCACACGGGGTCAAAGAGTGACATTATCCGCGTTTCACGTAACCAGAAATTTTGCACTAGATGCTTCACACGGGTTCACTGCCGTGCTCGGCGAGGACTAGGCTCCGCTCTGGATGCTTCACACGGGGTCAAAGAGTGACATTATCCGCGTTCCACGTAATCAGGAATTTTGCACTAGATACTTCACACGGGTTCACTGCCGTGCTCGGCGAGGACTAGGCTCCGCTCTGGATGCTTCACACGGGGTCAAAGAGTGACATTATCCGCGTTCCACGTAACCAGGAATTTTGCACTAGATGCTTCACACGGGTTCACTGCCGTGCTCGGCGAGGACTAGGCTCCGCTCTGGATGCTTCACACGGGTTCACTGCCGTGCTCTGCGAGGACCAGGATCCGCTCTGGACGTTTTCCACGGGGTCAAAGAGTGACGTTATCCGCGTTCCACGTAACCAGGAATTTTGCACTAGATGCTTCACACGGGTTCACTGCCGTGTTCGGCGAGGACTAGGCTCCGCTCTGGGTGCTTCACACGGGTTCACTGCCGTGCTTTGCGAGGACCAAGATCCGCTCTGGACGTTTTCCACGGGGTCAAAGAGTGACGTTATCCGCGTTCCACGTAACCAGGAATTTTGTCGATTGTATCCGCATTTCACGGGATGGAGGTTTGGCTGTTGGCGATATGTATACCGCCGAGCTATGGAACTGGGAGTTGCCGCTGTTTCGTTTAGCTTGAAGTTGTGTCCGTCGTTACGAGACGAGCGTTGAGACGATCTCTAGGTCTCCTTTGGCACGTCGAGATTTGGCTTCTTCTTCTTTGGTGAAACCTGGGGGGGGGGGAGAGTGCGACTCCTCCTTTGTTTGCGCCCCTGGATTGTATACAGGGATTGCTGTAGCATCACCTGTAGGGCAAAAAGTTTCATTCTTTCATCATTTTTTATTCTTTCCGCGATGCTCTATCATTTCAGCATTTTATATCGCGAAAATCGCGATTGCCCAATCATTTCGGCTATTTTTCGCGGTGCCCAATCATTTCGGCTATTTACTTTATTTTTACTCGCTGCTTTTTATTGCGAGTTGCCCAATCATTTCGGCTATTTTTCATGCATACATTTTTTTTACTTGCTGATTTTTATTGCAAGTTGCCCCATCATTTTGGCTATTTTTCGCGGTGCCCGTATGGCTTGCTGTTTTTTTTATATATCGCGAGTGTGGAACTTGGGATCTGATACCAATCTTGGCATCAGCATCGCTGCGAATGGAATATTGCCAGGAGCGAATCATCATTTGCCATGAAAGAACTTGGGATTTGATACCGGTTTAGGCATCAGCATCGCTGTAACTGGAATATTGCCAGGAGCGGATCATCATTTTCCTCTGTCGATGTTGAACAAAGGTGGCTAAGCAAACAGGGTTAAGGTCCTGTCGACTAAGGCTTTTGACTTCATGAGCCGTAAGGGTCTCACAAAGGTATTTCTCCCTACAAGTCGTGAGGATCTTATAGGTGTATTTTTTCCCTAGGAATCGTGAGGGTTCCTAAGTGCATTGTTCCTCTGTAAGTCGTAAGGATCCTACGGGAGGGTTTTCTCCTTGTAAGTCGAGAGGATTTACAAGGGTTGTTTACCATGCAAACATATCCCTAGTCTCGGATGGGACTTAGTTAGGGAAATGTTTATTCGCGCCCATGGATTGTATACAAGGGTCAAGATTGGACTACTTGTAGGGCATTATCGAAGGTTGTGGGGGATTGCTTAAGCACAGGTTTAGGTCTCTGTAACTTAAGACTTTCAAATCTTACGAGCCGTGAGGGTCCCATAAGAGAGTTCTTCTTGCGAGTCGTGAGGATCTCGTAAGTGTATTTTCTCCTTAGGAATCGTGAGGATCCCTAAGTGTGTTGCTCCTTTGTGAGTCGTAAGGATCTCACGCAGGTGGTTTCTCCTTACAAGGTCGAGAGGACCCTATAAGTGTCTTTTAACGAGGTTGCTCCCTTTCGGGTCTTCACAAATACTCGCCGGTAGTCCTGCTGATTTTACTCACGGAGCCCTTTTGGGTTTTCATCCGTGCCCATTTTGCTCATGGACATACCGTTTTTTTTATTCTTTTTCTCTTTTTTTTACAAGGTCGCGCCCTTTCGGGTTTTCACGAATACCTGTCGATAGCCCTGCTGTTTTTACTCACGGAGCCCTTTCGGGTTTTCATCCGTGCCCTTTTTGCTTATGGACATACCGTTTTTTCATCATTTTTTTTTATTTTTCTTTTTCTCCTTTTTTTTTTTTTCTTTTTCTCCTTTTTTTTTTATCTCGTCAGCCTAAGGATGCTGCGGTAGTAGTTTAGGGACGTTTCGGTCCATCGTTAGTTTAAAGACATTTCGGTCCGCCGTTAGTTTAAGGACGTTTCGGTCCATTGTTAGTTTAAGAACGTTTCGGTCCATTGTTAGTTTAAAGACATTTCGGTCCGTCGATAGTTTAAGGACGTTTCGGTCCGTCGTTCAGGGGAAGGCCGGCTGCTGCTTGTAAAGTCTGAGCTTAGGAAGATAGCGAGCGGACATAGTCGTCGTCATCCATCATTGACCCAGGCTGTGGCTCATTAAGCATAGTACTTCTTTAAGAAGCGGCCGTTTATTGGCCTGAAAGGCCCTTTACCGTGCATGTCCATGAGTAGATAGGCTCCACCCTGGTAGACCTTGTCTATGATGTACGGGCTTCATAGTTTGGCTCAAATTTTCCCCGCTTGGCACGATTGGGGATCATAGGTCTTTTGACCACTAGTACGAGTTCGCCTTGGCGGAATGTCCTCGGCCTGGTCAATCTTTCGTACGAGCGTGTCATCTTTGCTTTGTAGGCTTCTAGATGTTGTTGCGCTATGAGTCGGGTTTCATCGAGGGCATCAAGCTCCTCAAGCCGAAGGTGAGCGTTTTCTTCGTCCGTCAGCTCGTAGTGGACTGCCACTCGTAGAGAGGGTAACTCTATCTCGAGGGGGAGCACTGCTTCCGTTCCAAATACCAACGCGTACGGCGTTGCGTTCGTGGCCGTCTTGAATGTAGTTCGATAAGCCCAAAGGGCTTTTTGCAGCTTCTCGTGGCAGTCTCTCTTATTCCGGGAAACGGTCTTTTTTATGATCTTCGTCAAGGTCTTATTGAAGGCCTCGGCCAGACCGTTAGCTCGTGGGTTGTAAACTGAAGAATATCTCCAGTCTATATTGTGCTGCTGCGCGAAGCGGCTAATCTTATGGCTTCTGTAGGCTGGCCCGTTATCGGATATAATCCGCCGTGGGGTTCCAAACCGATAGATGACGTGCGTCCTGAAGAAGTGGAGGATATTCTCTGTCTTCACTTCCCTCAGCGGTACTGCTTCTGCCCATTTGGAGAAGTAATCAGTTGTCGCCAGGATGAAACGATGTCCCCGGGACGATGCTGGCTCGATGGGGCCAACTATGTCAGTCCCCCATATTTCGAATGGCCAGCTGTCCACCGTTGGGTGTAGTGGGTTCGGATGTTGGTGGATAAAGTCTCCATGAATCTGGCACGAGTGGCATTGCTTCGCATACTCGAGGCAGTCCTGGGTCATCGTAGGCTAATAGTAACCCATCCGTTTGATTTTTAACTTCATCTTTGGGCCTGCTTTGTGAGAACCGCAGAGTCCGTCGTGAACTTCCTGAACGACTCTTTCTGCTTCGTCAGGTCCTAGGCATCTCAGCCATAGAGAATCAAACGATCTTTTGTATAGAGTGTCATTAACAAAAGCAAAAAATAGAGCTCGTTTGATGAGCTGATGTCTTGAAGACGCTTCTTCGGGCATTCGGTGGGACTTAAAGTAGTCTATGAAGACTTCCCTCCAGTCCTCAGCCTTCTCGCGGTCTTTTATTTGTAGGGTCGCCTGCTCAGTCGCTCCCTTCTCTTTATATAATTCCGGAGGTATTTCTGCCGGGGCGAGCACTCGACGGCTTTGTACCACGATTCTGACGTCATCAAGGTTCTCGTCAGCCAGTTTTTTAGCAAGTTTGGCCAACGCGTCTGCTTTGCTGTTTTCCGCACGCGGTATGTTCTCCAAAGTATAGGAGGGAATTTGGGTCAATAGTTGTTGCACCTTTTCGCCGTACTTCACCAATTCTGGTTTGCACGTTTGGTAGTCACCATTTACTTGACTAACGACCAATTGGGAATCCCCGTATATAAGGAGATTTTCGATTCCCATGTCGATGGCGATTTCGAGGCCTGCTATCAGAGCTTCGTATTCAGCTTCATTGTTTGTCCTCGGCTCTGTTAAGGAGAAGGCGAAGCGCATTATCCCTCCTTGTGGAGTTGCGAAGATGAGGCCTATCCCCGATTTGATCATTGGGATAACCTGTTTCTGTTTCTTTACGGAGGATGCTCCATCGAAATAGAGTTCCCATCGGGCACTACCACCGCCAATCGCATCAAATGCATGCTCGTCTGGCAACTCGCAGTTCAGAGGAGAACCAGCAGGTACTGGATGCTCAGCGAGGAAGTCGGCAATGGCCTGGCCTTTCACTGCCTTAAGAGGTCGATACGTTATTGAGAACTCCATCAGGAGTAGAGCCCATTTAGCGAGTCGACCCGTCAATATAGCCTTTGACATCAGATATTTGAGAGGGTCCACCTTCGAGATGAGACGGACTTCATGTGCCAACGCATAGTGCCTGGGCTTTGTTATCGCGAAGATTAACGCCAAGCAATGTTTTTCAATGGGAGAGTAGTTGTTTTCTGCCCCCAGCAGAACTCGACTTAAGTAGTAGAGTGATCTTTCTTTCCCTTGGTCGTCGTATAAAGAATGAGAGGTTTTTCTTTAACCGGAGCAGCCAACACCGGCGGGTTCTGCAGGTATTGCTTGATCTCGTCTAGCGCGCTTTGGCATTTTTGATCCCAGACGAATGGGGTTCCCTTCTTCATCAGGTGACTGTAAGGACGGCATTTGCCTGAAAGATTAGCGATAAACCGCCGAATGTATGCGAGCTTCCCTTGGAGAGACCACAACTGTTTGAGGGTTCTTGGCGGAGGCATTTCCATGATCGCCTTGATCTTAGATGGATCTATTTCGATACCTCGATGTCGGATGATGAATCCCAGGAATTTACCCGAGGAGACTCCAAACGCGCATTTGAGGGGATTCATCTTCAAATTATATTGACGAAGGCATTGAAAGACAGTCTCCAGATGTTTTAAATGCTCTTCATACGACATGCTCTTCACTACAAGGTCATCGATATAGCACTCGACGATGTCATGTATGAGATCGTCGAAGATCTTTGTCATGGCCCTTTGATAGGTAGCACCGGCGTTCTTTAGACCAAAGGGCATAACCCTGTAGCAGAATATACCCAAAGGGGTCCGAAAAGCGGTGTGCTTCTGGTCTTCGGGATGCATCTTTATCTGATTATATCCTGATGAACCGTCCATAAAGGAGAAAACCTCATGAGTGGACGTGTTATCTATCATTAGCTCGGTTACCGGTACTGGGAAATCGTCCTTCGGGCAAGCTTTATTGAGATCCCTGAAATCCACGCATATGCGTACCGTCCCATTTTTCTTCATTATCGGGACGGTATTGGCGATCCAGTCGGGATATTGGACTTCTTAGATAAATCCAGAATCGATCAGCTTCTTGACTTCGGCGTTGATGCTCATTTCAAGCTCGAGTCGCATCCTTCTTGGCGCCTGCTTGACTGGCTTGATATCCGGGGATATTGCTAACTTATGCACAGCAATCTCCGGATCTAATCCTGGCATCTCGGAGTAGTTCCACGCGAAGCAGTCTTTATGTCGTAGAAGCACGTTCTTTAAAGCAGCCACCCTTTCTTCAGATAGCAGCTCGCTGACAAATGTCGGTCGCGGGTCATCTGCCGATCCTAACTCAATCTTCTTGAGATTATCTGCAGTAGTATGTATGCCATCTTCCAGTTCTTTCGGAGCTGGCGGAAATTCTGAGACCACCTCATCATTGCTGTTCTCAAAGCACCAGGGAAGGTCATCCATATTCTCGGGCTCTTCTTTTAATATCGTAATCGTGTAACAGGTGCGAATCCACTTCCAGGACCGAGGTGGATCTGGTTTTTCTTTTATGGCTTTGGGTTCGTGCTTTTGTGGCGGCGTTACCCTCCAGCCGTCGAATAAGGCGAATCTGCCAAGCTGATACTGATCCTCGACCCAATTCTTGAAGGCGAAGCAATCTTCGAGAGAATGACCTATTACTCGATGGTAAGAGCAATAGTCTGGGAGTGAGGCTTCGCTCGCTTGTTCGGGGTGTTTAGACTCCGGCAATGTAAGCATTTGGTGCTTTAGGGCAAGATCGAGTATCTTCTTCGTCTTTTCCCGAGGAAACGAGTATGCTCGACCCATTTTCTTCATGAGGGATAGGTCAATAACGGTCGATCCCCGTTTGCGTGGCTTCTTAGCCCTGCTTTGCTGCTGTTGAGCGCCTTTTTGGCCTTTCGACTTATTTCTGCTTTTGCGTTGAGCCTTCTTTATATCAGGTTGACAAGGAGCGGCATTTTCATCCTTTACAGCCTGTTGGGGAAGGCGTTGCATCTTGGCTTTCTCATAGATGGCCGTCTCACAGTTGTGGTCTTCCCGAGCTTTCTGACCCACTTTCCTGATAGGGTTGTCCATTCGTTGTTCAAACGACGGACTCGGCATTTCAATCGCGGGATCTAGTTTTGATGAGGGGTTGGCATCTCCTGACAGGGCGTCCTCTTCTTCATCAAAAGTATATATAGCGTAGCTGCTGTGGGCCCGTCCCCATTTTCCGGTTCTCGCGTATCCAAGCCCAAGTGTTTCCATTTTCCCGTTGGGCAATTTGCGTTGAGTCCCAGGGACATCCCAGATCCTGTTGTAGAACCCAGCTTGTCGAACAGTCTGTTTTAAGGGTACTCCTTGGCGCTTCAATAGCCTCTTTAATCCATTTGTATAGTATCTGGGCAGACGGATGGGTTGGAGCCTGTCGAGTGTAGCATCCGCGCCATGCCAGATCTCTTTCTCTACTTTCGACTCTGAGGATCGGTAGAATATGATCGCCTTCTCACCCTTTTGCCTGGGAGGGACGTAAAATGTTCGCAGGTCTTGCACATTGTGAGCTTGAAGTGTGTCGAGATCCTTGTAGTGTTCTCGCGGTACCATGGTGATTTGCAAACTATGGTCATTGCCAGGGGGTGTTTGTATTGACAGCCGATTGGAGAACACGGCATTAACTTCATCTTCTGAATCACTTCCGAAGACCAACATGGGGGCGGGCGTCCCCAGGTTGTTGCGTTGAAGTGGCCCTGCATAAACTATCTCTTCCTCTTCTTCGGTATCGCTCCCGAAAACAGGGATGGTGGCGGCGGTTTTGTTTTCCGGGTTGCGACACCTTTCTGTATCCTCGAAATCTGGCAAAAAGTACTTCGCATCTTCGTATTTGCGGACTTCGTTCACGGAGAATGGGTTCAACTCACCTGTTACGGTATACTCGAAACCATCCTTAAAGTACTTCATACACTGATGTTGCGTAGAAGGGATGATGTTGTACTCGTGTAGCCAAGGACGGCCGAGTAAGGCGTTGTAGCAGGTCTTGGCGTCAATGACATGGAATTTG
The DNA here is from genome assembly GCA_030015575.1 of Agapanthus africanus. NCBI lineage: Eukaryota > Viridiplantae > Streptophyta > Magnoliopsida > Asparagales > Amaryllidaceae > Agapanthus > Agapanthus africanus. Next base: position 243,875,672 of record JASDDO010000019.1, read on the forward strand.
ACGTCTGTGACGAGAAGTCCGAAGCGTAATGTTAGTATTACAGATCCGAGAGTCCGTGACGACTGTGAATCGAAGCCGGAGATAGTGATTTTGTCACGAGCGAGGTGCTGCACACTCATGCAGATTTCCTTCAACACCCGAACATTAAGGAGATTGACGGAGGATCCATTATCCACCAGGATCTTGCCTATCCTGATATCATGGCAGTATCCAGAGACATATAGGGGACGGTTGTGGTCGCACGTCCCGAGAAGGAGGTCTTCGTCAGCGAAAGTGATGTCGGCCGTATGCACTTCCTCTAGTTCATCCTTCATTCTTTCAGTGGCGAGGAAGGCTTGAAATTGCTCAGGTTCTTGTAACGCCTTAATTAGTGAGTCTCGCACCTCTTTTGATAATAGGAGGGCATCGAGAATGCTAAGCTGAGAAGGTAGCTTCCTTAGGTGCGCTAGGATGTTATAGTCCACTTTATCCTTTCTAGGAGGATCTTTGGCGGCCATCTCTCTCATGACTTGATCATCTAAAGTGATATCTTCAGTGACCTTTTCCTTTCCCTTATCTTTCCTACTCGCGGGCCCGAGATTCTTTTCTGGGAGTGTGCGATTGCGCAGCTGAATGTTCTCGCAGGCCTCCGATTTATCCTCTTTCCCTAAAACAGATTCTTTAAAGAGAGGGCCCAGAGCCATTTCTTCATCAGAGTCGCTCCCAAAGGTGAGAACTTGTGACCCCTTGGCGTTAACCATGTAACAGTTGCCAGTCGTTCTGTTGTGCCCATTGACAGTACTTCTTCGCTCCCGACGGATCTTGCGTTTCATGCGCTTAAAATGTTGCCGATGAGCAACATATCCTTGCCACCATATCTTAAAGGCGTCGCACCCCTCCATGGGGTGTGAGATTTTCCGATGATATGCGCAATAATCAGGGTGCCTCTCCACCCCATCGTGCGTGTTTCCTTCCGAGGGTGGTAGCTTCATTCCCATTGACATGGCTTTGGCAAACCTTTTCCTCGTCTTGAATATCTTCTTGTCTACTTCGGATGCCTTTCGCTCTGGCAGGGGTAGTTCAACTCTTTCGTTTAGTCGCCTGTGTTTGGCTCCTTCTGCAGCGGCCATCTCACGCTCCTGATCCGCTTTACTTTTTAGGCGAATCTCGTCTAGAAAAACGTCGATCATTTCGTCTGTTGGCCATGCACGCTCTGGTTCAGGCTCTGCCTCCAGCTTCTTAGTGCCAGGAGTTTTCCCATCATAGGTAAACGAGTGGGAGATTACGTTACAACTTGCCACATATCCTTCGGATTCATCCGACGAGCTCTCTCCATCATCTTCCTCTTGAAAGATGTGGTTGAGGAACTCTTGCAGTGTGACAGGAGTTCGCGCCTTTTGATTGTATTCTTCCAGCGCGTCGATTTGCTTCTGCAAGTTCGTGTGCTCGTTTCCAAGCTTCACGGACTTCTTGGATTTCTTCTTCTTTTTCTTCGAAGATTTTGACGGTTGGGCGTGAGTATTTGGGCCCTTATCGCGAGTCTTCGTAGTTGGGCGAGGCTTCAACATTCCTTCGATAATTTGAGGTTCAAGAGGGTCCTTCCATTCGATCGCAGGGCACGCATGAAGGTCTCTCAGCATTCTTTTGGTTTTAGTTGATAGCACGACCTCCCATGGAGCTTCTTCAATAAAGGAACAGGTTGCCCCCGGTGTATCCGCTTTCTTAGGAGTATGTGGCTGTGGTGGGTTCATCTTCCACTTTTCGGACAGTATAAACTTCCCCTGGAGGTACTGATCTTCAATCCATCCTTTGAAGACGAAGCAATCTTCGATCGGATGACTTACCGTTTGATGGTAAGGGCAATAATTAGGGTTATTCACCTCCGTGGGTTGCGGCGGTCGCCTTGGATTTGGTAGGTTTATAAGTCTGTTGCGTATTGCCAGCTCGAATAACCGTTTTGTCTTGTCTCGTGGGAACGAGTAAGGACGTTTCATCTTTTCATTATAATACCGGCATCTTTCTTCCAGTTGATCTGCCGGTTTCGGGGCGTTAGGTTGCTGTTGGGCATTTGCCACGAAGGTTGCCCTTCCTTTACCCTTGTCATTCCGAGGTTCCGACTTCGGGGGAGGTGGTCTATGACCCATCTGGTCCATCTGAGCCAACTTGTCTATTAAAGCCTGGAATGTGGTTGGCTTAAAGAACATCATAAACTGGGAGATAGTTGCGTGGGGGTCTAGGGTTCCCACGAACATGCCCACTGCGGGTGACTCCTCAATGCGTTGTTTGCATCTCGACCACAAATTCCGCCAGCGTATAGCATACTGGACCCAGGTTTCGCCTGGTTTTATCCTGGCGTTAATCAGTGCTGTTATTGGAGTGCGTTCGCTGGCACTTGCGAATCGCTGAGTGAATAACAACTCCATTTCAGCGAACGTCTTGATAGAATCGTTCGGGAGTTCCGAATACCATTCGAACGCTGTTTCTGATAAGCTGCCCACGAACTGGCGAAGCAACAGTTTATCATCACCGCCGGTGTTACCGCAGAGGGCCCGGAACTGGGCAACATGTTGATGGGGATTGCCGGTCCCCTTATAGCCTGGCGGGTATTTGATTTGGTCGTACCAGCTTGGATACGGCCGCCCCGTTTTTACGACTTGACCAGCTGCCTCAGTCGCATGATGAACCCGGATTTGCTGGGCTATATAGTCAACCAAGTCAGCTTTGGAGATCGTCTCTTCCTTGGCCGTTGAGGGGGCTGGCGGTGGATTTGACGTTTCTCCTCGATCGTCTTCAAGAACGATTGGGGGATCTTCGGTGGGTAGGTCCTGCCGGATCATCATTCCTATCATATCTTGGAAGAGAAGGCCCATACGCTGTATGTTGGTTGCTTGTTCGGTAGCCTCTTTGTCCTTTTTCTCCAGTATCCGGCGAAGGAATTCAGCGTCGGTTTCTTCCTCCTGGCGTGCGTCTGAGGACGTTTCTGGGTTTTCTTTTGGCCCGGTAAGTGCGGCCATAGCATTCATCATTTCTTGGAGCTTTTGCTGCTGCTCCTGAGCTTTGGTCACCGACCGTGTAAGCGGTCTATGACCCGTGGACGCGCGGCTGTCTTCTTTTCCTGACGCCATGTATACGGTGTGGACCATCATGCCCCCAAACTTAGGGCGTCTGGGCTTAGTGCTATTAGCTGTCGTTGCAGGCTGGGGGATCTTCTCTGGCTTCCTTCTTTCATGAGCCATGGAGGTTGAGGGGGCCGTTGAGGTGGGCGTCCAGACAGCCTTTCGGGGTTTAGCCTGGTGACCAGCTTCTGGTTGGATTTTCAGCTTCTTGTGCTAGCGGGAGAAGTTTGGATCGATGATTGAGTCTCGGGCCTGTCGCCAAACCTTATAGATTTTGGAAGACAGCCGTTGAGGGGATCGAGGCTGTTCTGATTTTATTTCCACAACCTTTCTTAATGGGGGAGGAGACCTCTTTAGAACTGCAGTGGGAGAATTCCTTCGCACCTTATTTAGCATCTCGAAGCTGTTCCCAGTTAGAACAGCAGCATTAACTTCTGCCATGGGGGCTGATGGAGTTAACCCGGAGGGGGAGTTGCCCCCAGCCTTCCTTACTTGGCGCCAATGGCGACGTCGAGCGTGTCGAGCGGACGGCGTTGGTTCAGCGGTGAGAATGGCTTCGTCTCGCCCCCTGTGTAGGTGGGGGGTCGTTGCTGGTGTTAGCCTGTTAAAGACCGATGTCCTTTGGGTAGCAGGAGCGGGAGCTGAAGCCGTCAATCTTGTAAAGACCGACTTTTTGGCCGGGGAAGCCGCCTTGGCGACTTCAGGAGCAGGACCGGTCACTTTCTTAGAAGCAGCCTTCTCTGGGATTGTAGGCCCCATGATGGGTCCACAGGATTTCTGGCCCAATCTAGAGAAGACCGAGGCGCTGATGTTGGGCGACCCGTTGGGATGAGCCGAGGCAGGGGTAAGACGATCAAAGACCGACTTCTTGGGAGCTTCCTTTGTCAGCACTGGCGCCGTGAAGCTTGTTGGTGGGAGTATATTCCCGAAGAACAATCCGGTAGTGGCCTGAGTCACCTGGTCCACCGGCATTGTGAATAACGAAGCAGCTTGGGGTCCGTAGGCTATACCTCCTGGCGAGGCAAAGCGTTGGTCGCAATTGTAGTCTGAGCGGTTGGAGAATTTCACGGAAGTAGAAGCCATCGATCCTCTGCTTTCTGCAATAAGCGAGACGCCAATTCTTAGTATCTTGAAACCCAAGGGCCACCATTAGCGAACCGCGATTGGTTCGCGAATCACGACACACGAAGTGTGGAGTGGAAAGAGAAAAAGGTCCCACCGGGCATGCCAGAATCTGTTCCCCTCTCTATGCTTTGGATCTGCATGGCAGGATCTCAACCCATTGAGAATTAAATTCTCAACTCAAGGGGAGATGTGCACTTTACAGATCCTCCATCAAAGAGAGAAGAAATATGTCCCTCTGTTCTATATCAGAGTTAAACTCTGTTGAGAATTAAATTCTCTTTCTTTCAATGAAAACTTCCCTTTCTTACCTAGGGTTTTCTTTTGCAGAAGATCCAAATTCCTCTCAAGTATCAAGGCTCTCTCTCTTTTCTTCCCTCTGCGTCTATATATTTTTGCGTGTCTCTTGGCTCCTATTTATAGGAGAAGCAGCCGAGTCAATTAGTTTTTTGACGCATCTTCATTGAGAGATTTGATTTATATCCATCATTCGTTTTGGACCTTTGGATTATTAGGTGAATTTTATTCACCATTGGATTTCAAATCCAGGGATTCTCCTTTGTTATTTCTGTTAGATTTAAAGGGGAAATCTTTCCAAGTTCAGGATTTTTCCATAGATAGATGATATTCAATCATCTTTAAATCTTTAATTCGGTTGGTTCCAGATAATCGCTTTCCTTTGGAAAGATTTGAATCTCTTTCAGAATTTAATTCTGTTAACAAAATGGGCTTTGAAAGCTGTCACGTGTGACCACGTGACTCATGGTCACGTGTGGGCACGTGACCCCCTTGGAACGAGCCTTCTTCCTTCTTTTTACGCTCTGTCTTCTGGTTGCTGCTTAGCTATCACGTGCCACCACGCGACAACTGGTCACGTGTGAGCACGTGACCCTGACATGGAGCCTTCTTCTCGATTTAACCGGAGAATGAGTCTGATGTTTTGAGTGTCACGTGCCAACACATGACCCTGGTCACGTGGGAGCACGTGACTTCTTCTGAAGCCTTTTTCTTGATTTGATCAAGGAACTGTTGTGTCTTTGCCGCTGCTTTTAAATGTCACGTGCCGACACGTGACCCAGGTCACGTGGGAACACGTGACCCTTTCTGAAGCCCCTTTTCTTTGATGTATTTGGGAAACTGAATTTGCCTTGCCGATACTTTTAGGTGTCACGTGCCCACACGTGACTGCTGGTCACGTGTAAGCACGTGACCCTCTTCTGAAGCCTTTTCCGTAAGCTTTCCTGATTTTAAATCAGGAAACAGGGACCATCGCGTTACTTGCACTACTTGGAACGTCATTAAACTACGGAAAAATCCAACAATTGGAAATTTCCCGCAGGGGAAAAGTGGGTATTTATATTCGGTCGAACTTTTTAACATATTCTAAAATTACCCGGAAAAACACATAGACAAAGTTTGATAATCCGATCGAATTTACGAACTCCCAATACAACCCAGAAAACTCAACTCTTGAGTGATATTTAAAAATTCCCAGAAAATATAGCACCTAAATATAAGAATTACAGTGCAAAAATTAATGGAGGATGAGACCGTACGGCCGCGGAACCGCCGCAAGAGCCAGGCTCATGCCGCGGTTCCGCGTCGGTTTAGATGATTCAGGAGCTCGTTTTGCACTTTAATTCTTAAAACTTCCTGCTGAATTTTTAAGCATTTTTAATCTGGAAAAAACCCAGTTTTGAAATAATGTACAGAGAGGGGTCATGGATTAGGGTTTCGGGTTCGATCGGGTTTCTAACTCCGTCTACGCATCGCCTACGGCTCTAACTAGGCTCTGATACCACTGTAGGGTTCCTAGGCACACTAATGAGGTCTCACAACAGATCAAACACGCCCAATTCAAAATTTTTCATGTGCCTACAAACCCTAATACAGATCGTTAACTAGATGATAAGGCGATGCAAGCGAGTAAACAACTTTATTGCTAAAGGAAAGTGACTACAACCTTTGTAGATCCGGTCCTCCACTTCCTAGGCTCCGTGATGACGTCCCTCCGCTGTACCTATCGGAATCCGGACTCTGGCGAAGGTTTCGTCGGAGAAATGATCGGGCTAGGTCGTCGACTTCGATGCCGAAGATAATCTACGTCGAGGCAACTCAAGATCAAGCTCCAACTTCACCAAGTCATGAAACTTGTGAAGAAAACACCCTATACTACTTGGCAAGTGGTAGAGGATGAAGAAATAGAAAGTGGGTTCACTTTAGAATTGGATTTCTCACTCTTTTTCTCATTTCACCATTGAAGCTAGCAAGCTTTTTGAAGCTTGATGAAGATGATCAAGATGAAAGAATAAAAAGGATTAAGTTAAAAAGAAAATCCCATTCATTCTTATCATATAGCAACCATGGTTAAGTGTAGAGAATAAACTAGGGTTATGTTTAATGGTTAGGTTAAGGCTAAGAAACAAAATGGTCAAAGCTTCAAAGCTTCATGAAGTTTCAACAGAAGACAAAAGAAGCAACCATTTCATTTCTTTCCAAAATAAATGAAAAATAAATAGATAAGTAAATCAAAACCCTAACCATTAACATAACCATTGTTTAATCATACACACCCAAGGTTGCATGTATTATCAAACATGATACAAACAAGTGTACAAAAATATATCACATATACAATGTGCACTTCAAGTAAGAAAATCCATCTTAAGTGAACCAATATTAGTTAATGCAAAGTAATATATCAAATATATAATTATACATTAAATCATTAAATCAACACTTGATTTAACGATCCGGTCATATCGCATATAACCGACTAATATCCAATGTATCGGCTTATCGAATCAATACTTGATTCGATAACTAGGTTATATCGCATACAACCTATCGATACATTCATCGCGAGAATAGAATACGGTATCACATACACGCATTATTCTCGGTCCCGCACATATCTCATATGCGCTCCTATTTCGTTTCGCTTGAGCCAGGAAACCTCTGTGTAAGACTCTAAACACTCGTCAATACGCCGGCAGCAGATGATGATCATATCAAACACCCACAAGCCGCAAGCAGTCTGCTAAACGTAACGGCCACCCGGGTATTGAGCGATCAGAAGATCGACGAGCAAGCCCGCTCACACTCCTGTGAGTCCAACCAGTAACACTTACCGTACAGTCCGGTCTGTTCGTCTGATATGTCGCATATCTTGCCTAGGGGTGGTAAACGTCAGACCCCAGTAGCTCGATAAGTCGTGTCGATATGAGGTCTATAACAGTTCGAGAAACTACTGGTAACACTTACCAGTAAATCTCAGCAACCCTGGCCAGGGATTTCCGGTTATAGCCAATCGAACACAGCGCAACATCAACTCCCTATACCGGGAGAGACGAATCCCCTCCTATCGCTCATTGCCTCCATGTGATTCGGGACTGTACCCAAAAACCACCATTTTGCACGCCCTCTTGGACGTGGTAAGGTGGAAATCAAAGCACAGTGGGAATCACACATGACTCTATGACGATCTCGGGTTAACAGACTACTCTGTACCAGTGTCACCAGAGAACTGCCATCTGACGTAAGGTATAATACCATCTGGGAGTTCTCGGCGAGTCCGTCCAGTGTACCCAGTCTCCACTGAGCACCCGTATATCATCTCTGATGTCAAACACCAATGGATATGGGATCATCCATCGTCCATCTGTATGGGTCGAGAAGGTATATGCTAGTCTACTCTGGTATATCGATGCCCCGTCTCGATACACCAACGACTAGGGACCTTGAAGGATGTACTTATGGACTACCATGTCCCCATTAGTATGATCCGCATCATAGTCCAGGTAGTCAAGTACACATCCTAAGGGCTTTACCAACATGTAACAGAGAGACAATCAGTGTACACGTTAAGATAAAGAGCAACCAGATAGCATACTATCATGTCGAGCAAGAAAGTCCTCCCTATATATATCCTAGCATCCACTACAATATACATCCTATGTATAGTAATGGCCTCTAGGGCATACATATAACTATCAAATCCTTGCATACAATCCAGGGGAGCAAACAAAGAGGGAATCACACCCTTCCTCCCCAAGCTTCATCAGAAGGAGATTCCAAATCTCAATGGTTCATAGACAACCTAGAGATCATCTCAACATTCGTCTTATTACAACGGACACAACATCAAGCAAAGCGGAATAGCGGCAACTCCCAGTTCCATGACTCGGCGGTGCACAAGAAACCGAGAGTCAAACCCCGACTCCGTAAAATGCGGATAAAGTCAAAATTCCTGGCTACGTGGAACGCGAATTATGTCACTCCTGACCCCGTGGAAAACGTCCAGAGCGGATCCTGGTCCTCGCAGAGCATGGCAGTGAACTCGTGTGAAGCATCCAGAGCGGAGTCCGGTCCTCGCCGAACACGACAGTGAACCCGTGGGAAGCATCCAGAGCAAAATTCCTGGATACGTGGAACGCGGATTATGTCACTTCTGACCCCGTGGAAAACGTCCAGAGAGGATCCTGGTCCTCGCAGATCACGGCAGTGAACCCGTGTGAAGCATCCAGAGCGAAGCCTGGTCCTCGCTGAACATGGCAATGAACCCGTGGGAGCATCCAGAGCAAAATTCCTGGCTACGTGGAACGCGGATTATGTCACTTCTGACCCCGTGGAAAACGTCCAGAGCGGATCCTGGTCCTCACAGAGCACGGCAGTGAACCCGTGTGAAGCATCCAGAGCGGAGCCTGGTCCTCGCCGAATACGGCAGTGAACCCGTAGGAAGCATCCAGAGCAAAATTCCTGGCTACGTGGAACGCGGATTATGTCACTCCTGACCCCGTGGAAAACATCCAGAGCGGATCCTGGTCCTCGCAGAGCACGGCAGTGAACCCGTGTGAAGCATCCAGAGCGGAGCCTGGTCCTCGCCGAACATGGCAGTGAACCCGTGGGAAGCATCCAGAGCAAAAATTGGACTGTGAGGTCCTTAAACTCACGGACTATGATATCCTAAACCTCGACCGTGATGTCTTAAAACTAACATCGGACTGTGGGGTCCTTAAACCCATGGACTATGATGTCCTTAACCTCGACCGTGATGTTTTAAAACTAACATTGGACTATGAGGTCCTTAAAACTCATGGACTATGATGTCCTTAACCTCGACCGTGATGTCTTAAAACTAAACAACGGACTGTGGAGTCCTTAAATCCACGGACTATGATGTCCTTAACCTCGACCGTGATGTCTTAAAACTAAACAACGGACTGTGGAGTCCTTAAATCCACAGACTATGATGTCCTTAACCTTGACCGCGATGTCTTTAAACTACGGTATCCTGGAAAACGTCTAGAGCGGAGCCTGGTCCTCGCAGAACACGGCAGTGAACCCGTTGGAAGCATCCAGAGCAATCCCTAGCTCCGTGAAATGCAGATAAGGGCAACTTCACCGATCACTTGCGGGTCCTCACGACTCGTAAGGGAGAAAATTCTCTTGTGAGATCCTTACGACTTTCAAGAGAAAACACACTTAGGAATCCTCACGATTCTTAAGGAGAAATTACACCTACGGGATCTTCTCGACCAGTAGGGAGAAAATTCTTTATGAGATCCTCACGGCTCATAAAGTTGAAAAGTCTTAGGTGACAGATCCTAACCCTGTTTTCAAAGACATCACTACCTTACAAAGAGCACAAGATTGACAGCTATATACTATCTACAGACTGCACTTGCTAAAACCACATGGCAAACAACACAGCAAGGAGAAGAAAGCAACAATATAATAAAAAATGTGTCTTTATTCATGAACTCAATTGAATAAAAGATACATCATATAAAAGAATAAAAAATGGATACATATTATTCAAAGATTACAAGTGTATAATTGATACAAAGGCAGCTACTGAGAAGGAAGCGTTTTCAACAAGTCCGTAAGCTGCTCTCGCACTTCTTTCAGTGCCTTCTCATGATCAACCGCCGCGGCCAGCTCCGCTTCGATTCGAGTCCTTTGTTGCGAGCAGGATGAAATCTTCTCATCGATTTCCCGTTGGGCAGCTTCGTGACTCTGCGTAACCCGCTCGATAGAGTCGAACTTCTGTCTCAATACAAGCCCGACCGAGATACATCGCTGCAAGGTGTCAAAGACAGCTCTCAGTTGTGCGGCGTTCGCTTCGACCTGGGCACGCAATTGGACAGACTCAGCGGAAGCCTCCTTGCATTCCTTCCGCCTCAAGGTCGCTTTTTGTTCGAAATGGCGGAAGAAGGATGCACTCTGCTCGACCCATGCGGCCCGCTGGGAGTTCAAAGCCTGAGTCTCATGGGCAAGACGCATAAGTTCAAGCTGATGCAGGCAGGTCTCGATCTTCCTGCAGTGATCAACCCAAGACTCAACGACGCCTTCATTATGGAAATTTACAAGCGTCGCCAGCATCGGATTGACCTCAGCAGCGAAATCTGCGGTAGATGTAGGAGCCTCCGCATTAAGCTCCTTGACGTATTCGCTCAGCATACTCAGACTCGTCACAGCACCCTTTGAGGATGGACGCCTGGAGAAGGGACCTGCCGGCATCATAATGCTAGATTCGAAAGAGGCCGAAGTTGAAGCGACCGCTGCAAAAAAAATCACAATCAGATGACGGATCAAGAAATATAAGAGATTCATGAAAAATGGGATTTACTATACCAGCTGCAGCAGGTGGCAAAGCCGGGAGGACCAGCGGCGCAACTGATCCCTCATCTCCTCCTTCAATCTGTAATACTGCAATCAAGGAAAAGAAGAATCAGAAATGATTTCATTATCGGTAAAAGAAAGATCATTAATTGAAAGCTGTATTTACCAGTGCCACTGGATGAAGCAACCTCCGACGAGAAGGAGAAGTGGGGATGCAGCACCTGGTACAGGTGGTCAAAAAGGACTCCTGCAAAAACGCGATAACGCAACGTCAGTACATGAATTATACAGCCGAGAGATAAGACTGATGGGTCACAAATCCATACCTTCTAGCATTTGCGACGGTGCGAAAGAAGGTAAAGAGGTGGTCACCGTCAGGGCGGTAACTGACGGCGCTGTCTCAGGTAGTGCGACATCAGCACTAGCCGCACCTGCATTAGAAACAAGATAAACCCTGTCAGGAAAGATTGCAGAATAAAAAGAAGGGCGGTGATCTAAATGTTACCTGATGAATTGCCAGCCAGAGCCGTGACGAGGGCGTCACTTGAAACAATGGCGGCGTCTCCCTCCTCCATAGGGGTGGTCTCACCTCCCGTCGCCTCATCCCCTGACTCCACGAGAGCCGTCATCACGCTCGCGATGCCAGGAGACGGCAAAGAACCATAGGCGGGAAGAGCGATGATCGGAACGGTGCCCGACTCTTGAGAAAGAGCGGCCATCTCGGGCCCAGCAATTTTACCCGTTTCGCTCACCACCACCTCGGGCTCAGTGATTGCAGCCGTCTCATCCACCGCTGCCTTAGGATCGGCCGTAGTAGTCGTCTCACCTGCCGCCACCTCAGGCTCGGCAGTGGTGGCTATCTCGGGCATAGAAATCGTGACTGTCTCGTCAGCCACTACCTAGGGCCCAGCAATTGCGGCCACATCGCCTACCGCCGCCCCGGGTTCGGGAATAGCAGCCACCTCCTCCACCGTTCCCTCCGGCTCAGCAGTCGCCGCCGTTTCTTCGGGCAGGCTCGGCTCTGCAAGATAAGGTATATGAGAACTGATAGCTTAAAACTTTAACAACGGAACCTCACGGCACATTACCTGGAGTTGATTTATCGTTCACTTCCCGAGCCGCACGTGCCGCCCGTCTATAAGCAGTAGACAAGGCGGCCGGAGACTCCTCTGAAGGAGTAGCAGCAAGGGCAGCGGCGCTCGAACCCGCACCCACAGCTAGAGCAGCATTACGCTCCCTTGCTGCACGCCTCTGGCGCTTCCTTTTCTCCCGGGCTGTCAAAGCAGACCTTCTAGAAGCCTCCCTCAATAGAGCGTCATCATCCGTACCCAGGGTTACCTCTGGAGCCGTTAAGGCTTCCGTCATCGGTCGTTTGAGTAAAGCCTCTTTACCGAAGAGGCCGGGACTTCGGTGGCTGGCCCGGAAAGAGTCTTCGCATCACTTTGTGGGACCGGCATTATGGTCGCTGCGATGAGATAAAGAAAGGGTTTAGATTGTCCATAAAAAAAAGAATGAAGACTCAATGAGCCGAGACATACCAATGCCCAATAGAGCGCGATTCCTCTCCTCCTCTTCGAAGGATCCGAGGGAAGTCGCTAGAATCTCTTCAGTGGTAAAGCCTGCTACAAAAGGAGAAATGTCAATCAAAACATGATAATAAGAAGGAAGGTATAATGCAATAACAATACGCGACTAATGTTTACTTGATTGCACGAGGGCGGCTATTTCTATTTGAAGAGTGGCAGAGCGCACAGAAGCTGCAATAGCGGCCTCGAGATCAGTGTCTTCTGGCGCTATGACGAAACCCTCATTGGTCCCATATTCACTTATGCCCGCATTATAAGGAACCTGAGGCTCTAGGCCGAGTACGGCATCAAGAGAGAGGACCGATTTCTTCTTTTTCTTCTGTGCGCGAGCTCCGGTCGCAGCCAACACTAGCTTGCGCTTAGTGGCCATCTTAGGACGGCGAGTCCCGATATCTGAGCCCACGTCAGATTCGGGCGAGGGTACATTCACCGTCTCCCACGAGCACGAGGCACCGATGGTGCATCCACCGTCTCCACAGAATCACGGGGCAATCCGCGCGTCGGGCTTAGCACACGCGGAGGCTCAACTGCAACAGCCTCTCTTAGCGGAGGGGGCACGGTGATCCGTCGCCTTAAAGGGACGTTGTGATCACTGGCAGGGGGCGCGCTCTTGCGATCGAGCAACAGCCGCCTCTCCTCCCTGATGACAGCACCCATCATGTGCTGATACCAGGCCTCGTATATGTTAAGGGCCCTCGGGATTCAACTTGGCTCGCTAATGAAGAAATGGGAGCCCGTATTCAAGCGCATAAAGTGATGCAGCGCACCCCGTATTCCCTCTCTGGTGGCAGCAGGTTCTTCCAAAAACGCCTCCAGTGGGACCTCCTGGTTATAACTTAGCTGCTGGGCAAAATGATGGGGGTTGTATCTCATAAAAAGCGCCGCATCATTTTGCCTGAATACGAGGAAGCCCGGCCTGATGGAGTATAGATGTAGAATCTCCCGAGCTTTCAACACGGAGGCCCCGTCCTTAAAATTGTCGCGCAATGCTAGCACCGTCTTGGAAGTTTCCTGGCCGATTGTCAGGACTTTGTCCGTGAAAGACATACCGGCCCCGACTGTGCACGGACGAAGAAGCAAGCCCCTAGCTTCCCGCTGAGACGGATTCACGATAGATGCGTCAACCAGTCGCATAATTCGCAGGAGCTTGCACTTCTCGTAAAACGAGGGTCTTTTATGAATACCAAATACCCCGAGCACGTGCATTTCCATCCACGAAGTAAAGTAGTGCATCGGGAAGTTGGCAGCTTGCACCCTCGGTTCAGTTGTATCCGCCACCACGCTAAGACCATGGTACAGGTGGGCCAGCTCGGCAATCCCGATGGCCACTTGTATTCCGGCCACCATTCGATGTGCTGGGTAGAAGACGGACGATCTCATATAGCGAGGGTGCATGGGGAGCGCGAACCAACACAACCATAGCCTGAGAAACCCGAGAAAGAAAGTTTTCTCGTCAATGCCCGGAGCGGCGATTTCTGACAAAGGGATGATCGCGGCATTGGGAAGATAAAAGCCCTTCTGATCATCTTTCAGTGCTGGTCGACTGTCCAAGCCAAAGCCGAAGGGATCGTCGAGCTTGGCAAATTTTTCACCTCGTTGCGATAGAATCTCCGGGCGAAAAAATCGGGCAATGAAGTCTGCGAAGCTGACCCCCCGGCCTTCGGATTCCAAGAAGAGGCTCTCGTACATGTTCAGCACCTTTATCAGACTAGGAAACTGGTGCTGAATAGCGTTCTCCGGCGTTAGGCCCATCACCACCGGCTTGGTGGCAAAGACGTATTCATCCGGAGGAAGTAGCTCCTCATAGTGTTCCTCCCTCACCGGCAGACCGGAAATCTCAGCAAATTCTTCTAAGGAGATGGAGACTTCTCTGTCCAGCAGAAGAAAGGTATGGGTTGGGATGTTCCATTGCTCCAGGAACGTCTTAATCCACAATGTCGGAGGAGCAGAATATTGGAATAGCGAAGCATAAACCGCAGGGTATAGACCGATCTTCAGCAAGTGCGTCTTCTTCGCTGACAAAATGTACCTGGCCCACTGCAAATACCCGGCCGAATGTTGGGGGGTCAACCCGATGTTGTAGGGTTGTCCCTAAGGAAGCGACTCGCCCTGGCATATACGCCGCCCCAAATTATCCAATGCTGCCGGCAGCTGCATGGGTATGGCGGCAATCGAAGGTTGAAGAAGACCCTCCGAAGTCCAATTGACAACCTCCACGGCATAGTTCACCGGGGGTGCATCTGCATACGAAATCGATGAGATCGGATTCGACGGTGTCGCACAAGAGAGAAGCTTCAGCGACTTTTGATAATCTGGTCGTACTACCTACCCCACAGGTGAAGGTTTTTGTATTCCGGGTCATAGTCTCTAATGAGCGCGAGAACCCCCTGGTCCACCGGTGCCTCAGGAAATCCTCCCTCTGAACGGAAAAACGGGAAAGAAAGATCGGAAGACATGTCGCCTGCGAGAAAGAACGGAATTTAATTATCAGTATTATAATTTAATTTTAAAATCCCGACGCTCGGCACTTTAAAATTTGTACCACACTACAATGCAGTGGAAAGGGGACCAAAGGTAGACCCACAAAATCCAGATGACAATGCATCAATTAATAAAACAGCCTCATCATTGGATGAGACTGTCAATTAATGAGGAAATCCTCAAGGAATATTCTCATTGAATGAGAAATCCCTCGGGAAAAGGAGAAAATCACCCTTTGAGAGCAAAGCTCTGTAACAGAGTGACACTTGTCAAACTCTGGTCATAAAGGAATAAAATTCCTTAAAGAGCCTGGCTCTGTAATGATGATGGAAAATCCATCAAAGATTAATTAAAATTAAAATTAATTCTTGAGAATTAAAAATTCTGGGATCTTCAAGATCTATGAAAAAACTCTTAAGAGTTTTTCATCAAAAGATTGAAAGATCTACATATTATCAAAAGAGCAGAGCTCTGATGCATGGGATAAGAAACCCCAAGAAAAGATCTGTTTAGATCTATGGATTCTTGAGAGTAAGGCTCTGTTTATGAAACCCTAAAGGGGTTTTCTTTAGATCAAGGATCTATGAAGAGCAAGACTCTGTTAATGGGTAAAAACCCTAATTTATTAAAATTAATTTAATTTTACCTAAGTTTTGTAGAGTTCTAACTCTTGAAAGTTCTTGAACAGAAGAGCAAGGCTCTGAATAAAAATTCTTAAGAAGATGATAATCATCTGAGGACCAAAGGTCCTATTTATAGGCACTGAACCGCCTCTTCAAGTTCTGAGTTGATCCAAGGACTCAGATGTTGCCACCGCTGCACTCATGTGTGCGCCACGTGAGCGCAACGGTGGGGGGGGGGCATTTGTTTCCCCCAATCAGAGCAAAACTCTGTTTTGAATTTCAAAATTCAAAAATTGAAGCAACGCTTCAGATCCCGTGCGCTGCGCGCTGCGTGCCACGTGTCAAGCGCAGCCGCGCTAGCGCCAGGTGCGCTGTGCCCTAGGCAGCGCACCCCCAATCAGAGCAAAGCTCTGCTTCAAAATTCAAAATTTAAATTGAAGCAATGCTTCAGATTCCGCGCGCTGCGCGCTGTGCGCCACGTGCCAAACACGGGTGCGCTAGCGTAGTTGCGCTGCGCTCTGCGCTGCGTACCGCGTGTCAAACACGGGTGCGCTAGAGCAGTTGCGCTGCGCGTCACGTGTCGAACGTAA
The DNA here is from genome assembly GCA_030015575.1 of Agapanthus africanus. Classification (NCBI taxonomy): domain Eukaryota; kingdom Viridiplantae; phylum Streptophyta; class Magnoliopsida; order Asparagales; family Amaryllidaceae; genus Agapanthus; species Agapanthus africanus. Next base: position 243,891,793 of record JASDDO010000019.1, read on the forward strand.
GTGCGCTAACGCAAGGTGCGGCAGCGCTGGGATTAAAAATTCCCCACCGTCAGATCAAAAGATCTACTAATAATAAATTATTAATTAATCAGAACTAAAATTCTGTTATGGAAAGATTTTTCAATCTTATTAAAACAAGAAAATTATCTTCTGTAAAACAGAAGCCTTAGGATCAAAGATCCAACGGTGGGAAATATTCCCAAATCAAGTAGAGAAAGCTCTCTTAAAACTGATTTAACAAATCATTTGGCCCTATATAAAGGACCCTAAACTTCAAGTCTAAAGGGATATAGAGATATAGAGAATACATAAAAAAGAGAGAAAAACTCTTTGCAAAAGAAAAGAAAGCTCTTAGAAAAAAGAAGATTTTTCTTCATCTTCAAGGTAAAAAAGAACTATGTTCTTGAATAATAGAGATGAAACCATCCCGTAAAAAGAAGAACCATCTTCTAAAAGGATCAGAGATCTAAGAAAAAGACCAAGGTCTTTAATAAAAAAAAAAGATCAAAGATCTAATCATAAAATAATAAAAAGAAGTAAAATACTTCACTCACAGATCTTTTGATCTACAAAGGCAGGGCCTTTTATAAAAACAAGAACTTTTGTTCTTGGATCTTGAGGCAAAGCCTCCTTTGAAGAACATAAATCTGTTCTTTAATTTTAAAATTGATCAAAAACGCTTTGTGCTATTAAAAAGTGCCTTGCACTCATGAATTGCGCCCTTGCGCTCATTGGACCGGCGCTCAGCGCCAAAATCTGCCACGTGTCAACCAGAGACACAATCTGCACTTTGCGCTTCTAAAACAGAGCACTGCGCTCATGGGCTGGCGCTCAGCGCCAAGCGCGCCACGTGTCACTCACTGGTGCGCCAACAGACTAGCTCAATGTGCTCATAAATGGAAAGCACAATGCGCTAATGAACCAGCGCTAAGCGCGACACGTGTCACCTTCGTGTGCGCTAGCGCAATGCGCTCTTTAATTGGCGCAAAGCGCCTGACGCGCCACGTGGCGCACTGTCAGAACACACTCTGTTATGATAAATGCTATAAGACAAAAATGTCAGAACCCAATGCCTAGCATTATTAAAAAGGCTAAGCCCAAATAAAAGCTTAATAGCCAGAACAAATAAAAAATGTTAAACATTTTTTTGGACTTAGCCCAATTCTGGCCATAAGTCCTTAACTTATATTAAACTGAGCACATCTGCTCATAAACATTCAACAGGTCTTAGTCCCAAACTGGATTACAGATCTCTCAAACAATTCACACTGGTTCGAGGGTACATCTCGTTACTCCTCTGATATCTGTCGTTGTAATCCTTCAACGTCATCAGAGAGGTGACGGGTCCCGGCAACCACACATCTCTACGGACTGTGGGGTCCTTAAACCCACGGACTATGATATCCTTAACCTCGACCGTGATGTCTTTAAACTAACAACGGATTGTGGGTTCCTTAAACCCACGGACTATGATATCCTTAACCTCGACCGTGATGTCTTTAAACTAACAACGGATTGTGGGTTCCTTAAACCCACGGACTATGATATCCTTAACCTCGACCGTGATGTCTTAAAACTAACAACGGATTGTGGGTTCCTTAAACCCACGGACTATGATGTTCTTAACCTCGACCATGATGTCTTAAAACTAATATCGGACTGTGAAGTCCTTAAACTCATGGACTATGATGTCCTTAACCTCGACCGTGATGTTTTTAAACAAACAACGGACTGTGGGTTCCTTAAACCCACGGACTATGATGTCCTTAACCTCGACCGCGATGTCTTTAAACTAACAATGGACCGAGATGTTCTTAAACTAATAACGGACCGTAATGTCTTTAAACTAATTATCGACCGCAATGTCACTAAACTAAACAATAGAGCCCAATTGCTCTCTTGCCAGATCTAAAAGATTCCGTTAAGTTGATCTTAGTCTAAAATTAGACCAACGTATCCTTAACAAACGTTTAAGTTGATCTTAGTCTCAAATAAGGCTAACGTATCCTTAAACCCAACCCCCCAAACCCAAATCTAAGAAAGATACGGATTTGGACTAGTCCACGTCCTACGGGCGACAACACAAATTAGTCTCCGTATACAATCCACGGGCAACCAACAAAACACAAAACAAACACCCACGACACGAAGTGACCATATGGAGAAGGAGAAAGTTGTTATCGCGACACGGTAGCGTAATTAACTGCAGGGGCTTGCGCCTTCAGGGAAGAGCGTCCCACAATCAAAAACCCCTTAGACGAGGGGGAATCTGACGAAGTCTGCTACATCGGCCGCATCCGTTTAAACCTTCGATACATGGTGCCATAAATCAACTTGGCATCTTCGGAGATGTGGACGGATAGTACCAATTAGCATCTGGCCCGAATTTCAGGCTAGACGTTTATCGCGTCTCCGCCGCGTCTTTCGGAGGGGAACATGGATACTTGAATCCGTTCGAGTATCAGTCTTATGCTACTTGTGAATCTTGTCTCATGGGAAAGATGACAAAGACCCCGTTCATTGGACACGGAGTAAGAGCGAGCGAGCTCTTGGAACTCATACACAGTGACGTGTGTGGTCCAATGTCTACACATGCGCGAAGTGGTATTCATACTTCATTACTTTTACGGATGATTTCTCTAGTCATGGACATGTCTTCCTAATGAAGCATAAATCCGAGGCCTTTGAGAAATTTCGGGAATACAAGAATGAAGTTGAAAAACAAACAGGCAAAAGTATCAAGACACTGAGATCTGATCGAGGTGGTGAATACTTGAGTGCCGAGTTTCTGGACTACTTAAAAGAGAATGGAATTCTCTCTCAGCTTACTCCTCCATACACACCACACCACAACGGTGTATCTAAAAGGCGGAATCGAACCCTATTAGATATGGTTCGTTCCATGATGAGTAAGGCTGAGTTACCGCGATCTTTCTGGAGTTATGCACTAGAATCAGCTGCATATCTTTGAACAAGGTTCCCTCCAAGACTGTGCCTACCACACCATATCAGATGTGGTGTGGGAAGAAACCCTATCTTCAATATCTGAAGATTTGGGGATGTCTAGCTTTTGTTTAAAAGCAGCATGCGGACAAACTCGAGGCACGCTCAGTACTGTGTAAGTTTGTGGGATACCCAAAGAACTCCAGGGGGGCATCTTTTCTATTACGCAGAGGAACAAAAGGTTTTTGTTTCTCGTCATGCCCACTTTCTGGAACATCGGTTTTTAGAAAAGGAAATAAGTGGGAGCGCAATAGAACCGGAAGAAATTCCAGAAGCACAAGCTATTACTGAAAGCTTGGTAGAACCAGAGGTTTCAGGAGAACCGGACATCCCAGCGCCACTCCGCAGGAGTAGTAGGCAGTCTCATCCGCCCGAGAGATACTACGTTTTTCTCATAGACGGGGATCGAGAGAATTGCGTCATTGAAAATGATAAGCCTACTAGCTTCCAGCAAGCCATTCAGAGCGGTGACTCAGTAAAATGGCTGGATACAATGCAGACCGAGATGGAGTCTATGTACACCAACAAAGTTTGGACTTTGGACATTGCTCCAGAAGGGGTAAAACCCGTATGTTGCAAATGGATCTTCAGAAAGAAGATTGGTGTAGACGGGCAGGTTGAAACCTATAAAGCTAGACTTGTTGCAAAGGGTTTTCGTCAGAGACCTGGTTTGGACTATGATGAAAACTTTTCTCCAGTGGCTATGCTCAATCCATTCGAATCCTTCTTACCATTGCTGCCTTCCATGATTATGAGATATGGCAGATGGACGTAAAGACGGCTTTTCTAAATGAAAATTTGGAAGAGTGCGTCTATATGGATCAGCCGGAGGGTTTCATTCAGAGTGGGAGCAGCGGTAAAGTATGCAAATTGCTTAAGTCTATTTATGGACTAAAGCAGGCATCGCGGAGTTGGAACATCTGCTTTTATGATGCTGTCAAAGAATTCGGCTTTATCAAAAATCCGGATGAACCATGCATTTACAGTAAGATTGTAGGGAGAACTGTGGTATTCCTCATCTTGTGCCTGGATGACATTCTCTTAATAGGAAATGACATTCCTATGCTACAGTCAGTCAAAGGATTCTTGTCACAGAGGTTCTCCATGAAAGACCTGGGCGATGCCAACTACATTCTAGGGATACAGATCTATCGTGATAGATCTAAGAGAATGTTGGGACTTTCACAGTCCAGGTACATCGACACCATACTGAAACGATTCAGTATGGAAGATTCAAAGCACGGTAATCTACCGGCTTGTCACGGAATCACCCTCTCCAAAGTTATGTCTCCCAAGACTGATTTGGAAAGGGCTCGCATGTCATCTATACCCTACGCATCTGCGGTAGGCTCTATAATGTATGCGATGTTGTGTACCAGACCAGATGTAGCATACGCATTAAGCGTTGTAAGCCGGTATCAGTCAGACCCAGGGGAGAAACACTGGATAGCAGTAAAGAACATTCTCAAGTACCTGAGAAGGACTAAGGAGATGTTCTTGGTGTACAGCGGAAAAGACCTCCAGATCGAAACCTTTGCTGACTCCAGCTTCCAGAGTGACAAGGATGACTCCAAGTCCATGTCGGGTTATGTCTTTACCCTCAATGGAGGGGAGGTTTGCTGGAAGAGCTCCAAGCAGGAAACCGTTGCTGACTCAACTATGGAAGCGGAGTACATAGCTGCTTGCGATGCCGCAAAGGAAGCTGTCTGGATGAAGAAGTTCCTCACGGAGCTTCAGGCGGTTCCTACTATTGTTGATCCAATACCGCTGTATTGTGACAACAACGGCGCTATAGCTTTAGCGAAGGAACCCAGGTCCCATCAGAAGTCCAGACACATTTTGAGGCGGTACCACCTGATCAGGGAGATCGTAGATCGCCGGGAGATCGAGGTGAAGAGGGTAGATTTGGAGAATAACACTGCAGATCCATTCATGAAGGCCATACCCCAGACTCAGTTTGAGCGGCTGATCGAGATGATAGGTCTTCGATACGCCAGTACATGGCCCTAGTGCAAGTGGGAGATTGTTGGTGTATATGCCCTAAAGGCCATTACTGTATCATACTAGTTTGTATATTACTTAATGGAAGCTTGGGATATTCACAGTTGTATAGACAATCTTGCTCAAAATGGTAGTATGCTACTTGGTTTGTTTCTACTTTAATAAGTGCATGTGTTTCTTTTAGCATATTGCTTATACATATTAGTGGAGCCCTTAGGATCTTTGCTTGATTACCAGTGTTGTGATGGCAGTCACACTAGTGGGGGCTGGGTAATCTACAAGCACATCTTTATACAGGTCCCTAATCGTAGGATTATCGAGATGGGGCATCGATACTCCGGAGTAGACTAGCGTATACGCTTCTCATCCCAACAGGGGAGATGGTCTGTCCCACAGCCATTAGTACATCGTACTGGAGATAGTATGCGGGTGCTCGTCAGGTTACGAGTACACTGGACACGACTCGTCGAGAACTGTTGGTTGGTACTATACCTATCGTCAGATAACAGTTCCCAGGTGACAGGAGTACAGCTTAGTCCATCGACTTGACACTGCTAGTTCGTCTCGAGTGTGTTCCCACTGTACTTTGATTACTACCCTACCACGGCTCAAAGGAGTCGTGCAAACAGGTAGTAGTTGGGTGCAGTCCCGAAGCACTTGGAGGCAGTAGCAGTTAGATAGGATTCGTCTCTCCTGGTATTGGGGGTTGATATCGCGCTGTGTCTAGGAGAGCCATTACACAAAGTCCCTGGCCAGGGAAAGCGAGAATTACTGGTAGTATTTCCAGTAGTTTCTCAGGGTGTTCTGGGCTACACTCCGGCACGACTTGTACCGCTATTAAGGGTCTGACGTTTACCGCCCCCTAGGCCCGACATGCGATACTCATAGACAAACAGACCGGACTGTACGGAGATTGTCACATTCAGGCTCAGTAGGAGTTCGGGTGGGTTTACCTCATCGGCCTTCTTATCGACATCTACCTGGGGACCGTTACGTACAGCTAGTGCCGCTTGCGGTCTGTGGTTAAATCCACTGCCAGCGTAGTGTCGAGTCTTTAGAGTTCCACACAGAGAGTTTCCCTGCACTGGGCAAAAGGTGTAGAGGCCGTATGGTTTTACGGCAAGGCTACGATCACTTACGTGCACTTGTACGCGTATGATGTTCGGGCAGACGATACTAGTGGGCTTTGGTTTAAACCGGATCCTAGTATTGTATAGATGGATTGGTTTTGTCTTCTGTGCATTTGCATTCTACGGAATGCGGATGCGGGTGTGTATGCACGGTTGTGAGGAGCGAAGAAAGAGGTGCCTCATTGGGGTTCTGACCGTTGATTCGGTCAAAACCATTATGAGGTGAGGAAAATATTTACTAATCTTTTTAATGATAATTATGTTATGACTAATTGCTTTGACCATTTGACCATGCTTGACAATTTGACCTAGTTGACCATCGTTGACTTGGATATTTCTTGTGAGCTCTAGACTCTTCTTTGCTTTATCAAGACATGATAGTGGTCAAATCAAACTTAGCCATCATAATTATTATGATAAAAGATTGGTTTTTATTTTTCTATGGCTTATTATCTCTTGCTCATTCTCTCTCATCAAAAGAGAGCTCCCATGGTTGCTTCATCTTCCTCATCACTACAAAATTCTTTAGCTCTCATGTGTTGAGAAAATAAGAATCCAAATAGATAAACAAATCCATCTTCTTCCTCTACATCACCTAGGATATCAAGAGTAGCAAACTTGTTGCCCTAGTTACCTCGGCTTGAGGTGGAGCTCGGACTATAAACTCTCGGCTGGATCGTCTTCGACTCAAGGAGGCCGCGGAGGTGACCAAGATCCGGATCGACCTATGGAGCTTATGGAGACGAGGAGGGTAGCGGAGAAGACCCGAAGGACTAGTAGCATGAGGTATAATCTCCTTGCATAGTAGATAGAACCTCATATAGTTTGTTAGCAATGGTTTGGCAAAGATCCTCAAGTTCTAGCGTATGTTACCTTGTGTTAAAATATTTGTTTTTTACCTGTTCCGCCTCCCTGTAAGTACCGGGGTAGGTAACGTAGACTTACATTATTGATATAGCTCTTATTGATGATTAGCTATTCTTTTTCCTTGGATCTTTATTGCTTCCGCTACTATTTCCTGTTATCATTCTTGTGGCTATTGGACATGTTTAGATATAGATAGTTATATTATTGTTCTTGATTGCAGATTGACAGCCTTAATGTGACTATAGAAGGTTGTTTCCTTACTGTAGGTAGCATGGCTGGTTTTGTTACATTCCATATTTAAGGATTTTGGTAAGCAGTGCGTGACAAAGTCGGTTCCACCTCTTCAGTCTTTAGATTATCTGATGAGCATTTCAAAGAAACAAAGATAGGTGGAATGATCGTCAGCGAACTTATGCTCGGTAAGTCCCCAAGAAAGGTGGGATGTATATAAAATTATGGTGATATGTTAACAGTTATAAGACAAGTATGATGTGTTAGGTAAACAGGGAAACTATTTAAATATGGCAGTTCAGTTTAAGCATACGGTTGGTTAATCTAAGCAGGTGATAAGTGTGTGTTGGTAAAAATAAAGTAATGTGTCTTAAAAGGTCTCTATTAGGGTAGATTAATTAACGTGAGTTCAAGGGTGAATGTTAACCAATCTCAAGAGTGTTCTTGAATCCAACAGGCTGTAATCCAGGGTAAGGAACCACGGACCCGAATTAAGTGTTAGTAATGAGATTTCAACATAGGGTTCAAGTATTCCAAACTCAACAGGCTATAATCCAGGGTAAGGAAACATGGGCCCTCACGATAGATTACTTGTGTTAGTAGACTGGATTCATGAACCAAGGGGACTCCTGAGATTTCGTTGGATTCACACTTAAACTATCCCAGCATCCTGAGTAATCTAATTTACTATTATAATCACAATTCTTGCCCGAATCAATGAATACATAAGAAGAGTACAATTTCATGGTTCAAGTTGAGTTCATGTATTCATATCAAGTTTAAGTATTCATGTTAAGAGTTCATATCAAGTTATTACGTATTCATGATTCGGGTCAAGTTTAGTCAAACATGTAATGGGTTTAATCGAGTAAATCTTGTAGATACAATTGAGTTCATATCAAAACTAAGTATTCATGTTAAGCGCAAGTATACAAGTCAAAGTGTATTCATGTATTGGGTTATGTTTGATTTAGTATTAAAGTAATATATTTTTTGTGAATATATGAATTTTATATCGGGGGATAAGGAAGTGATAACATTAATTGCCTCTGGTTCCTTAAGTATCACACCCCGCTTCCCAAAATCCATAAACACGGTACATGACAAAGCCAACCATGCTACATATGGTGAGGAAAAATCTTTCTATAGTCACATTATGGCTGCCAATCAGATATCAAGAACAGTAAATAAATATCTAACTAACACATGTCCAACTGCCATAATAAAGTAATAATAAAAAAGTAGCGGAAACGAATAAGGATCCAACAAAAATAATATCCTAGCTACGTCCCTTATGGGATCACAACGTTAAACCATAACTAGAAAATAAAATAAAACTAAACATCACTAAACCAATCTGCAAAGCTCCTCACTGCTTAGCTTGCTTGTCAAAATATTCTCGATCTTCCCACGACAAGGTTAAAGGAACTGGGCCATGCAAAATCCAGACGTCGGTGTGTCATAAATATCATAATAATAATAACTGAGCAATATACTATATAGGGTGTTATGTGCAAAATAATGTATGATTATAAACAAACAATCACAGGTGATATAACAGCAAGCTATAAGTATGTCACGTGGAACCTAAAGTTTGTGTTTCTAGGTTATCTATCCTAACGGTATTTGAAACCAATTAATATAATTCTCATCGTAACTCAGTAGTATCTCGTGCATGTCCGGGACCACGGTCATGATTCTCGGGGCTGAATCCGAGACGTGCCGTTAGGTAGTAAAACAATGTCATGTATAGATGAATGATGTCAGTATCATCATTCCGGAGCCCGAAACTCGTATCGACTGACCAGTCTCTGGAAAGTAGTGAACTGTTGAGTTACAAGTAGGGTTTCATTCTTGATTTCCCATTTTCCCCAGGTTTCATGTTCCAGTCAGGTATCAATAGAATGTCTACCAAATACCAACACAGGAGCAGTCATGAACAGGTCTTGTCTAACAGGACAATAAGTCAACTCAATCAGGATAACAAGTCAATATTGTTGGTATCAGTAACTAATATAGGTAAAAGGTATGATAATACAGCTAAGCAATGGCAAGATAACATGCCGCGCACATTTCAGGTATTGTATATCAACAAAAGAAATATTTACTTGCACAACCAATTACAATAAAAGCAACAATCTATTGCCATGGTTATCTAGCAGTAACGGAATTGATATATTCACTATTACTTGTTTAAATATATATCTAACCGTATTATTTTAAGATCGTTAACTATTATAAACTAAATTTTATCTACCAGAATAGTCGTACAATTAATTTTGCATAACTGCACAGTTATAATTACACACGAGCTAGTGTTTCTAAATAGTAAAATACAAATTATCTTTATAAAATTGCATAATGATAATAAATTGCAATATTATAAATATATGTATATATAATATAAATAGATATATTTTAGCATATGTAAACTATAATGAAACTAGCATGTAGTAAGATAAATTTGCCTCGAATAGATGATTATGGAAATAGAACGATGTGAAACACTACACAATGCAATATCGAAACTTTGCACTTCGAGTAGGTGTCTCGGCCTTGTAGCAGTGCTCGAGTTTGGATTGCGGCGACACGATGCTAGTGGTGATCGAGAAGGCTGCGGCGGTAGTTCAGACGACGAGGCGATGACTGGAGTTGGTCTCGGCTAGGGATGCTGCCTTGACTCGGTTAGGTCTCGGTTTGGGATCAAGTGCAGGCGAGAAGGGGATAGCGATGGTGTTCTTTAAGTCAACGTTAAAGGTGCTCGGCTAGGTCCTATTGCTCCGGTTTTGATGTTCTGGGTTGGCAGGTTGCTCGACGATGGCAAGGGTGAAGGCAACAGTGAGATGCCAGCAGTGGAGTAGGGTTGAGAGGAGATGGGTCTCGGGTGTTTTGGAGAGGAGAAGAAGATGATGGTGGGTGGTGGTTGCGATGACAGGGTGAAAGCGAGGCAAAGGAGTTGGTCGGTGAGGAATGATGGTTGCTCAAGGAAGAACGAAGGTAGAGCTGGCGGTGGAAGAAGGTTGGCTGTAGATGAAGAGGAGAGGCGATAGTGAAGATGAAGACAAGGGCTGCGGTTGAGGAAGGAAATGGCGCCGGTGTGGTGATGCGATGACGTTAGCAGCTGAGGAAGGGTAGAGGCGCCGGTGGTCGAGGAGATAGGAATGAGAGAGAACAGATCGAGAGAGGGAGAAGTGAACAAATAGAGAGAGAGAGAGAGAGAGAAAGGTTTTGTTTAATAAAATATATAAAGTATATATAGTATATGTAACGACTCTGAATTTACTGTACAAAATTTTTCAGTTTAATGTACAGAAATGAGTTTACAAGTCTGAGTACAAATTATAAGTTAATTTTTGTTTAAGAACAGCAAGAAACAACTTGTAACTCACTGGTAAAGCCCTTGCACTACTGTGACATAATCCCTGTGTTCGAATCCCATCAGACACATTATTTTTTTCTGATTTAATTTTTAAAACTTTTTGGAAGCCTAAAAGTTTACACGTGCAATACATACAAAACGAAAAGACAGAGAAATCAAACATGTGCAAAAGAGTATTAACACTGAGATGAACACGTGGTAAGAATCTGACAGCCCCACCCCCAAGAACGACCGACGGATCTTCATTTTTGGCCGGTGGGGACGGTCCAACCGTGGCTAAAGTGCCCCAGGCTTTGCACACAAACCCTTTCCCCTACCCTTAACTCTCCTGCACTGTTTGATTGCTCTGCAATCAAATAGAGACCCTTCAATTCCCCATTTATCATCATTTTAATGCATTTTAATTCACCATTTTAATTCCAAAACCCTAATTCTACCTTATAAATACTACCTCATGCCCTAACCCTTCATCATTCTGAAAATTATAGCCAAAACTCTCAAAATTTTCTAAGTATAAGTGGAGTAGAAGAGGAGTTAGCAAGCGATCAACTTCCGGCCAAGAATCAAAACTTTTCCGACGATCCCATAATGCCACGAAGTTCACACCTCTCTCTTCTATCTTTTCATAAGCTAACTAACTTATAAGTCCCTCTCAATCCCTCTTCTTCTTCCTTGAAAATCTCATTTCAAAATATATGCCGGTAAGCGGAGTCAATACTGAAATCTTCTTCTAAACCATAGAAATTCCACTTTTTCTTAAACATTGTCCATCCATATTCTTACACCATACTTGTTATCATAAAACCAATGATTAGAACCAACTTTTAATCAAAAGTATTATGCAAAATAACTTTAACTTAACTTTTACATTAAAATACCATGAACTTGTATATATTATCTTTTATTGTTTTGCTTAAATATACCTTTAGAAAAATTCACGAGGTAACAACCTACCTCTCACATACACACATGATTTCATAACACGATACATCTTTGTTGGAATTTTTGTTACGAATACCATATTACAAGAAAATACTATTAACTATAAAAACGGTTTTCTTTTGAATTGTATTTTAAATCCCTTTGCGATTATGCCTCTACAAGCCTTTTTAGGGAACCCGCTATTGGATGGTGCAGATTATCGCATATTGTTGGGCTAGTAGAGCGAGATGCAGATCTCCTCACGGAGTATTCGGTCTCAAAAGGTTTTTATTACGGTTTTTAAGAAAAATGATTTTTTCTACTTAAATAAAAATTTAATTTTTAATAATTATATGAAATATTACAAATCCATATATTTTCAAAATATAATCAACTGATATTTTTTTAACGAAAGAATTACAAGTTTTCACCAAAATACTATCAAGATACCAATAAAAGACAAGCTTTACAATAAAATACCATGAACTTTTCAAACTAAGCTATTATCACTAAAATACCCCTGTTCCCGCCAAAAATTTCTATGCAAAAGACCCCAAGGTATCAAATGGCAGCGATGCGCTTTAGAAAATGCGAACCAGTATTTTCCGGGCTGTATTTTGACAAACTTCCGAATGAGAAATAGCTAAATTATGATAATATCAAAAGCGTCTCGAAAAAACCTTTGATTTGATATATTATGGGCCTCATAATTTATCCGGGATCAAAAGTTCAGAGCAAATGTGCTACGCACGTGTAATCTAAGGAAAAAATGCGAACCAGTATTTTCCGGGCTGCATTTTGACAAACTCCCGAATGAGAAACAGCTAAATTCTGATGGTATCGAAAGCGTCTCGAAAAATCCTTTGATTTGATATATTATGAGCCTCATAATTCATCCGGGATCAAAAGTTATGAGCAAATGTGCTCCGCATGTGTAATCTAAAGTAATGCTCTACTACATGGGGATGCATTTTAGTCCCACATCGGGAAAAAGAGAGATCTCTTCTCTACCACTCCCATATAAATAAGAGGGGATAGCTCTTAGAAAAGGTAGAGAATTCAATTCTCAAAAGAGTTTAGTTCTCCAAGTAAGGGTCATAGCTGCCCCCCCCCATAATGCGTATATGCGCAAGCGCTATGTGTGACACGTGCAATGCACGTGCGCCCGCCACATGCGCGCCACGTGCAACGCACGTGAGCCAAACATGTGCAACGCATGTGGGAGAATTTAATTCTCAAAGGAGCTTAGTTCTCCACGTTAGGGCCTTAACTGCACCCCATAATACGCATATGCGCAACCGCCATGTGCGTCACGTGCAACGCATGTGAGCCAAATATGTGCAACGCACGCAAGAGAATTTAATTCTTAAAGGAGCTTAGTTTTCCATAGGAGCTTAGTTCTCCAAGTTATGGCTTTAGCTGCCCCCCATGATGTGCAAGCGCCACGTGCGACGCACATGCTCCCGCCACGTCCGACGCACGTGTGCCCAACACGTGCGACACACGTGTGCGAACGCAAAGAGGCATTTTTCAGCAGTTAGGAATTTAAGCTTCAACATATTCTTTCTCCTGATAAGTGTGACATGGTTCAAAGGGTACATCTCTCCACATCTTCGATATATGGTGCTGTAATCTCTCAGCGTCGTCGAAAAGGTGGTGGGTTCCAACGACCAATGATCTCTCTTTCCAAATAACAGAGGGGCCCCAAAAACTCCAAGTTCAAAAATAGGGAGAGGGGAAGAAAAATATAGAGGGAATTTAATTCTCTAAAGAAGAGGAACCCCTCCCAAAAGCTCTCACAAAAAAGAGAATTTAATTCTAAAACCAAGAGTTTAACTCTTCTCAAAAGATCTTAGTTCTTCCTCTGGTTAAGATCTGCAGAAGCAGATCTCCCCACAAGTTGAGAATTTAATTCTCATCGGGGAGATTCTGTCATGCAGATCCAAAACCTAAGAGAAAGAACTGAGTCCAAAAGAGTTTAACTCTTACAAAACATATGGGAATTTAATTCCTCTAAAACTAGGGTTTAACCCTTTAAAAAGAATTTAATCCCTACAAAGAAAAAAAGGAGAACGTGATTCCTCAGAACCATAGAAGAACAGCCTGGTGATGCATATTAGTGTTCAATGTTACACAATAAAAGCTCACGTGTCCCCACGTGAATACCTTTGAGGAACAAAAAAAAAGGGAAAGACTGAGATCTAGTCACGTGACCCCACATGACCGCTGAGAAGTGCTCAGCACTTATAAAAGAGAAAAGGGAATAAACCCTATTTTTGGGACGCCTTACGTGACATCACGTGACCCTTTAATAGTACTTATCACTTTTCAAAAGAGAATAAAACAGAGGCAGCTTTCAATCTTTGGAGAGGCCTCACGTGATCCCACGTGACCCAATAGTGCTAAGCACTCAGAAAAGAAAAAGGGAACAAATTCAAAGAAGCTGTGCCAAATCTCAGGCGCCTCACGTGACCTCACGTGAGCGCCTCAAACTTTCAGTGTTTAATACTACTTCAAACACCTCACGTGACCCCACGTGAGCGCTTCATATCTTCAGTGTTTAACACTACTTCAAACACCTCACGTCACCCTACGTGAGCGCTTTATATCTTCAGTGTTTAACACTACTTCAAACACCTCACGTGTTCCCACGCGACCCCCAAACAATGGTGTATAAAATAGGGAGAAAATTCCAAAGACAGCGCTCGCATTTTGAAAGCACCTTACGTGTCTGCACGTGCCTGTTTGATGAACCAAGTGCTTAGCACTTATAAATGAAAGATGAATAAAATCCAGAGAATAGTTCTCACCTCAGGCGTCTCACGTGCTCACACGTGAGCCAAGTGCTCAGCACTTTTATATATATATGAGGGAATAAACCCAAGGAACAATTCCCGCTTCGGGGACCCTCACATGTTCACACGTGAGCTCCTCTAAAGCCCAGTGTTTAACACTGATTCAGTGCTTAACACTATGGGATGACTAAGGGAAATCAACCTTAGCTCAAATTAGCCAAGTCTTCCGAATCCAAGACCCTTTTTGTCACCAATCAACCGAGCCCCCATGTTCAGGTCTCCCCAAACCAATCCTGGTCCCAAAGACGACTAGCGTTCTCTTAACAGATGATATCTAAACTGGTGTTCATCCCATTTCCCAAATCGGGATATTAGTTCAAGGGTACATCTCTTCGCTCCTCTAATATTTGTTGTTGTAATCCTTCAACGTCTTTAGAGAGCTGACGGGTCCCGACAACCAGACATTCCACGGACTGTGGGGTCCTTAAACTCATGGACTATGATGTCCTTAAACTTTACGGACTGTGGGGTCCTTAAACTCATAGACTATGATGTCCTTAAACTTTACAGACTATGATATCTCTAAATTACCATGGACTGTGAGGTCCTTAAACTCATAGACTATAATGTCTTTAAACTTTACAGGCTATGACGTCTTTAAACTATGGACTATGATGTCCTTAAACTTTTGGACCGCAATGTCCCTAAACTAAACAACAGAGCCCAAATGCTCTTTTGTTA
Source organism: Agapanthus africanus (assembly GCA_030015575.1). NCBI lineage: Eukaryota > Viridiplantae > Streptophyta > Magnoliopsida > Asparagales > Amaryllidaceae > Agapanthus > Agapanthus africanus. The sequence goes on from JASDDO010000019.1 coordinate 243,906,861, forward strand.
GATCTAAATGATCCTGTTAAGTAGATCTTAATCTAAATTAGACTAACTTATTCTTAACAAATATTTAAGTTGATCTTAATCCTAAACGAGATTAACGATCCTTAAATCAATCCAATTACAGATTCCCCCAACCAATATTAGTTCAAGGGTACATCTCTTTACTCCTCTGATATTTGTCGCTGTAATCCTTCAACGTCTTCAGAGAGGTGACGGGTCCTGACAACCAGACATTTCATAGACTGTGGGGTCCTTAAGCCCATAGACTATGATGTCCTTAACCTCGGACTGTGGGGTCCTTAAGCCCATGGACTGTGATGTCCTTAACCTCGGACTGTGGGTCCTTAAGCCCATGGACTATGATGTCCTTAACCTCGGACTATGGGGTCCTTAAACCTATGGACTATGATGTCCTTAACCTTGGACCGAGATGTCCTTAAACTAACTATGGACCGAGATGTCCTTAAACTAACATTGGACCACCATGTCCTTAAACTGGTAATCGACCGCAATGTCCCTAAACTAAACAACAGAGGCCAAATGCTCTCTTGTTGGATCTAAACGATCCCGTTAAGTTGATCTTAGTCTGAAATTAGACCAACGTATCCTTAACATACGTTTAAATTAATCTTAGTCTCAAATGAGACTAACGTATTCTTACACCCAACCCCCAAACCCAAATCAAAGAAAATACGGATTTAGACTAATTCACGCCCTACGGGCGACAACATAAATTAGTCTCCGTATACAATCCTCGGGCAACTAAAAAACAAAACAAACATATACGACGCGAAGTGAACATCTGGAGAAGGAGAAAATGGTTACCGCGATGCGGTAGCATAATTAACTGCAGGGGCTTGCGCCTGCAGGGAAGAGCGTCCCCACAATAAAAAAACCCTCTGACGAAGTCTGCTACATCGGCCGCATTCGTTTAAACCTTCGATACACGGTGCCATAAATCAACTTGGCATCTTTGAAGATGTGGACGAATAGCACCAATTAGCATCTTCCCTCGAAATTCAGGCAATACAGACCTACGCGGTTCCGTCTCCGTGTTTCGGCGAGGAACAGATTCTGGCACGCCCGGTAGGACCTATTCCTCTTTCTACTCCACACTTCGTGTGTCGTGTTCGCGAACGTATAGCGGTTTAATATGGTTGCCCTTTGGTTCGAGGTACTAAGATTTGGTTTTGCTCTCGTGCAGAAAAAAGAATATCAATGGCCTCTAATTGCTCCAGCTGCAACTGCAACTCCCGTTCCGCCTCATCTAGAGGTGTAACCTACGGGCCCCAAGCGGCCTCCCTTTTCACAATGCCAGTGGAGCAGGTAACTCAAGCCACCACTGGGCTATTCTTCGGGACCATGCTCCTATCGATGAACTTCAACGCCCCTGTACCATTGCAAGAAGCTCCAAAGAGCTCGGTCTTTAATCGGCTCACAACTACTGCGGCCCCTCTCAACGGGTCATCTAGCTCTAACGCCTCAGTCTTTGACAGACTGGGCCAAATCTCATTTGGGCCCATGAAGAAACCCGCAATACCAGAAAGGGTTATCCCAAAAAGGATAGCCATCCCTGCTCTCGAAGTTGTCAAAGCGGCTTCTCCTGCCAAAGGGTCGGTCTTCACAAGACTGACTGTTTCAGCTCCCGTTTTAGGCGAAATCGTCAAGGCTGCTTCTCCTGCTCGGAAGTCTGCATTCGATAGGTTGGCTATCCTCACTCAGCGGACATCAATCTTTAATAGGCTGACAACGACAACTTCTGACCAACACAGGGGGCATGAGGAAGTCACTCTTACAGCTGAGATAATCCCAACGCCTCGACACGCTCGACGTCGCCACTGGCGCCGAGTAAGGAAGGCTGGGGGCAACTCTCCTTCTGGATTGACTCCGCCGGCTCCAACGGTGGAAATCGATGCTGCTGTTCCAACTAGGAACAACTTTGAACCGCTAAGGAGAGTGCGCAAAAACTCTCTGACTGCCGTGCTGAAGAGATCTCCTCCACCTATGGAGAATGCCCTAAAGGAGAAGCTGGAGCAGCCCCCTCAACGGCTATCCTCTAAAATATACAAAGTCTGGCGTCAAGTCCAGAACTCCGTGGTAGATCAAAACTATCCCCGCTGACAGAAAAAGATGAAGGTTCGGCAAAAAGAGGATCGCCCTGTCAAACCACAGAAAGTGACAGCTACTTGGATGCCCACTGCAACGGCCCCCTCAACCTCAACTGCTCACAAGAGGAGAAAGCTGGAGAAAACCCCGGTGTCTGCGACGAATCGCAAAAACACTGAACCCAAACGCCCCAAGTCTGGGGGCATGGTGGTCCACACTGTTTATATGGCATCCGGAAAAGAGGATAGCCGTATCTCTATGGGTCATCGACCGCTTACGCGATCCGTGACAAAAGCCCAAGAGCAGCAACAGAAGCTTCAAGAAATGCTAACAGCTATGGCCCCACTTACGGGACTGAAAATAAGCTCGGAAACATCCTCGGAGCAGCGCCGTGAGCAGGAATTTCCTGATGCTGAAATCCTTCGAAGAATGGTTGAGAAGAAGGACAAAGAGGCTGCGGAACAAGCGGCCAATATAAAACAAATAGCTCTTCTATTCAAAGATATGGTGGGCATGATGATCCAGCCGGACCCTCCAGCCGAAGATCCTTCAGTAATAATTGAAGATGATAGAGGAGAGACATCAAACCCTCTGCCGGCTTTGTCAGCAGTCAAGGAGGAGACCATCTCAAAAGCCGTCCTGGATGATTGTATCGCTCAACAGATACGAGTTCACCAGGCGAATGAAGTGGCTGGGCAAATTGTTAAAACTGGACGACCCTATCCGGGTTGGTATGACCAAATAAAGTACCCGCTGGGATACACGATCCCCAAATCCCATGTATATAAGGGGACTGGAAATCCGCATCAGCATGTCGCTCAATTTAGGGCTCTGTGCGGAAACACTGGATGTGACGATAAGCTACTGCTTCGCTAATTCGTTGGCAGCTTGTCGGAGACAGCATTCGAGTGGTATTCCAAACTCCCAAATGACTCTGTCAAGAAATTTGCAGAGATGGAGTTGTTATTCACCCAGCGTTTCGCGAGTGCTAGCGAACGCACCCCAATCATGGCACTGATCAATGCCAGGGTGAAGCCTGGAGAAACATGGGTTCAGTATGCAATACGGTGGCGGAATGTATGGTTAAAGTGCGAGCAGCGCATTGAAGAAGCGCCTGCGGTAGGCATGTTCGTGGTTACTCTTGACCCTCAGGCGACCATTTCCCAATTCATGATGTTCTTCAAGCCGACCACTTTCCAGGCCTTGATTGACAAGCTAGCCCAAATGGATCAGATGGGTCATAGACCATCTCCTTCAAAACTGGAATCTCGAAATGAAAAAGGGAAAGGAAAAGCAACTTTTGTCGCCAATACTCAACAACAGCCGAGCAAGTTAAAGCCGGTTGTTCGCCAAAACAACGTGCGTCCACGTCCATCCCTCGAGGAGAGACTGGGACGCCCTTACTCGTTTCCCCGGGATAAAATGAGGAGACTGTTTGAGCTAGCAGTGCGCAACAGACTCATCAATCTGCCGGATCCAAAACGTCCGTTGCAGCCAGGTGATATCAACAATCCTAATTACTGCCCTTACTACCAAGCAGTAAGCCATCCAATCAAAGATTGCTTCGTCTTCAAAAGCTGGATTGAGGACCAATACGAACTGGGCAAATTCGCGCTGTTTGAAATCTAAAAGATGAACCCGCCATAACCACATGATCCGAAAAAGATAAACATGTCGGGGGCATCGTGCTCATTCATAGAGAAAGCCCCATGGACCGAAAAGTCCGTAAACTAGAGACTTGCCTCAAATATGGCAACGACGGACCGAGATTTCCTTAAACTAACGACGAACCGAAACGTTTTTAAGCTAACGATGGACCACTATGTCCTAAAATTGGCTATTGACTGAGACGTCGATAAACTGCTACGGATGGCAGCATCCCAAGGCTGACAAAAAAATATAAAAAAAAAAGAAAAGAAAGAAAAAAGAAAACGGTATGTCCGTAAGTGAGATGGGCACGGATGAAAACCCGAAAGGGCTCCGTGAGTAAAAACAGCAGGGCTACCGGCGAGCGTTGTGAAAACCCGAAAGGGCGCAATCTCGTTAAAAGACACTTGCAAGGTCCTCTCGACCTTGTGAGGAGAAAATACCTGCATGAGATTCTTACGACTCACAAGGGAGCAACACACTTAGGGATCCCCACGATGCCTAAGGAGAAAACACACTTACGAGATCCTCACCGCTTGTAAGGAGAATTCCCCTTTGAGACCCTCACGGCTCATAGAATTCAAAAGCCTTAAGCTACAGGGATCTGAACCTGTTCTTAAGCCATCACAACCTCCAATTTTGCCCTACAAGTGGTTCAGTATTGACCCTTGTATACAATCCACGGCACGAATAAACATTTCCCTAACAAAGTCCCACCAGAGACTGGGGATATGCTCGCACGGGAAGCAGCCTTTGTAAGTCCTCTCGACTTATAAAGAGAAAATATTCTTGTAAGATCCTTACGACTTATAAGAGACCATACACTTAAGACTTCTCACGATTCTTAAGGAGAAAATGCACTTACGAGATCATCACGACTCGTAGGGAGGAATACCTTCATAAGACCCTTACGGCTCATGAAGTTAAAAGCCTTAGTCGACCGAATCCTAACTCTGTTCGCTAAGACACCTTTGTTCGACATCGACAGAGGCAAAAGATGATTCGCTCCTAGCAATATTCCAGTTGTAGCGACGCTAATACCTAAATCGGTATCAAATCCCAAATTCGCAGCAAAAAGCCAGCGAGCCATAAATACATATGAAATAGCCGAAATGATGGGGCAACTTGCAACAAAAATCAGCAAGTAAAACATATGCATACAAAATAGCTGAAATGGTTGGCCAACTCGCAATAAAAAATAGTGAGTAAAAAGAAAAATAGCCGAAATGAATGGGCACCGCGAAAAATAGCCAAAATGATTGGGCAATCGCGATTTTCACGATATAAAAGCTGAAATGAGAGAGTATCGCGGAAAGAAAACAAAAAATCTATGAAATGAAACATTTGCCCTGCAGGTAAGTCTATACTGACCCCTGTATACAATCTATGGGCATAAACAAAAACGGGACCACATTTCCCCACCAGACCTTGTCAAAGGGAGAGTCAGATCTTGACGGCAACATCTGCATCCCAAGAGACCCCCAACGGCGTCCCTCCTCATTCCAGCAAGATACGGACGCGACATCACCAATCGGAGCAACGACAAAGTCCCCGGTTCCAAGACTCTACGGTTCACAGACAAGCTAGAGTCAACCCGACACTACAGAAAGCGGAAATACGTTGGCCAATGACCTCCGTCTCGGAAATACGTCATCCAATGACCCCGTCTCGGAAATACGTCAACCATGACACCGCAGAAAGTGGAGTACACCGCAGGAGGCGGAGCACGTCAACCTAGACACCGCAAAAAGAAGAACAAGTCAACCGACCCCAGGGAAATCAGTGTCCTTAGCAAAACCTCTCGATTTAGGGAAATCAGTGTCCTTGACGAGAGCATCTCGATTCGCGTCGACCCACAGAGAAATCAGTATCTTTGCAGGAATAGCTCGACTCGTCTCAACCCTAGAGAAATCAGTGTCCTTGGCAAAAACCTCAATTCAGGGAAATCATCGTCCTTGATGAGAGCATCTCGATTCGCGCTGACCCGCAGAGAAATCAGTGTCTTTGCAGGAATACCTCGATTCGTCTCAACTCCGAGGAAATCAGCGTCCTTGGCAAAAACCTCAACTCAGGGAAATCAGCATCCTTGACGAGAGCTTCTCGATTCGCGTCGACCCGCAGAGAAATCAGTGTCTTTGCAGGAATACCTCGATTCGTCTCAACCCCAGGGAAATCAGCGTCCTTGGCAAAAACCTCGATTCAGGGAAATCAGCGTCCTTGACGAGAGCATCTCGATTCGCGTCGACCCGCGGAGAAATCAGTATCTTTGCAGAAATACCTCGATTCGTCTCAACCCCAGAGAAATCAGTGTTCTTGGCAAAAACCTCGATTCAGGGAAATCAGCGTCCTTGACGAGAGCATCTCGATTCGCGTCGATCCGCAGAGAAATCAGTGTCTTTGCAGGAATACCTCGATTCGTCTCAACCCCAGGGAAATCAGTATCCTTGGCAAAAACCTCAATTCAGAGAAATCAGTGTCCTTGACGAGAGCATCTCGATTCACGTCGACCCGCAGAGAAATCATTGTCTTTGCAGGAATCTCTCGATTCGTCTCAACTCTGAGGATATTAGTGTGCTTGGCAAAAACCTCGATTCAGGGAAATCAGCGTCCTTGACGAGAGCATCTCGATTCGCGTCAACCCACAGAGAAATCAGTGTCTCTGCAGGAATATACGACGTCGGCAAAAAGGATCCATGGCAGAGTCCCCAGTTCCAAGTCTCGACGGTTCACAAACAACCTAGAGACCACCTCAACACTCGTCTCGTTACAGTAGACGCAGTGTCAACAACAGCGTTTCTTCTCACTATAATGGGATGCAGACGCGACGTCAACAAGCGACCCCAAGGTCAAAACGAAGAGGAGCCACGGGAAAGTCCCCAGTTCCAAGTCTCGACGGTTCAAAAACAACCTAGAGACCACCTTGACATTCGTCTCAATACAGCAGACGCGACGTCACCCCAGCTTTCTTCCCCCAACAGGATGCAGACGTGACACAAAACAACGGAGCTATGGCAAAGTCCCTCGTTTCAGGTCCCAACGGTTCACCAACAACCTAGAGACCACCTTGACGTTTGTCTCGATACAGCAGACGCGACGTCACCCCAGCGTTCTTCCCCCAGCAGGATGCAGACGCGACACAAAACAACGGAGTCATGGCAAAGTCCCTAGTTCCAGGTCTCGACGGTTCACCAACAACCTAGAGACCACCTCGACGTTCGTATCGATACAGTAGACGCGACGTCACCCCAGCGTTCTTCCCCCAGCAGGATGCAGACGCGACACAAAACAACGGAGCCATGGCAAAGTCCCTTGTTCCAGGTCCCGACGGTTCACCAACAACCTAGAGACCACCTTGACGTTCGTCTCGATACAGCAGACGCGGTATCACCCCAGCGTTCTTCCTCCAACAGGATGCAGACGCGACACCAACAACGGAGCCACGGCAAAGTCCCTAGTTCCAGGTTCCGACGGTTCACCAACAACCTAGAGACCACCTTGATGTTTGTCCCAATACAGCAGACACGATGTCACCCTAGTGTTCTTTCTCCGACAAGATGCAGACGCGACACCAACAACGGAGCCATGGCAAAGTCCCTAGTTCTAAGCCTCGACGGTTCACCAACAACGTAGAGACAACTGCGACATTCGTCTCGATACAGCAGACGCAATGCCAGCAAACGAAACGAAGGCAATATTCCTAACTTCAGGGTCTTGACAACAACTCATATAAAACCTGAAAGACTATTGGAGATCATCCCACACCAGCGCAGTGTTGTTATGACTCATCGGGGCTCCCAAACTGAGCCTAACCTCAAGTAAAAAGCGACATGGAATATCCGTAACGCTTGCTCTTTCGACGGTAATACTACCTGGATGATTGCTTGAAGATGTCTTGTACAGCCCCCGAAGGGATCAGAGACACACCAGTCGTGGGGCTACTCGAACAGCAAGATTGCCTATCGAGGAATACATCAGCCAACGCGATGGTACGACGGGTAAAAAAAACCCCTAGTACCACAGACTCTAACGGATCTTTGTCGTAAAGAGCAGAGGTTAACTGTGACGTTAGGACATCCTTGCGAGAACTTCTCGATTCGTCTCGACTCGTAAGAAAATTCGTGTCCTTGCGGGAACTTCTCGATTCGTCTCGACTCGTAGGGAAAAGCCTTAAGCAATGGGGATAAGGACCTATTTCCTAAGCACTGGGGCCCTGCAAGTCGGTCCAAGATGGACTCTTGCATACTATTAATGGGCCACACTCTCTGAAGTCAAATCTCGACAAGGAGGGAAACAACCACTTACGAGTCCTCTCAACTTATAAGCGGGAAAATTCTCTTGGGAGATCCTTACGACTCTCAAGAGAAAAACACACTTAGGAATCCTCACGATTCTTAAGGAGAAAATACACCTACGACATCCTCTCGACTCGTAGGGAGAAAAGTCTTTATGAGACCCTCATGGCTCATAAAGTTGAAAAGTCTTAGGTGGCAGATCCTAACCCTGTCTCCTAAGCCATCATTGCCCTGCAAAGAGGTCAAGATGGACTATCTATGGGCCGCACTCTCCAAAATTGAACATCGATAAGGAGGGAAACAATCACTTATGAGTCCTCTTGACTTGTAAGGGAGAAAACTCTCTTGTGAGATCCTTACGACTCTCAAGAGAAAACACACTTAGGAGTCCTCACGACCCCTAAGGAGAAAATACACCTGCGGGATCCTTTCGACCTGTAGGGAGAAAAGTCTTTATGAGACCCTCATGGCTCATAAAGTTGAAAAGTCTTAGGTGGCAGATCCTAACCCTATTTCCTAAGCCATCGCAGCCCTACAAGAAGGTCAAGATGGACTATCTACGGGCCACATTTGCCAAAATTATATGCCACTGAAATAAAGAAACTACTTATGGGTCCTCACGATTCGTAAGAAAAAATACCCGAGTGAGATCCTTACGACTCACGGAGGCGATGAACACTTAGAAATCCTCACGATTTCTAGGGAGAATATGCACCTATAAGATCCTCCCGACTTGTAGGGAGAAAAAACCTTCTTGAGACCCTTACGGCTCATGAAGATGAAAAAGTTTTAGGCTACAAGGACCTTAAAACCTGTCTCCTAAGCCCTCAATTCTATGGCCATACATAACTCTGCACTACTTGACCCACGTACATACTTACGTGGGCAAAGTAGTGTGGGGCATTTGTTCCCGCCAAAAATTTCTACGCAAAAGACCCCAAGGTATCAAATGGCAGCGATGCGCTTTAGAAAATGCGAACCAGTATTTTCCGGGCTGTATTTTGATAAACTTCCGAATGATAAACAGCTAAATTCTGATAGTATCGAAAGAATCTTGAAAAAACCTTCAATTTGATATATTATGGGCCTGATAATTCATCCGGGATCAAAAGTTATAAGCAAATGTGCTACGCACGTGTAATCTAAGGAAGAAAATGCGAACCAGTATTTTCCGGGCTGTATTTTGACAAACTCCCGAATGAGAAACAGCTAAATTCTGATGGTATCCAAAGCTTCTCGAAAAATCCTATGATTTGATATATTATGAGCCTCATAATTCATCCGGGATCAAAAGTTATGAGCAAATGTGCTACGCACGTGTAATCTAAAGTAATGCTCTACTACATGGGGGATGCATTTTTAGTCCCACATTGGAAAATAGAGAGATCACTTCTCTACCACTCCCATATAAATAAGAGGGGATAGCTCTTAGAGAAGGTAGAGAATTCAATTCTCAAACGAGCTTAGTTCTCCAAGTTAGGGCCATAGCTGCCCCCCCATAATGCGCATATGTGCAAGCGCCATGTGTGCTACGTGCAATAACGTGCGCCTGCCACATGCGCGCCACGTGCAACGCATGTGAGCCAAACATGTGCAACGCACGTGGGAGAATTTAATTCTCAAAGGAGCTTAGTTCTCCATGTTAGGGCCTTAGCTGCCCCCCCTAATGCGCATATGCGCAAGCCCCACGTGCGCCACGTGCAATGCACGTGTGCCCATCACATGCACGCCATGTGCAATGCACGTGAGCCAAACATGTGCAACGCACGTGGGAGAATTTATTTCTCAAAGGAGCTTAGTTCTCCAAGTTATGGCCTTAGCTGCCCCCCATGATGTGCAAGCGCCACGTGCGACGTACATGCGCCCGCCACGTCCGACGCACGTGCGCCCAACAAGTACGACACACGTGCGCGAATGCAAAGAGGTCTTTTTCAGCAGTTAGGAGTTTAAGCTTCAACATATTCTTCCTCCTGATAAGTGGGACATGGTTCAAAGGGTACATCCCTCCACACGTTCGATATATGGCGTTGTAATCCCTCAGCGTCGTCGGAGAGGTAGTGGGTCCCAACGACCAATGATCTCTCTTTCCAAATAACAGAGGGGCCTCTAAAAACTCCAAGTTCAAAAATAGGGAGAGGGGAAGAAAAATATAGAGAGAATTTAATTCTTTAAAGAAGAGAAATCCCTTCCAAAAGCTCTCACAAAAAGAGAATTTAATTCTAAAACCAAGAGTTTAACTTTTCTCAAAAGAACTTAGTTCTTCATCTGGTTAAGATCTGCAGAAGCAGATCTTCCCACAAGTTGAGAATTTAATTCTCATCGAGGAGATTCTATCATGCAGATCCAAAACCTAAGGGAAAGAACCGAGTCCAAAAGAGTTTAACTCTTACAAAACATGTGTTAGTTGCATGTATGCCCTAGAGGCCATTATTGTACATATGATGTATATTATAGTGGATGCTTGGACATATATAGGGAGGACTTTCTTGCTCGACATGATAGCATGCTATCTGGTTGCTCTTTATCTTAACATGTATGCTTACTGTCTCTCTGTTACATGTTGATAAAGTTGCCCTTAGGATGAGTACTTGACTACCGGGATTATGATGCAGATCATACTAGTGGGGCCATGGTAGTCAGTGAGTATATCTTTCAATTGTTCCTAGTCGTGGGAGTATCGAGACGGGGCATCGATATTCCAGAGTAGACTAGCGTATATGCTTCTTGACCCATATGATGGGCGATGGATGATCCCACGTGCATTGGTGTTTGACATCAAAGATGGTATATGGGTGCTCAGTGGAGACTGGGTACACTGAACAGGACTTGCCGAGAACTCCTAGATGGTATTATACATCACGTCAGATAGCAGTTCTCTGGTGACACTGGTACAGATTAGTCTGTCGACCCGAGATCGTCATAGAGTCTTGTGTGTCTCCTACTGTGCTTTCATTTCCACGCTACCACGGCTCTACTGAGGCGTGCAAACAGGTGGTTTTTGGGTACAGTCCCGAGTCACATGGAGGCAATAAGCGATAGGAGGGGATTTCGTCTCTCCCGGTATTGGGGGTTGTTGTTACGCTATGCTCGATTGGCCATAACAGGAAATCTCTGGCCAGGATTGCTGAGATTTACTGGTATGTGTTATCAGTAGTTTCTTGAATTGTTATGAGCATCACATCGGCATAACTTATCAAACTATTGGGGTCTGACATTTTCCACCCCCAGGCTGGATATGCGACATATCAGACGAAGAGACCGGACTGTACGGTAGTGTTACTTATTAGATTCGCAGGAGTATGAGTAGGCTAGCTTGTTGATCTTCTGATCGCTTAATACCTGGGATCCGTTATATACAGCTAGTGCCGCTGACGGTTTGTGGGCATATGATATGATCACTGCCTACTGCTAGCGTATTGACGAGTCTTCAGAGTCCTATACAGAGGTTTTCTGTCTCAGGCGAAATGAAGTAGGAGCACCTATGTGATATATCTTGAACCGAGATTAATACGAGTATATGATACCGTATTTCAATCTCATGATATGTGATATCGTTCGGTTGTATGTGATATAGCCAGGTTATCGAATCAAGTGTTGATTCGATAAGTTGATACAAATAATATTAGTCGGTTATATGTACTATAGCCGGATTATTAAATTAAGTGTTGATTTAATAATTTAATGTATGATTATATATATTTGATATATTAATTTTATATTAACTAATATTTGCTCACTTAAGCATTTCTTTTTCTCACATGTGCACATTCAATATATATGCGATATATATTATTTGTGTCATGCTAGTTGATACATGCAACATGGGTGTATGAGACTTACATCATTCTTTAGATAATTAAAGGGTTCTATTTATTTAAATTAATTCAAAATTGGTTGGAAATTATTCATGGTTGATACTTAGTGGAAGCTTGTAGAACCCATTGACTTAGTCCATTAATTTTTTTTTACTTGAGATATTTATTAACCCATCCATTATCTTTAGCCATAGTTTAGTCTCTACATGAGTTAATAGATGATATTAACTAACCCATGGTTGCTATTCTCACCCATATTCATTCTCATTCCATTCTCATCTTCATCTTCTTGTTCATTCCAATTTTTCTCTTTAGCTTTTTGGAAAGTGAAGAAATATAGTGAGAAAAATTATTCTAAAGTGAGCAAAAATCCTACTTCATCAACCTATACTAGATTAGCCATTTAGTTTAGCTTGTTTGCTTCACCAATTCCCAATTAGAGAAGAGGTAGCTTGAGTTGGAGTTTTCTCGACGTAGATCATCTTCGTTCTCGAAGACTTCAAGCAAGCTTGTTCCTTTCGCCTTGTAAACCTTTACTAGAGTTCAGAAAATCACTAATTGGAGCGAAGGGACTACTACACGGAGCTTTAGAAGTGAAGTACCGGTCTACAAAGTTTATATTCCTCATTCACTTAATGTAATGTTTGATTACATGCTAGCTTAACTTCTAATTTTCTAGTTAGATTCTTGGCATGGGTTGCATAGCTCTCTAGGTTTTTTAAAATTGCATACTTGATGCCCCATAAATCCTAATTAGGGTGCTATGGAACCCAGCACTCTCGTGTTGTTGTCCTGTGGTTTTTGATGAGGCCTTATACTACATGTTACCATAGTCCACGGGGTAAGATGGATTCCTCTCGTATACACAAATACCTTCTGTACCAATCTATAAACAACTACGTTAGAATAACAAGCATATATCTGTACAACTTACCAGTTCTATTTCTCATTACTTGTTCTATTCCTTTCTTTCTTTTGGGTCTTACCAAGCGCTATTTTGCTGATGACATTCCTGTCTATTTCTCTCTTCAAAATGTTTGTCAAGAGGACTGGACTCTCAGGTGATCGAGCCGAGCCGGGAGGACTTGGACCAACTCACTGCCCAGCCGGACTTCTAGCTCATCTTGTATTTATTTCAGTTTGTCTGCCACTATTTAGGCATTGCTTTATATCACTGTATCTTTTCTTTTCAAATCAGTTGTATTGTAAAGATGAATGTTAATAAAAGTTGTTGTTTATTTTATATCTCTTGTCATTCTTGTGCATTTTTATATATATTGCTTAATTACGCTTAAAATATTTATTTCTTAGTAAATACGCTGCAGCCCGCCATGTCACCGCTTCTGTACACTAGGAAGCGGGACGTAACAGGTTTTATTGGTGGCCCATGCATGTCAGTTCTGCATGGAACCTTAAGCAATATATAATAAGAATTATAAGAACCAGTAACTATACATTCCTTATATTTCAAATTCCTTGAATCTATCCTAACCTTTCTTTTTCTATCAAAGTCATGGATTCTCCAAACAACACAAGCAAGAACGTCAATGGCAACACACCACCTCCTACTCTACCACCACCACCTACCGTTGCAGCTCCCATCAACGAGCAAACGGCACTGCTCGAGACTATCAAGAGCCTCTTGGAAGGTCAGCAGTAGCAGACTGCTATCCTTATGCACCATCCCGAAGTCGAGGCACCCGGAGTCAAGCAATTTTGGGCACTACACTCGAAACATTTCTCTGGGAAAGAGAGCCTACTGGATGCAGATGAATGGGCTCAATCGATAGAAGATGACCTGGCAGCAGCACAAGTGCCGGAGATTGCTTGGGTGAGAGTTGGGAAGCTGCAACTAACAGATAACGCCAGAGTATGGTGGAAAGCTGAAGAAAGCCGACTCGCCCAACCGATTGAATGGAAAATATTTAGTGATATGTTCGACGCAAAGTACTTCCCTGAGACTACCCGTTTCAATATAGAACAACAGTTCATCTACTTACAACAAGGCTCAATGTGGAATAAGTCTGTGGATGAATACGATACTGAGTTTACCATACTTAGCATGTAAGATATTGTCTTAAATTCAAAATTCCTGATATCACTTATTACACTGCTAACACAAGACCGTAACAGGTTCGCGGCACACCTTATCCCGACTGCTGAGATCCGGGCACAAAGATTTCAGCAAAGGTTGGACCCGGAAATCCAAGCCGCACTCGCTACAGAGGATTTCCCAACCCATGATCTTGCTCTGTAGGCTGCCCGGCGCTATGAGGCAGTGGTGAAGAAGAAGGGCAGACCGCAGACTGCCGGTGTGAAACGCCCTGCCACTCAGATGGCAGGAGGAGCCTCTTCCAGGCCAACTTTTACACCTAGGAGACAGAGAAGAACATTTAACCTGTTAGTTGTATGTATGCCCTAGAGGCCAGTATTGTACAGATGATGTATATTATATTGGATGCTTGGACATATATAGAGATGACTTTCTTGCTCGACATGATAGTATGCTATCTGGTTGCTCTTTATCTTAACATGTACACTAGTCTCTTTATACTGTCTTATAGTTACATGTTGATAAAGCCCTTAGGATGTGTACTTGACTACCTGGACTATGATGCAGATCATACTAGTGGGGACATGGTAGTCCATAAGTACATCCTTCAAGGTCCCTAGTCGTGGGTGTATCTAGACGGGGCATCGATATACCAGAGTAGACTAGCGTATACACTTCTCGACCCATGTGATGGGCGATGGATGATCCCATATCCATTGGTGTTTGACATCAGAGATGGTATACGGGTGCTCAGTGGAGACTGGGTACACTGGACGGACTCGCCGAGAACTCCCAGATGGTATTATACCTCACGTCAGATGGCAGTTCTCAGGTGACACTTGTACAGGTTAGTCTGTAGACCCGAGATCGTCATAGAGTCTTGTGTGATTCCCACTGTGCTTTGATCTCCACCTTACCACGTCCATGAGGGCGTGCAAAACGGTGGTCTTTGGGTACAGTCCCGAGTCACATGGAGGCAATGAGCGATAGGAGGGGTTTCGTCTCTCCCGGTATTGGGGGTTGATGTTGCGCAGTGCTCGATTGGCCGTAACAGGGAAGTCCCTGGCTAGGGCTGATCAGAGATTTGCTGGTAAGTGTTACCAGTAGTTTCTCGACCCGTTACGAGCCTCACATCGGCACGACTTATCGGGTTATTGGGGTCTGACGTTTACCACCCCTAGACTTGATATGCGACATATCAGACGAAGAGACCGGACTGTACGGTAAGTGTTACTGGTCGGATTCGCAGGAGTGTGAGCGGGCTAGCTCGTCGATCTTCTGATCGCTCAATACCCGGGTGGCCGTTACGTTTAGCAGACCGCTTGCGGCTTGTGGGTGCTTGATATGATCATCATCTGCTACCGGAGTATTGAAGAGTCTTTAGAGTCCTACACAGAGGTTTCCTAGCTCAAGCGAAACGAAATAGGAGTGCATATGAGATATGTGCGGGACCGAGAATAATGCGTGTATGTGATACCGTATTTGATTCTCGCAGATTAATGTTTCGATTGGTTGTATGAGATATGACCTAGTTATCGAATCATTGATTCGATAAATCGATACATTGGATTCTAGTCGGTTATGTGCGACATGACCGGATCATTGAATCAAATGTTGATTTAATGATTTAATGCATAATTATATATTTGATATATTGCATTGCATTAACTAGTATTGGTTCACTTTAAACGGATTTTTCTCACTTGATGCACATTGTATATGTGATATGCTTTACTGCACTACTTTGTATCATGTTTGATGATACTTGATAATGTGGTTAAGTGTAAAGGGTTAAACCATGGTTAAGTGATGATTAGGGTTTGGGTTTTTCATTTATTTATTTGTTTATTTATTTGGAAAGGATTAAGTTGAGAATGGTGGCTTATTTTGGAGCTATGTTGAAGCTTCTTGAAGCTTTGACAAAGTCCACCATCCTTATCTCATCCTTAACCCTAACCACTCTAACTAACCTTGGTTTAATCTCTACACTTGACCATGGTCAAGATATGATAAGTATTCATATTAGTTTTATTTTTAAAAATAGAAGACTTATCATTCTTGCTTCATCTTCATCTTCTTCTTCTTCTTCAAGCTTGCTACTTTAATGGCAACTTGAGATCTAGTGAGATAAATCCAATTCTAAAGTGAACCCACCTCCTATTTCTTCACCCTCTACCTCTTGCCAAGTTGTTTTGGGTGTTTTCTTCACAAGTTTCACAACTTTGTGAAGTCGGAGCTTGAGCTTGTGCAACCTCGACGTAGATCGTCTTTGACACGAAGCCGACGACCTATTCCGCACGTTTCTCCGATGAAGCCGTCACGAGAGTCCAAGGTTCAAGATGGACAGCGAGAGGACGCCCTCATGGAGCTAAGGAAGTGGGTATCCGGATCTACAAAGGTTGTAGCATCTTAACTTTAGTTAAATTGTTAACTAGATTTATATTTCGCCTAGAATTCTAGCAAACGATCCGTGTTAGGGTTTCTCGGCTTCCATTTTTTTTGAAATTGGCATGTTCGATGCCTTGTGAGACTTAATTAGGATGCCTAGGAACCCTACAGTGGTATCAGAGCCTAGCTAGAGCCTTAGGCGAAGTCTAGACGGAGTTTGAAGTCCGCACGAACCCGAAACCCATATACCCATGAGCTCTCTGGAAATTTTCTAAAATCTGGGATTTTTTAATATTAAAAATGTCTAAAAAATTCAGTAAAAAATTATAAGAATTACGATGCAAAATATTTCACATGAACAGTTCCTTAAGCCGCGGAACCGCGGCAGAAGCATGGCTTCTGCCGCTGTTCCGCGCTCAAAAGGTGACGCCAGCCATACTTAATTGCACAGTAATTCCTGATAAATTCTACTGAGTTTTCTGGGTATTTTTAAATTGACTCTAAGATTGAGTGCTCTGGGGTTAAATTGGGAATCGACAATTCGATCGGAATATCAAACTTTGTCTAAGTGTTTTTCCAGATAACTGTAGAATATGTTAAAGAGTTCGACCGGATATAAATACCCAAGTTTTCCCCTGCCGGAATAATTCCAAGTGTTGGATTTTTCTGTGGTTAAAAGACGTTCTGAGTAGTGCAAGTAACGCGATGGTCCCTCTAGAAGACAACAAACCTTAACTCGATTATGTGACCGTCTTGAACTGCCCTTTGAACCTTCGGGTTTGGGGCAGTACGGCGTGCCACATGTGAGGCGTTGGCTTGACCCTTCTACGGCTGGACCGTTGGTACTGAGGCATGAAGTGAATGTTTTTGAACCTATTTCATGTGTTGATCGGTGTCGGGAAAACTTGGGTGTTCGAATGTTCGATCGGAAAGTTTAATATATTCTATTTATCCGGAATTGGATACAATAATTGGAATTCACAAACAGTTATGAGATAACTGGTTGAATGTCATAAATCTAGCAGTTTAGTCCCATACGATATTGAAAAGAGTTTTCGATAATGAGACTAAAATGCGGGGTTTGTAACTGTTAGGCATGTGATGTCTAAAGAGGTTGCGGATTCCAACTGTTGTAGTTTTACACTTTCTTTTCTGTGACCGTAAGTGTAATATGTGATATTGCCGGTTTCGTTGCTATATGTCAACGACAATTGGGATGGACATATTTACTTACGTTGATGACATGTGATGTTATGTGTTGCTGGATATGTTATATTGGATCGTCGTGTTTGAATAGCCGGGGGTTTTTATGTGAGATGAGTGTTTTCCATTTTCATTCATGTAAAAACTTGTATGTAATATTCTTTTATTTGGGGCACTTCCAGGTAGCGGAAGTTTTCACCCTTTGTATATTATTTACTTTTCCGCATTAGGATAGACCCAAGGAGGGGAGCACAAGTAACCGGGTTCTGGGGTCCAGTGGGAGACCAACTCGAGGAGTCGAGTCCGGTTCTCCTAATCCTAGAATTGGCAGGGTTGCTTGCCGCTCTCGTAGGGGTCTAGGGGTGTGGGATTGGCTATTCATCACGACCGTGGAATCCGTGTTTTATACTGGCTCGTATTGAAAACACGGACGTCCTAGTATATCCAATATTTCATATGTTTCTTCTGCTGCGATATCTGTGATGTGATCATGTGATTTTCTGTGATGGATATAGTATATATAATATATTATATAGACGTTACTTATGTTTTACACCCGCGCTAGCCCTGCCCTGCTCTGTCATTAGTTACCTAACCTAACGGTGCACGAGGGGACATCGAGGCGAATGCGGATGGCATAAGTGTACGTCATATCTATCTGTGATGTTTAGGTACTTAAATGATGGGACTTCATTAATGTGATTAATGAAAGAAAAGAAACCTAAGATGTTGTAGAATCAGATTTTAAACAAAACAGATAGCTACAGTTCTTGCTTTGCATAGCGGTATATATGATATACCCTGCACCTTATTCGATGAGGAAAGGACCGAGATCCCTTCACCGGAAGTGACTCCTTTAGCAATAACTGGCAGATGCTACACACTCGGTTTGATTTTTGATTGCTTTTAAGAGTTTTTGCTTTGCACAGTGATATATATGATATATCCCGCACCTCATTCGACGAGGAAAGGGCCGACGATCCCTTCACCGGGAGTGACCCCTTTAGCAAAACTAGAAAAGCCTCAAAATCATTCCATTTTAAAACTTCATTTGATTCTACAACGATATCAAGTTCATTACGCAATAGGTTTTCAGAAAAACCTGACGTAGCCCTCCGTCATTTCAGATAAGTACTAGTTAGTATTCGTGCTACGTTTGTTGACTATGTTAAGGCGTAGTGTGCGGTAGCTAATTAGTGCTTATCTGTATAAGCATATGATGCGATTGGATTAGGGTAGTCGTGCGACTTTGTTGACTATGTTAAGGGTCGTGCGGGTGGGTTTAATTCAATCGGGAAATGACGGGTTGAACTTGACTAGCACTTATGATTTGTTGACTATGTTAAGGTCATATAGCTGCTAGGGGCAAAAGATTATCGGGAATTTCAAGTGTTGAAATTTGCAATGAGATTGCATGCCTTCTATGAGATAGTTGGATCCCGATACCCACTGCGAGTAAGAGTTACTCCTGGGAGAGTTTTACACATTGCAATTAGCCGATCAAGTAGGTGTCTAGAAAGGTGTCAACGGGGTTACGCCTCTGGGAAAATGAGGTTTACAGTAATTAGGTTCGTGCGAAAGCACGGGGAACCTCCCTCAAAGTACCGACACTGGCCTGGCTGAAAGATTGGCGAACTTGTAGTGTGTAATTAATCCCGGCTAGTCTTTCCTTTTAGGGTTTGAAGGAAGATTTGATAAAAAGCAGTGGGAGCCATCCTGATTAGATGAGATAATAACCAATCTGATCTTGCACGAGCTTACGCTAAAGTGTTTTCTTCTCTCTCTCTCCAGGTAGCGACCATTTCATGCCTTAATAAAGATAATAATATGGATGTATTGACCGAACCCGCATGTTATACTGTGCTGGGGAACGTTGGTTCCGTTCTTTCTTATAAAAGTTATAGGAATGAACAGGAAATAGGGGAATACCAGGATTCCCATGCCACCCGAATGAAGAAAGTACATGATGATGCATTTTCTTCGGGTGTGTTCGTTACTGAGAACTGTTTCTCCATTTGCTCTACGTCCTGGGTATTGGATACCGGGTCAGGATCCCATATATGTAATCAGTTACATGGGCTTAGGAAAGGTAGAGAACTTGGAGAAGGTGATAAAGACATTAGAGTTGGAAATGGTGCAATTGTTGCAGCTAAGACTGTCGGGGAATATCACCTTGTATTACCAACTGGTAATACATTAGTTCTGAACGAATGCTATTACATGCCGAACCTGATATGCAACATTATATCGGTTTCTTTGCTAAGTAAAGAAGGATATAATTTTGTATTACAGGACAATGTTATGAACATTTTCCATAACCAAAAGTTGGTTGGATCAGGCACGTTGTGCAATGGCATTTATGTTCTAAACCAATCAACAGTTCTGAGTATAACAAACACACACAAGAGGAAGAGTTCAGAACTGAACGATTCTTTCTTGTGTCATTGTAGACTAGGTCACATCAATACGACACGACTGGCTAAGTTGCATAAAGATGGATATTTGAAACCTTTCGAATTTTCATCTTATGACACTTTCCAGTCATGTCTCAAAGGCAAGATGACCACCATTTACGGGACACGGAGAAAGAGTTACCGAACTCTTGGGACTGATACATAGTGATGTATGTGGTCCCATGTCTACACATGCCAGGGATGGTTCTTCGTACTTCATTACATTCACTGACGATCTCTCTAGATTCGGATATGTGTTCCTGATGAAACACAAATCAGAAGCTTTTGAGAAATTTAGAGAATATAAACAAGAAGTCGAGAACCAAACCGGAAAAAGTATTAAAATCCTTCGATCTGATAGAGGAGGTGAATACTTGAGCAATGAATTCCTGGACTTCCTAAAAGAGAATGGGATTCTATCTCAGCTGACTCCTCCATATACACCACAGCACAACGGTGTATCTGAACGGAGGAACCGCACCCTATTAGATATGGTGCGCTCTATGATGAGCACAGCTGAGTTACCTATTTCCTTCTGGGGATATGCGCTGGAGACAGCAGCATACCTATTGAATCAAGTTCCATCTAAATCTGTACCTACCACACCATATGAGATATGGAGTGGGAAGAGACCGTATTTTAAACGAGTTAAAATATGGGGTTGTCCGGCCTATGTCAAAAGATAAAATCCAGACAAACTCGAGGCACGGTCAGTTCTTTGCAAGTTTGTGGGATATCCTAAGAATTCCCAAGGATATTTTTTCTACCATGCTGAAGAACAAAAAGTGTTTGTTTCTCAATATGCCACCTTTTTAGAAAAGGAATTTCTTGAAAAAGAAATTAGTGGCAAAGTGGTAGAGCTGGAAGAGGTTCCAGATACACAAACTCAAACTGAAGATTTAGTGGAACAAGAGGATTCAGTAGCTCCCAATGAACCCCAGCCTCTCCGCCGATCTAGTAGGGTTCCTCGCCAACCTGAGAGATACTACGGTTTTCTCATGGACGGTGGGAGCGAGGATTGCATCATGGAGGATGATGACCCAACTAGCTTCGAGCAGGCCATCACGAGTGGGGACTCAGTGAAATGGCTGGATGCTATGCGGTCCGAGATGGAATCCATGTACACCAACAAAGTATGGACTTTGGAAGTTGCTCCTGAAGGGGTGAAACCCATTGGGAGCAAATGGATCTTCAAGAAAAAACTTGGTGTAGATGGGAAAGTGGAGACTTTCAAAGCTAGACTTGTAGCAAAAGGTTTTCGTCAAAGACCAGGTGTGGACTATGAAGAAACCTTTTCTCCAGTGGCTATGCTTAAATCCATCCGAATCATGCTTGCCATTGCTGCCTTTCATGACTACGAAATCTGGCAAATGGATGTTAAGACCGCCTTTCTAAATGGTGATTTAGAAGAGTGCGTGTACATGACACAGCCAGAGGGCTTCGTAGACAGTGGGAGCAGCGGGAAGGTGTGCAAGCTGCTTAGATCCATTTATGGATTAAAGTAAGCATCGCGGAGTTGGAACATCTACTTTGACGTCGTTATCAAAGAGTTTGATTTCGTCAAAAATCCAGATGAACCTTGTATCTACAAGAAGGTGGCAGAGAGTAAGGTTGTCTTCCTCGTGTTGTACGTGGACGACATACTCTTGATAGGAAATGATATTCCTATGCTGCAATCGGTCAAGCTCTTCTTATCACAAAGATTCTCAATGAAAGATCTTGGTGATGCCTCCTGCATATTGGGAATCAGGATCTATAGAGATAGATCCAAAAGGATATTGGGATTGTCCCAATCCAGGTACATTGACACCATACTAAAGAGGTTTAGTATGGAAGAGTCCAAGCGTGGGAATTTGCCCACGATCTCTGGAGTCACTCTCTCCAAAGAGATGTCTCCTAAGACTGATTTGGAGAGAGCTCGCATGCAAGGGATACCCTATGCTTCGGCAGTAGGCTCTATCATGTATGCGATGCTATGTACCAGACCCGATGTAGCATACTCACTAAGTGTAGTGAGCAGGTATCAAGCTGATCCTGGAGAGAGTCACTGGACAGCTGTGAAGAGCATTCTCAAGTACTTACGAAGGACTAGAGATATGTTCTTGGTGTATGGTAACGGAGAACTCCAAGTGGAGTCCTTTACCGATTCCAGCTTCCAGAGTGATAAGGACGACTCTAAGTCGCAGTCGGGTTTTTTCTTTACCCTTTACGGGGGGGCGGTTAGCTGGAAGAGTTCCAAGCAGGAAACCGTGGCAGACTCGACGATGGAGGCTGAATACATCGCTGCCAACGATGCTGCTAAAGAAGCTGTCTGGATCAAGAAGTTCATTACTGAACTTGGAGTGGTTCCATCCATTGAGCATCCAATACCTTTGTATTGCGATAACAATGGAGCAGTGGCTTTGGCCAAGGAACCCAGGTCCCATCAGCGATCCAGGCATATTCTGAGGCGGTATCACCTGATCCGGGAGATAGTTGATCGCCGGGAGATCGAGGTCAGGAGGGTTGACACGAAGAATAACACGGCGGATCCACTCACGAAGGCCATTCCTCAGATACAGTTTGAGAGACTCTTCGGGATGCTCGGTATGCGATACTACAGCAGCTGGCCCTAGTGCAAGTGGGAGATTGTTAGTTGTATGTACGCCCTAGAGGCCAGTATTGTACAGATGATGTATATTATATTGGATGCTTGGACATATATAGAGATGACTTTCTTGCTCGACATGATAGTATGCTATCTGGTTGCTCTTTATCTTAACATGTACACTAGTCTCTTTATACTGTCTTATAGTTACATGTTGATAAAGCCCTTAGGATGTGTACTTGACTACCTGGACTATGATGCAGATCATACTAGTGGGGACATGGTAGTCCATAAGTACATCCTTCAAGGTCCCTAGTCGTGGGTGTATCGAGACGGGGCATCGATATACCAGAGTAGACTAGCGTATACGCTTCTCGACCCATGTGATGGGCGATGGATGATCCCATATCCATTGGTGTTTGACATCAGAGATGGTATACGGGTGCTCAGTGGAGACTGGGTGCACTGGACGGACTCGCCGAGAACTCCCAGATGGTATTATACCTCACGTCAGATGGCAGTTCTCAGGTGACACTTGTACAGGTTAGTCTGTAGACCCGAGATCGTCATAGAGTCTTGTGTGATTCCCACTGTGCTTTGATCTCCACCTTACCACGTCCATGAGGGCGTGCAAAACGGTGGTCTTTGGGTACAGTCCCGAGTCACATGGAGGCAATGAGCGATAGGAGGGGTTTCGTCTCTCCCGGTATTGGGGTTTATGTTGCGCAGTGCTCGATTGGCCGTAACAGGGAAGTCCCTGGCCATGGCTGATCAGAGATTTGCTGGTAAGTGTTACCAGTAGTTTCTCGACCCGTTACGAGCCTCACATCGGCACGACTTATCGGGTTATTAGGGTCTGACGTTTACCACCCCTAGACTTGATATGCGACATATCAGACGAAGAGACCGGACTGTACGGTAAGTGTTACTGGTCGGATTCGCAGGAGTGTGAGCGGGCTAGCTCGTCGATCTTCTGATCGCTCAATACCCGGGTGGCCGTTACATTTAGCAGACCGCTTGCGGCTTGTGGGTGCTTGATATGATCATCATCTGCTACCGGAGTATTGACGAGTCTTTAGAGTCCTACACAGAGGTTTCCTAGCTCAAGCGAAACAAAATAGGAGTGCATATGAGATATGTGCGGGACCGAGAATAATGCGTGTATGTGATACCGTATTTGATTCTCGCAGATTAATGTTTCGATTGGTTGTATGAGATATGACCTAGTTATCGAATCATTGATTCGATAAATCGATACATTGGATTCTAGTCGGTTATATGCGACATGACCGGATCATTGAATCAAATGTTGATTTAATGATTTAATGCATAATTATATATTTGATATATTGCATTGCATTAACTAGTATTGGTTCACTTTAAACGGATTTTTCTCACTTGATGCACATTGTATATGTGATATGCTTTACTGCACTACTTTGTATCATGTTTGATGATACTTGATAATGTGGTTAAGTGTAAAGGGTTAAACCATGGTTAAGTGATGATTAGGATTTGGGTTTTTCATTTATTTATTTGTTTATTTATTTGGAAAGGATTAAGTTGAGAATGGTGGCTTATTTTGGAGCTATGTTGAAGCTTCTTGAAGCTTTGACAAAGTCCACCATCCTTATCTCATCCTTAACCCTAACCACTCTAACTAACCTTGGTTTAATCTCTACACTTGACCATGGTCAAGATATGATAAGTATTCATATTAGTTTTATTTTTAAAAATAGAAGACTTATCATTCTTGCTTCATCTTCATCTTCTTCTTCTTCTTCAAGCTTGCTACTTTAATGGCAACTTGAGATCTAGTGAGATAAATCCAATTCTAAAGTGAACCCACCTCCTATTTCTTCACCCTCTACCTCTTGCCAAGTTGTTTTGGGTGTTTTCTTCACAAGTTTCACAACTTTGTGAAGTCGGAGCTTGAGCTTGTGCAACCTCGACGTAGATCGTCTTTGACACGAAGCCGACGACCTATTCCGCACGTTTCTCCGATGAAGCCGTCACGAGAGTCCAAGGTTCAAGATGGACAGCGAGAGGACGCCTTCGTGGAGCTAAGGAAGTGGGTATCCGGATCTACAAAGGTTGTAGCATCTTAACTTTAGTTAAATTGTTAACTAGATTTATATTTCGCCTAGAATTCTAGCAAACGATCCGTGTTAGGGTTTCTCGGCTTCCATTTTTTTTGAAATTGGTATGTTCGATGCCTTGTGAGACTTAATTAGGATGCCTAGGAACCCTACATAACCGGCCCGGTCTAGACTTTTGCTTCTACTGCAAGAGGAATAGACACGTGGCGAAAGATTGCAGACGTGCAAATGGCCTGTGTTTAGTTTGTGGCGTATCCACTCACTCCATAGGAGTATGTCCATATTGACTCAACTCAGCTCCAGCACCTAGACCCGCAATCACAGTACCGCAACAGCCAGCCATTCAGGCTCCTACATCTCGTCTAGCCTTATCTGCACCACCTCCACGTGGACCTCCTGCACAACCTCCTCGTCAATTTCATCAAGCATATAGGAGCATGCCTCAAGGGCAAAGAAACATACCCCAGGGACAGAGGAATGTGACTCCAGTAAGAAGGAATGTACCCAGACGTCAGGATTTCACCATGATAGTTGAGGAAGCCGAAGCCACTTTCTAAATTATCACTGGTAATTCCCAACCCTTTCACATCTTTTCAATCCTTTGTATACCTCTATATTTTTCCTGTATCAAAAACCAACCTCACACAACTTAGGTACTATACTAGTAGCCACCCTTCCCGCACTCGCACTGTTCGACACTGGAGCATAACACTGCTTCATGTCGCAACGATTCATAAGAACGCATGCGATTCCCGTGAAGCCACTTATTTCAAGCTGGAATGTTAGTTTCGGGAATGGAGTTGTTTACCACCGAAAACTGGGAAGACAAACGTCTTTCCTGAATTTGGGGGCAGCTGCTATATAGATTTATCCGTCCACCTATCCGAAGATACCAAGTTGATTTATGGCACCGTGTATCGGAGGTCTGGACGGATGCGGCCGTTGTAGTAGACTTCATCAGATTCCCCCTCATTTGTGAGGGGTTTTTGATTGTGGGGACGCTCTTTCCTGTAGGTGCAAACCCCTACAGTTAATTACGTTACCGCGTAGCAATAACCACATTCTCCTGCTCTAGAAGGTCACTTCGTGTCCTGTGTGTTTGTTTTATTTTTTAGTTGCCCGTGGATTGTATACGGAGACTAATTTATGTTGCCGCCAGTAACGCGTGGATTAGTCCAAATCCGTATATTCTTAAATTTGGGATTGGTTTGATTTAAGGCTCGTTAACCTCGTTTGAGATTAAGATCAACTTAAATATTTATTAAGGATATGTTAGTCCGATCTTGGACTAAGATCTACTTAACAGGGGTTTGGGATCATTTTTGATCCAACAAAAGAGCATTTGGGCTCTATCGTTTTAGTTTAGGGACGTTACGGTCCGTAGATCGCCATTTTTGGGGTGAGGGTTTAGTTTAAGGACGTTACGGTTCACAGCTAGTTTAAGGACATTGCGGTCCACAGCTAGTTTAAGGACGTTGCGGTCCATTGGGATGTGCTCATGGGTTTGGGAGTGGACCAAAGAGCTGTTGGTTGTCGGGACCCTCCACCTCTCTGAAGACGTTGAAGAATTACAACGACATATATCAGAGGTATGGAGAGATATACCTTTGAACCGAATTCCAGATTGAAGGGAGAGATCATCGTGGAATGAACATCATTTTAGATATCATCTGTTAGGAGATCATTAGTCATCTTTGGAACTAAGATCGATTTGTAGAGACCTATGCATAGGAGGGCTCGGTTGATTGGTGATCAAAAGAGTTTTGGCTCAGGAGATTTGTCTAGTTTGGGCTAAGGTTGGCCTCTCATAGTGTTAAACACTAAAATTTGCTCGGCGCTCACGTGCTCCCACGTGAGGCTCTAAAGCAGTGTTAAACATTGAAATTTGGAGCGCTCACGTGTCGCACGTAAGGCGCTTGAGAATTGGACACTGCTTCTTAGGATTTATTCCATCTTTCTTTTATAAGTTCTAAGCATTATTGGGGGTCACGTGGGATCACGTGAGGCACCCCAAAATGGGAATTGTCTTTAATTTATTCCCCTTTTCCTGTTGAAAGTGCTAAGCACTATTAAGGGGTCATGTGGGATCACGTGACTCGATGTCAGTTGTTCCTTTTTGTTCCTCAGAGGTGCTAGAGGTGCTCACGTGGGAACACGTGATCTGTTGCTATAGCGTTGTACGCTAATTTTTTCTCTTATGTGCATGAGGATCTTGATCTTAGTTTTGAGAGTTTCAGGTCCCTTATTTTATAAGAATTAAATTCTTATGCAGCGTTAAACCCTGGTTTTATCAGAGAAATTAAATTACTATATCTTTGGGAAGAATTAAATTCTTCAAAATTAGTTCTTTCCTCTATGTTTTGAGTCTGCATGACAGAATCTCCCCGATGAGAATTAAATTCTCAACTTGTGGGGAGATCTTCTTCTGCAGACCTCAACCAGAGGAAGAACCAAGTTCTTTTTTTAAAAGAGTTAAACTCTTGTAGCGGTGAAGAAGAGATAAAATGATTTCTAGGTCTTTCTTCTTACCTAGGGTTTCTTTTCTTAAAAGAGAACTCCTCTTCTTTTTTTTGTTTTCTCAAATCTTATGGGGGGTTTTTTCTTTTCTTTTTTTTGTGTCTACCAGACATGAAGTCTTGGGTCCTTTATATAGTAGAGGCAAGTTTGTTGATTTAGTTAAAGAAATCTCTCATTGAGAGATCTTAATTGATTTGGGGATTTTATCCACCGTTAGATCTTTGATCCAAGGACTTCTGTTATACAGAAGATGTTTTTCTTGTTTTTAACAAGATTGAGAAAATATCATACAGAGCTTATTCTGTATCTTGGTGATTTTTAATCACCATTGGATTTTTAATCCAACGGTGTTCTGTTTTATAGAGAGCAATCTTTCTTGTTTAGAAAAATTCAAGGAAATATTTTCCAAATAGGTTTTTGATCCATTTACTTAGAATTTAATTCTATCGGCTCAGAAGGCATTTGAGACCACTCACGTGCAGCACGTGACCCTACAGGATTAAACTCATTTGCTTATGTGCAACAGCCTAAAAAAGGCATCACGTGCTGACACGTGAGCTTCTCTGGTATGTTGTTTGTTTTAAAAAGGCAACTATATACTTTGTATATATATGCTCACGTGCTTGCACGTGAGGCTCGATTTCAGCTTTAATTGTTAAGCGCAATGCCTATGAATTTTGTTTATAGGCGCATCACTTGTGGGCACGTGATACTCCATCTGGGGAATTTTTTTCATTGTGTGTTTTTTTTTATAAGGGAACAGGAGTATGGAAGGCAACTATGGGATTTGATCAATTTCCAATTATAGTTTGCGGACGAGAACTCTACACGAATTTCAAAGTACTGGACATCACAAATTTCGATATTGTGTTGGGAATAGACTGGCTGGGAATTTTCTATGCTACGATTGATTGCCGTCAAAGGAGGGTAGTATTTGAGATACCAGATCATCCAGTCTTTTACTTCAAGAATGGAGATAGAACTTTGGAGCTAGGGATCTTCCCTGCTAAGCCAAAAAATGTAGAAGTGTTTACTCTACCGGTGGAAGAAGAAAAGCCAGAGATAGTTCGAGAGTTCAAGAATGTGTTTCCTGAAGATATAACAGGCTTGCCTCCCGATCGAGCTCTTGAATTCAACATTGACTTAATACCTGGTGCGCAACTGGTAATCAAAGCCCCGTATCGGTTAAGTCCTGAGGATTGAAAGAGATTGATTGAATTGGATTTCCGATTGTGTCGGTATTGAGAAAATTGTATGTAGAAATCACAACCAAAATTATTTGACCGCAATCAATAACGGTGTCGGATGTAGCGCGTTAGAGAGTGCGGATCATCCACAGGGAAAGTGAGATCCGTTCAATTTTCGAATTAGACAAGTCAAAAATTTAGAGAAAAGAAACGAAAACAATTCATGATTTGTAATTGAATATCAAGAATTAGAAAAATCTAGATCTATAAAAAACATTAAAATCAAGAATTGAGATGTGTGATAATTTCCAACCAACAATCAAGATTCGAAGTGTGGCTAATAGGAGTAGATCGGATCTATAGATGTGATGAGATCTAATGATTACTCATTCTTATCCATTAACGAATTGATACTAGATCGATGAGAATTTACCGAGGGTTAAGGATCTTGCGGAGAATTTAGGGATTCCATAACTCATCTTTTGTCCTTTCGATGAATCTCATTCAAATTCTAGCTTCTAGTTAATCAAATGTTCAATCGTTATTCCCTACTTTCGAGTGAACACAATCAAGAAAGCATCATCCCGAAACTAGGTCATCGATCATTTGATTAACTAGAATTTACAAACATTATAGGATTTAAGAATTGTAAAAGTGTCTAAATCATCATCATCTATAGATCGTCACAACTCCTGCACGAGCGGAGTTTTACTCAAACATCATGATAACAAACACAATCACAAATTGAGATCGAATTATAATACTTGAATTAAAAGATAAGCAAGATATAGAAATTTCACCTTTATTTATCGACAAATTTCGTTACAACTCTCTTGAATTTACAAAAGGAAGGAACTGGATCGTCGATTTCGGCTTTGCTCGGCTCCTTGAGTCGCGGATCGGATTGGATCTCTTGCTCCGTTGAAATTCGGCGTCGCTTAGTTGAAGGCTCTTGCTTGAATGGTACTCGGGATCTTGATCTTGATTTTGAATTGGAATTAGGGTTAGGGTTTTGAGGCACAAGTTGTGTCACTCAACTTGTGGGTAGAAGATGATGGGTGATTCTTGAACAACCTCAACCCTAGATCTAGGCTCCTTTTTATAGACCTCAAAACCCTAGATCTAGGATTTCAAATTTGAATTTTCCCTCCAAAAGTTTGTTAAGAGAGCCTTCTAGAAATAGTTTGTTAAGCCGAGCCTTCTAGATGCGCCATGATTGTTTGGATTTTTGTGATGTGTAGTATTTGGAAAATTGTAAAGAAATCACAACCAAAAATTATTTGACCGCAATCAACTACGGTGTCGGATGTAGATTGTAAGTGAGTGCGGATCGTCCACATGGACAGTGTAATAGTTCGTTTTTCGAATTTAGATGAGTTGAAACTTTAAAGAAAAGAAAACAAACAATTCATGATTTTATATTTGAAGTTCAAGAATTAGAAAATCTAGATCTAATAACAAGAAAAGATAGAATCAAGAATTGATAATTTGATGATTTTTCCAAACCAAATATCAAGAATCGAAATGAGGCTCGTAGGAATCGATCGGATCTATAGATGTGATGTAATCTTACAATTACGTATTCTTATCCTTCGATGAATTGATACTAGATCGATGATGATCGATCGAGAATTAGGGATTTCTTATGAAACTCGGGTTTCATCTTATCCCTTATTCTTTCGTCGATATCATTCACATTCTAGCCTCTAGTAAATTCAAGAAACGATCGTAGATCCCTAATTTCGAGCGATCACAATCAAGAAAGCATCGCAACGAAACTAGGTCATCGATTCTTGAACTTGCTAGGGTTTACAAAGCTCGTAGGACTTAAAAATCGTATTAAGATTTGTTACATCATCATTCTACAATCGTCTCGACTCCTTTACGAGCGGAGTTTTACTCAAACATCACAACAAGAACCACAATCACAAATTGAGATCTAATCATGATGCAAGAATTAAAAGAAAGCAAGATTAAAGAATTTCACCTTTTATTTATATCAACAATTTCATTACATTCGCTCAAGAACTACAAGAGGAAGAACTCGATCGTCGATTTGGCTTCGCTCGTCTCCTTGAGTCGCGGATCGGCTTGGATCACTTGCCCGGTTGAAGATCGGCTCGGCTCCTAAAAGGTTGAAGGCTTCTCGCTTGATTTGGTACTCAAGATCTTGAATTTGGAGTGGAATTAGGGTTAGGGTTTCGCACAAGCCTTGTCACTAGACTTGTGGAAGAAGATGAAGAAAGAGGTAAAGATTGGAATATTGAAGATTGATGAACAAAAATCATGAATAAATCTCAACCCTTAGATCTAGGTTCCTATTTATAGCCATCCAAACCCTAGATCTAGGATTTGAATTTTAAGTTTCCCTCCAAAAGTTTGTTGAGGAGATTTTGAATTTCCCTCCAAAAGTTAGTTAGAGGAGAAGCTTCTAGATGTGATTAGTTAGGAGGGAGCTTCTAGAAGAGGTTAGTTAGGAGCTTAATTAGGATTAGCTTTGCTTAATGATCTTTGCTGATCTGGCAGAAGTTTCGAGAGAATTCTGGAATTTGACATATCATTCTGAGCTGTGGCCACTGAGATAAGAATAACGCACTAAAATTGGCATGATGATCTGACTAAACTGCCGCGGAACCTCGGCGCAAGCCGGCTCCCGCCGCGGTTCCGCGGCACTTTTGAAGAGTTGGGGCTCGGGCTCTCTTGTGCTTGTTGGGCCTGAGTTGTGGGCCTTTATTTGATATGTTGATTTGTATATTTCCTTCTAAATTGCTACCAGATCTGAAAACATGGAGTTGGTGTATTTTTGATCAGCTTCTTTTGACTTTGCTCCTGTAATTTCCTGCACAAATCTCGACACAAGTGTTGCGCAAATACAGAGATGATGCGATGCCATGAAATGCGGTCAATTTCCCTTAAAGTGCTGGTTTAAAAGTCTAACACATGAAATCTGATATTTAACGACTGATTTGCTAATATGTGAAATATGAATACCGAACACTTCTAAATGAGTGCAAATGATAGGGAAATTGCCGAGTTAAGAATGCAATATTTTCAACTGATCAAATTCCCCCAAACTTAATTTCGATCGTCTCGAGCGAATGTTTTATTAAAAAGAGAAAGAGAAAAACTAACTAGCACACTTTCGTAGACAACACGATTGCACTGAGCACGTGCAACAAGCCTTTAAACCTTTAGGTGTCCCTAGTAGGAGGAGTGTTGTCTCCTGAGGGTTTTCAGCGGATTGCACCGACAAAATCCAATAATAAAAGAAAGATCATGAATATTACATTTAAAGACAAGAATTGTAAAAGAAAAGCCTTGAAAATTAGGGTTTCCAACTAAGCTAGCTTTTCAGTTGTCATGAGCCCTATCTTAATGGTCATGAAAAGATGTTAGAAATTACGTCCTCCCTCAATAAAACATCGTCTTATTTTTCATTCCTATCTTTCTTCCAAACATCGATCATATAACCCTGCGTGTGTGTAAAGGACATCCCTACATCCGGAGAATTCAATTCAAGCTATCATACTCTTGCCCATCAGCCTCAGTACTTTTTAATTAACGAATATTTAGATGAGATTGCTCACACACTTTCATGCGACCGTTAATACTTCTTGAGGTACTAACCGACCGATTACTCATGTGCTTGCTTATTGGTGTATTTTCCTCGTCTTGCACCACCTCAGGCATAGCAGTGACTCTCAGACCAGTTGGCCTTAGGGCACTAGGTGAAGAAGCACCCTCGCTATATATTTTTTTATTACCCTCGGTGATAACAAAACAAGTGTTCATTTTTCTCACCACTTTATATATATATTTTTTTTATTCACTTTTTTTTCCTTCATACATCGGCTTTAAGACAAGAGCATTTCAAGGTATTCTCTACTATCCCAGGCTTTAAGACGTGTGTAAGTGCGAATAGCAGGTATCAACGTTCAAAATGTTTGGCTTCTAGAATAGAAACTATTTTTCAGACTTATTTTTATTCTCAGATTAGTGACTTCCTTCATCTTACTAACCCTTGGGACAACGGCTCATAACTACTTATTACTAGTTCATATAAGAAAACTTCTAATTTTCTTGGTTTTCTTAAATTTTTCTAATCTCATGGATGTAATTTTTCACTATCTAAACTTTTATTATCTTATTTATGTACAAAAAATATTTTTATCTTTTTGAAATTTTTGAAATTTTTATAGGTTTTCAAAAATAAAATGTTTTGTGCTTATGCAACTGATGATGCAAGTGATGCGAAAATAAGCACAAACCTCCCCCAAACTTGTTTTCAACAGTGTCCTCACTGTTGCCATCTGCTAAATCTCGAAAAACCTGTAAGCTTGGGAGGAATTTATTAGTGGGGGCAAAATATATAAGTGAAGAACCTCCCCCAAACTTATTTTTGGCTCAAAATTTTGTAAAACTTTTATTTTCAAGAGCCCGAAAATATACTCCCCCCAAACTTGAGTTATGCAATGTTAAGCTTTGAAAATCACATGAGGGGGTCAAAAATCATTGGTCGATGCCAAGCTTTGCAAAGACCGAATATTAACACCAACCATTCGAAAATTTTATCAATGCAGTGCTCTGGTTGGTGGAAGAAGAAGTGGGGAAAAGGTAAGTGGTGGAATAGAATGTGTGTGCGTCTCGTATTGGAGAGACGATGCAGTGAATGTGATGGATTGCTCGCATTCTTCTTACAGTCCATATGAAGGGGTGGAGGTTCAATTTCAGTGATTGGGACATGATTCATCTCAACACCCGTGTCTTTCAAAAATGCGAGTTCTTCAGCGAAAATTTCCTCAAAAGTTCCATCAATACCCCGATGAATAATATCATCACAAAGTGCGGGGTGATCTTCAGACTCTAAAAGCAGTTCATAATCAGTGTTAGTTGTTGACCCGGACATCTCGGTAGAAGAGTCCGTATGTGTATGATACATAGTTGGGTCAAACAACAACGTAGGAAAATAGTCAAGATCAGTATAAAGAGGATCATCAAATTCGCTGCTGTCGACATCCATTAAGTCGACAGAACAGACCTGAGCAATAGGTTCGGAGGGTACACTTCCCAACTTGTAAATGTTTAGTTCTATTGACCTATTCCCGAAAGATAGGGTCATAGAACCATTACGACAGTTGATGATAGCGTTGGAAGTGGCCAAAAAGGGGCGACCTAAAATCACCGGAATTTGATTCCGTGGGTTCGCTACAGGCTGCGTATCAATTACAATAAAATCTACCGAGAATATAAATTCCCTGATTTTTATTAACACATCCTCCAGTTCACCCCTAGGTTTGGTGATTGATCGGTCAGCCATCTGGAGAGTGCAATGGGTTGGCTTCAACTTTCCGATACCTAGTTGCTCATAAACCGAGTATGGAAGCAAGTTAACACTAGCGCCAAGATCTAGTAGAGCACGGTTAATGTGTTTCTCCCCAATAGAAATAGAAATAGTAGGATATCCAGGATCCTTACGTTTCCTCGGTAATTGTTGGGGGAAAGCCGTGTCTACTGTTTTTGCCATGAATATCTTCTTGGGCACTTGAGTCTTCCTCTTCCTAGTGCACAAGTTCTTAAGAGTTTTCGCATAGGACGGAACTTGTTGGATAGTATCTAGGAGAGGGATGTTGATGTTAACTTGCTTAAAAATGTTCATAATCTTCTCTATATGTGGACTCGGTGTGTTAGCCCTTAACCGATTAGGATAAGGTGCTTTAGCAATAAGCGCTGGGTCCATCATAGGTGAAGGAAGTGTTTGTGGAATCGATCCCAAAATAGAAGTGGGGATCATCCGTGGAGGGGTAACAGAGGTGGGCTGATGTGGCGAGCCTTTTGGGAAACGAAGAATAGGCTCGGAAGAAGGTGGTGGGGTAGAAGAACTGGGGTCAGAATTAGAAGGGTGTGTATGAGGAAAGGTCTCAGCCGGGGTGTTATTGATTGATTTATCAGTATCATCAAACTCTTCCCCAAGATGATTGTCAAGCACTCTTCCAGATCTCAACGTTATTGCATCCACATGATGTGAATAGCCAGGATTGGGTAAAGGTTGAGCTGGAAGTTTCCCTTTCTCTCTTGCACTCATTTCGGCTTTTAGTTGTGCAATTTGTGCTTCCATCGATTTGATATTCTCATTTTGAGAGACAATGATCTTCATCACATTCTCGATGGAAGATTGCAAACTTGCCGTCCCTTGGATGGATTGTTTCATGAAAGTATCCAAGGTTTGTGCTAGTGCAGAGGTATTATCTGTACCGGTCAATTGCAAAGGACTAGATGGTGCAAAAGTGTTGGCCGGATTTTAGAAGTTTTTTTATTGAAATGGGTGCTGACTCAATTGAAGTGGTGGCTGCTGTTGTGGTGGAGGGACCCTTTGGAAATTGTGTTGGGTTGGAACCGTGTTTTGAGATTGTGATTGGTTCCAAGCAAAATTAGGGTGATTCCTCCAACCCTGATCATATGTGGAGGAAAATGGATTGTTTGTAGGTCTTTGAAATGCGGCATTGGTATGCTCAAGACCTTGAAACGGACATTCTTCCGTCAAGTGTGACGGATCAGAACAGCAGCCACATACAGTTTTGGAGAGTGATATTTGACTTAGGGTGGCGGCTAAAAATTTGTTTTCCATAGCGTCAAATTTCTTGTGTAAAGCTGCAATGTCAGCTCTAACTCCTATGGAAATATCATTGCCATCCCTAGACGATTGACTCACACCCTCCCACTGTAAAGATTTTTCAGCGAAATCTTCTAGAAAATTCCAGGCTTCCCCATCATTTTTAGTCATGAAGTTGCCTTGACACATGGATTCAAGGGTCTGTCTTGTGTAAGGAGTAATGCCCTCATAAATGATTCGGCATAATTCCCATTTCGGGATGCCGTAATGTGGACATTGGACTAACAAATCCTTGAAGCGTTCAAGACATTTTGAAAATGTTTCATTTGGAAGCTGGGTGAATTGATAGATTTCGCTACGGACTCGAGCTGTCTTTTGATGTGGGTAAAATTTCTTCAGGAATGCTTTGACAAATTCATCCCAATTTGAAATGGAATGTGCGGTAGTGTTATATAGCCACTTCTCGGCTAAATCGCACAAAGTGAATGGGAGAAGACGTAGACGGAAAGCATCCACAGAAAGCTGTGAAGTACCCATCATTGCGCATACATTTTCAAATTTCGTGATAAACACGTTTGCGTCTTCAGACTCGAGACCGTGAAATTTTGGTAGAAGGTTGATGTATTGGGGTTTTATTTGAAAATTTTCCCCGTTGGCTGGTGGAATGGAAAGACAGGTGGAAAGGGGACCTCGAGTAGGATAGCACCTCTCTTGGAGAGAGATGCGAGGTGGATTCTGCGCACCAACGGACGGCGGCAGGGTAGTGGAAAAGAAGTTCAATGGAGACGGATCCATCGATGTGGGTGTGGTAGTGGGTAAAGAAAGGGTAAATGTAGAAATACCGACTTTAGGGTCGATCGGGGGACGCGGACTTAACATGCACTAGAATCCCGTTGTCCAGCCTATCTTGCACTAAAAAGGGTTAGTACAAGTGGCAGCGTGAATTTACAATTAGGGGAAATGATATGAATGCGGTGTTTGTTTTGAAAATTGATACGGATTTTGAAAAATATGATGCAACACAACAAATGCAACACACAAAACCCTAGAATCTAGTGGTCACCTAGGTCCGGCTCTAGACCGCTCCTAACTGCCAAAAGACAAGTCGCATGATCAATCCTCCACTGCCTCGTTGTCCCCCTGTGGCCGGATAAGTGCCAGGTAAGTGGGAAGGTACTCCACTACGTAAGTAGTGGGCCTAATTAAAAACCACTAACCTTAGACACACTCGCCTTAGACACCACAAGAAAACGCGGATAAGCAATGAATTACCCACGGCCTTCTTCTGTCCTAATTGAGCGCGACGGTCCTTAGAGTCATCTCTAGATATTTTTTAGTTAATGTGGGTCAATGCGGATGCAAGTTTTGTGATTTTTGGGGCCTAGGAAGGGTAATGAAATCCCCACCTAATTTGGATTTGGTCGTGCCCCTTAATTTTCCGTATTTATATGCAAACAACCAAGAATCAAAAACACGCACAAATTTAATTTTGCTTTTGCGGCGCAGCGATTATTTGCAAAGAAACCTGCACAAAATGTTAGTTGGAGCAGAGAAAGGAGGAGATAAGAAAATTAGAAGATACCTGAGAAATTTTAGTGGAATGATGACATCATCACGCGGCGGATCCGCCACAAATGAACTCTAATGCCGCGGAATCGCGGTTGAATTGTGGAATCTCTGCACAAAATTTCTTGACAATGTTCCACTTGAACTCCTCAGCACTCTGGAAATTTTAGAAAAAAAATTCTCCAGCTCGAATGATCCCAGATTTTCTCGCAACAAATCACAACAACTCGTATTAGTGTTTGCGCGAGTTTAGATCTAAAAATTATAATGAAATAAATTTTTCAACTCAAATTTCAAAATACGAACAATTAGCGCACTATCCCCGGCAACGGCACCATTTGATTGTTTGGATTTTTGTGATGTGTAGTAT
This sequence comes from Agapanthus africanus, assembly GCA_030015575.1. NCBI lineage: Eukaryota > Viridiplantae > Streptophyta > Magnoliopsida > Asparagales > Amaryllidaceae > Agapanthus > Agapanthus africanus. The sequence continues at coordinate 243,943,751 of JASDDO010000019.1, forward strand.
TTGGAAAATTGTAAAGAAATCACAACCAAAAATTATTTGACCGCAATCAACTACGGTGTCGGATGTAGATTGTAAGTGAGTGCGGATCGTCCACAGGGACAGTGTAATAGTTCGTCTTTCGAATTTAGATGAGTTGAAACTTTAAAGAAAAGAAAACAAACAATTCATGATTTTATATTTGAAGTTCAAGAATTAGAAAATCTAGATCTAATAACAAGAAAAGATAGAATCAAGAATTGATAATTTAATGATTTTTCCAAACCAAATATCAAGAATCGAAATGAGGCTCGTAGGAATCGATCGGATCTATAGATGTGATGTAATCTTACAATTACGTATTCTTATCCTTCGATGAATTGATACTAGATCGATGATGATCGATCGAGAATTAGGGATTTCTTATGAAACTAGGGTTTCATCTTATCCCTTATTCTTTCGTCGATATCATTCACATTCTAGCCTCTAGTAAATTCAAGAAACGATCGTAGATCCCTAATTTCGAGCGATCACAATCAAGAAAGCATTGCAACGAAACTAGGTCATCGATTCTTGAACTTGCTAGGGTTTACAAAGCTCGTAGGACTTAAAAATCGTATTAAAATTTGTTACATCATCATTCTACAATCGTCTCGACTCCTTTACGAGCGGAGTTTTACTCAAACATCACAACAAGAACCACAATCACAAATTGAGATCTAATCATGATGCAAGAATTAAAAGAAAGCAAGATTAAAGAATTTCACCTTTTATTTATATCAACAATTTCATTACATTCGCTCAAGAACTACAAGAGGAAGAACTCGATCGTCGATTTGGCTTCGCTCGTCTCCTTGAGTCGCGGATCGGCTTGGATCACTTGCCCGGTTGAAGATCGGCTCGGCTCCTAAAAGGTTGAAGGCTTCTCGCTTGATTTGGTACTCAAGATCTTGAATTTGGAGTGGAATTAGGGTTAGGGTTTCGCACAAGCCTTGTCACTAGACTTGTGGAAGAAGATGAAGAAAGAGGTAAAGATTGGAATATTGAAGATTGATGAACAAAAAAAATGAATAAATCTCAACCCTTAGATCTAGGTTCCTATTTATAGCCATCAAAACCCTAGATCTAGGATTTGAATTTTAAGTTTCCCTCCAAAAGTTTGTTGAGGAGATTTTGAATTTCCCTCCAAAAGTTAGTTAGAGGAGAAGCTTCTAGATGTGATTAGTTAGGAGGGAGCTTCTAGAAGAGGTTAGTTAGGAGCTTAATCAGGATTAGCTTTGCTTAATGATCTTTGCTGATCTGGCAGAAGTTTCGAGAGAATTCTGGAATTTGACATATCATTCTGAGCTGTGGCCACTGAGATAAGAATAACGCACTAAAATTGGCATGATGATCTGACTAAACTGCCGCGGAACCGCGGCGCAAGCCGGCTCCCGCCGCGGTTCCGCGACGCTTTTGAAGAGTTGGGGCTCGGGCTCTCTTGTGCTTGTTGGGCCTGAGTTGTGGGCCTTTATTTGATATGTTGATTTGTATATTTCCTTCTAAATTGCTACCAGATCTGAAAACATGGAGTTGGTGTATTTTTGATCAGCTTCTTTTGACTTTGCTCCTGCAATTTCCTGCACAAATCTCGACACAAGTGTTGCGCAAATACAGAGATGATGCGATACCATGAAATGCGGTCAATTTCCCTTAAAGTGCCGGTTTAAAAGTCTAACACATGAAATCTGATATTTAACGACTGATTTGCTAATATGTGAAATATGAATACCGAACACTTCTAAATGAGTGCAAATGATAGGGAAATTGCCGAGTTAAGAATGCAATATTTTCGACTGATCACGCCATGTGGAGTTTCTGCGGTCTTCTGGAAGCTTGGGCCGTTATAGGTAAGTACGTGGCAAAAATTGCGTCACTGATGACGTCATCACGCCGCGGATCCGCGGCGCAAGCGGGCTCCCGCCGCGGATCCGCGGCGCTTCTGAAGCTTTGGGGCTTGAATCTTTAACTGTGGACTTGGGCTGACATTTGGGCCTTTTTCTGATATTTTGAATTTTATTTGGCCTTCTGTATCACTACCAAATCTTACATCTTGGAGTTGGCATATCTTTTATCAGCTCTTTTCCCAATTTTGGGCTTTGCTTCTGGAATTTCCTGCATAGACTCCAAGACAAGAGTTGCGCTATACAAGAATGATGCGATGCCATGATAAACACACAATTTCCCTAAAAGTGCCGGTTTTAAAGTCTAACACATGCAATCTGGTATTTCAGAGATGTTTTGCTAATATGTGCAATATGAATACCGAACACTTTTAGATGAGTGCAAATGATAGGGAAATTGCCGTGTTAAAAATGCAGTATTTTCGACTGATCAAATTCCCCCAAACTTATTTTCGATCGTCTCGATCGAACTGTTTTATTAAAAAGAGAAGGAGAAAATAAAGAAAGAGAAAAACTGACTAGCACACTTTCGTAGGCAACACGATTGCACTGAGCACGTGCAACAAGCCTTTAAACCTCTAGGTGTCCCTAGTAGGAGGAGTGTTGTCTCCTGAGGGTTTTCAGCGGATTGCACCCACAAAATCCAATAATAAAAGGAAGATCATGAATATTACATTTAAAGACAAGAATTGTAAAAGAAAAGCCTTGAAAATTAGGGTTTCCAACTAAGCTAGCTTTTCGGTTGTCATGAGCCCTATCTTAATGGTCATGAAAAGATGTCAGAAATCACGTTCTCCCTCAATAAAACATTGTCTTATTCTTCATTCCTATCTTTCTTCCAAACATCGATCATATCACCCTGCGTGTGTGTAAAGGACATCCTTACACCCGGAGAATTCAATTCAATCTATCATACTCTTGCCCATCAGCCTCAGTACTTTTTAATTAATGAATATTTAGCTGAATTTGCTCACACACTTTCATGCGACCGTTAATACTTCTTGAGGTACCAACCGACCGATTACTCATGTGCTTGCTTATTTGGTGTATTTTCCTCGTCTTGCACCACCTCAAGCATAGCAGTGACTCTCAGACCAGTTGGCCTTAGGGCACTAGGTGAAGAGGCACCCTCGCTATATATTTTTTATTGCCCTCGGCGATAACAAAACCAGTGTCCATTTTTCTCACCACTTTATATTTTCTTCATTTTTTTGTTTTTATTTCCTTCATACATCGGCTTTAAGACAAGAGCATTTCAAGGTATCCTCTACTATCGCGGGCTTCAAGACGTGTGTAAGTGCGAATAGCAGGGTATCAACGTTCAAAATGTTTGGCTTTCCAGAATAGAAACTATTTTTCAGATTTATTTTTATTCTCAGATTAGTGACTTCCTTCATCTTACTAACCCTTGGGACAACGGCTCATGACTACTTATTACTAGTTCGTATAAGAAAACTTCTAATTTTCTTGGTTTTCTTCAATTTTTCTAATCTCATGGATGTAATTTTTCACTATCTAATCTTTTATTATCTTATTTATGTATAAAAATGTTAAATATTAAATATTTTTATACTTTGAAAATTTTAAAATTTTTATGGGTTTTGAAAATTTTTGAATTTTTCTAGGTTTTTAAAATTTTTAAATTTTTATAGGTTTTTATGGGTTTTGAAATTTTTTTTTACACAAAATGATAAGCCAAAAATTTTTTACACAAAAATTTTATGGGTTTTGAAATTTTTTTATATTTTTATAAGTTTTTAAAATTTTTAAATTTTTATGGGTTTTTTTTAAGAAATGTTTTGTGCTTATGCAAATGATGCAAATGATGCGAAAATAAGCACAAATCTCCCCCAAACTTGTTTTCAACAGTGTCCTCACTGTTGCCAACCCCTATATCAACAAAACCTGTAAGCCTGGAAGGAATTTACTAGTGGGGGGAAAATATATAAGTGAAGATCCTCCCCCAAACTTATTCTTTTCACTCACCTCCATTCAAAAAGATGATGCAGTAATATACAGGACATGGAGGTGAGACGGAGGAATTTTAATCAAGATAAAATGGCTCCTGTAAGAACATGAGCTCCTCCGTGGGGTCAGTGGAAAAATATGGCTTAAGTCTATGTCCATTCATTTTGAAAAATGTGCCGTTTTTAACATTTTCTAGCTCTACTGCCCCGTGCGGGTATACAGACCGCACAACAAAAGGTCCCTTCCATCGAGATCGAAGCTTACCCATGTGAAGGTGTAGTCGTGAATCATAAAGAAGGACTTGCTGACCAGGTGAAAATGTTTTCCTCAAAATGTTTTTATCGTGAAAAACCTTGGTCCTATTCTTTACGATTACAGCGTTATCATAAGATTCATCGCGGAGTTCGCTTAGCTCATTCAATTGCAGCTTCCGAAAGTTGCAGGCTTGGTTTAAGTCAAAGTTGATTTCCTTAATAGCCCACAATGCTTTATGCTCTATCTCGACTGGCAAGTGACATGCCTTCCCAAACACTAACCTATATGGAGACATCCCTAGGTCGGTTTTAAATGCAGTTCGGAATGCCCAAAGAGCATCCGTCAGTATGGTCGACCAATCTTTTCTATTCTTAGCAACAGTCTTCTCCAGGATTTGTTTGATCTGTTTATTCGAAATCTCAGCCTGCCCGCTCGTTTGGGGATGATAGGGTGTAGAAAGTCTGTGGTTGATTGCGTATTTCCGCATTAGAGTCTCGAAAGACCTGTTGCAAAAATGTGTCCCGTTATCGCTAATGATAGCGCGTGGGTGTCCAAATTGCGAAAAGATGTTTTCTTTTAAGAACTTAATGACAACCTTCTTGTCATTAGTGCGACATGGAATGGCTTCAACCCACTTCGAAACAAAATCAACCGCAAGCAGTATGTACAAATTCCCAAAGGAGTTGGGAAATGGACCCATAAAGTCAATGCCCCAAATATCGAAAATTTCAACCACTAAGATGGGTTGCTGTGGCATCTCATTTCTCCGAGAGATCCTACCCGTGTACTGACATTGTGTACAAGTTTTGCAATAATCAAATGCGTCCTTGAACAAGGTCGGCCAATAAAAACCGCTTTGCAAAACCTTCTCCGCCGTCTTTCTAGGGCCGAAGTGACCCCCACAGGCCTGATCATGACTAAAAGATAGAACACTCTTGAACTCCTCATTTGGGACACACCGGCGAATGATCTGATCAGGACAATATTTAAACAGATATGGATCATCCCGGTAAAACTGTTTTACTTGGGATAGAAAACGGTGTTTGTCCTGTTTTGACCAATTGCTGGGTATTAGTCCCATGACAAGATAGTTCACAATATCCCTGAACCAAGGTTCATTGGATACGCTCAAGAGTTGTTCGTCCGGAAATGAATCATTGATAGGCAGGGTCACGGGTGAAGAAGAGATGCGTGAAAGATGGTCGGCTACAACGTTTTCATATCCTTTCTTATCTTTGATAACAAGATCAAATTCTTATAATAGAAGGATCCAACGTATTAGCCTACCTTTTGCATCTTTCTTCGCCAAAAGATGTTTCAAGGAGGAGTGATCAGTGTACACAACTATTGGTGAGCCAATCAAGTAAGGCCTGAATTTTTCTAGTGCAAATACAACCGCCAAAAGCTCTTTTTCAGTAGTTGTATAATTGATTTGCGCATCATTCAGGGTCTTACTTGCGTAATAGATCACGTGTGGTATCTTTTCAATGTGCTGTCCTAAGACTACACCAACTGCAAAATCTGATGCATCACACATAAGCTCAAAGGGGTAGTCCCAATTTGGAGACGATAGAACGGGGGCTGTAGTGAGGGAGTGTTTGAGTGAGTCGAATGCTGCCTCACAATCCGAGTCAAAGTGGAAGGTCGTATTCTTGGCCAAGAGAAGAGTTAAGAGTCTAGCAATTTTGCTAAAATCCTTAATGAATCTCCTATAAAAGTCCTCATGGCCAAGAAATGATCGGATATCCTTGACGCTTTTGGGATGAGGAAGGTTTTGAATGACATCTATTTTAGCTCTGTCAACCTCAATGCCTTTCCGTGAAATAACATGTCCAAGCACAATTCCCTCTTGGACCATGAAATGGCATTTTTCCCAATTCAAGGTTAAGTTCTTCTCTTTGCAACGAGTAAGAACTGCGTCAAGATTCGTTAGGCAGTCAGAAAAAGAGTCTCCGAAAATTGAGAAATCGTCCATGAAAATCTCCAAAAAATTCTCGACCATGTCAGAGAATATCCCCATCATACACCGCTGAAAGGTAGCGGGAGTATTGCACAACCCAAAGGGCATGCGTTTATAAGCAAAGGTACCAAAAGGACAAGTAAAAGTGGTTTTATCTTGATCCTGCGATGGGGACCTGATTATAGCCAGAGTATCCGTCCATAAAGTAATAATACGCACGTCCAGCTAAGCGTTCCAGCATCTGATCAATGAAAGGTAGAGGAAAGTGGTCTTTCCTCGTAGCGGCATTGAGTTTTCTGTAATTAATACATACACGCCACCCAGTTTGGGCGCGTGTCTGAATCAACTCATTTGCCTCATTGATAATAACAGTGATGCCGGATTTCTTAGGGACGACATGTATTGGACTTACCCATTGGTTATCAGAGATTGGGTATATGATACCACTATCAAGGCATTTGACGATCTCTTTCATCACCGCTTCCTTCATGACGGGGTTCAACCGTCTCTGTGGTTCTCGGGTTGGTCTGGCATCATCCATCATATGTATATGATGTTCTACAATCAAGGGACTAATCCCTTTGATGTCCGCCATGGTCCAACCAAACGCCTCCCTATTAGATCTCAATACCGATAAAAGTGCATTCTCTTGCTCTGATACTAGAGAAGCGGATATGATAACCGGTAAAGACTCATTCTCACCTAAATATGCATATTTAAGATGAAAAGGTAAAATTTTGAGATCTAATGCTGGCGGAGAAATAATAGAAGGTGGGATCATCGAATGATTTTCGGAGTCATAAAGAAGCTCATAGCCTGTAAAAAATACAGACTCAGATGGTGATGAGTCAGGAGTGTCAGACTCAACCGTGGAAATGGTGTCCTCACTAAGATCATGTGCCAGGTCAAACAGTGATGTGGTAGTGTCGACGAGATCTGTAAAGCAAAGTTCCTCAACTCCGCAACTTTCGGGAGCAATCTCGTGGACAGAGCACACATCAAGGATATGAGCAGAGGGTTCTGATGGCTGACTTCCAATTTTGTAGATGTTTAGTTCAATGGTCATATTTCCAAATGATAAGTTCATTGAACCATTTCTACAGTTAATGACAGCATTGGAAGTGGTAAGGAAAGGTCGACCCAAAATCACTGGAATTTGGCTCCGGAGGTTCGCTACAGATTGTGTATCGAGAACAATGAAGTCTACAGGGAATACAAATTTCCCGACCTTTATCAACACATCCTCTAGTTCACCTCGAGATTTGGTGATTGAACGGTCTGCCATTTGGAGAGTGCAGTGAGCTGGTTTCAACTCTCCAATCCCTAGCTGCTCATAGACGGAGTATGGAAGTAGGTTAACACTTGCGCCAAGGTCTAAAAGAGCACGGTTGATATTTTTACCCCCAATAGAAATTGATATCGTAGGACATCCTGGGTCCTTACGTTTCTTTGGTAGCTGAGGGATAAAAGCAGTGCTAATGTTATTAGACATGAAGATCTTCTTTAGCACTTGAGTCTTCCTCTTCCTAGTGCACAAGTCCTTAAGAATTTTCGCATAAGCGGGGACTTGTTGAATCGCATCTAGGAGAGGGATGTTGATGTTAACCTGTTTGAACATTTCCATAATTTTCTCCATATGTGGACTTGATTTGTTAGCCCTTAACCGATTCGGGTAAGGTGCTTTATCAATGAGCGCAGGGTCCATCATAGGAGAAGGAAGTGGGGGTAGACGTGATCCCAAAAGAGGAGTGGGGATCGTCTGTGGAGAACTAGAAAGGGTGGCCTGAGGTGTCGAGCCTAGAGGGAAATGGAGAATAGGCTCGCGAGAAGGCGGTGGGGTAGAAGAACAAGAATCAGAAGTAGAAGTGTATGTGTGATGGAAGGTCTCAGCCGGGGTGTTGATAGGATTTTCAATACCATCAACTTCTTCCCCAACATGGTTATTCAGTACTCTTCCTGATCTCAACGTTGTGACGGCATTTACATTGTAATGCCCAGGATTTGGTAGGAGTTGAGACGGAAGTTTCCCTTTTTCTCTCGCACTCATTTCGGCCTTAAGTCGTGCAATTTCAGCTTCCATCGTTCTGATACTCTCAGCTTGGGACGCTGAGTTTTTCTTTATATCACTAACGGAAGACTTAACTTCAGCCGACACTTCCATGAAATTTGACAAGAGTGATTTCATGATTTGAGTGAATTGAGAGAACTCGTCAGAACAGGTCGACTGCATAGGATTAGACGGTGCAGGAGTGTTGACCTGGTTTTGGAAATTTTGTGACTGGTAGGGGTGCTGAGTGAGTTGAAGTGGTTGCTGTCGTGGTGGAGGGACCCTTTGGAATTGATTCGGGTTTGGAACCGTGTTTTGGGATTGGTTCCAAGCAAAATTCGGGTGATTCCTCCAACCCTGATTGTATGTGGAAGAATATGGATCGTTTCTAGGTCTTTGAAATGCGGCATTGGTATGCTCGAGACCTTGAAACGGAGAGTTTAATGGACATTCTTCCGTTAAGTGAGAAGGATCAGAACAGCACCCACATACAGTTTTGGGGAGCGACATCGGGTTTCGGGAGGCTGCTAAGAATTTGTGTTCCATAGCTTCGAGCTTCTTTTGCATTGCTGCCATCTCAGCTCGAACACCTATGGACACGTCAATTTGGTGTACGCCACCCCTAGACGATGGCTGGGTTCCACTCTCCCACTGTAATGATTTTTCAGCGAACTCTTCTAAAAATTTCCAAGCTTCCCCATCATCCTTGGTCATAAAGGTGCCTTGACACATGTTTTCAAGGTTTTGTTTAGTGGTAGGGTTAATGCCCTCATATATGATTCGGCAAAGATCCCATCTCGGGATGCCGTGATGTTGGCATTAAACCAAAAGATCCTTGAATCGTTCAAAGCATTTTGAGAATGGTTCAGCCGGAAGTTGGGTGAATTGATATAGTTCGCTACGGATTCGAGCTGTGTTTTGTATAGGGTAGAATTTCTTAAGGAATGCCGCAACGAATTCTTCCCAATTCGTAATGGAATATGCGGTGGTGTTATACAGCCACTTCTCGGCTATATCGCACAAGGTAAATAGAAGAAGTCGTAGACGCATAGCATCCACAGAAAGTTGTGACGTACCCATCATCGTGCATACATTTTCAAATTTGGTGATAAAAACGTATGCGTCTTCAGTCTCGAGACCGTGGAATTTGGGTAGAAGGTTGATGTACTGGGGTTTAATCTCAAAGTTATCCCCGTTGGCTGGTGGAATGGATAAGCAGGTCGAGAGAGGACCTCGCAAAGGATAGCACCTCTCTTGGAGAGAGATACGGGGTGGATTCTGCGCACCAACGGACGGCGGCAGAGCAGCGGTAAAGAGGTTCGATGGAGACGGATCCATCGGTGCGGGTGTGGTGGTGGGTAAAAGAGAGGTAAATGGAGAAATACCGACTTCGGAGTCGATCGAGGGGACGCGGACAAGTCGGGCACTAGAATCCCGTGTCCAGCCTATCTTGCACTAAAAAGGGTTCATACAAGTGGCAGCGTGGCTTATAATTAGGGGAATGAATGAATGTGGGTACGGATTTTGAAAATATGATGCGATCACAACAAATGCAACAAGCAACCCTAAAATCTATGGTTACCTAGGTCAAAGCTCTAGACCGCTCCTAACTGCCAAAAGACAAGTCGCGGGATTAATCCTCTATTGCCTCTTTGTCTCTCCTGTGGCCAGGTAAGTGCCAGGTAAGTGGGAGGTTCTCCACTACGTAAGTAGTGGGCCTAATTAAGTAACCACTAGCCTTCGACACACTTGCCTTAGACACCACAAAAGAAACGCGGATAAACAATGGATTACCCACGGCCTTCTTCTGTCCTAAGTGAGCGCGACGGTCCTTAGAGTCATCTCTAGATATTTTTTAGTTAATGAGGGTAATGCGGATGCAAGTTTGTGATTTTTGGGGCCTAGGAAGGGTAATGAACTCCCCACCTAATCTGGATTTGGCCGTGCCCCTTAATGTCCGTATTAATATGCAAAGAACCACAAAATCAAAAACACGCATAATTTATTTTGCTTTTTGCGGCGCTGCGATTTTTTGCAAAGAAGCCTGCAACAAATTGTTAATTGGAGCAGATGAGGAAGGAGATAAGAAAGTTTTAGAGGACCTGAGAGAAATTTGGTACTGAGATGCTCCTGAACCGCCGTGATTCCGCCGCGGGAGTCAAGTAATGCCGTAGTTCCGCCGCGCCTCAAGCTCCTCTCTGCACAAAAATTTACCAGAGCGCTCCTGATCACTTCCTTAGCTCTCTGGAATTCTCCAAATATTTTTCCAATTGCACAGCAAGCTCCAGATTTCCTTGCAATTAACCACAACAACTTGTTTAGTGTTTTGCGCGAGTTTTGATCTTCAAAATTAAGATGGAATAAACTTTTCAACTCAAATTTCAAAAAATGAACAAATTAGCACACGATCCCCGGCAACGGCGCCATTTGATTGAAATTGGATTTTCGATTGTGTCGGTATTGAGAAAATTGTATGTAGAAATCACAACCAAAATTATTTGACCGCAATCAATAACGGTGTCGGATGTAGCGCGTTAGAGAGTGCGGATCGTCCACAGGGAAAGTGAGATCCGTTCAATTTTCGAATTAGATGAGTCGAAAATTTAGAGAAAAGAAAAGAAAACAATTCATGATTTGTAATTGAATATCAAGAATTAGAAAAATCTAGATCTATAAAAAACAATAAAATCAAGAATTGAGATGTGTGATAATTTCCAACCAACAATCAAGATTCGAAGTGTGGCTCGTAGGAGTAGACCGGATCTATAGATGTGATGAGATCTAATGATTACTCATTCTTATCCATTAACGAATCGATACTAGATCGATGAGAATTTACCGAGGGTTAAGGATCTTGCGGAGAATTTAGGGATTCCGCAACTCATCCTCTGTCCTTTCGATGAATCTCATTCAAATTCAAGCTTCTAGTTAATCAAATGTTCAATCGTTATTCCCTACTTTCGAGTGAACACAAACAAGAAAGTATCATCCCGAAACTAGGTCATCGATCATTTGATTAACTAGAATTTACAAACATTATAGGATTTAAGAATTGTAAAAGTGTCTAAATCATCATCATCTATAGATCGTCACAACTCCTACACGAGCGGAGTTTTACTCAAACATCATGATAACAAACACAATCACAAATTGAGATCGAATCATAATACTTGAATTAAAAGATAAGCAAGATATAGAAATTTCACCTTTATTTATCGACAAATTTCGTTACAACTCTCTTGAATTTACAAAAGGAAGGAACTAGATCGTCGATTTCGGCTTCGCTTGGCTCCTTGAGTCGCGGATCGGATTGGATCTCTTGCTCCGTTGAAATCCGGCGTTGCTTCTAAAGGTTGAAGGCTCTCTTGCTTGAATGGTACTCGGGATCTTGATCTTGATTTTGAATTGGAATTAGGGTTAGGGTTTTGAGGCACAAGTTGTGTCACTCAACTTGTGGGTAGAATATGATGGGTGATTCTTGAACAACCTCAACCCTAGATCTAGGCTCCTTTTTATAGACCTCAAAACCCTAGATCTAGGATTTCAAATTTGAATTTTCCCTCCAAAAGTTTGTTAAGAGAGCCTTCTAGAAATAGTTTGTTAAGACGAGCCTTCTAGATGCGCCACGTAGAGTTTCTGGGGTCTTCTGGAAGCTTGGGCCGTTAGAGGTAAGCACGTGGCAAAAATTGCGTCACTGATGATGTCATCACGCCGCGGATCCGCGGCGCAAGCGAGCTCCCGCCGCGGATTCGCGACGCTTCTGAAGCTTTAGGGCTTGAATCTTTAACTGTGGACTTGGGCTGACATTTGGGCCTTTGTCTGATATTTTGAATTTTATTTGGCCTTCGGTATCACTACCAGATCTTACATCTTGGAGTTGGCGTATCTTTTATCAGCTCTTTTCCCAATTTTGGGCTTTGCTTCTGGAATTTCCTGCATAGACTCCAAGACAAGAGTTGCGCTATACAAGAATGATGCGATGCCATGATAAACACACAATTTCCCTAAAAGTGCCGGTTTTAAAGTCTAACACATGCAATCTGGCATTTCAGAGATGTTTTGCTAATATGTGCAATATGAATACCGAACACTTCTAGATGAGTGCAAATGATAGGGAAATTGCCGTGTTAAAAATGCAGTATTTTCGACTGATCAAATTCCCCCAAATTTATTTTCGATCGTCTCGATCGAACTGTTTTATTAAAAGAGAAGGAGAAAATTAAGAAAGAGAAAAACTGACTAGCACATTTTCGTAGGCAACACGATTGCACTGAGCACGTGCAAGAAGCCTTTAAACCTCTAGGTGTCTCTAGTAGGAGGAGTGTTGTCTCCTGAGGGTTTTCAGCGGATTGCACCCATAAAATCCAATAATAAAAGGAAGATCATGAATATTACATTTAAAGACAAGAATTGTAAAAGAAAAGCCTTGAAAATTAGGGTTTCCAACTAAGCTAGCTTTTCGGTTGTCATGAGCCCTATCTTAATGGTCATGAAAAGATATCAGAAATCACGTTCTCCCTCAATAAAACATCGTCTTATTCTTCATTCCTATCTTTCTTCCAAACATCGATCATATCACCCTGCGTGTGTGTAAAGGACATCCCTACACCCGGAGAATTCAATTCAAGCTATCATACTCTTGCCCATCAGCCTCAGTACTTTTTAATTAATGAATATTTAGCTGAATTTGCTCACACACTTTCATGCGACCGTTAATACTTCTTGAGGTACCAACCGACCGATTACTCATGTGCTTGCTTATTTGGTGTATTTTCCTCGTCTTGCACCACCTCAGGCATAGCAGTGACTCTCAGACCAGTTGGCCTTAGGGCACTAGGTGAAGAGGCGCCCTCGCTATATATTTTTTATTGCCCTCGGCGATAACAAAACCAGTGTCCATTTTTCTCACCACTTTATATTTTCTTCATTTTTTGTTTTTATTTCCTTCATACATCGGCTTTAAGACAAGAGCATTTCAAGGTATCCTCTACTATCTCGGGCTTCAAGACGTGTGTAAGTGCGAATAGCAGGGTATCAACGTTCAAATGTTTGACTTTCCAGAATAGAAACTATTTTTCAGATTTATTTTTATCCTCAGATTAGTGACTTCCTTCATCTTACTAACCCTTGAAACAACAGCTCATAACTATTTATTACTAGTTCGTATAAGAAAACTTCTAATTTTCTTGGTTTTCTTAAATTTTTCTAATCTAATGGATGTAATTTTTCACTATCTAATCTTTTATTATCTTATTTATGTACAAAAATGTTAAATATTAAATATTTTTATATTTTGAAAATTTTAAAATTTTTATGGGTTTCGAAAATTTTTGAATTTTTCTAGGTTTTTAAATTTTTATAGGTTTTTATGGGTTTTGAAATTTTTTTTTTACACAAAATGATGAGCCAAAAATTTTTTACACAAAAATTTTATGGGTTTTGAATTTTTTTTATATTTTTATAAGTTTTTAAAATTTTTAAATTTTTATGGGTTTTTTTTAAGAAATGTTTTGTGCTTATGCAAATGATGCGAATGATGCGAAAATAAGCACAAACATCCCCCAAACTTGTTTTCAACAGTGTCCTCACTGTTGCCAACCGCTATATCAACAAAACCTGTAAGCCTGGGAGGAATTTACTAGTGGGGGAAAAATATATAAGTGAAGATCCTCCCCCAAACTTATTCTTTTCACTCATCTCCATTCAAAAAGATGATGCAGTAATATACAGGACATGGAGGTGAGACGGAGGAATTTTAATCAAGATAAAATGGCTCCTGTAAGAACAGGAGCTCCTCCGTGGGGTCAGTGGAAAAATACGGCTTAAGTCTATGTATATTCACTTTGAAAAATGTGCCGTTTTTAACATTTTCTAGCTCTACTGCCCCGTGCGGGTATACAGACCGCACAACAAAAGGTCCCTTCCATCGAGATCGAAGCTTACCCATGTGAAGGTGTAGTCGTGAATCATAAAGAAGGACTTGCTGACCAGGTGAAAATGTTTTCCTCAAAATGTTTTTATCGTGAAAAACCTTGGTCCTATTCTTTACGATTACAGCGTTATCATAAGCTTCATCGCGGAGTTCGCTTAGCTCATTCAATTGTAGCTTCCGAAAGTTGCAGGCTTGGTTTAAGTCAAAGTTGATTTCCTTAATAGCCCACATGCTTTATGCTCTATCTCGACTGGCAAGTGACATGCCTTCCCAAACACTAACTTATATGGAGACATCCCTAGGTCGGTTTTAAATGCAGTTCGGAATGCCCAAAGAGCATCCGTCAGTTTGGTCGACCAATCTTTTCTATTCTTAGCAACAGTCTTCTCCAGGATTTGTTTGATCTGTTTATTCGAAATCTCAGCCTGCCCGCTCGTTTGGGGATGATAGGGTGTAGAAAGTCTGTGGTTGATTGCGTATTTCCGCATCAGAGTCTCGAAAGACCTGTTGCAGAAATGTGTCCCGTTATCGCTGATGATAGCGTGTGGGTGTCCAAATTGCGAAAAGATGTTTTCTTTTAAGAACTTAATGACAACTTTCTTGTCATTAGTGCGACATGCAATGGCTTCAGCCCACTTCGAGACAAAATCAACCGCAAGCAGTATGTACAAATTCCCAAAGGAGTTGGGAAAGGAACCCATAAAGTCAATGCCCCAAATATCGAAAATTTCAACCACTAAGATGGGTTGCTGTGGCATCTCATTTCTCTGAGAGATCCTACCCATGTACTGACATTGTGTACAAGTTTTGCAATAATCAAATGCGTCCTTGAACAAGGTCGGCCAATAAAAACCGCATTGCAAAACCTTCTCCCCCGTCTTTCTAGGGCCGAAGTGACCCCCACAGGCCTGATCATGACTAAAAGATAGAACACTCTTGAACTCCTCATTTGGGACACACCGGCGAATGATCTGATCAGGACAATATTTAAACAGATATGGATCATCCAGGTAAAAGTGTTTTACTTGGGATAGAAAACGGTGTTTGTCCTGTTTTGACCAATCGCTGGGTATTAGTCCCGTGACAAGATAGTTCACAATATCCCTGAACCAAGGTTCATTGGATACGCTCAAGAGTTGTTCGTCCGGAAACAAATCATAGATTGGCAGGGTCACGGGTGAAGAAGCGATGCGTGAAAGATGGTCGGTTATAACGTTTTCATATCCTTTCTTATCTTTGATAACAAGATCAAATTCTTGTAATAGAAGGATCCAACATATTAGCCTACCTTTTGCATCTTTCTTCGCCAAAAGATGTTTCAAGGCGGAGTGATCAGTGTACACAACTATTGGTGAGCCAATCAAGTAAGGCCTGAATTTTTCTAGTGCAAATACAACCGCCGAAAGCTCTTTTTCAGTAGTTGTATAATTGATTTGCGCATCATTCAGGGTCTTACTTGCGTAATAGATCACGTGTGGCATCTTTTCAATGTGCTGTCCTAAGACTACACCAACTGCAAAATCTGATGCATCACACATAAGCTCAAAGGGGTAGTCCCAATTTGGAGACGATAGAACGGGGGCTGTAGTGAGGGAGTGTTTGAGTGAGTCGAATGCTGCCTCACAATCCGAGTCAAAGTGGAAGGTCGTATCCTTGGCCAAGAGATGAGTTAAGGGTCTAGCAATTTTGCTAAAATCCTTAATGAATCTCCTATAAAAGCCCTCATGGCCAAGAAATGATCGGATATCCTTGACGCTTTTGGGATGAGGAAGGTTTTGAATGACATCTATTTTGGCTCTGTCAACCTCAATGCCTTTCCGTGAAATAACATGTCCAAGCACAATCCCCTCTTGGACCATGAAATGGCATTTTTCCCAATTCAAGGTTAAGTTCTTCTCTTTGCAACGAGTAAGAACTGCGTCAAGATTCGTTAGGCAGTCAGAGAAAGAGTCTCCGAAAATCGAGAAATCGTCCATGAAAATCTCCAAAAAATTCTCGACCATGTCAGAGAATATCCCCATCATACACCGCTGAAAGGTAGCGGGAGCATTGCACAACCCAAAGGGCATGCGTTTATAAGCAAAGGTACCAAAAGGACAAGTAAAAGTGGTTTTATCTTGATCCTTTTTGGCTATGGGGACCTGATTATAGCCAGAGTATCCGTCCATAAAGCAATAATACGCACGTCCAGCTAAGCGTTCCAGCATCTGATCAATGAAAGGTAGAGGAAAGTGGTCTTTCCTCGTAGCGGCATTGAGTTTTCTGTAATCAATATATACACTTTATGATGTTTCGAGTATCGGTGTTGGACACACAGGATTCATGATTTTGATGTGTCGTTGATGGACACACGTGGTTGATATCCTCAGAAATATAGGCATATGTTTTCATGATAATTCGAGTGTCAGTGTTGGACACTCAGGTTCCATGATATTGTTTGTGTCGTTGATAGACACGTGGATGATATCCGCATGCATGCAGTCATATGAGTTCAGATGTTTATTTATATATGTCATTCGTATTGATTCGATTGTTGACATGTATGCATACATGGTCATCCTAGATATCATGGTATTACCTTCATGATATAGTAGGAAATCGTTGTTTTATTCGATTTTCTACCTGCTGATGTTTTTCTACTCACTAGTTGGTAACTCACCCCCGTTGTGCCACAGTTCTTACAGGTTTGGCCGCTTGGGATCAGTAGCGGTACGCTGACACACGGCTTCATCCAGGGTGTTTTACTTTGGTAGGTGGGACACATATTGGATTGTGCCCATTCTCGTACTTTTATATTCTGTTGTATCTAGATAAACTCCATCAATCAGAAACTAGAAATTGTATATTAATAAACTAAAAGACTTGAGTTGCGAGATTTAGAGCGATGGGTGTATGTTCGATTCTTTGAGGTTTTTTTTATGTCTTGCTTTATTATTCTTTCTGTGTTGATCTTCGCCGTAGGGCGTCGTATATATGTGTATTGTATGGTTGTGATTCCGCCAGTTAGCGAAGAGCTAGCTCCCGTTTGGGGATGCCTTTTATTGTATGTATGTTGTTTTGGATCAAAATATATAAGAGAGGTGCTGCCCAAATTTTTAAAGGACGAAAATATTCTCAAGTTTAGTATATTCTACTTGCATTTTCTTATATCATCAGTTATGCATTTATAGATAAACTTTATTTCATTATACCTTTATTTCAAAACTGCACCCCCACTTTTTTCCGCAAAAAGGATTAGATTTTCTGGGTTTCGGCTTACTTGAATTACGTTACGCTTTTAGACGTTGTGTGATTTAAGTGCCGGTCATGTGCTAAATTATGGGTCATGACAAAGTTGGTATCAGAGTGTTAAGTTTAACCTTGGTTTGAGTCTAGGTTTGACTATGCAGAGTCTAGAGCGTAATATATTTCGGAACATGGACTTGACCTTACGGAACTTAGACTTGACGGGGGTATTAGACCCGAACTTTCATTTCATAGGTTGACCTTGATTGATGGAGTAGGTAGCTTGAATAGAGTGACGTACCGTGCGTATGTCCCGCGGCATACTTACAATACGATACACCACTTAAGTAACCATAGGATGTACTTATCTTGAGATTTGTGATTCTCTTCATTCCTATATATCCATTTTGGATCCGCTGATTTCTTTCGTTCCTTTGATCTATCTTCTTCGATACCTGCTTGAGATTCCTGTCACCATGGTTTGAACGCAGATTGAGCTGCTGCTAGAGTTACGGTCAGGGCGAGCTTGTCACGGACGAGGGCTGACCATAATGTTTCTGGTGACATAGGAACATATCGGTATAGTGTTTGTATTGTGATCTCTCGTTTGAGGAGTGTTTGGATCTATACCGGATGATCAGGCCATTGATAGAGGCTGCCAGATTGAGAGGACTGTTGATGTACAGCCTACCCCTGAGGTCGTGATGTTGTGTACCGTACAGATAGATGACCCAGTTGTTGCTAAAATAGATGGGATGTCGCTTCCAGAGTTTATGAGCTGAGATCACTGGAGCTTTCAGAAAGAGATGTGACAGAAGATAACCAGTCTATCTTGAGTTGAGTGACCGAGATAATTAGTTTGATTTGATGTGCCGACGCAGGCTCAGTTGAGTTAAAGAATTCCAATTGAAGGATTTCACTCAGATCTAGAGCAATTCGATCAAGAGAAGACGTTGTTCGTTGGATACTCCGATGTGAGATCGGTAAGTTGACCAGTTTTGGATAGGAGGACCTCACCCAGACGCGTTGTGAGTTGATTGAGAATGGACGAATAAAGTGTATTCCTCCAATGATTTGGACAAGTTCCCGAGGATGTGTTCGGCTAGATATCTTCCACAGAGTGGTGAAAATACCGAGTTCGTAATTTTGAGTCCTTGTGAGAGACTCCGGATTGACTGTAACCGAGAATGAATTGCCGTACAAAGATAGCAAGAGATGACGTCAAAATGGACGATAATAAAGATGGGTAGAATGAGAGGTTCGTACGAGATGTTAACGAACTGTTGTTACTCCCCATTGATGCCAGAGAATTGATAAATATGCAGAGGAATTGAATACGGCCAAATTTCCAGAAGAAAGGCGCGCTGAGGACGCAACCGTCCGGTTATAAGAAAAAGGAGTTAAACAAGAGTGCTAACATCTATATAGTTCGGCATAGATGACATTGGAAGAAATCATGAGCAGGTTCTTTCCAGGACGTCGTAGCGATAAAGATTTGTACCCAGGATCGGTTGTATCACGTGTATTCAGAGGGTCAGATGTCGCCGTCAGTAATGTGTCGTTTACGAGTGGTCATGTTGATTGGCCAAACGATGATCATAGGAGTTCCAGAGTGGGATTGTTCCGTTAGTACACCTGGCCGGGCCGACGAGAAGAAAGATTGTGAGAGTGGTAATCCACAGAGAAAACGAGGACCTTGAGACCGAGGATACCATACCGTGAGAAGGAGGCAAGTAGATGATCTTGCTCTGCCATCTTGGGCATACCGGCATATTTTCGACATTGTAGGAGGTGTACCTTAATATCAGTTATTACGATTTGCGTTTTGTAATCCGATTATCACACTTTTATCGCTTGGATTTGAGTTTCATGATATTGCTTTCATGCACCATGGCTGCATCTACTGGAGATTACATTTTTATGCACTGTTATTGCACTTGATTTATGTTTTATACACCGTTGCGTTGGTTTATGATTTGTGCATATCTATTGCACTTGGTATCGATTTTGTGCCTTTGCTGCACGTATTTATGATTCCGAGGATTTCAATATTGTCGATTTGATTTTGTGCACGTGGTACGCACTCGATTTGATTTTTGCACTCGGTATAGCTCACATGTGCTTGCAGTGCATTGAAACGTGTTTTGGGCACGCAGTTGCACACGTTTATGATTTTATACACCTTGGTACACTTGGTATTGTTTTTGTGAGCATTTAAGATATTGATGAGTTTTCGTGCATTTGTTGCACCAGATTTGCATTTCGTGCATTGGTTGCACCAGATTTGCATTTCATGCATTTGTTGCACCAGATTAGTATTTCGTGCATTTGTTACACCAGATTTATGTTTTTGTGCGTGTTTTCACTTGACATTCGTTTTTGTGCGCTTTACTTCATTATGAATTTTGTGCGGACCTGATGCACTTGATTTGGATTTCGCGCATATGGGGCACATAGTATGGGATTTTGTGCACACCGGATGCACTTAATTGAGATTTTTATTCGTGCATGATAGTTGCACTGGATTGAGGTTTTCGTGCACTCTAGATGCACTTGATATTGTTGTCGAGCACACCCGTTGCACATAACAGATGCTTTCGTGTACACCCATTGCACTTAGTTTTGCTTTTGTGCACATTCGTGGCACTTGTATTAGGTTCAGTTTTCCGTGCGCACCAGATGCACGTGATATTGGATACACCTTTTGAGGCTGATTTATTTCTGAGCATCATATTTTCATGGTGGGAACTATATTATATAGTTGCCGAGCAGGACTGATCTGAGGACAGTGCCTGAGTACTTTTGCATGCATAAAAGTTTACCAAGAGATTTTCAAAAAAGAGCTATAGTCTCGCTATTTCCTACGTGTCAGTGAGTGACACAAAATTTTTATAAGGAGAACCTTCTGGGATATTTCAAAAAGGCAAGACGTATAATTTGAGCAAAACATATATAAGTATATGTTTACTACTTTATAAATGATCGTCCGCCACTTGTACCGTGAGCTACGCATCGCACGGCGATTCGGAAGAGATTTTTGCATATGTTTTACCTAGTTTTTAGAGGAATTTAAAAGGATGGGTGCTATATACGTATTATTATTTTGACTATAGTATATTGTATTTCAGTAGTGGATTTCGAGATCTGTATCTCCATTGTAACTCCGATGATTGCATGATGCTTGACGGAGATTGATTTTGAGTTTCGTACACGTTTTCATGCGCGCACGATGCACTGTGGTATTTCTGTGTATTCCGTGATTTCGGCCCCGTTGATATGAACAAGATTATTGAAAGGTTTTAGTATTTGGGGGTTTAAATTTAAATTTGGGGACCGAATTTATTTAAGGGGGGAGATTGTAATATTTCAGAAATATAAATATTATTTTTGGAATTTAAATATTAAAATAATATATTTCGCGAAAACTATTCGATTTGCGAATTGGGGTTTTCGTAAAGGGTATAATTATATACCAATATTTGGGATATAAGTGGATATTAAAATGATTTATTTATTATAAAGATATTTATCGGATTTTGGCATTTTTATAATTAATTATATGTAAGTTTATACTAATCTTGATTAGTGCACTACTAATCACGATTAAACCAAATCCGTATTTTTACATTTTTCCATGGCTAGTGCACCATATCATGTTACATTTTAGTTGCATATTGTTTTCATTGTGTTAGATTTTATTTGTAAGAGGGGAAAAGAAAAGAAAAGAGAAAACAAAAAGAGGGAATAATTGAGGAGAGAGACAGAGGGGGCACTTGATGGCATGTGATGAGAGAGAGAGATGAGAGTATGGCACACCCTTGACCCTTCCTTCATTCTTTTCTTCATCTCATTTCTTAAAATTCTTCTTACTCTTTCTTCTTCATCATCTCAAAGTTCCTCCACCTCCACTACCACCACCACAACCACCCTAAATATTCATCAAAACCCCATACCACCTTCACAAAAGTTGATCCCCGCCTCCTCCTACACCCCATGGCAAGCTCAAGTTTTGATTTTGAATACTCCCAACCATCTAGGGTTTTCTTGAGTTGCTCCCATGAGGTATAATTCTCACTTCTCACCTTGTAATTAGTTTCTTTACTTCCTAATTTAGTTTAGTGTTCGATTTAGCATGTTTAGTGATCTTGGAATTTTCCAAGTTGATGTTTAGTGGATGTTAGGACTTGTAAATGGTAAATTAAGATGTAGTGAGTGTTTGCAAGACCTTAGTGTTGATTTTATGGCCAAGACCAGAGACTAGAGCCCAATACACGGACTTAGAATTTCCCAACGCCGGATTTGTGACAGATTGTGGTGATCTAATAGAATCTGGGATGACCCGAGGCCACCATAAAATAAGTTCCCATGACAGTGAGACGAGCTGGACACTTAGAAGCACCCCTGAAACTCGAGACACAAACACCTTTAGATGGCCGCAGATTTATTGCCTAGGGCCGCAGATTTATTGCCTAGGGCCGCAGATTTACTGCCTAGTTGTAGTGAAATATGTTGAATTTTGGACCATGGCTTGGTTATGTGATATATAAAGCAACTTTATATGCAAAATTCCCTAGTTTGGCCTAAGGTAAAATCTGGGAGTAAATTCTTATGTTGCTGATTTCGTGTTATGCGATTCCTGGAACTTGGTTTTGGTATTTGAGTTTGGACTTGGTCGTTGGCCGTTTGTAAGTCAACGACGAGGGTTATTTGGTTGTTTTTGCATGCGTAGGCTATAGGTTTTAAACTATGGGTGAACCGTGTGTCGTATCGGTTTTCCGGACTTGGTTTTAATTGCATTTCGATGTATTTTGATTGTAGGTACCTTCGCGTGGACTTCCGAGACGACGAAGCACATTGACTTCGGCTAAACATGGAGTTTAGCACGTGAGTAGATTTTTAACTACGGAGGAAAGTCGGGGGGATGGCGTATAGCACCCCCGCAACCATTGATATGGATAAGTTATATAACTATGGTTTGGAGAAAACCTATGTATAAACTCATGGATATGATAGCTAAGAATGATTAGGATTAATATATGAGGATATGATATGAGGATGTGGAGCATGATATATAGAATTGAAAGTGGACAAGTATGAGTTGATAGTGGTATGATATGAGATCGAGATCGATACGACTTAAGATCGGTATAAATACGACATGAGATTGAGATAGATGTGGTGAGATTAATAAGATATGACGTATATGCAAGACGACATGATATGAGATTGTTACAGCTGTAACTTGAAATTTGTGTGTGTGTGTGTGTATAAATAAATGAGAATAAAGAGTGATATGCCGTACGAGACTATAGATCCGTACCCTTATTGTTGTGTAGGACGATAGAATCCCTATTCTGTTTGATGAACTCGTACGATGGATTACCGTACGCGACGAGATTACTGGATGATTGATCCGCGCTCGTGATTTGAGGATGATGATCGAGGATATTGCCATATCGGATGCTATGAGGCGGGATCGCCGACGTAAAGTGTCGCCTGAACCATACTTATTTCCTAAACCGACGAATCGTATGCCCTTTTTAAATGGAAACCAAAATGGACGCTACGGATTCTCAAATAGTGTCTTTTTCTTTAAAACACTGTAGCCCACACTTTCAAAACTACGATTCGAATCTTTTAAACTGATCGTGTGGTTCATGCGTAGTTTCATACCTTGTAATAGTTCGTGTATTTGTTGGCTTATCCCTCATGTGATACGTGTCATGTTTCCAATATTTACCATTGTATGATATTCGCTGCTAGTACACCTGACAATTACCGATGATGCGCATGTTGCACTTACACAGAATTGCCGACTCACAGACATTCATCATCGGTAATTGCCATGCCACTTGCACAGTAGAACTGCTGTATCATGATATTATTCATAACCGTAAGTACATTCATTATTCAGTACTATCATATGACATGTTTGCGTGATATACTTGATATACTCATATTACTGTTCTATGTTGCATACATTATACTTTATGGTTATATGTATTGAGATGATATTTTTATGAGATCTCTAGATTTGAGAATCGTGATTGTATTTCAAAGGAAATTGTGTATTGTTTTAAAAACGCGGTTTCTCTTGATATGATACATCGAGGTGTCCACCATGATTTTTCTCGGTTCTAAGTTATGAGTATATCCGATTCGTGGAGGGGGATGCACCGTTTGCGGGTACATGGTGGACCCAGTATAGTACCCCGGGGCAAGAAATGATTTTTGTGGTGTAGACGATGAGCCTTACAGGGGGAGCACTACCTACCGATGATTGGTTGGGCCCGGCGGTTGTCCAGAGGATACCGGCTGGAGTCGTAAGATGGATATAAGGGCCGGTCTGAGTATGCGGCGTCTGAGATATGAGGATTTACATGTCTATACTGGACATGGGTTTTCATGATGTTTCGAATGTCGGTGTTGGACACTCAGGTCCGATGATTTTGATGTGTCGTTGATGGACACACATGGTTGATATCCTTATACATACAGACATATGTTTTCATGATGATTCGAGTGTCGGTGTTGGACACTCAGGTTCCATGATATTTTTTGTGTCGTTGATGGACACATGGATGATATCCACATGCATGCAGCCATATGAGTTCAGATGTTTATTTATATATGTCATTCGTATTGATTCGATTGTTGATATGTATGCATACATGGCCATCCTAGATATCATAGTATTACTTTCATGATATAGTAACATAGGAAATCATCGTTTTATTCGATTTTCTAGCTGCTGATGTTTTTCTACTCACGAGTTGGCAACTCACCACCGTTGTGCCACAGTTCTTGCAGGTTTAGCCGCTTGGGATCGTAGCGGTATCGCTGGCACACAGTTTCATTCAGGGTGTTTTGTTTTGGTAGGTGGGACACATATTGGATTGTTCCCACTCTCATACTTTTATATTCTATTGTATCTAGATAAACTCAATCAATCAGAAACTAAAAATTGTATATTAATAGACTAGAAGACTTGAGTTGGGAGACTTAGAACGATGGGTGTATGTTCGCTTATTTGAGGTTTTTTTTGATGTCTTGCTTTATTATTCTTTCAGTGTTGATCTTCGCCGTAGGACATCGTATATATATGTATTGCGTGGTTGTGATTCCTCCAGTTAGCGATGAGCTAGCTCTCGCTTGAGAATGCCTTTTATTGTATGTATATTGTTTTGAATCAAAATATACAAGGGAGGTGCTGCACAAATTTTTAAACAACAAAAAATGTTCTCAATTTTAGTATATTCTACTTGCATTTTCTTATATCATTAATTATGCATTTATAGATAAACTTTATTTTATAATACCTTTATTTCAAAACTGCACTCTCCACTTTTTCCGCAAAATGGTTTAGATTTTCTGGGCTTCGGTTTACTTGAATTACGTTACGCCTTTAGACGTTGCGTGATTTAAGGGTCGGTCACGTGCTAAATTACAGGTCGTGTAACGACCCCAATATTAATATACCTCTGTATTTTTTTCTTTAGTAAAATATTGTATTTATTTATTCTTAGTATTTTCTGTATATTTTGTTTTTTATAAATATATTATTTTATTATTCCATCTATTTTTCCCAAACGCATTTCTTTAAAACTAAATTTTAACTTTTTTTCAAATTAAACAAAAGACCTAACCCAACCCTTAACTCAAATCCAATTTCATTTTCATTTTCTTTAATAAAACTATGAGCCCCAAAACCCACTTTCTTTTTAAGCAACATCATATATTTAATTCTTATTAAATATGTATATGAACAAACTTGTAGCTCATTGGTTAAGTCTTTGGATTATTATTCTATAGATCACATGTTCAAATTCCCATTCTTGCAATTATTTTTTATCAATTTTTATTCTTCTCATAACTTACAAATGAGACATTTCATTTCCAAACATATACATATATATAAGTCTAGATATATATGGTTCTATATGGTTTAATAATAGCTTATTGTTTCTTGTTTAAATTAAAGTGTTTTCAATTCATTGTTCATGACTATAAATGTTTATTATGAGTTGTGAGAACATAAATTTCAGGTCAGAATATATCTATATTGTCTCATGAAATCGGTTTTCTTATTAAAAGAAAAGTAGAAGTTTGCATAAAAATACTAGTTAATCTTTTTGCCAATTTTAGTATACATATCAATACCTTTACCTTTAAATAACTTTTAGAAATTAATTTTTACTTCTGGAAATTTCAGAAAATTTACATATGATAGAATATATTATTTTGTACATGCTTTAAAAATTTCAGATCGAATCGCATAACGGTTTAGGAGTTACATAATTTTTTATTCACTATTTTTAAAACCAGAAAACTACCAATAAGGGTCTTCTTTGAGAGACCATAACGCAATAATTTTTTATCCAAATTAAGTGTTTTCAGATGTTTTGAATATCTACATCAAATAATATAGATTTTATTAGTTTTAAGGTTTTACTGAAAATCGGCGTAAAATATAGAAAACTGCGTTACAATATTAAACGACGAATCTGGACAGAATCTGGCCTGATTCGCACAATGTTTTTAAATAGGACAAAAGTCGAACACCCGATGTCCGTTCGTGACAAAACTTTAGATGTTTAGATGCAAAATTGATAGAGCTATAATTTCATTTATATTAGATTACTTAGAAAAGTATTAAACAACTCGATATAGGTTTTGCAATATAACACATAGTTGCTGTCCAAAAATCTGAATTTCTGTTTTAAACGCTGATATTAAAATGATCATAACTAGAGCTTTAGAAATCCAAATCGTGCGAATCTTAGTGTTTTGGATAAGTACATCGAAAGGCCTACAATTTTATAATAATTTTTTGTCACCTGAAATCCGTTAGAAATTAACTCAAACTGTGTTTTAAAAATGTGTAACGGTGCTGAACAGATTCTGATCTGTTTTGCACGACGATACGAAAACATGTATATCTCCCAAACCGGTAGTCTTATTTAGACGAGACTGGAACTCACGTGTGCATAACACTTAAGGTTATATTTTATTTTATATTCTGATTTCAAATGACTTGATTCTAGTCGAACATATCACATATTTACAACATTGTTTTGGACGTTACTTATATACTTATCTCATATCATGTTCTGTAATTGCTTATTTATTTTTATTTATATGACTTGTGATTAAATCATTATACGTTAGAATTGACTTGATCTTGAAACGACTAAATCATGAATACTTGAACCCAGTATGTATACTTGAATCAACTTGGCATCAAACCATGAATACAATTTTTCATGACTTCACTTGATATGACTACATGAACTCAATCTTGAAAACTTGATATCATACATCACCTTTTGTATTCATAGATTCGATCAAGACTCGTAAAATTAATCATAGACTAATATACACGGGGTGTTAGGGTAGTTTGAGTATGAATCCAACGGAATCTCATGAGTCCCATTAATACAAAATCATGTTGCTGTGGTACCAGGCTGAAATGGTATAAATCATGTTGCTGTGGTACCGGGCTGAAACGGTACAAATCACGAATTCACGAATGAAGGCCCATGTTTCCAAGCCCCTAGATGATAGCCTGTTGGATTTGGAATACTTCAATAACAATTGAAGTCCCGATATTTTGGGCCCGTGAATCCTTATCCCTGGACGATAGACTTGGGTTCGAGAATACTCTTGAGATTGGATGACATTCATATTTGAACTCACGTTAGTTAATTTTACCCTTTTAGGGTTCTTTTAAGACACTTACATTCACTTCATGTTCACTATACCTACACTCCACGGCCATGCTATACTTGTTTGCTATGCTCATGTTACATTTCCATACTGATATAGTTGACATACACATTACCATGTACGCTTCTATACTTGTTTACATGTTCATGATTTATATCCATGTTATACCATATATCATATTACACCATGCATTTCATTTATATACATTACACCATCTTTTTGGGGACTTACCGAGTGTTAGTTCGCTGACGGGCATTCCACCAACTTCTTTCTATTCTTGAAATATTCGTCAGGTGACATTGAGACAGAGAAGATAGAAGTGGTCCAAAAGAAGTACAACCAGTTCGCATCACAAACAGACTTATAGTTTCATTTAGCTTTTCATTTCATTTCATCTTATTTATGTATACCTCATTATTAAGGCTTATCATGTTAAATATCTTGTATTCAGATATTTTGTCAACTGTGAATCTTGAATGTAATAAATCAGAGTTAGATTTCAATCTTTTGTTTATTCTTATTTGTTTATATTGTTTATAGATGCTTAGCGTATTTATTTCGAGAAATGATCTTCTCGGAATAAATACGTCGCGGGCTTGCCACGTCACCGTTTCCATCTACCGGGAAGCGGGGCGTGACAAGTTTTGTTAGTGGCACATACATGTCAGTTCTGCATGAACATCGTAAGCGATATAATACAAGAATTATGAAATCTAATTATTACATTCGACTTTTCTTTTGAATCTTACTCCATTCCTTGAATCCATCTTGAACTCCACCTTCGGCCTTCTTGGAGTCCATCTCTCGACTTTTGAATTCTTAACTCTTATTCGCCCTTTCTATTTGTATCTCGTTGACCTATTAGCTCAATTGGTTAGAGTATCGATCTACGGAGCTCGAAAACGACACCATTCTTAACTTTGCAGTACCTTGTTGCAATATCCTTCTT
Organism: Agapanthus africanus; assembly: GCA_030015575.1. Taxonomy (NCBI): domain Eukaryota; kingdom Viridiplantae; phylum Streptophyta; class Magnoliopsida; order Asparagales; family Amaryllidaceae; genus Agapanthus; species Agapanthus africanus. The sequence continues at coordinate 243,971,732 of JASDDO010000019.1, forward strand.
AAGTAATTTCGAGAATGAAATTATTTTTAAGGAGGGTAGAATGTAACGACCCCAATATTAATATACCTCCGTATTTTCTTTCTTTAGTAAAATATTGTATTTATTTATTCTCAGTATTTTCTGTATATTTTGTTTTTTATAAATATATTATTTTATTATTCCATCTATTTTTCCCAAACACATTTCTTTAAAACTAAATTTTAACTTTTTTTCAAATTAAATATAAGACCTAACTCAGTCCATAACTCAAATCCAATTTCATTTTCATTTTCTTTAATAAAATTATGAGCCTAAAAGCCCACTTTCTTTTTAAGCAACATCATATATTTAGATCTTATTAAATATATGTGTGAACAATCTTGTAGCTCATTAGTTAAGTTTTTGCATTGTTATTCTATAGATCACATGTTTAAATCCCTATTCTTGTAATTATTTTTTTCTTAATTTTTACTCTTCTCATAAGTTACAAATGAGACCTTTCATTTCCAAAATGAATGGCGACCTTTCATTTCTCTTTTAATTCCCATGTTGAATGCATATATTATTATAAATAATTCACCTTTGCACCATCTTTATTTGTCCCTCTCTTTCTTTTTCTTCCTCACATTTTTCTATCTCTCCCTTCTCTCTCTTCACCTAGAGTCCTAGAAGAAGAACACCAAGAAGTTTCAAGAAAATTTCGCTAGTAACGCGAGATTATCGGTGGATAGTCAAACCCGGTGACAATACCGGTTTGTGTATGTAAGTCCGTTCTCTCTTGCTCTATCCATATCTTTATTCTCCTCTTGTCATATCTCGTGAACCCACTATTCTATTCATATCGTAATCCATAAGAGAAAATAAATATAAACAATACATATATATAAGTCTAGATATATATGGTTCTACATGGTTTAATAATAGTTTATTGTTTCTTGTTCAAATTAAAGTGTTTTCAATTCATTGTTCATGACTATAAATGTTTATTATGAGTTGTGAGAATATAAATTTCAGGCCACAATATATCTATAATTTCTCATGAAATCAGTTTGCTTATTAAAAGAAAAATAGAAGCTTGCATAAAAATACTAGTTAATCTTTTTGCCGATTTTAGTATACATATCAATACCTTTACCTTTAAAATAACTTTTAGAAATTAATTTTTACTTCTAGAAATTTCAGAATATATATATATGATAGAATATATTATTTTGTACATGCTTTAAAAATTTCAGATCGAATCGCATAACGGTTTAGGAGTTACATAATTTTTTATTCACTATTTTTAAAACCAGAAAACTGCCAATAAGGGTCTTATTCGAGAGACCATAACTCTATAATTTTTTATCCAAATTAAGTGTTTTCAGATGTTTTAAATATATACATCGAATAATCTAGATTTTCTTAGTTTTATGTTTTTACTGAAAATCGACGTAAGATATAGAAAACTGCGTTACAATATTAAACGACGAATCTGGACAGAATCTGTCCTGATTCGCACACTGTTTTTAAATAGGACATAACTCGAACACCCGATATCCGTTCATGACAAAACTTTAGATGTGTAGATGCAAAATTGATAGAGCTATAATTTCCTGTATATTATATTACTTAGAAAAGTATTAAACAACACGATATAGGCTTTGTAATATAACATATAGTTGCTGTCCAAAAATCTGAATTTCTGTTTTAAACACTGATATTAAAACTATCATAACTAGAGCTTTAGAAATCCAAATCGTGTGAATCTTAGTGTTTTAGATAAGTACATTGAAAGGCCTACAATTTTATAATAATTTTTGTAACCTGAAACCCGTTAGAAATTAACTCAAACTGTGTTTTAAAAATGTGTGACGGTGCTGAACAGATTCTGATCTGTTTTTCGTGACGATACGAAAACATGTATATCTCCCAAACTGGTAGTCGTATTTAGACGAGACTGAAACTCACGTGTGCATAACACTTAAGGTTATGTTTTATTTTATATTTTGATTTCAAATGACTTGATTCTAGTCAAACATATCACATATTTACAACATTGTTTTGGACGTTACTTGTATACTTATCTCATATCATGTTCTGTAATTGCTTATTTATTTTTATTTATATGACTTGTGATTAAATCATTATATGTTAGAATTGACTTGATCTTGAAACGACTATATCATGAATACTTGAACCCAGTATGTACACTTGAACCAACTTGACATCGAACCATGAATACAATTTTTCATGACTTGAACTTGATATGACTACATGAACTCAATCTTGAAAACTTGATATCATACATCACCTTATGTATTCATGGATTCGATCAAGACTCGTAAAATTAATCATAAACTAATATACACGGGGTGTTAGGGTAGTTTGAGTATGAATCCAACGGAATCTCATGAGTCTCATTAATACAAAATCATGTTGCTGTGATACCGGGCTGAAACGGTACAAATCATGTTGTTGTGGTACCGGGCTGAAACGGTACAAATTACGAATTCACGAATGAGCGCCCGTGTTTCCAAGCACCTGGATGATAGCCCGTTGGGTTTAGAATACTTCAATAACAATTGAAGTCCCGATATTTTGGGCCCGTGATTCCTTACCCCTGGACGATAGCCTTGGGTTCGAGAATACTCTTAAGATTGGTTGACATTCACATTTGAACTCGCATTAGTTAATTTTACCCTTTTAGGGTTCTTTTAGAACACTTACATTCACTTCATGTTCACTATACCTACACTCCATGGCCATGCTATACTTGTTTGCTATGCTCATGTTACATTTCCATGCTGATATAGTTGACATACACATTACCATGTACGCTTCTATACTTGTTTACATGTTCATGATTTATACCCATGCTATACCATATATCATATTATACCATGCATTTCATTTATATACATTCCACCATCTTTTTGGGGACTTACCGAGCGTTAGTTTGCTGACGGGCATTCCACCCACTTCTTTCTATTCTTGGAATATTCGTCTGGTGACATTGAGACAGAGAAGATAGAAATGGTCCAAAAAGAGTACAACCAGTTCGCATCACAAACAGACGTATAGTTTCATTTAGCTTTTCATTTCATTTCATCTTATTTATGTATGCCTCATTGTTAAGACTTATCATGTTAAATATCTTGTATTCAGATATTTTGTCAATTGTGAATCTTGAATATAATAAATATGAGTTAGATTTCATTTTTTTGTTTATTCTTATTTGTTTATATTGTTTATAGATACTTAGCGTATTTATTTCGAGAAATAATCTTCTCGGAATAAATACGTCGCGGGCTTGCCACGTCACCGTTTCCATCTACCGAGAAGTGGGTCGTGACAGGTTTTGTTGGTGGCCCATGCAGGTCAGTTCTGCATGAACATCGTAAGCGATATAATACAAGAATTATGAAATCCAATTAATACATTCGACTTTTCTTTTGAATCTTACCCCATTCCTTGAATCCATCTTGAACTCCTCCTTCGGCCTTCTTGAAGTCCATCTCTCGACTTTTGAATTCTTAACTCTTATTCATCCATTCTATTTGTATCTCGTTGTCCTATTAGCTCAATTGGTTAGAGTATCGATCGACGGAGCTCGAAAACGACGCCATTCTTAACTTTACAGTACCTTATTGCAATATCCTTCTTAAGTAATTTCGAGAACGAAATTATTTTTGAGGGTAGAATGTAACGACCCCAATATTAATATACCTCCGTATTTTCTTTTTTTAGTAAAATATTGTATTTATTTATTCTTAGTATTTTCTGTATATTTTGTCTTTTATAAATATATTATTTTATTATTCCATCTATTTTTCCCAAACACATTTCTTTAAAACTAAATTTTACCTTTTTTCAAATTAAATATAAGACCTAACCAAGCCCATAACTCAAATCCAATTTCATTTTCATTTTCTTTAATAAAACTATGAGCCCAAAAGCCCGATTTCTTTTTAAGCAACATCATATATTTAATTCTTATTAAATATGTGTATGAACAATCTTGTAGCTCATTGGTTAAGTTTTTGCATTGTTATTCTATAGTTCACATGTTCAAATCCTCATTCTTGCAATCATTTTTATCAATTTTTATTCTTCTCATAACTCACAAATAAGACCTTTCATTTCCAAATTGAATGGCGACCTTTCATTTCTCTTTTAATTCCTATGTTGAATGCATATATTATTATAGATAATTCACCATTGCACCATCTTCATTTGTCCCTCTCTTTATTTTTCTTTCTCACATTTTTCTATCTTCACATTTTTCTATCTCTCCCTTATCCCTCTTCACCTAGAGTCCTAGAAGAAAAACACCAAGAAGTTTCAAGAAAATTTCGCTTGTAACGCGAGGTTATCGGTGGATGGTCAACCCCGGTGACAATACCAGCTTGTGTATTTAAGTCCATTCTCTCTTCCTCCCTCCATATCTTTATTCTCCTCTTGTCATATCTCGTGAACACGCTATTCTTTTCATATCGTAATCCGTACGAAAAAATAAATATAAACATATACATATATATAAGTCTAGATATATATGGTTCTATATGGTTTAATAATAGCTTATTGTTTCTTGTTCAAATTAAAGTGTTTTCAATTCATTGTTCATGACTATAAATGTTTATTAAAAGTTGTAAGAACATAAATTTCAGGCCACAATATATCTATAATGTCTCATGAAATCGGTTTGCTTATTGAAAGAAAAATAGAAGCTTGCATAAAAATACTAGTTAATTTTTTTCCCAATTTTAGTATACATATCAATACCTTTACCTTTAAAATAACTTTTAGAAATTAATTTTTACTTTTGGAAATTTCAGAAAATTTACATATGATAGAATATATTATTTTGTACATGCTGTAAAAATTTCAGATCGAATCGCATAACGGTTTACGAGTTACATAATTTTTTATTCACTGTTTTTAAAACCAGAAAACTGCCAATAAAGGTCTTCTTCGAGAGACCATAACTCTATAATTTTTGATCTAAATTAAGTGTTTTCAGATGTTTTAAATATCTACATCGAATTATGTAGATTTTCTTAGTTTTAAGTTTTTACTAAAAATTGACATAAAATATAGAAAACCGCGTTATATTAAACGATGAGTCTGGACAGAATATGTCATGATTCGCACACTGTTTTTAAATAGGACATAACTCGAACACCCGATATCCATTCGTGACAAAACTTTAGATGTGTAGATGCAAAATTTATATAGCTATAATTTCCTGTATATTAGATTACGTAGAAAAGTATTAAACAACTTGATATAGGCTTTTCAATATAACATATAGTTGCTGTCCAAAAATCTGAATTTATGTTTTAAACGTTGATATTAAAACGATCATAATTAGAGCTTTAGAAATCCAAATCGCGCGAATATTAGTGTTTTGGATAAGTACATCGAAAGGCCTACAATTTTATAATAATTTTTGTAACCTGAAACATGATAGAAATTAACTCAAACTGCGTTTTAAAAATGTGTGACGGTGCTGAACAGATTCTGATCTGTTTTGTGCGACAGTACGAAAACATGTATATCTCCCAAACCGGTAGTCGTATTTAGGCGAGACTGAAACTCACGTGTGCATAACACTTAAGCTTATGTTTTATTTTATATTCTGATTTCAAATGACTTGATTCTAGTCGAACATATCAAATATTTACAATATTGTTTTGGACGTTACTTGTATACTTATCTCATATCATGTTCTGTAATTGCTTATTTATTTTTATTTATATGACTTGTGATTAAATCATTATATGTTAGAATTGACTTGATCTTGAAATGACTCAATCATGAATACTTGAACCCAGTATGTACACTTGAACCAACTTGATATCGAACCATGAATACAATTTTTCATGACTTGCACTTTATATGACTACATGAACTCAATCTTAAAAACTTAATATCATACATCACCTTTTGTATTCATGGATTCAATCAAGACTCGTAAAATTAATCATACACTAATATACACGGGGTGTTGGGGTAGTTTGAGTATGAATCCAACGGAATCTCATGAGTCCCATTAATACAAAATCATGTTGCTGTGGTATAGGGCTGAAACGGTACAAATCATGTTGTTGTGGTACCGGGCTGAAACGGTATAAATCATGAATTTACGAATGAGGGCCCGTGTTTCCAAGCCCCTGGATGATAGCCTGTTGGATTTGGAATAGTTCAATAACAATTGAAATCCCAATATTTTGGGCCCGTGATTCCTTACCCCTGGACGATAGCCTTGGGTTCGAGAATACTCTTAACATTAGTTGACATTCATACTTGAACTCACGTTAGTTAATTTTACCCTTTTAGAGTCCTTTTAGGACACTTACATTCACTTCATGTTCACTATACCTACACTCCACGGCCATGCTATACTTGTTTGCTATGCTCATGTTACATTTCCATGCTGATATAGTTGACATATGCATTACCATGTATGCTACTATATTTGTTTACATGTTCATGATTTATATCCATGCTATACCATATATCATATTACACCATGCATTTCATTTACATACATTACACCATCTTTTTAGGGACTTACCGAGCGTTAGTTCGCTGACGGGCATTCCACCCACTTCTTTCTATTCTTGGAATGTTCGTCAGGTGACATTGAGACAGAGAAGATAGGTGGTCCAAAAGGAGTACAACCAGTTCGCATCACAAACAGACGTATAGTTTCATTTAGCTTTTCATTTCATTTCATCTTATTTATGTATGCTTTCTTGTTAAGGCTTATCATGTTAAATATCCTGTATTCAGATATTTTGTCAATTGTGAATCTTGAATATAATAAATCAGAGTTAGATTTCATTCTTTTGTTTATTCTTATTTGTTTATATTGCTTATAGATGCTTAACGTATTTATTTTGAGAAATGATCTTCTCGGAATAAATACGTCGCGGGCTTGCCACGTCACCGTTTCCATCTACCGGGAAGAGGGGCGTGACAGGTCGTGACAGATTCGTCCCAGTACTTCGAGTTGGGGATCTCCAGTTTTGCTCGTGAAGAAGAAAGAAGGTTCATACAGGATGTGTATAGACTACTGAGCTCTGAACGAAGTGACGATAAAGAACAAGCATCCTCTACCTCGCATCGATGACCTTTTCGATCAGCTAAGTGAGTCTTGTGTATTTTGGATGCTAGATCTTCATTCGGGTTATTATCAGGTGAAGGTCAAAGAGTCTGATATTCCAAAGACGGTGTTCAGGACTTGATATGGTCATTACGAATATCTCGTGATGCCATTTGGAGTGACCAATGCACCTGCTATATTTATGAATCTAATGAACTAAGTTTTCCGAGAGTACTTAGACAGGTTTGTTGTTATTTTTATCGACGACATCCTGGTGTATTCAAAGAATTGGAAAGAACATGCCGAGAATTTACAAATTGTCCTGGAGATATTATGACAACATCAACTCTATGCCAAGTACAGCAAGTGTGAATTTTGGCTAGATCAAGTCGGATTTCTCGGACATATCATTTCAGGCGAAAGAATCTCAGTAGATCCAGCTAAGGTGTCAGCTGTAAGCGAATGGCCGACACCAAAGACGGTGAAAGATATATGAAGTTTTTTGGGATTATCAGGATACTACCGAAGATTCATCGAAGGTTTTTCGAAGATTGCAGCACCCCTGACCAAGCTCACACGTAAAGATGAAGCGTTCGTCTGGTCAGAAATATGTGAACAAGCTTTTATAGAACTCAAATCAAGACTAACTTCAGCTCTTATCCTTGTAATACCGGATCAATCTGGAGGAATCGTCGTATATTATGATGCGTCCGGTAAGAGATTAGGATGTATTCTACATCAGTATGGGAATGTTATAGCTTTTGCATCAAGACAACTAAAGGTTCACGAGCGCAACTATCCAACATATGATTTGGAGTTGGCGGCCGTTATCTTTGCACTTAAGATTTGGCACCACTATCTTCTAGGAGAAAGAGTGGATATATACACTGACCACAAAAGTCTGAAGTACGTATTTACTCAGAAGGAATTGATCATGCGGTAGAGAAGGTGGCTAGAACTCATGGCGGACTTCGACATCAACCTACTGTATCATCCAAGGAAAGTGAATGTAGTTCTTGATGCACTTAGCCGTCGGCCATTAGTAATGAATCTCACCACTCAGTGGAAGCTATAGCAGGAATTGCACGGATTGGCAATCGAAATAGTTATGCCAGGTAACGCTTCGTATTTGATGAACTTACAAGTCCAGTCTACTATTGTCAATCAGATTAAGGCAGCTCAAGCAAATGATACCAAGCTACAAAAGATCCGAGAATAAGTAAAAAGTGGACTTCGAACTGATTTCATCATCCACAAAGATGGATCCTTACGATATGGAAGTCGATTATATGAACCATAAGGTCCCGTTCGAGAAGAGTTTATGAAAGAAACTCATAGCTCTCCGTACTCAGTATACCCCGGTGGTACAAAAATGTATAAGGATATATAGATCACTACTGGTGGCATGAAATGAAGTGCAAAGTAGTCAAAAGCGTACCAAAGTGTTTGGTGTGGCAGCAAGTGAAAGCTGAACATCACAGAATTGCTGGTCTGCTTCAGCCGTTACTAATCCCAGAATGAAAATGACAGCACATCACCATGGACTATGTGACTGCCCTTCCTCGCAGCACAAAGGGTAACGACGCAGTATGGGTTATTATGGATCGACTCACTAAGTCGGCTCACTTTATTCCCTTTCGAGTTGGCCAATCTACTGAAACGTTAGCAAAGAAGTACATGGAGGTAAGCATAAATCTAAAGTAAGATTTAACCTCAAAGTGTACTATATTTGATACCCATGAACTCATGCAGGAGATTGTGAGATTACATGGAGTACCAATTTATATCGTCTCATATCGTGATACCAGATTCCGATCACAGTTTTGGCAGAGTCTACAAGCTACCCTGGGAACGAATCTGAACTTCAGCACGGCTTACCATCCACAAACGGATGGACAATTCAGATTTTGGAGGACATGCTAAGAGCTTGTATATTAGACTTCGGAGGTTGGTGGGAAGATCACCTACACCTTGTAGAGTTTTCATACAACAACAGCTATCAGGAGAGCATTAAAGTAGCACCATTTACAGCACTCTACGGAAGGAAGTGTCTTTCACCAGTAAGTTGGGACGACATCGGAGATCATGAACTCCTTGGACCAGAGATGATCGTTGCAACTATGGACGTAGTTCGCACGATCAGGGAAAGAATGCGCATAACCCAAGATCGACAGAAGTATTGGGCTGATGCAAAGTGCCGACACCTGGAGTTCTAACCTAAAGGCCATATTTTTCTAAAGATATCTCCAAACAGAGAAGTGATCCGTTTTGGCAAGAAGAGTAAATTCAGTCCAAGATACATAAGACCGTTCGACATTCTCGAACGAGTCGGAGAAGTGTCATACCGTTTAGCACTACCACCCTCATTAGAAGGAGTGCACAACGTGTTCCACATATCTCGGCTACGAAGATATATGAGCGACCCCAACCACATTCTTGATCACTCAGAGCTCACAGTCCAGACTGACCTAACTTGCGAGCAACAACCCGTTGAGATCCTGGATAGAAAGATAAAGACACTGTGGAACAAGGAAGTAAATTTGGTCCGAGTGATGTGGAGAAAAAATTCACCAGGAGAATCAACGTGGGAACGAGAAGAAGTCATGAGTGCAAGATATTCTCACTTATTTGTAAATTAGTTTTTATATAAATATAAATTTCAAGGACGAAATTTTATAAGGAGGGTAAAATGTAACGACTCTGAATTTACTGTACAAAATTTTTCAGTTTAATGTACAGAAAGGAGTTTACAAGCCTGAATACAAATTATAAGTTAATTTTTGTTTAATAACAGCAAGAAACAACTTGTAGCTCACTGGTAAAACCCTTGCACTGTTGTGACATAGCCCCTGTATTCGAATCCCATCAGACACATTATTTTTTTCTGATTTTCTTTTAAAAACTTTTTGGAAGCCCAAAAGTTTACACGTGCAATACATACAAAAACTAAAAGACAGAGAAATCAAACATATGCAAAAGAATATTAACACTGAGAGGAACACGTGGCAAGAATCCGATGGCCCCACCCCCAAGAACGACCGGCGGATCTTCATTTTTGGCCGGCGGGGACGATCCAACCGTGGCTAAAGTGCCTCGAGCTTTGCACACAAACCCTTTCCCCTACCCCTAACTCCCCTGCACTGGTTGATTGCTCTGCAATAAAACAGAGACCCTTCAATTCCCCATTTATCTTCATTTTAATGCATTTTAATTCACCATTTTAATTCCAAAACCCTAATTCTACCCTATAAATACTACCACATGCCCTAGCCCTTCATTATTCTGAAAATTATATCCAAAATTCTTAAAATTTTCTAAGTACAAGTGAAGTAGAAGAGGAGTTAGCAAGCGATCAACTTCCGGCGAAGAATCAAAACTTTTCCGATGATCCCACGACGCCACGAAGTTCACACCTCCCTCTTCTACCTTTTAATAGGCTAACTAGCTTGTAAGTCCCTCTCAATCTCTCTTCTTCTTCCTTTAAAATCTCATTTCAAAACATATGTCGGTTAGTGGAGTTAATACCGATGTCTTCTTCTAAACCCTAGATATTCCACTTTTTCTTAAATATTTCTCATCCATATTCTTACACCATGCTTGTTATCATAAAACCAATACTTAGAACCAACTTTTAATTAAAAGTATTATGCAAAATAACTTTAACTTAACTTTTACAATAAAATACTATGAATTTTGTATATATTATCTTTTATTGTTTTGCTTAAACATACCTTTAGGAAAATTCACGAGGTGACGACCTACCTCTCACATACACACATGGTTTCATAGCACGATACAACTTTGTTGGAATTTTTGTTACCAATACCATATTAAAAGAAAACACTATTTAATATAAAAACGGTTTTCTTTTGAATTGTATTTTAAATTCCTTTACGATTATACCTCTACAACCCTTTTTAAGAGACCCGCTATTGGATGGTGCAGATTATCGCACATTCTTGGGCTAGTAGAGCGAGATGCAAACCTCTTCATGGAGCATTCGGTCTCAAAAGGTTTTTAATACGGTTATAAAGAAAAACGAGTTTTTCTACTTAAATAAAAATTTAATTTTTAATAATTATATAAAATATTACAAATCCATATATTTTCAAAATATAATAAACTTATATTTTTTTAATGAAAGAATTACAAGTTTTCACCAAAATACCATCAAGATACCAATAAAAGACGTGTTTTACAATAAAATACCATGAACTTTCCAAGCTAAGCTATTATCACTAAAATACCTCTGTCACGCCCCGCTTCCCGGTGTACGGCAAGGGGACGCGACTGGGCCCGCTACGTATTTACTCAGAAGTAAACACGCTAAGCGTAACTAAGTAATATAAAGTAAAGTACACAAGAGACAGGAATGTAAATGAACAACAACCTTATTTATTAAATATTCTTTTACAAGTACAACTGAAATGAAAGTACATGAATAGAAAGCGATGCCTAAACAATGGTATAACTGAAATGAAATAAAAATGTACAAGTGTCTAAAGCTCTGGGTCAAATTGTATCTGCTCCAAATCATCAGTGCTGGGCTCGATCTCCAGTGAGTCCGAATCACCTGACAACATTTCAAAGAAAAAAGAAAGGAATGTCGTCAACGAACAATCGCTCGGTAAGTCTCAAATGTACGTAGAGATAGAATAGATAGAAAAAGAATATATCTTATAATATTTGATTATATTGTTAACGCTGTTGTTTGTAGTTTGGTACAGAAAATGCCAGTGTATACGAGAGGAGTCCCACTATTCCAGAGACTAAGGTATACGGAGCACAAGGAACCGTTCAACCACGGTACAACGGCAATGGATATTCAGGTTAGGTGTATTATGGTTACAGTCTCGTGCCACTTTTAACACCTTCCGTACCAATCTACCCCTTATAAACCCCGCGATATCTTTTGTATTGATTGTATTATTTTGTTATATAGATAGATGACTTTACCGAAACCATGATATCAATAAATGGAATGGATATAAATGGAGAGTCATGTAGACGGAGTATATCCATGGTTCAGTTTGGTCAATATAGATTGATATAAATTGAATAGATGGATTCATGTTGAATAGTAGTTATACTTGAATCACATTCAAGTCAGATTGATTAGATTGAGACCCAGTCTGAATCAGACACTTTAAAAAGAACTTGAAATCCTGAATTAGTTTTGATGTTATCGGTAACTTCGGCACATGGACGATAGGATTTGTATCTTTTTCCAAAACAATTACCGTGTTGATAACACCGTTTGTTAGATTTTCTACCTTAAATAGGCAACTACCCATATCTCCGGCTCCCTGAGGCTCAAGAGACGGGTCCTGCTTAAACCTTTGTTTACTAGGGTCCTTATTATAATTTAACATAACTTGAGGGGGGTTTATGTAAAAATAGTTTGATATAATTTTCAAAATACAGCTCAAGTATTTAATTATCGTCTTTAGGGTTTTCATAAATGTATATTTTATAATTGTGAAATTTCTAGTAAGTAGAACCTAGTTTTCATATTATATGGTATTTTCTTGAAATATTGGAATTGTTTTGTATTTGGATGATATTTTCATGTAATGGTAATGCTTTTGATTTGGAAAACTTGGAATATTTATATAATATAATTAAAATAGATATTTGATAATATATATATAATAAATTTTATTTATTTTCTTGTAGAAATCTCATTTTATAAAGAAAAATGCTTAAAAATTCCATCGAGATCGAATGCTCCTTTCGGAGGTCTGCATTTCGCTCTACTAGGCCCGAGGATATGTGATAATCCGCACAATCCTGAACGGAGTCCCCAAAAGTAGGATGTAGAGGCGCAATTGCAAATAATTGTTTAATACATCTTTTTAAAGAAATAGTTTTATAAGTTAATGGTATTTATTTGAAACATCGTATTATCCCATAACCATGTTCCCAAATTTCCATCGTGCTATGTCAAGAAATATGTGTTGTGATGAGGTAGGTCATTACCTCATGAGTTTTCTAAGATAAAAGGGTAAAAAACAATAAGCAATGTCAAATCTAAACATAAGGGTATTTTAATGTAAAAATGAAATAGAACTTGCTATGATTATTTTTTTGATGTCAAACTTATTTTATTATCTTTGTTAATGATTACTAAACAATATATTAACATTTTAGAGGTTTGTTATTAAGAAAAAGTTGTATTGTTGAAGAAAAAGTTGTATTTTTGTCGGATTAACTCCGTTTCCAACGAGTTTTGAAATAGAAAAGTTTTAGAATAGAAAAAGAGAAGGGAAGAAGGGAATTACCGGCTTTTGGGAAAGAAGAGGGGTAGGAGAAGACTAGGGAAGTATCGGGACGTCGTTTCTTCGCCGGAATCTCCTTGGATCGTTGTTGGAACTTCACCCTTTGTTATCTCCACTTGTACACAAAAGAGACTTGAAAGTTTTTTAGAGTTTTGGCAAGGAATTCTGAGTGAGGATGTGTGAAATGGGGTATGGTATTTATAGGAAAAATTAGGGTTTGTTTTGTTAAAGAATGCATTTAAAATTTTCATTAAAATTTGGATTTATTGGTATTTTATTGTTCTCTGGATAATTGCAGAGAAGATAAACAGCATAGGGGAAGTGGGGTAGGCCAAAGGGTTGCAGAGGAATAGAATGGGGGGCATCACCGACGGTTGGCCCGGTGGTACCGGCCAATTTGGGCATTTTGCCGGCCTAATACCGACGGGGGGTGTTGGGTTTCGTACCACGTGTTGGTGTCGCCTCGTATACCCTCGTGCACATGTTTGAATAATCTGTGACTTTTCATTCTATGTGTTGTGCATGTGCAAACCTTTGGGCTTCTAAAAAATTAAAAGAAAAATAAAATAAAAGGAATATGTGGCTGAAGGGATTTGAACACAGGTGTTATGTCTCAGCAGTGTAAGGCTTTACCAATGAGCTACAAGTGTTTTCTTACTGTTCAAAAGCAAATCAAATAGTTATAGTGTACACAGGATTGCAAATACCCCAATTGTACATTAACTTTTAAACAATTTTCTTGTACGTTGAAATTAGAGTTGTTAAAGTCTACCATCCTTACAAAAATTTCGTCCTCGAAATTTATAATTTATTTTAAGGACTAGTTTACAAATAAATGAGGATATCTTGCATGCATCTCATCTTCCCTGTCCCATGTTGATTCTCCTGGTGTGTCTTTTCTCCACATCACTTGAACCAAGTTGACTTCCTTGTTCCGAAGTGACTTCACCTTTCTATCCAGGATCTCAACAGGTTGTTGCTCACAAGATAAATCTGGATGTACACTGAGCTCGGAGTGATCAAGAATATGGCTGGGGTCGCTCACATACCTTCTGAGTTGGGATGTGTGAAACACGTTGTGCACTCTTTCTAATGAAGGAGCAAGTGCCAAGCAATAAGCCACTTCACCGACTCGTTCGAGTATGTCGAACGATCCAATATACCTTGGACTAAGCTTACCCCGTCTTCCAAAACGTATCACTCCATGGTTCGGAGATATCTTCAGAAATACATGTTCTCCCGGTTGAAACTCCAAGTGACGGCGCTTTGCATCAGCCCAGTGCTTCTGTCGATCTTGGGCTATGCGCATTCTTTCCCTGATAGCACGAACCACATTGATAGTTGCTACTATCATCTCAGGTCCAAGGAGTTCTCTATCTCTGATGTCGTCCTAACTTAATGGTGATCAACACTTCCTTCCATAAAGTGCTGCAAAAGGTGTCATTCCTATACTTGCTTGGTAGCTATTGTTGTATGAAAACTCCACAAAATGTAGCTGATCTTCCCACGATCCTCTGAAGTCTAGCATACACGCTCTTAGTATATCTTCTAAGATCTAGATAGTTCGCTCGGACTGACCATCTGTTTGTGGATGATAAGTCGTGCTGAAGTTCAGACTTGTTCCCAAGCTAGCTTACAGGCTTTGCCAAAATTGTGATCGGAACCTGGTGTCACGATCGGAGACAATGCAGACCGGTACTCCATGAAGTCTCACGATTTCCTGTATGAGTTCATGGGCATCATAGATAGTACATATTTGAAGAGTTTAAATATTATCTAGATTCTTACCTCCATGTACTTCTTTGCTAGTGTCTCAGTAGATTGGCTAACTCGAAATGGAATAAAGTGAGCCGACTTTGTGAGTCGGTCCATAATAACCTATATCGCATCGTTACCCTTCGTGCTGCGAGAAAGTGCAGTCACGAAATCCATTGTGATGTGTTGCCACTTCCATTCTGGGATATGTAATGGTTAAAGTAATCTAGCAGTCCTGTGATGTTCAGCCTTTACTTGCTGACACACCAAGAATTTAGCGACGCTTCTGGCTACTTCACGCTTCATTCCATGCCACCAGTAATTTTGATGCAGATCTTTGTACATTTTTGTACCTCCAGGGTGTACTGAATAAAGAGAGCTATGAGCTTCTTTCATCAACTCTTCTCGTACAGAACCTTTTGGTACACACAATCTACTGCCGTATCTCAAAGATCCGTCTTCATGAATGATGAAGTCTATTCGAAGTCCACTTTCCACTTATTCTCTGATCTTTTGCAACTTAGCATCACTTGCTTGAGCTGCTTTGATCTGATGGACAATGGTAGATTGAACTTGTAAGTTCATCAAACTTGAAGCGTTACATAGCATGACCACTTCAATCTCCATTTGATGCAAGTTTTGTTGAAGCTTCCACTGAGCGATGAGATTCATTGCTAATGGTTGCCGACTAAGGGCATCAGGTACTACATTCACCTTCCCTGGGTGATATTGCAGGTTGATGTCAAAGTCCGCTATGAGTTCTAACCATCTTCTCTGCCGCATATTCAACTCTTTCTGAGTAAACACATATTTCAAACTCTTGTGATCTGTGTATATGTCCACCCGTTCACCAAGAAGATAATGGCCCCAAATCTTAGGAGCAAAGATTACGGCCGCCAACTCCAAATCATGCGTCGGATAATTACGCTCATGAATCTTCAGCTGTCTTGAAGTATAAGCTGCAACCTTACCTTGCTGATGTAGAACACATCCTAATCCCTTACCGGATGTATCGCAATGCACTACAAAACCTCCAGATTGGTCCGGTATAACGAGAATAGGCGCTGATGTCAATCTTGACTTGAGTTCTATGAAAGCTTGTTCGCATACTTCTGACCACACGAATTCTTCATCTTTACGTGTGAGCTTGATCAGGGGTGTTGCAATCTTTGAAAATCCTTCAATGAACCTTCTGTAATATCTAGCTAGACCCAAGAAACTTCAAATGTCCTTCACTGACTTCGGTGTCGGCCATTCGCTTACTGCTGAAACTTTAGCTGAATCCACAGAGATTCCATCGCCTGATACAATATGTCCAAGAAAATCAACTTGATCTAGCAAAAACTCGCATTTGTTGTACTTGGCATAGAGTTGATGTTGTCGTAGAGTTTCCAGGACAATTCATAGGTGCTCGGCATGTTCTTTCCGACTCTTAGAATACACCAGGATGTCGTCGATGAAGATGACAACAAACCTGTCGAGGTACTCTTGGAAAACTCGATTCATCAGGTTCATGAATATAGTTGGTGCGCTGGTCACTCCAAATGGCATCACAAGAAATTCGTAATGTCCATAGCGAGTTCTGAATACCGTTCTCTGGATATCAGATTCTTTGACCTTCACCTGATGATAACCCGAACGAAGATCTAACTTGGAGAAGATGCAAGATCCACTAGCTGATCGAATAAATCGTCGATGCGCGGGAGTGGATACTTGTTCTTTATCGTTACTTCGTTCAAGGCTCTATAATCAATACACATTCGATATGAACCTTCCTTTTTCTTCACAAGCAGAACTGGTGATCCCCAACTTGAAGTGCTGGGACGAATCTATCCTTTCGCCAATAATTCGTCCAACTGAGTTCGGATTTCCTTCAAACCTTTCAGACTTAACCGATATGGCGTTTTGATCACCGGTTGTGCTCTAGGTATTAAATCAATCCTGAATTCAAGAGCTCGATCGGGAGGCAAACCTGATATGACTTCAGGAAACACATCGTCGAACTCTCGACCTATTTCTAGCTTTGATCCTTCCTCCGCTTGAATTGCTGCAATCACTGCCTTCTTTGGTTTCACCTTGTAAGTGCCTGGCTCCAGGGTACGGTCTCCACTTTTGAAATAAAAGACCGGATGGTCTGGAATCTCAAACACTACCCTCCTTTGACGACAGTCGATGGTAGCGTAGAAGGTTCCTAGCCAATCCATACCCAGAACCACATTGAAGTTCGGTATGTCCAGCACCTTGAAGTCAGCATAGAATTCTCTGCTGAAGACGACCACTGGACACAAGTTGCATCCCATTGTTTCCTTTAGAACGTCGTTCCGTGAACTGACATTCCAGCAGGATATAAGCGGTGTGACTGGAATCGCATGAGTTCGGACGAACCGTTGCGACATAAAGCAATGAGATGCTCCAGTATCGAAGAGTGCTAGTGTAGGGAGTGATGCTACTGTTCCCCTCCGAAGGACGCGACAGAGACGCGGCGAACGTCTTGCCTGAAATTCGGGACAGATGCTAATCGGTGCTATCCGTCCACCTCTCCGAAGATACCAAGTTGATTTATGGTAATGTGTATCGAAGCTTTAAACGGATGCGGCCGATGTAGCAGACTTCGTCAGATTCCTCCTTATTCGAGGGGGGTTTTGATTGTGGGGACGCTCTTCCCTGTAGGTGCAAGCCCCTACAGTTAATTACGCTACCGCATCGCGGTAACAACTTTCTCCTTCTCCAGATGGTCACTTCGTGTCGTGGGTGTTTGTTTTGTTTGTGGTTGCCCGTGGATTGTATACGGAGACTAATTTATGTGGTCGCCCGTAGGACGTGGATTAATCCAAATCCGTATTTTCTTAGATTTGGGTTTGGGGTTTTGGTTTAAGGATACGTTACTCTCATTTGAGACTAAGATCAACTTAAACGTTAGTTAAGGATACGTTAGTCTAATTTTAGACTAAGATCAACTTAACGAGATCGTTTAGATCCAACAAAAGAGCATTTGGGGGCTCTATGTTTAGTTTAGAGATATTGCAGTCGATTGCCAGTTTAGGGACATGGTGGTCCAACATTCCCATTTTGGGGAAGAATATTAGTTTAATGACATTTCGGTCCAACATTCCCATTTCGGGGACGAATATTAGTTTAAAGACATTTCGGTCTAACATTTCCATTTCGGGGACGAATATTAGTTTAAAGACATTTCGGTCCATGAGTTTAAGGACCCCACAGTCCATAGCAATGTATGGTTGTCGGGATCCGTCACCTCTCTGACAACGTTGAAGGATTACAATGACAAATATCAGAGGAGTTCAGAGATGTACCCTTGAACCGGGTATAAATTGATTTGAGAGAGCAGTTGTGCTCGGTTCAATTTAATTTGAGGACTTATGGCCAGAATTGGGTTAAGTCCAGTTAGAAAAATGTCTAACATTTTATTTATATTTGGCCTGTTAGGCCTTTGCTTGGGCTCTGCCTTTTTAAACAATACATAGCATTGGACTTTTTATTTAAATGCATGGCATTAAGATTAATTGGGCTCTGCCCCTTTTTAATAATGCAGAGCATTTAATGGTCTGACAGTGCGCCACATGGCCTGTCAGACGCTCTGCGCCAATTAAAGAGCGCAAGGCGCCAGCGCATGTAGAGGTGACACATGTCACGCTCTGGTGAGTGCAAGTCCGTTAGCGCAGTGCGCCGCGCCAGTGTGTTGCGCTAGTGCGCTGCTGACACGTGGCGCGCTCTGGTGCAGTGCGCCAATCTAAGAGCGCATCGCTCTGTTTTTAGGAGCGCAAGGCGCAAATTGATACGTGGCGCTCTCTGGTGACTTGCGCCAGTCCAAGGAGCGCAACAGCGCAAATTAAGAGTGCAGGGCACTGTTCAATAGCGCAGAGCACATCTTGATCAAATTTAGATCAAAGAAACAAGTTTTTCTTGTTCCAAAAAGGTTCTACCTCAAGTTTTAAGAACCAATGGTTCATCAAAAGGCTGTGCCTTTATATATATCAAAAGATCTAATCAATGAAGTAAATTACTTGTCTTTTTTTTTATGATTGGATCTTTTTTGATCATTTTCTTTTTATTGAAGATCTTGATCTTGTTTTTAGATCATTGATCTTTTTAGAAGAAATTATTTTTTTTCAAAGGTTTACCTTTTTTTCTTTGAGTTTTTCTCAAAGTTTTTAGAGGAGCTCTCTGTATATCTGAGACTTGGAGTTTAGGGGCCTTTATATAGGACCAATTAGTTTGTTAAGTTAGTTACAGAGATCTTTCTCTGATTGATCTGGGGATATTTCCCCACCGTTGGATCTTTGATCCTAAGGCCTCTATTTTACAGAAGATAATCTTCTTATTTTAATAAGATTAAAAAGATCATTCTAGAATTTTAATTCTGATTAATTAAATAATTTATTATTTAAGTTTTAGTGCTGACACAGTTAGCGTAAGTGCACCTGTGCTTGACACGTGTCGCGCAGCGCAGAGCGCAGCGCAACTGCGCTGACACGTGTCGCGCAGCGCAGAGCGCAGTGCAACTGCGCTGCGCACAGCGCAGAGCGCAAGTTATCTGAAGCGTTGCTTCCTTTATTTTTAAAATTTAAATTTTAAAACAGAGCCCTGCTCTGATTGGGGTGCGCTGCCTTGGGCGCAGCGCCCCTTGCGCTGGCGTGTCTGCTTTTGACACGTGGTGCTCTGCGCGTAGCGCAAGGGATCTGAAGCGTTGCTTCAATTTTTTGAATTTTTGAAATTCGAACAGAGCTTTGCTCTGATTGAGAGAAACAAATGCCCCCCCCACCGTTGCGCTCACGTGGCGCACACGTGAGTGCAGTGGTGGAAAGATCCAAACCGTTGGATCAACTCAGGAGTTGAAGGGGCGCTTAAGCGCCTATAAATAGGACCTTTGGTCCTCAACAGATGATTATCATCTTCAAGAATTTTATTTTCAGAGCCTTGCTCTTGTTTTCAAGAACCTCAGAGCCTTGCTCTTGTTTTCAGAGTTAGAACTCTAAAAAATTTTAGGTAAAAATTTAAATTAAATTAAATTAATTTTAACCAACAGAGCCTTGCTCTCATAGATCTTCTGATCTAAAGAAAACCCCTTTGGGGTTTCATATACAGAGCTTTTCTCTCAAGAATCCATAAATCTAAAGAGATCTTGTTTCAGGGTTTCTTAACCCATGAACAGAGCTTTGCTCATGGACAAAATATAAGTCTTTTTGATCTTTTGATGAAGAACTCTTAAGAGTTTTCATAGATCTTTAAGATCCCAGATTTTTAAATTTTAGGAATTAATTTTCCTTTGATGGATTTTTCCATCATTATTACAGAGCTAGGCTTTTCAAGGAATTTTATTCCCTTGAGACCAGAGTTTGACAAGTGTCACTCTGTGACAGAGCTTTGCTCTGAAAGGGGAGATTTTCTCCTTGTCTCTAGGGATTTCTCATTTGAAGAGAGTATTCTTTTGGGGATCTCCTCATTAATTGACAGTCTTATCCAATGATGGGGCTGTCTTATTAACTGATGCATTGTCATCTGGATTTTGTGGGTCCCCCTTTGGTCCCTTCTCCACTGCATTGCAGTGCGGTACAAATTTTAAAGTATCAAGTGTCAAGCTTTTAAAATTAAATGATGATACTGATAATGGAACTTCGCTTTCTCTTGCAGGCAACATGTCTGCTGATCTTTCGTTCCCATTCTTCTGCTCAGAGGGCGGATTCCCTGAGGCGCCGGTGGACAGGGAGGTTCTCGCTCTCATTAAGGATCACGATCCGGAGCATAAGAACCTTCATCTATGGGGCAGATGGTACAGTTAAATCATCAAAGGTCGTCGAAGCTTCTCTTGTGCGACGCCGTCAGAGCCAATCTCATCGATCCCATATACGGATGCACCCCCGGTGAACTATGCCATGGAGGTCGTAAATTGGAACTCGGAGGATCTTCTCCAGCCTTCGATTGCTTCCATCCCTGTGCAGCCGCCGGCAGCCGTGGACATTCTGGGGTGGCGCATATGCCAGGGTGAGGCGCGCCCTTGGGGACAAGCTTATAACCTCGGATTGACCCCTCGACAATCGGCCGGGTATTTGCAGTGGGCTAGGTATATCTTATCAGCGAAGAAGACGCACTTGATGAAGATTGGTCTGTACCCTGCAGTCTATGCCTCGCTCTTTGAGTACCCTGCTCCTCCGACGTGGTGGGTTAAGGCATTCGTGGAACAATGGAACACCCCCACCCATACTTTTCTTCTGACGGACAGGTAAGTCTCTATCCCCCTGGAAGAATTTGTTGAGATCTCCGGTCTGCCGGTGAGGGGGGAGCACTATGAGGAGTTACTTTCCCCGGATGGGTATGTCTTCGCCACCAAGCCTTTGGTAATGGGCCTAACGCCGGAGAATGCTATTCAGCACCAGTTTCCAAGTCTGGTAAAGGTGCTGAATATGTATGAGAGTCTCTACTTGGAATTGGGGGGACGGGGAGTTAGTTTTGGAGATTTCATCGCCCGCTTCTTTCGACCGGAGATCCTATCGCAGCGGAGCGAAAAGTTCACTAAGCTCGACGACCCCTTCGGCTTTGGCTTAGATCGTCGACCAGTATTGGAAGACGATCAAAAGGGTTTTTATCTTCCCGATGCCGCCATCATGCCCTTATCGGAAATCACCGCCCCGGGCATCAATGAGGAGACCTTCTTTCTAGGGTTTCTGGGATTATGGCTGTGCTGGTTTGCACTCCCCATGCACCCGCGCTACATGAGGCCGTCCATTTTCTACCCAGCGCATCGGATGGTGGCTGGCATACAATTGTCGATCGGAATCGCCGGGCAGGCTCACCTATACCATGGACTCAGCGTGGCGGCGGACGCAAATGAACCTGGGGTGCAACCTGCCAATTTCTCGATGCACTACTTCACTTCGTGGATGGAAATGCATGTGCTCGGGGTATTTGGCATTCATAAGAGCCCCTCGTTTTTCGAGAAGTGCAGACTCCCAAAAGTTATGCGGCTGATTGGCGCCTCTATTGTGAATCCGTCTCCGCGGGAGGATAGGAGGTTGCTTCTTCGTCCGCGCATGGTCGGAGCGAGAAGTTCTTTCACGGATAAAGTCGTGACCATTGGCCCGGAGACCTCCAAGGCGGTGTTGGCGCTGCGTGATGGTTTCAAGGACGTGGCCTCCGTATTGAAAGCCCGGGAGATTCTGTACTTATACTCCATTCGGCCAGGCTTCCTGGTGTTCAGGCAAAACGACGTGGCGCTCTTCATGAGATACAACCCCCATCGGTTCGCCCAGCAGTTAAGTTATAACCAAGGGGTCCTACTGGAGGCATTTTTGGAAGAGCCTGCGGCCACCAGGGAGGGGATACGGAGCGCGCTGCACCACTTTATGCGGTTAAACACGGGCTCCCATTTCTTCATCAGCGAGCCCAGTTGCGTTCCAAGGGCCCTCAACGTGTACGGGGTTTGGTATCAGCACGCAATGGGTGCTGTTATCTAGGAAGAGAAGCGGCTGCTGATTGACCGCAAGGGTGTGCCCCCCGCCAGCGATCGCATGCCCCCTAAGGCCAAGGCCCATATTGTTCCTCCGCTGAGAGGAGATGTTGGAGATGAGCCTCCGCGTGTGCTGAGCCCCCCGCGCGGATTGCTTTGTGATACCGTGGATGTGCTCCCAGCGCCCCGTGCTCCGGTGGAGACGGTGAATGTGGTTTCGCCTGAATCCGGCATGGACTCGGACATCGGGACCCGCCGTCCCAAAGTGCCCACGAAGCGCAAGTTGATTTTGGGTGCACCCAGGGCTCGCGTGCAGAAGAGGAAGAAAAAGTCGATCCTCTATGCCGACGTTGTGTTCGGTCAGGAACCTCATGCTCCTTATAGCGAGGGCTTGGGTGAGTACGGGACCAACGAGGGGTTATTTATGCCACCAGACGACACTGATCTGGCGGCCGCCATCGCAGCTTCAGAGCGAGTTGGCGAAGTGCGATGTGTGGTTAGCTAAACTTGCGCAATCGGGTAATCACTAGTTGTATTTTTCCGTCATTGTATCGTACTTTTATCATTGTCTTTGACTTACACTTTTTCCTTCTTCTTTTTTTTAACAGGCATTTCTACCGAAGAAGCTATCGCTGCTTCCCTCAAAACTTTCCAGGAGGAGAACGACTCAGAGCATCCTTAGGCCTTGGTACATTTCGGTTCACTATGCCTTTCCTTCCATTTCTTATGAGTGATCTGACCCTCTCTTTGTCTTATCGCAGGGACCACAAGACCTATCCTGCAAACTGATACGGAATTCTCTCCGGGCCAGCTACCGATGTTCTGGCCCCTTCGGAATTGTCGCAAGAGACCCAACTCAAAAGCCGATGATGGATGCCTTGAAGGCTCTGGAGGAAACTCTGAACGCGGACGATGACGCCTTGCTGAAGGAGGCTTCCAAGAGGTCCGTTGTGATGGCCCGGGAGGAGAGGAAACGCTTGAGACGCGCAGCGAAGGAGCGCAGCGCTGCTTTGGCCGTGGGAGCGGGCCCAAGCGCCGTTACTCTCTGCTGCTACTCCTTCCGAGGAGCCACCGGTCGCCTTGTCTACTGCTCATAGACGGGCGGCGCGTGCAGCTCGGGAAACCAACGATCAATCCACCTTAGGTAATGTGTTTTTCGAGGCTTTGTTGTAAGAGTTGTAAAACTATCGGTTCTTATACATCTTGTCCTGCAGGGCCAAGTCCAACTGAAGGAGCGGCGGTGACCGTCGAGCTGAGGGGATGGTGGAGAAGGCAGTAGCCGAAACAGAGGCAACGGTAGGCGGTGCAGCCGTAGTTGCCGGGCTCAAGCTAGTGGCTAACGAGACAGTCATGCCTACTATGCCCAAGAAGGTTGCCGATGCCAAGCCCGAGGGGGCGATAAGTGAGACGGCTGCTACGACCAAGCCTGGGGCAGTAGCGGATGGAGCGGCTGCAACTGATGAACCTATGGCAGCGGTGGACGAAACGGTCGCGACCGCTGAGCCCGAGGGGGTAGCGGGTGAGACGGGCATGATCGCTAAGGATGAGACGGCCGCTCTTTCTCAAGAGTCGAGCGCCGCTCCGATCATCGCTCTCCCTGCCTACGGTTCCTTGTCGTCTTCTGGTGTCGCGAGCATGACGACGGCTCCTGTAGAGTCGGGCGATCGAGGCAACGGGAGGTGAGACCGTCTCAATGGAGGAGGAAGACGCCGCCGTTACATCAAGTAACGCCCTCGTTAGGGCTCTGGCCGGCGAATTTTCAGGTAATCTTGGGTCACCCCGCCCTTCCTTTTTTATTCTGCAATCTTTCCTAATAAAGTTTATCTTGTTTTTAATGCAGGTGCGGCTAGTGTTGATGCCGCGCTGCTCGAAACAGCACCGCCAGTTACCGCCCTGACGGTGACCACCCCTCTGCTTTCTCTCGCACCATCGCAAATGCTGGAAGGTATGGATTTGTGACCTATCAGTCTTAGCTTGGCTGCATAATTTATGTACTGACGTTATACTATTGCGTCTTTGCAGGAGTTGCTTTTTGATCACCTTTACCAGGTGCTGCACCCACACTTCTCCTTCCCGTCGGAACTTGCTTCCTCCAGTGGCGCTGGTGAGTATAGTTTTCAATTAATGCCCTTTCTTTTTCAAATAATGGAATTATTTCTGATTCTTCCTTGCCCTGATTGCAGTACTACAGATCGAGGGAGGAGATGTAAGATCAGTCGCGCCACCGGTCCTCCGGCTTTGCCACCTTGCTGCAGCTGGTATAGTAGATTCCGTCATTGATGACCTTTCTATATTTCTTAAACCGTCATTTGATTTGTGTTTTATTTTTGCAGCTGTCGTTCCGATTCTGGCCCCTTTCGAGTCCCGCATTATGATGCCGGCAGGTCCATTCTCCAGACGTCCATCCTCAAAGGGTGCTGCGATAAGTCTGAGTAAGCTGAGCGGATGCGTCGAGGAGCTTGACGTAGAAGCTCCTGTATCTGCCACAGATTTCACTGCTGAGGTTAATCCGATACTGGCGATGCTTGTAAATTTCCATAATGAAGGCGTCGTCGAGCCTTGGGTTAACCACTGCAGGGAGATTGAGGCCCGCCTGCATCAGCTGGAGCTTATGCGCCCTGCCCCCGAGGTTTTGGCCACGAGTACTCAACAGGCAGCATGGATCGAGCAGAGCGCTTCTTACTTCCGCCATCTAGAACAAGAAGCGGCTTTAAGGCGGAGGGAATGCCAAGAGACCTCAAGTGAGTCTGCTCGACTGCGTGCCGAGGTCGACGCGAACGCTGCCCAGGTGAAGGCTATCTTCGAGGGCCTTTTGCAAAGTATTTCTAATGGGCTAACATTGAAGCAGAAGCTCGATGTCGTTGAGCGTGATGCCCAAGGTCGCGAAGCAGCTCAGCGAGCCGTCGAAGAACAACTTTCATCTTACATGCAGCAGTGGGCCCAGGTGGAAGCAAAGTTGGCTGCGGCAGCCGCTCAGGAGGAGGCGTTGAAGGAAGTGCGAGAGCAGCTTGCGGATTTGTTGAAGACGCTTCCTTCTCCATGAACATTTTGTATCATTTGTAATTGTAAATAAAATGTATTTGTTTCTTTTATTCTTTAACACAATGTATCTTGTACTCAATCGAATTTATGAATAAAAGATATACATTCTTCATAACGTCTTGTGTCATTTCTCCGCTTTCTTCTTTCTTGCTGTATTGTTTGTCATGCGATCTTAGCAAGTGCGATCCATAGATAGTATATAACTGCCAATCTTATGCCTTTTGTAGAGTGGCTATGGCTTAGAAAACAGGGTTAGGATCTGTCACCTAAGACTTTTCAACTTTATGAGCCGTGAGGGTCGAATAAAAACTTTTCTCCCTACGAGTCGAGAGGATCTCGTAGGTGTATTTTCTCCTTAGGGGTCGTGAGGACTGCTAAGTGTGTTTTCTCTTGAGAGTCGTAAGGATCTCACAAGAGAATTTTCCCTCTTACGAGTCGAGAGGACCCGTAAGCGGTTGTTTCCCCTCTTTGTCGAGATTCGACTTTGGAGAGTGTGACCCGTGAATAGTATGCAAGAGTCCATTTTGGACCGACTTGCAGGGTCCCAGTGCTTAGGAAACAGGTTTTTTAATCCCCGCTGCTTAGGGCTTTATCTCACAAGTCGAGACGAATCGAGAAGTTCTCGCAAGAATATCCTAACGTCACAGTTAACCTCTGCTCTTTACGACAGAGGTCCGTTAGGGTCTGTGTACTAGGGTTTTGTCCGTTGTACCGTCGCATTGGCTGATGTATTCCTCGATAGGCAATCTACTGTTCGAGTAGCCTTGCGTTTGCCGTGTCTCTGATCCCTTCGGGGGCTGGACAAGACGTTTTCAAGCAACCCTTCTAGGCAGTTTGACCGTCGGAAGAGCAAGCATTAGGAATTTTGCCATGCCGCTTTTTACTTGAGGTTAGGCTCATTTTGGAGGGCCCCGATGAGTCATAACCACTCCGCGCTGGTGTGGGATGATCTCCGATAGTCTTTCAGGTTTTATATGAGTTACCATCAAGACCCTGAAGTTAGGAATTTGGCCTTCGCTTCGTTTGCTGGCATTGCGTCCGCTGTATCGAGACGAATGTCACGGTTGTCTCTAGGTTATTGGTGAACCGTCGAGGTTTGGAACTAGGGATTTTGCCGTGGCTCCGTTGTTGTTGTCGCATCTGAACCCTACTGGAGGAAGAACGCTGTGGTGACATCTCATCTGTTGTATCGAGACGAATGTAGAGGCAGTGATCACTCTATGCTAGTGTGAGATGATCTTCGATGGTCTTTCCGGTTTTATATAAGTTACCGTCAAGACCCTGAAGCTAGGAATTTGGCCTTCGCTTCGTTTGCTTTGGTGTGTCCGAATCCTGTTGGAGGAAGTATGCTGTAAGTGACATTTCGTCTGTTGTGTCGAGACGAACGTCGAGGTGGTGATCACTCCGCGCTGGTGCGAGATGATCTACGATCGTCTTTTAGGCTTTATATGAGTTTCCGTCAAGACCTGGCTCCGTTGTTTGATGGAGCATGGGGAGGGAAGATGTGTTTCCTTCTTTGTTTTTGCCCCTGGATTGTATACAGGGATTTCTATGATGTCGCCTGTAGGGTATAGATTTTATTTATTATATTTTTATATTTATTTTATTTTATTTCTTTCCGCGATGCTCTATCATTTCAGCTTTTATATCACGAAGGTCGCGATTGCCCAATCATTTCGGCTGTTTTTTCGCAGTGCCCCATCATTTCGGCTATTTATTTTATTTTCACTCGCTGCTTTTTATTGCGAGTTGCCCAATCATTTCGGCTATTTATTTTATTTTCACTCGCTGCTTTTTATTGCGAGTTGCCCAATCATTTCGGCTATTTATTTTATTTTCACTCGCTGCTTTTTATTGCGAGTTGCCCAATCATTTCGGCTATTTTGTTTTATTTTCACTCGCTGCTTTTTATTGCGAGTTGCCCAATCATATCGGCTATTTTGCATGCATTCATTTTTACTTGCTGATTTTGTTGCAAGTTGCCCCATCATTTCGGCTATTTCGTATGCATGTGTGGCTTGCTGTCTTTTTGCCGCAAGCTCGGGATTAGACACCGATTTCGGCATCAACACCACTACAACTGGG
Organism: Agapanthus africanus; assembly: GCA_030015575.1. Taxonomy (NCBI): domain Eukaryota; kingdom Viridiplantae; phylum Streptophyta; class Magnoliopsida; order Asparagales; family Amaryllidaceae; genus Agapanthus; species Agapanthus africanus. Next base: position 243,999,426 of record JASDDO010000019.1, read on the forward strand.
ATGTTGCTAGGAGAGAATCATCATTTACCTCTGTCGGTGTTGAATAAAGGTGGCTTAGTAAACAGGGTTAGGATCCTGTCGACTAAGGATTTGACTTCATGAGCCGTAAGGGTCTCACAAAGGTATTTCTCCTTACAAGTCGTGAGGATCACGTAGGTGTGTTTTCTCCTTAGGAATCGTGAGAATTCCTAAGTGCATGTTCCCCTGTAAGTCGTAAGGATCTTACAAAAGGGTTTTCTCCTTATAAGTCGAGAGGACTTCCAAGGGTTGTTCACCTTATGGACATATCCCTAGTCACAGGTGGGACTTTGCTGGGGAAATGTTTATTCGCGTCCGTGGATTGTATACAAGGGTCAGCATTGAGCCGCTTGTAGGCCAATATCGAAGGTTGTGGGGGTTGCTTAAGAACAGGTTCAGGTCTCTGTAACTTAAGACTTTCAAATCTTATGAGCCGTGAAGGTCCCATAAGAGAGTTCTCCTTACGAGTCGTGAGGATCCCGCAAGTGTAATTTCTCCTTAGGAATCGTGAGGATCCCTAAGTGTATTGTTCCCTTGTGAGTCGTAAGGATTTCACGTGGGTGGTTCCTCCTTACAAGGTCGAGAGGACCCTATAAGTGTCTTTTAACGAGGTTGTGCCCTTTCGGGTTTTCACAAACACTCGCCGGTAGTCCTGCTGTTTTTTACTTACGGAGCCCTTTCGGGTTTTCATCCGTGCCCCCTTTGCTTATGGACATACCATTTTCTTTTATTCTCTCTTTGTTTTTATTCTTTTTGTATAACGAGGTCGCGCCCTTTCGGGGTTTTCACAAGCACTCGCCGGTAGCCCTGCTGTTTTTACTCACGGAGCCCTTTTGGGTTTTCATCCGTGCCCTTTTTGCTTATGGACATACCGTTTTTTTTATTCTCTCTTTTTTTTATTCTAGTATCAGTTTTAGGATGCTGCAATCCACCATAATTAATCGACATCTCGGTCAACAGCTAGTTTTAGGACGTAGTGGTCCGTCATTAGTTTAAGGACGTTTCGGTCCGTTGTTGAAGAAGGTCGGCTACTACTTATAGAGTTTGGGCTTAGGAAGATAGCGAGCGGACATAGTCGTCGTCATCTATCATTGACCTAGGCTGTGACTCATTAAGCGTAGTATTTCTTTAAGAAGCGACCGTTTATTGGCCTGAAAGGCCTTTCACCGTGCATATCCATGAGTAGATAGGCCCTACCCTGGTAGACCTTGTCTATGATGTACGGGCCTTCATAGTTCGGCTCGAATTTTCCCCGCTTGGCGCGATTGGGGATCATAGGTCTTTTGACCACGAGCACGAGTTCGCCTTGGCGGAATGTCATCGGCCTGGTCAATCTTTCATATGAGCGCGTCATCTTTGCTTTATAAGCCTCCAGATTTTGTTACGCTATGAGCCGGGTTTCATCAAGGGCATCAAGCTCCTCAAGCCGAAGGTGAGCATTTTCTTCGTCTGTCAGCTCGTAGTGGACTGCCACTCGTAGAGAGGGTAATTCTATTTCGAGGGGGAGTACTGCTTCTGTACCGAATACCAACGCGTACGGCGTTGTGTTCGTGGCCGTCTTGAACGTAGTTTGATATGCCCAGAGAGCTTCTTGCAGTCTCTCGTGCCAGTCCTTCTTATTTTGGGACATCGTCTTCTTCACGATCTTCGTCAAGG